>OW052227.1:0-1200000 GCA_932527175.1 Operophtera brumata | reverse complement strand
GATAATAGTAGACTGGCCGTGTTTATTAGACCATTTTCAAATTCAGTACAGTCGCCGCAAAAATAATAAAAGTGTAATGGCAATCAAAAAAAATATGAATTTATTTTAATCAAAATCTCATATGAAAAATCTGAAATGAAAATTCTTGTTCAATATAAGTTCGTCAGTTTAAAATACTCGTAGTTGTAAGCTGTAGCTCGTAGGCACCGGCCGTCCAGCCTACCTTCAACGTAAACAGGGAGTTTAATATTAACCTCTTCGCCTCACCACTCGTAAGTTATAAATAAACTATCGTAACTTTAAAATAGTTCAACTCAAATATACGGGTTGTTTTTTAAGAAAGATACATTCCTGTCTGGCACCGGTTCAAGAGGGGTAGTAAATCACCATGGCATAAGTTTTCTGCTATTACCAAAAATAAAGACAAAAATCTGTTATGGGTTAACTTAAGTGTGTTTTTGAAGTGCAAACTATGCCATAACGTGATTTTGTATTTTTTTTCAGACAGAAAAAACAGATCACCCATCTGATGTCAAGTGGTAACCCCTCACAGGTCACGTCCACCTAGGACGCGCCCTATGTGGCATTGCACTGCATCCGATACCCTGATACATAAAGATGAAAAGTCTCATGTGCCTGTAATTTCCCCGGCACCCATTCAACTGGAACAACAACTTGATCAACATTATGTTTAAGAATTGTGGCACCGCTCCGAAAAAGGCTCCGAAAAATAATATGATGTCATTTCTAAGGCACGGCAAATTTTGGGTGCATCCGTATTGATCCCAGAAATTCATCCCAAGAGCTAAAAGTAATCATAATTATTCCGGATTCATACCATTAATATTTCTCTGTTATTATAAAACCCATTGATTTTTAAATCTTTGATAAAACGTAGATGAGAATATCCCTATAAGGTTTCGGTAAACAAATTAAACAAATTAATAATGTGTAAGGAAATCGTTGAATACATAGTATTTGTTTACCACTTTGTACATAGTTCAAACATATAAGTTTTTAACGTTTTTTTTTTCAATACAAGCTTATATAAAATTAGTTATCGTAACCGTGTGCTGATCACAATGAGCCTAAACACGGCCAGTCTACTACATATTAACCCTCGAGGAGTTCCCGTTGTCCATCTTCCGTCTCCATCATCAGATCAACTCGCTGTCACCATCATATTGTATTGTCATCGGAACTTGACAGGTATGCAAAATATCATCTCAATCGGTTGAGGATAACTGCTTTAAAATTCAGTAGCAAGATACCACCCGGACATATAAACGCATATTGCAAGTTAAATAAAAGCTTGTAAAAAGGAACCATGATACTGTTCAACAGTCTTATACTTATTTCAAACATAAAAGAGATACAGTATCAAAGAACAAATATACATACAAAGAGATACAGTATCAAAGAACAAATATACATACAAAGAGCATTCTTAAAAGACCTATTTATAACCTTAGCACCAGGTTTAGCGCTATCTGTGGGCTCTAACTGAAAGGTATCCCTTTCTCCGACGTAGTACGAGTAGATGCTGGAAATAGCATGTCCGAGTGTGAATAGAAGGATTATATGTGTATAGTGAACAGCACTGAGGAAGGAAGAAAGGAAATCTTATATTTACAGTTACTCTTAGATGTTATACATACAGAAGGGCTATTTGAATAGATCGGAGGATGAGGAGGACTATACAGGGCATCCCAAGAATATGCGACATGACTATACAATATTTAAGTACCTTAAATATTGTAGTAAAGTTAAGTAAGTTGTTGTAGTAGTTAAGTACCTTAAATATTGTAGGTAGGATATTTTGCGATAATGAGACTTTATTTAAATTTTATAAACTTAGTAATACTGCATTCAAAGATTTTCTAAAAATTACTTGCCATTGCTAATTATAAAGTACTAACCTAGTTTTAAGTTGTTTTACTAAAAAGTTGGACTCTTATTGTCTTAATAAATAAATATTCTGTTCTATAGCGGTGAAGTCAGACGGGCGGTTATTTCTCAGATTTCTTTGAGAATGACAGACGAACGAAGCAAGTTAAATAAAAGCTTTTAAAAATGACTGAACCACACTGAACTAAAAGCTTTATGCCTTTTAGGTATTACCGAAACCTTCTAATGCTTTACTATACCTAGGGCTAGGGGGTGAAAAGTATAAAGCTAGAATTTTTCAATCTTAAAACAAATTGGAGGTCAATAAACTAAATACTCGTATGAGTCGAACGGGAGGGTTCTTTATTGCAAGTAACGAAGATTACTTTTAGGTTAATGGTGTTTCCGGCCTAAGAATAGTCCGCTCCGTCTCCTCCCGTGGATGTCGAAAAAGCCGACTAAGGGATTTCCCGGGCTTGTTGATAACATTCGTTGGTATAAGATTTGTCCTGGCTGCTAGCTTATTATGGAATGTGTTATTACTAGAAGAAAGCGTTAGCCGAGTCAGTCGTGGGAAACAATGGCGGCGGTGATCTCACCACTTGTCACGTCTGTATTCCACGTTGGTGCAACCCACTGTGAAAAGAAGCCCATTGAGGCTCTGCCTACCCCTTAACAACAGTAGTAACAATAAACAACAAACGTACCAACAGTCTCCAACAGTAACAAAAGTTACATAAAATATGACACTGTGTAACGAGAGAACGGAAACGTTGATGGAAATTAAAACAATTGAAGTACCTAGTCTCGTTGTACAACTCACTCCTTACGCCGGTAACCTCACTTCTGAGGGTCGTGACCTTTATGTAGGATCGTGGTCTTGGTGATGTGTAACTCCACTGGCTTCTATCGTGGTACAAGAGTAATATAAAATAGCGAGTGAAATGAATCGCAACACGAACGATGATTAAAATCAATTTTCATTAATATCGGTACAAAACCAATTTGCAATATTCACTGGTGAATTGAACGAAGCAGGTAGAACACGTTCCACAGAGCTTTTATACACCCTTATGTTGTACGTACATAGTCTACAACCGATCACATTGAAAATCAAAAGCTTTATACTTATTACGAAACTATCTATAGACTATAACCTTCGGAATGGCGGGAATGCAATATTAAATACAGCATTACTTTTTATCACAATTATATATTCTGTGGTTTTACAATATTAGATGCTTATACTTCGACGTTCTACAATAGAACACCTGCCATGCCAATGGCTATGATTCCGATGCTTCATCAAAACGCATCGATAGCGCGTTCTAACTTGTCTGGTGGCGACATCTAGTTACAAAATAGTAAACTGTATCAGCTCTAGTGGCGGCGTATAGTTGTAAACAAGCGAACTGTAACATACTTTTCACTAGAAATGAGATATTTACCATGATTTTTGAGTTTTTATCGATCGTAATAAAAGAGTGAGAAAGAGGGTAGATCGATATATCTGCCAATAACATCTACTCGCAAAGACTTTGTACTCCCGTGATCATGGCGCATGCAACTGTGCCTATATAATATCGGGAACAATCAAAACTCGAAAATCATGGTAAATATCCTGTTTATAGTGAAAAGTATGTACATACATAGACATAGACACACGCCTTTTTCCCCGAAGGGGTAGGCAGAGCCACAATAGGCATCTTTTCACAGTGGGTTGCACCATCATGCAATATAGACGTGACAAGTGGTGAGCTCATCGCCGCCATTGCTTCCCACGACTGACTCAGCTAACGCTTTCTTCCAGTAATAATACATTCCATAATAAGCTACCAGCCAGGACAAATCTTATACCAACGAATCTTATCAACAAGTCCGGGTAATCCCTTAGTCGACTTTTACGACATCCACGGGAGGAGACGGAGGGGTCTATTCTTAGGCCGGACACACCACACCAAGTATGTGCATAACCATGATAGTTCCAAAAGTTAAATTAAAAGTTTTGAAATAAAAAAATTAAGAAACAATAATAAGATCTTTATTTACAGAAATAATAATACAACTAAATGGCTCGTGAGCAGTTCACCAGATAATTAACTTACCAGATCAAATAATAATACAACTAAATGGCTCGTGAGCAGTTCACCAGATAATAATACAACTAAATGGCTCGTGAGCAGTTCACCAGATAATAATAATACAACTAAATGGCTCGTGAGCAGTTCACCAGATAATAATACAACTAAATGGCTCGTGAGCAGTTCACCAGATAATAATAATACAACTAAATGGCTCGTGAGCAGTTCACCAGATAATAATACAACTAAATGGCTCGTGAGCAGTTCACCAGATAATAATAATACAACTAAATGGCTCGTGAGCAGTTCACCAGATAATAATACAACTAAATGGCTCGTGAGCAGTTCACCAGATAATAATAATACAACTAAATGGCTCGTGAGCAGTTCACCAGATAATTAACTTACCAGGTCAAATAGGTATAGGCTTTTTTGTTTTTTTTTGTTTATTCTACTTGGATGACGGAACAAGCAAGAGGCCCACCTGATGTTAAGCGGTAACCTCTGCCTATGAACTGTGCATTACCTCATAGGTCACGTCCACCTAGTACGCACCCTATGTGGCATTGCACTGCGCCCGCCACCCTGAGAATACCCTGAAAAGCCTCATGTGCCTGTAATTTCACCGGCACCCTTACCCTTCAAACCGGAACACAGCAATGCCTGCACTACTGCTTTGCGGCAGAAATAGGTATGGTGGTAGTACTTCCCCTGACGAACTCTTTCACAAAAAAGCTCTACTACTACTAAACAAAAAAGCTCTACTACTACTACAAGCTAGAAAAGAAACCTTGATAAACTTTTGTTTGAGCACGATCTCACCTGTTGGTAAGTGACGATGTGGCCGAAGATGCAGCACAAAGGTCTAGAAGGCAGCTATTCACTCTAGCCTTGAAGAGACCCAGATTATAGTTTTCAGGAAGGACAGACGACGGTAGTGTATTGAGTTCGCATTATAAAGGTAGAACTGAATCGTTTAGTACGAATAGAGGGAATACTAATAAGGTAAGGTTGGTACCGAGCCGTGCGCCTGCTCGTCATGTGATGAAAAGGAGATGGTGGGATCAGATCATGAAGTTCCTGGGAGCATTCCCAGAAATGTAACCTATAGAAGATCGAAAGACAATGAAGACCTATATAATAAATCGTTAAGTAGGTATATAAAAAAATGCTAATGGAACAGTTGAGCTATCTAAAGACCGGTGCAAACAATCTAAAGATAGCTCAACTGATCAAAATCACTAACAGACGGAAGCGTCCCTAAGATGCTAGCTGCATTGTCACGCTGAATGGCAATACTAATGCGTTGAGCCAGATAAGGGCCAGCTCTCCGGTCACGCGTCGCTGTGACCAGACGCCCTAAAATAATTTTGAAAATGCGAATGGCCGGGGGGCCCTCCACATACCCAGAATCACGACCACGAATTACTGCAAATAATAATAAGATTATTGGTTAAAATATTTTTTTCAATAAGTACAAGCTTTTATAAAATGAGTGATCGTAACCGTGTGCTGATCAAAATGAGCCTTAACACAGCTAGTCTACTATTATCTATCGAGGAGTTCCGTTGTCCACCTTCCGTCTCCATTATAAGATCAGCTCTCTGTCACCATAATATTGCATTGTCATCAGAACTTGACAGGTATGCAAAATCAAATCTATTGAGATAACTGCTTTAAAATTCAGTTGCAAGATTCCACCCGGACAAACATACACATTGCAAGTTAAATAAAAGCTTGTAAAGAGAATGCCCTACCAATCTCTACTGGCCATTCTATCCTCATTATTAATAATAAAGGATTCTAATGAAACGGAATCCTAAGGAATGGTTATAATACTTACTATGATAATGTAATTCCCCATTCAAAGCGCTCTCTTCATTCTCTTCAATATATAGGAGACATAACTAAACTACGTAGGTACGTATCTATTACGGGGTATGATTCAACGAGAATGGAAGCTTAAAATCTGTGCAAAGCTTCTTACATTTATTAAATAGTGTACTTACTTAACTTTACGCTATAATAGCAAAGCACGGTTGTATGAATAGGGTTAAAAATGTTCTATTTCTCATTGGTATGTTATTTAGAGCTTTTTATTGAACGAGCGAAGCGAGTTCTCTTAGTCAACTTGGAAGAATCAGCGTTTGTATGTATGTATGTTTGTCCGAGCATAACTTTCGAACCGTTAATCCTATCGTCATTAAATTTGATTTGGGGGTAGATAGTATTGGTACAATTTGTTGGTAAGGTTATGAGCTATATCCGTCGGGGGGTTGTTGAGATATTGGGGAACAACAGGGGGTAAAAAAAAAGTGAGAATATCATATCAAATGGAATGTCATATGTCTCCCTCGCTTAGACATTTCAAAACTGTTTTTTAGAATTTTTTAACTTATGCAGTTTTTGAGATTTTAGGTTAAATCGAAAATCTAAAAATACCCAAACCTCTAGGGTTCTTTCACTAATCCTGTAATGCTGAAATATTGTATATTTTTTTTTTATTTGTAGCTTTTATGACACAAATACTGGGAAAATTCTTAAATTTAAGAATTTCGAAACTTGTACTCTGTAAAACCTAACCAGTATACCATCCATTGTTGACCTCCCGTTTCTAGGAATTTAAACGATGTTGTAGGTCTAACTTTTCAAACAACACGAACGAATATTTTTTCGAAAGAAATAAGGTCTCAGTTCGGGGCGAACCACTAGTTATTTTCTAGCTGAACAACAAACGCTCATTATAAGCGCGTTTGGTGCATATATATTTTAGTAGTAGTAGAGCTTTTTTGTGAAAGAGTTCGTCCGGGGAAGTACTACCACCATACCTATTTCTGCCGCAAAGCAGTAGTGCTTGCATTGCTGTGTTCCGGTTTGAAGGGTAAGGGTGCCGGTGAAATTACAGGCACATGAGACTTTTCATCTATGTCTCAGGATGGCGGGCGCAGTGCAATGCCACATAGGGCGCGGCCTAGGTGAACGTGACCTATGTGAGAATGCACTGTTCATAGGCAGAGGTTACCGCTTAACATCAGGTGGGCCATCTGATTGTTCAGTCATTCAAGTAGCATAAAAAAAAAAAAAAAAAAAAAAATAATTAAAAAAAAACGGGCATTCATTGGGTAGAAATAAGAAACACTTATTTATTCCTTTCACTATCATTACTAACAAACAAAGGATATAAGTATAAAAATAACATATTTAGTCTAGTGTAAGAGAAAAGGTCGAGGGCTCAGTCACGCTGTTTTTTAGCCTCGCCTTAGAATGCTGCTGTCGTCACAGCAGCCATGATACTCTGTAGCTATCCGCTCTTCACAAACAAAAGTGAAAAAACCTATACCTACCTACCTGTACCTATAAACTTTGGAATGAGGTTCCATCTAAAGTTTTCCCGCTTGGTTACGACATGTGTCGCTTCAAGAAAAATGTTCATAAACTCCATCAGGGTAGGCAACGCATCGACAATACCCCCGGTGTTGCCGGTGTCTATAAGCGACGGTGACCACTTTACATCAGGTGGGCCGTAAGCTAGTTTGCCTATTAGTTTCATAAAAAAAAAAAAAAAAAACACTATGTAACAACGATTAAAAAACAAGGAACAGCAGGACTACCACCGAGAACTCGTTACAGATAGATACTAGGTACTTAATAAGCGCAGGTACCCACACAAGCTTATATAAAATTTAAAAAAACTACTTGGAATGGGGGTCAAGCAGATGGCCCACCTGATGTTAAGTGGTACCCTCTACTTATGAACAGTGCATTAATAGGTCACGTCCACCTAGGACGCGTGCTATGTGGCACTGCACCCCTGAGATATAAAGATGAAAAGTCTCATGAGCCTGTAATTTCACCGGCAACCTTACCCTTCAAACCGGAACACAGCAATGCAAGCACTACTGCTTTGCGGCAGAAATAGGTATGGTTGTAGTACTTCCCTGGAAGAACTCTTTAACAAAAAAGCTCTACTACTACTACCACAGAATATACAGGGTCTAACATAATATCCCTATAAGCCCGATTAGGGGGTATTCTATACTTCATGGAGAATAACTTTAGTTCTACGACTTTTTAAAATTCGAAAATTTTAATTCATGAAATGCTTTGTCCTGTCCTGAAATCCCGCGATAAATTCCTAAAACTCCTCCAGAAATGAACCTAACACAACATGAGGCAGCCCTACGTAAGGTACCATGACGTACTGTAACATCCTCATGCCGTGTTAGGAACATTTTTTGAGGAATATCAGGATGTTTACGTGACATTTCATGAATTAAAAAGTGCAAAATTTAAAAAGTCGTAGAACTAAAGTTATTCGCCTTGATGTGTAAAATACCCCCTCCCCGGGCTTATAGGGATATTATGTTACACCCTGTATAATAGTTGCTACTACAATGTCCTAATAGTTCGAAAAAAATCGTTACATTGCATCAAAATAATGAAGCCGCGATAAATTTTTGATACTGACAATATTGAAAATGTGTCCGATAATATGAAGTTGCTTTCGGATATTGAATTAAAATCTCAGCGATCAGCAGCCCGTTTGGCTGTCCTTGTCGAAACCGGATGTCAAACGCCAAGCGCCCGCAAAATATTTATTATATTTCGTAGTTTGAGCCTGTTTTAGGCGTCAATTCATATAGGTAAATAAATAATGCTGGACAGTTCACACAACAGTATCTAGCCCCAAGCTAAGCAGAGCTTGTGTTTAGTCGATACGAAATTATACCTGTGAAGCTTTGATTTTAATACTTTTCACGAGACTAACTTAAACCACAGAATATGTACAGTACTTAAACTGAGCATACAAAAGAAACTTGGACACGTTTTAATTGAATATAAAAATATTAGTTTAAAAAAACTAAAAAAAACACGCTTTTATAGCTAACCGAACTAAAAAATAGAAAATAATTTTCAATTTCAGAGTTTATATTACAGTAGTAGAAGATCGAACAATCAATCAGTTTTTTTTTAATTTAAAAGCGTGGGGTTCATTTTACTACTTTTCATAACTCTCCTCTCATAGATAGTTGCCAACAGAATGATTGTTACATTCACTATATCAAGCACCACACGCTTTTAATTGAAAATTATTTTCTATTTTTTAGTTCGGTTACCTATAAAAGCGTGTTTTTTTGTTTTTTTAAACTATTATTTAATTTTAATTTTTTAGTTCGATTTATCAATTATTTATTTGTTGACATGTGGTATTGAAATTTCTCACAAATCATTTCGCAATCTCATCATTTACTACAGAGGATCTATCAAAGAATTTATTAATCCTGGCGGTCCTAATAAGGATAACAGGAAACTGTTATCAAATTATTGCATTGTCATCGGTCCTTGATACGTATGCAAAGTTTCAAATTAATCAGACTTGTGGAAATTGGTGAAAATTATGCTCAAAGATTCCGTTACATACATACATACATACATAGATACAACCCAAGCTAATATAAAAGCATGTTAAAAAATTACATAACGGAATTGTTTAAACTACCAATATCGTGTTTTCTTTATACAATTTGGAATGACGGATCAAGTAAGATGGCCCATTGCGCGGTATACCGTCTGCCTTTGAACAGTGCATTATCACATAGGTCACGTTCACCTAGGACGCACCCTATGGCATTGCACTACGCCCACCTTGAGACATAAAGATGAAAAGTCTCGTGTGCCTGTAATTTCACCAGCAACCATACCCTTCAAACCGGAACACAGCAATGCGAGCACTACTGCTTTGCAGCTGAAATAGGTATTTTTGTAGTACTTCCCCGTCCGAACTCTTTCCGAAAAAAGCTCTACCACTACTAAGTTATCATAGATTGTTTTATAAAATACTTTGCTGGTTCCTCAGTAAAAGCTGGGTATTACAGAGCGGTGGGCGGGCGTCGTGTCATCGTGGGCGCTGTGACGTCATCCCGCCCGCCCACCGCACCGCCAATGCAGCTAGATTAGTTTTTCTGCTATTCTACCTATTTGTAAATTCAGAAAATGTTTCATTAAAAGCTATTTAATGGAATAAGCTGCGGTGGCTCTGAATGGAATATAAAAATTTGTTGTTTTACTTTATACTGTGTTTTGCTTTGTAATGTTTGGTTCAAAATGCTTAATCACATTACTTTCATTTTAAATAGATACCCGGACTTGTTGATAGGATTCGTTGGTATGATTTGTCCTGGCTGCTAGCTTGTTATGGAATGTGTTATTACTGTTTATGTTATGTTATTAATGTTGTTATTATTTATCATCGCCGAGCCGAAACCACTGCACCTAGAAAGCTGAAACATGGAGCGTAGGTTCCTTTTATAGTAAAACCATACATAAAAAAGGGATTTTTGTAAATTCAACCCTTAAGGGGGTGAAAAAGGGTGAAAAACATTATAATGAAAAAAGTTTTAGTTTTTTGCGTAGCAAAGCACGGGTAGTAAGCTAGTAATCGCATAGGTGTACCTACAAAGTACATGGTAGTTATCTATATTACTAAAATAATAATATACCGACCAATTCAATCTATTCCACTTTCGACTTCCAATAAATTTCCCTACAGGTATGTTTTATTTTAGAGATAAATCATGAGTTGAACTTTCAATTAGTTACGATATCATTAAGTTACGACTTGATAGGCACGTGGGAGTATTCGGTGATATATTATGTCGATAGATACCGCTGACATGCAAATTAGCCGTGGGAAAATGATACCAACACACTGAATATTAAGGCGTGGATATATGTGAAATGATACCAACACTCTGAATATTAAGGCATGGATATATGTGAAATGATACCAACACTCTGAATATTAAGGCGTGGATATATGTGAAATGATACCAACACTCTGAATATTAAAGCGTGGATATATGTGAAATGATACCAACACTCTGAATATTAAGGCGTGGATATATGTGAAATGATACCAACACTCTGAATATTAAGGCGTGGATATATGTGAAATGATACCAACACTCTGAATATTAAGGCGTGGATATATGTGAAATGATACCAACACTCTGAATATTAAAGCGTGGATATATGTGAAATGATACCAACACTCTGAATATTAAGGCGTGGATATATGTGAAATGATACCAACACTCTGAATATTAAGGCGTGGATATATGTGAAAAGATACCAACACTCTGAATATTAAGGCGTGGATATATGTGAAATGATACCAACACTCTGAATATTAAAGCGTGGATATATGTGAAATGATACCAACACTCTGAATATTAAGGCGTGGATATATGTGAAATGATACCAACACTCTGAATATTAAGGCGTGGATATATGTGAAATGATACCAACACTCTGAATATTAAGGCGTGGATATATGTGAAATGATACCAACACTCTGAATATTAAGGCGTGGATAGATGTGAAATGATACCAACACTCTGAATATTAAGGCGTGGATATATGTGAAATGTGGTGCAATGAGACCTTTTATCTCCACGATCTTCATCGAAAAATCTACAAAAAATGTTAGAAATGAATTTGCAAAGTAGCCTCTGTTTTCGTAGTTACAACCATTTTACTCCTAAAATATCAATTCTTCTTCTTCTTTTTCATCGTGTCGTTGATTCCCATAATAGATAAATTATATTGTTTTAGACAAAAATTTAGCCACTTCGACAGCATTTTCAGTGACTTCGCACAGGTCAATTAGGGTGCAGGTGTTGGTGCACAGTGGACAGGACAGCAAGTGAGGCATCGTCTGAGGAGTGAACCCACAGTCACATTGTGCCTCGTCGGAATACCCCCTATAACTAAGTTATACCTGCAGCCACCACCCACCTGACTCCGGAGTCGGTTCAGAGATTTCCATTTTCAACTATCAATAATAAGACGTTTTTATTGCCTTCAGTATATTAAATAACACAACGCAGAGGGAAGCTTGTTTTTTTTTTAAATTACTTTCCTAATGAATATAAAATTAAAAGAAAAACGTGATTTTTGCTCACTTTTCGTTTCGCAATTTCTGTTCTGTCACTTACTAACTTACCTGTACTTTAATAGATAGAATAGAAAGAATATTCTTTATTGCACAAAACAAACAATGTACATAGGCGAACTTAATGCTAAGAAGCATTCTCTACCAGCTAACCTTTGTGTATTGTGGATACATTTATGTAGGTGGTGCACAAAAAAACGTAATAAAGAGAAGAAAAAAAAGACCTTTGTAGTCTAACAATACAAGATATGTAAGTAACATAATATTATATTATAAAAATAAATAATAATGTATAATATAAATATATAATATAATTACATAGTACTAAAATAAATAATAGTAAGTATAGGTAATATGCATAAACGTAAAGCTACGTTACTTGGATATTAAATTATGCATATCAATAAATACATAGGTATTTCCAAATAAACTGAGAATTATTATTTCAGGATACCGCTTACTTTATATGAGTTAATCATGAGAGTAAAAAAGTGATTAAACACTCCAACTCTGAAGGCACCGATGGATGAAACATCTCGAATATGGAGTGGGATACCATTCCACAACCGAATCGCAGTAACTGTGAATGAATCTGAGTAACCAGAAGTATTGTGAGTTTAATGAGTTAGATAGTGACAAAATTTGACGTCCATTGTGCCTTATTAACCTCTCGATTGCCACATCACAAACATGCCTATATGTAATACAAAGTTTGCGATCCAATAGCTGAAAGTTTATTTTTTCGTAACTGCTACAAGGAAATCAAACTCTTATTCAAGATTAAAACGAGATTAACGAACGACGAATAAAGTAATCTTCAAGATTATATTATTCTATAAGAAAAATCTAGTGGGCGTATCCGTACATCGACTATCGATAGAAGTTGTTGATATTCATCGCGAGCGTAGCCCGAGTGCAACTCCCACGGCTGAAGCACAGGAACTAAAATACAGTATTAAAGCTCAAGATTCGAGATATTTATCTGGCTCAGCCGCAAAACGTCCACTTCTCATAATTTACACCGCACTTTTTAACCCCCGACGCAAAAACGACGGGGTGTTATAAGTTTGACGTGTCTGTGTTTGTCTGTCTGTGGCATCGTAGCTCCCGATCGGATGAACCTTTTTTTAGTTTTTTTTTGAAAGTTGAATTAGTCAGGAGTGTTCTTAGCTATGTTTGATCAAAATGAGTTCAGCCGTTTCATTGCGTTGAGGGTTTTATAAATTTTTACAAAATTAATTCGTTGTTCTCAATATGTCCACTTCGTAAACGTCCACTTCGCAAAATGTACACCCAATATTTTCGCAAAATGTACACTGCGTTTTCTCAAAATGACCACTTCGCAAAATGAACACTGGATTTTTCATTAATGTCTTTTTTTGTTACTTTTTTTACTATTTTACTTCTTTTCTTTTTGTTACTTTTCTTTAATTATTTGCATAAATAAGTGTAACAATTTGGTCTTGGTTTTTTTTTTTTTTTTTTTTTTTAACTTTGATAGACCTTTGTTTGACCACGATCTCACCTGTTGGGATTATAAACTAGTGAGCACTTATGACTTATTTGCCCTCTGCAGCCATCGCAAATTGAGGGCACTTAGTTAATAATAACTAAACTACAGCTTAGTTTCTAACTTAGGTAGGTACTACAACTAAAACAACTGTTTTTTATATACGTAATTGAAAAATAAGAACTAAAATCTAAAGAAAACACTACAAAAACATAAAAATAAACAATATTTTAATGACTCGCGATTGAGCCTATGTGGCTCAAAATCATATTTTTCAAGGTTCGTAGGGGGTCGCAAAATATGTCTATGTTTGGTTTGTTTTTGATTAAATCATTGTATCGGTCATTCGACGACCTCAATGGCACGGCGGGCGAAGGTTGGCCTGGGACGCAGGAGGTTGCGGGTTCGATTCCCGCCTCGAAACAAATATTTATGCGATCGCAGATATTTGTTCAGTGTGTTCTAGGTATTTATGTATAACTAGCAGCGCCCCGCGGTTTCACCCGCGTAAGTCTCGATCCCGTGGGAATATCGGGATAAAAATGTGCCTATGTGTTATTCCGGGAGTCCAGTTATCTCCATTGCAAATTTCATGCAAATCCGTCCAGCCGTTTCAGCGTGAAGAAGTAACAAACACACTACACACACACACACAAACTTTAGCCTTTATAATATTAGTGTGATAAAAAATATCTATCTATGTAATGTATAGTATTAAGTATATCAGTTATCTAGTACCCATAACACAAGCTCTGCTTAGCTTGGGGCTAGATAATGTTGTGTGAACTGTCCAGCATTTTTTTTTTTATATTTATTTATTTATTCGCGTGGAAGATTGGTATGTTTACACAACACAACCTCCCGCGCTCATATTCGACACGTTTTTATATGCTATAATACTGTATTATCATTATTTACTGTGATAGATGCGGTGCGGCTCGCTTGCACTGACAAATCAATTTGTTAGTCTCTAATAGGTGTAAATCAATATTTATTTTGACATTAAACTCTTGTTTATCGTATAGTTTATCGGAATTCTGTCAACAATGCTATTTATTACTTGGTTTTATTACTTTTATTGGAAATGCTTTCGGCTATCTTTGTAATCAAAGAAAGAAAGAAAGAAAGAAAGGTATTTATTTTGACCAAAACTGCACACAGAATCAATAAAAAAACACTACACTTATATTATCATAAATATACTTCCACATCCAGCTGGCAGTATGGCTGGAGATGAGAAGAAAACGCAAGGTTGAAAACGCCGTGGAATGTGATGGTCGGCGAAACGCATGGTTGAAAACGCTGTAGAATGTGATGGTCGGCAAACCGCATGGTCAACGCCGTAGAATGTGATAGTCGACAAAGTATTTATAACAATGCCGTAGAATATGATGATGGTCGTCAAAACGCATTGTTGACAATGACGTAGAATGTGATGATGGTCGGCAAAACGCATGGTTGACAACGCCATAGAATGTGATGGTCAGCAAAACCGACAAACCATTAGTCTATTCTTCTTGCTAGTCCATACCGCCCCCGATGGTGAAAACGACTTACAAAACTGACAAACCTACATTTTTTTTTATGTCTATTTCACCTGACAAACATTTGATCTTTGACTAACATCCAGAAATCCAAACTCAAGGTTTGCCAAAGAGCAAAAGAGCGCACTATTTTGGGCGTTAAACTAACTGACCGCATCCGAAACACCACACTGCGCTGAAGTGGGATTGGGCCGGTCACATTTGCCGCATGCCCGACTAACTTTGGGCCAAAATTACCACATGGAGCCCTAATACAGCCAGGCGGCGTCGCGGCAGACCACGCATGAGGTGGCGGGATGAACTGGACGCCTATGAGAGGGAATGGAAAACAGTTGCACAAAACCGGAGTGACTGGCGGAAATGGGGGAGGCCTTTGCCCAACAATGGGACAGTATGGGCTAATAGTAGTAGCACCTAGACCTGAGTTTTCTCTCAATTAAATTTAAAATCTCTGTTTAAGATATTTGCAGCTTTGTCTTAATTAAGGCTTAACATCCAGATGACAATCTCTTTTAATTCAACCATTCATTAGCCTTTTGTTGAGTTAAGAGCTTAATTATTTAAGGGGTTGAGTGTTTTATTATTCTAGAGCTAAAGCAGAAATTATGAAGTCTGAAAATGTATTCATTAGCGCGATGAAAAATTATAATTTAATTAAATGATTGTTACATTTTTACAATTGCAGATTCTTTTGGGTTTCTAGCATCAAGTTTGTAACCTTTACGTATAGTATTATAATTTTATCTGTTACTATTACTGAGTAAGGAGCATGTAATGCAACATATCGTCGCTCACGCCTGTGGCGCGAAATTCAATTTTTTTGGTGTTTTTTGCCCATTACAGCTCATCAACACTTCTTCAGATAGCGAAAGTTGAGTTCGCGTGAACTAGGAGACTTGACACACATGTTTTAATTGATACTATCTCATAAATATCATCAGTTTAGCTACGATACCCCTAAACAAAAAAAACACTGTAATCATGTGTTCATGTGATCATGTAATCATGTGTAATCATGCTCATCAACACTTCTTCGCTATCTGAAGAAGTGTTGATGAGCTGTAATGGGCAAAAAACACCAAAAAAATTGAATTTCGCGCCACAAGAGTGTGCATTTACCTTAAAGTGTCCAAAAAGTGGTTTCTTTAAATGAAATCGCAAAATAGGGAATTAAACATTGAACGCTGTCGGACATTATATGAACAGGTAAGTACAATACTATGCAACATTAATTTATGGAACAAATTGGCAACAAAAGTGAATGTGTGACCTTATCCAACCTGTCAATCTCGTACAGGCAATTCAATTGTATGAACTTTGGCCTTTCGTACATGTATTGGGCGTAGTATATTGTCTTAAGTAGGCAACATTAAGTGGCCGAAATAACGGTTCAATCTCATACCCGCTTCCAGGTTCTATCTTCGAACTTCTCGACAAAGCAAGGGAGCTCATCGACAAGTGGGTATCTCGTACAGCTCGCTTTACGAGGTCTTTTCTCCCCCATACGTGTATGTTGTGGAATGGGCTACCTACTGAGGTGTTTCCGCTAAACTACAACATGAGCCGCTTCAAAAAGAATTTAAAAAGAGTCCTTCAGGGCAGGCAACGCATTGGCAATACCTCGGGTATTGCAGATGTCAATAAGCGACGGTAACCGCTTACCATCAGGCGGGCCGTGTGCCAGATTGTCGAGCCGAACATAAAAAAAAAGCGGCCAAGTGCGAGTCGGACTCGCCCATGAAGGGTTCCGTAGCAGCAAGTAACATAATATAAAAGTTCTTGTAGTTCGTTGATCGATGTTTTAATAATAGTGTATTAAAAAAAAAACTATTTGCTAGATCTCGTTCAAACCACTTTTCGATAGAAGTTTAGATGGTAATGAACATCATATATTTTTTTTAGTTTTATCATTGTCTTATTTTAGAAGTTACACGGGTGTGGGGGACACACACATTTTACCACTTTGGAAGTGTCTCTCGCGCAAACTACTCAGTCTAGAAAAAATATATTAGAGACCTCAATATCATTTTTGAAGACCTATCCAGACAACCCATTTGTAAGGGTTTGATGAAAAAAAAAAAAATACTTTCAGTTCTTAGTATGGGGAACCCCCAAAATGTATTGTTTATTTTTCTTATTTTGTGTGAAAATCTTAATGCGGTTCACAGAATACGTCTACTTACCAAGTTTCAACAGCATAGTTCTTATAGTTTCGGAAAAAAGTGGCTGTGACATCCGGACGGACATACAGACAGACAGACAGACATGACGAATCCGTCCGGGTTCCGTTTTTTGCCATTTGGCTACGGAACCCTAAAAACAGTGTCTTAGGAAAATCTTTGTGGTTGTGAAGTTTTCCTTATAGCTTGCATTATGTACGCTCTTACGGGTTTATTTTCTGAACTTTGTAGCTTAAATATTGTACTGTTTTACACAGACTCGTTAAATGTGTTTGGGTTTCTCGTATGACTCGTTTCTCGAGATCATTTCTTCCCCATACCTACAAACTATGGAATGAGCTTCCATGTGAGGTTTTCCCGCTTGGTTACGACATGAGTCGCTTCAAGAAAAATGTTCATAAATTCCTTCAAGGTAGGCAACGCATCGACAATACCCCCGGTGTTGCCGGTGTCTATAAGCCACGGTGAACACTTTACATCTGGGTATTTTCTATGTATAATAAAAAATATCTATCTATGTAATATATTGTATTCAGTATATCAGTTATCTAGTACCCATAACACAAGCTCTGCTTAGCTTGGGGCTAGATAATGTTGTGTGAACTGTCCGGCATTATTTATTTATTTATCAAGGCCGTAAGCTAGTATGCCAATTAGTTACATAAAAAAAAATGGTGTAAAAGTAATAAAAAACATTGACAATATCGTGGCTCTAATATAAATAAATAATATAGATTTACCCGTACTTGACGTATGGAAGATTCGTTGGTATAAGATTTGTCCTGGCTCCTAGCTTATTATGAAAAAAAAATGAAAATGAAAATGAAAAACATTTATTTGGCACAAACAAAAAAAACCAAACAGAACAAACAGAATACTAGGAAACAGTAAGACAAAAAACAGAAAAGTAAATAAAAAATAATAACCATAAACATACAAAAACAGATACAAGAACATAATTTATACACTTAAGTTATAAATAAAATAAAATAAAATATTAAATAAAAAAAAAAAAGAATGAAAAACAATGTTTATTAGTTTTATTATGGAATGAGTTATTACTGGAAGTAAGCAGTGGAGTTAGTCGTGGGAAGTAATGGCGGTGATGAGCTCACCACTCGCCACATATATATTCCACGATGGTGCAATCCACTGTGAAAAGAGACCCATTGAGGCTCTGCCTACCCCTCCGGGGGAAAAGGCGTGTGTCTATTTATGTATGTATGCTTTATAAAACCCCTAGTAAACCCTTGGCTTCGTTGTATTGGTTTGATTTATCAAATTTTAACCCAATAATATGCACCATTTTAATAAACAATCGAATCTAGCCAAATGTTAGAGGTAACTTTCGGTTTTTTATTCTATCGAGAAAATATTGTCCTATCTTGTTTCTGGTACAGTGATCCCTCGGAATTATAATGTAGTATCTATGCATATTTATAATTTAAATATTGTACTTGATTAGTCAGTTAAAAATCTAATCTAAGATTGGTAATTTTGCGTTATACCCCACCTTGTCGTGTAATATTGAAAGCAAGTTGAACCCTATCAACAACAGTTATATAATGTACTGAACCCACAAAAATAAACCACTTTAACAAACAAAGTACCGCAAGAGCTGTGACGTCACTAACTTTAAACAAGCTCGCTAGAGTACTTCCGTTTCACTCTCTCAAAAAGCAATATTCACTTTATTTCAAAATGTAGGTCACCGGCTTCGATCAAGAATACAACTAGATTTCGGGTCACGTACAAAATCAAAGCTTTAGCTTCAGATTTTTTTCTTTAGGTCGGCGCAAGAAATACTACTCGGTGAATAACAGCTCACTTAAAAATTGAGCTCTTATTTTGTATTTGTATTTGTAAGAACTTTATTTGTTGCTCTTTAAGGTTTATTTTTATTTTATTTTATTTTATTTTTTTAATCTTAGGAAAACTTACAGCTAGGTACACGTATATATATAAAAGAAAAGAATACTTGTAAAAGTACAAATATTCTGCCGACGGCCAATTAAAAGTTTCCACAATTATACAAAATTATTAGTTATAAAAACAAAACAGTTACACGACGTAAAAAAGAAAAGAATATATATAAAACAAAATAAACAAGTCACTAAAGAATATTTAAGCTACAAAAGTTACTCTAGAAAAAAAAGGTCACTAAGTAAGCGTTTAAGCCTACTGGTTGAAAAGTTAAATAGATCTATATCAACATCTGCTTTGGCCAAAGTATTGAACGAGTCACATGCTCTAATCATGAACGCGTTTTGCCTGTAGTTTGTTCTTGCCACTGGAACACTAAGGACATTAGGTTTCCTCAGTACAGCTGTGTTAGTGCGCAGTCCGAGTTTTTCTAGCAGCTCCGGGCAGTCCACCGAGCCATTTGCAATGCTCAAGAGATACGATAAATCGGCTATTTCCCTTCGTTTATAAAGAGGGAGAAAATGAAATTTGTGACATCTCGCCATATAATCTGGTAAATACATTTTGGCTCGAAACTGTAGATAGCGTAAGAACCTTTTCTGAATGCGTTCCACACGTGAAGAATAAACATCATAGCACGGATTCCATACCTGAGAGGCATATTCCAATTGACTGCGTACGTAAGCGCAATATAGGATTTTAAAGGTTTTTATGCTTGAAAATTCAGATGACATTCTTAAAATAAAACCAAGTGCTCGGGATGCCTTATTAACTATGTTGTTTACATGCTCGTCAAATAACAGTTTGCTATCAAATGTCACGCCTAAATCTTTAATTGAGTCAACTCTTGTGAGAGGGGAATTATGTAATGTGTATTCGAATTTAAGAGGTATTGGTTTTCGAGTAAATGAGCAAACATAACACTTAGAAACATTCAGATCTAATTTATTAATTAAACAGTAATTTTGAAATCTAATAAGGTCTTCCTGTAGGCGAAGTGAGTTATCGATATTTTCTATTTGATAAAGAATTTTCATATCATCTGCATAGAGAAGAATTTTGGAATATATAAAGCACGAGGAGATGTCATTAACAAATATTGTAAAAAGTAAAGGTCCCAATAAGGATCCCTGAGGGACTCCTGAAGGGATACTCATGGGCGAAGAAGAATACCCGCTTAGAACTACAGTCTGACACCGATTACGAACGTATGAAGTGAACCATCTAAAAAGATTGCCCCTAATACCTACCCGTTGAAGTTTATCTAAAAGAACCAAGTGATCAATACGATCAAAACATTTACTGTAATCGGTATATATAATGTCCACTTGAGATGGTTCAGACATAAAGCGCGTTTGAAAATCGGAACAGAGCAAGAGATTAGAAGTGGTAGACCTGCCCCTTAAGAAACCATGCTGTTGCGGCGCGAGATCATGCTTGAGTGCGGAGTACAATTGCGAATAGACTATTTTTTCAAGAACCTTGGCAAATAAGCATAATTTAGAGATCGGTCTATAGTTTTCGACTTTATTTTTAGGCCCTTTTTTGTGTATGGGAGTAATAAAAGCGGCCTTCCAAACGTTTGGTACAATGCCTTCAGTTAGTGAGCGACGGTATAACAGAGAGAGAGGTGGGACGAGACTTCTAGCACACTTTACTATTAAAATTGGAGGGATACTGTCCGGCCCAGCTGATTTGTTCAGGTCTAGAGATTTAAATAATTTAAGGACTTCCTCCTCTAACACTTCGACCGAACCAATGTCAGCGGAGAACTTACAGTATTGAGCGCTTACTGTGTCATATTGTGTGTCAGTCGGTGCGTCATTAAGAAAAGTCGAATGAAAATACTCTCCAAACATGTTAGATATCTCATCACCACGATCAGAAGAGCGACCACCGTACTCCATCACTGATGGGTATGCGTTAGTTTGATTTTTGCTCTTTACATACGACCAAAAGGCCCGGGGGTTCTTTTTAATGCAACTTTCAATATTTTTTATATAAACATTGTACATATCATTTTCCATAGACCGCGCTCTTCCTCTCAAAATAATAAAAGAGTCTCGATCGTACGAATTACCATATATTTTAAATTTATTATGATATTTCGCCTTTTCTTTGAGTAGTTTAATTAAGGGGCGCTTATACCATAATGGATACTTTCGTGATGGGGTAACAGATTTAGAAGCAATAAAAGTATTACGCAGATTATAAATAGTGTCGTACATAAAAGAGACAGCATTCTCCATAGTTCTACTACTAAACTCCGAAAGCCAGTCGACCGCATCAAGTTCGGAACAAATTGATTGAAAGTCTCCGTCCTGATAAGCGAATTTAGTGTACGAGAGCGGCCTGATGGTGTGGAGCTCAACAAAATCTGCAGAAACTATGATAGAACGGTGGTGGGGGTCTTCAGGCACTAAGGGACTACCACAAGAAGCGACAGTTACGTCATTATTAGAAAAAACTAAATCTAATAAACGACCGTGGCTAATATTCAAAAACGAGTTATATTGAAATAGATTGCACGTATTCGTACTATCTATTAGTTCAATTTGGTGCAAACCTTGAAGATTACTCGGAGTAAGTGAAATGCCATCATCACTAGTGTTCCACGAAACAGATGGCATGTTAAAATCTCCCAATACAATTATTTTATCAAGTGGATTATCCAAACAGATTTTTGACAAATTATTGGTAAAATTTGACAATTGCAATTCCATTGAATTACCCAAGTTCTGATTGCATATATAAACAACACAAATATGCATCTTGTAGGTAGATCTCGGATTACGGCTATGAATTGTCAAGGTAAGCCATAAGTCCTCAGCTGACGATGACCATTCGCTCCGACCCTCAGCCGCGAGCTCACGACGAATAGCTATTAAGATACCACCCCCCTTTTTCTGGTCTAGCTCGTCATAGCTTCGGTCGCGCCTCCAAACTATATAGCGGTCATCGAATAACTCATTATTATTGATGCTATCATTTAGCCATGTTTCGGTGATGCAAATAACATCATACGAGCATAAACATAAATTTCTATAAAATAATACTGTCTTTGTACGTAGACCACGTACGTTTTGGTAATATACACTAATCGGCATCATTTTTAACAGAAGTTTATTAGCATGAGAATAAGCATAAAAAGCTGCATTAAATTCGGCAGATTTATACATTGGAGAATAATAAAGTTATTGTGGCAAAGATATGTTGTAAGTGACAAAAAGGCAATAAAACGATTAACGCAACAAAAGAGACAATAGCAAATGACCAGTTGACTTACCGATGCGGGTAGACATAAGTGAACAAACGGACGATGAATAAAAACGGCATAGCGTGAACTTACACTCGAAGTTGTCAGTGAGTCAGCGCTCGCCAACCTTTGGAAGCAGATGCAAACAAGGGTGAATAGAATATAAACTAAAATAAAGAATACATAATAAAGCAAGAATATCGTTACACACACTACAACTTTTGCAGGTCGGATTCCGCTCTTATGGCAATCACGGGGGATGTTGGGTTTTTTCGGCAGAAAATTTTGCACCCTTTTACCCACGTAAAAGCAAACCCCCGGTCCTTAGCAAGTGCTTTGGTCTTGTTCAGAAGTATTTTGTTTTCAAGTGTAAGATGGTCATTGATAAATACTCTGCTGACCCCCTGCATTCCCAAGTCTGCAGGAGTCGTCACGCACTTCTTAGCCGCGGCAACGAAATCATCCTTAACATACCTGCTATGCACAGCAACCACAATTGTTTTATTATTTTTATCATTACGCATAGGTACTCTGGCTATGTAGTTAATCTGCTCTTTGGGTATGCAGCACTTGATATGGGAACCAATCTTGGAGATGACCTCGAAGAGATTCTCTGAGTTTGAGATTGGAACTCCTTTGACCTCGATATTGTTCAAGCGAGACCTCTGGTCACTCTCTCGAATGTGGCTCTCCAAGCTTTGCACACGCAGTTGCAGGTACTCGACGTCATCCTTTGTTTTCTTCAATGACTGGATGTCTTTTTCCATATCAACAATCTTGTCAGACAAGGCGCTGATCTTATTATCCACAAATTCGATCGACGTTTTGATATCAGCGAGTTCAGGTTTGATGGTCTTCAACACAGATAGTTCAGCCTTTATGCTTTTAATGCTCTCGTCAAGTCCAGGGAGCAGGGCAACCTGCAGCGAAAGACGCTTCAATTCAGCGAGCACGGTGTCCAAATCAGCCGGCGTTGGAGAACTCGCGGCAATGGCTTTAGGCGGAACTAGCAGAGGGCTCGCTGCTCTGGCATTCTTGCAAGCGGAGCACTTCCACGTGGATTTCCTGTTTTCCCCCAACCTGCGATATCCAGTTTCCGTAACACCGGCACAAGCGAAGTCAAATTGTCCCAAACAAGCGGAACACTGTGCTCCATCCCTGAAATCTGCTTCGCAACTCTTGCATTTAAACATCGCGGTATGAAAAAAAAAACAATTTAAATTTTGCGACCCGTTCGTAAAAAATGTTGACAGTCGCTGATGTTGGCGACAGCGTAAAACCGGTCGAGATAGCGAGTGCACGGTTCGTCGTCTACGAACTGACTCTCGTTTATTTCACACTAAACGTTGTTTAACCTATGTCTTTTCATTTCTAAGTGACAGAAGTAATTTATTGCTTTGCTCGTTTTTTGTGACGAATGATCTAATTACATACATGACACCTAGCAATAAAGTAGCAAATCTTCAAAATATTACCTTATACTTACGATCACTCGTCACAAAAAACGAGCAAAGCAATAAATTACTCCTGTCAATTAGAAATGAAAAGACATAGGTTAAACAACATTTAGTGTGAAATCAACAAAGTCAAAAGTCAAAGTCAAAAAGTATTTTATTCATTGAAATCTCAAGGATCATTTTGAATAGCCTTAAAAAATAAATTTACATTTACTCCTGTTCCAACGCAACCAGACCTAGAAGAATCAGGTAACAAACACGGTCTGTTTTTCTTTTGTGATCCTTCTTACTACTAGGTGGGGAGCGCCTGTGTAGTGCCTCGAGAACAAGTGGAAGCTGATTCAAAGAAAAAAGGAAAATCAACTTAAAAGCCTTACTTAGGTAGGCAGTCAAAAGTAAGATGATAGAGCCTTAAAGAGCTACAAATAAAGTTCTCACAAATACTATTAAATATTTCAACAAAATTTAAAATTTTAATACTTTGTGACGTAGACACATCAGCGAAAGCTGCTCGTTTATAAGTAAATAATAATAATAATAAATATAAATAAAAAATAACAGCTCACTTTTCAAGTGAGCTGTTATTCACCGAGACGTATTTCTTGCGCCGAGCTGACATCTAGTTGTATTCTTGGTCGAAGGGCACCGATGAAAATGTTTAAGCTAGCAGATAATATTACACGGATAAAGGTATTTATCGAGTTTCATACTTGTTAAAGCGTGTTTTGTTAGGAATTTGGAGCTTTGTTGACAAAGTTGTGATGCAGGTTCGATTCCCGCTGCGGGGCAAATGTTTGCATGATGTCCGAAAACTCTCATGTGCCTGTAATTTCAGATTTTTCAAACAGTTGACAGATAGCACCGCAGCAGGAATCGAACCCGCTCATCTCGAGTCTCATCCGGCTACTCGCCCACTGCACCACCGGAATAGTATCAATGTAGTCTATCAAGTTATCTATTCAATAAGATTTTTGTGAAAAATATATTTTTCAATAAAAGCTTTTATAAAATTAGTGATCGTAAACGTGTGCTGATCAAAATGAGCCTAAACACGGCCAGTCTACTATTATCCATCGAGGAGTTCCGTTGTCCACCTTCCGTCTCTATCATCAGATCAGCTCGCTGTTACCATCATATTGTATTGTCATCGAAACTTGACAGGTATGCCAAATTTCAGCACAATCGGTTGATGATAACTGCTTTAAAATTCACTTGCAAGATTCCACCCGGACATACATACATTCCGTCTCCATAATACATTGTAAGTTAAATAAAAGCTTGTAAAAAAAAGCAAACCCGCTTCCAAACAGATTCAGTATGAAGGAAATAAGATAAAAATGTCATTCGCCATAATCTTTTATCCATAAAAATGTAAATACATTCTTTACTTCGTAATAAATGTTATTTGTTCGTGAATGTTCACGAAACAACGTGTGAGAAAACGTAAAGTTCCGTACTCAACGTTTCGATGGACATCTCTAGACCGAATTCTTCTCTATTTAATTTTGTGCTTGCAAAGAGTTTCTTCGAAGACGTAACGACAAGAGAAACAATACAAGAGAGAGACTGCACATAGGTACGACCAACGAACAAAAACTACCATTTGCCAATAGAAGTCGCACTGCAGAGACATGCTTTACGCGCGTGTTACTGTTCGATCCATTGAGAATGATCTTTGGACTTTGATAGTCCTGTTCGATCCCTTAACATTTTTAGGCAACTTTCAAATTCCTTTTGGATCCCTTGTTGATTTTGTTAGTGAAGTACAGTCGACGTAAAAATAATAAATCTCTAGTGAATGTTCACGAAACAACGTGTGAGAAAACGTAAAGTTCCGTACTCAACGTTTCGATGGACATCTCTAGACCGAATTCTTCTCTATTTAATTTTGTGTTTGCAAAGAGTTTCTTCGAAGACGTAACGACAAGAGAAACAATACTAGAGAGACTGCACATAGGTACGACCAACGAACAATAACTACCATTTGCCAATAGAAGTCGCACTGCAGAGACATACTTTACGCGCGAGTTACTGTTCGATCCATTGAGAATGATCCATTGGACTTTGATAGTCCTGTTCGATCCCTTAACATTTTTAGGCAACTTTCAAATTCATTTTGGAGCCCTTGTTGATTTTGTTGGTGAAGTACAGTCGGCGTTAAAATAATAAATCTCTATGCCAATAAAAACTTTGATGAATTTATTTTTATGAAAATTCGCAAGCGAAAATTCAAGAAAGAAAAATCTCGAATGCAAAATCTCGAACGAAAAGTCTCGAATGATATTATCTGGAATGAAAAATCTCGAATAAAAAATGGCGAATGAAATATCTCGATCGAAACGCCGGAGAGGAGACTAATCCAGTGTCTATATGCTTGATGGTGGCTTTACAACAAGTATCATTTTCATCTGCTCAGTATGTTAAAAGTTATGAAAGGATTAAAGTAGTTAACTCGCTTAAGTTCTAAGTAAGCTACTTCAAATATAACTACTCACTAAACAAGTAGTTGCGTTTCACAATCCCTCACTAGTGTTACACTTTATCTGCTCAGTAAATAAAAAGTTAACAGGCCCGTAATATCAAAAGCGGTTTAACCCATGATGCTAAGTTTAAACTATTTCTGTCAATGAACGAAAATGGTTTAAACTAACAATTATAGATTAAACTACTGTTGTTATTATTGGCCTAAGTAGTTAACTCACTGAGTAACTACTAAAACATTTATTTATTGATTGTGAAAGCCTTAAACTATATTGGGTCTCAGGAGTAGGTACATGTTATCATATTGCGTTTGACATGGTTATATTGGGTGAACCCATGGACTTAGTATACAAAAGGACTGAGCGCTCGCAACTGAAAAACGAGCCGAGCAAGATATGAACTACAGAGTTAGTGTGTCTACTTCTAATACGGTGACCATCAAATAAAGTCATTTCCAGGAGACTTTTTTCATAGACACTTATGAACGTGGAGTGGAACAAACATTATATAAATTAAATTATATATCACAGTTATTTATGCAGCCAGATTCATACTGGAGGCTTGGTAAGTGATCAGTATCACGAATCAATAACACTTTTTGTTAGTTTCGTAAAATAAAATGTTGACCTCCCATAGTAGATGACTCGGGACTGGGCTTGCGTTTGTAGGAAATACGTTTTTTTTCTAATATCACAAAAAGTGTTATCGAACCTTGTTACTGATTACTTAGCGAGTGTTCAGTGTCGGCAAACGGCGTGACGCAGCCATACCGTGATGTTTCTCGTCTGCCGGGCGTCCCGCGACGGCCAACTTTTAGATTTGTAGTATCGATGATCTCTTAGTATTTACCTATACATTGGTCATGGTCACCCTTGCTATCATAAAGCTATCATTTAATTTTCAAGTGTTAAAAAGGGACAAACTAACTCTATTCTACCTATCTCTCTTGGCTCGTTTTTCCTCTATCTATGACGGTAATCTAAATTGAGTCTTAACTTAATTGAATAAAGTTTTGGTATTATAATTTTTTAGAGTGCTCAGTCCTGTTTGTATACTAAGTCCATGGGTGAACCTAATAAGTGGCTAATTCATTGCAGTGTATTTGCTTTCATGACAGGAAACCATATAAGCTCTTTATTATTTTACCTCTGAGGATGGTCTAGCCATAAAAATCCCATTCGCAGGCGAAAATTCTGTACAACGGAACAGTTTTACGACATTTTGCGAATTAGGTCACTCACTGGCCCAGCGTTCTACAATGATTAATTTAGTATTTACTATCCTAGTTTTAAAATAACAGCGCTGTTTTGAAACACGGGCAGGATAACCACACGTAACGTGATAATTACATTTTGAGCTTCTTTTTAGGGTTCCTCAATCAACAAAACAAGGAACCCTTTTAGTTTCGCCATGTCCAACCAGGACATGGACAAAGAGAAATTGACAATTCCTGGCTGTCCCCGAAAGGGGACAGATTCAAGGACAGACATGAACTACTCAACTTTTTAGCAAATAAATAATGTATTTTTTTTACTTTACTCAAATCTTCAAAAATTCAAAAGTAGACTACAGTATAAAGTAAAATTTTCTGACGAAATTAAAACACTTCTTTTTTATCATAGCAAGAAAAGCTCGACTGTACAAAAATCAAAAAGTTTCGTCCCATTCCCAATGTATGCAGAACGTGGCAACATTTACTCTGCTGGGTATAGACAGGAAACAAAACGTATGTACCTATTTACTAATAAAACCCCCGAAAAGTCAAAAGTAGACTATGTTGAACAAAGTTTCAGACCAAATAAAAATACTCCTGTTTTAACATAGCAAGAAAAGCTAGACTGTACAAAAATCAAAAAGTGTCGTCCCATTCCCAATGTATGCAGACCGTGGCAACGTTTACTCTGCGGGGTATAGACAGGAAACAAAACGTTACTAATAAAACCCCCGAAAAGTCAAAAGTAGACTATGTTGAACAAAGTCAGACCAAATAAATAAATAAATAAATAAATAATGCTGGATAGTTCACACAACATTATCTAGCCCCAAGCTAATCAGAGCTTGTGTTATGGGTACTAGATAACTAATATACTTAATACAATATATTACATAGATAGATATTTTTTATTATACATAGAAAATACCCAGAACACCCTGAACAAATATCTGCGATCAAACAAATATTTGTTCCGAGGCGGGAATCGAACCCGCAACCACCTGCGTCGCAGGCCAACCTTCGCCCGCCGCGCCACAGAGGTCGTCTTGTTTTATTAAAAATACTCCTGTTTTAACATAGCAAGAAAAGCTAGACTGTACAAAAATCAAAAAGCTTCGTCCCATTCCCAATGTAAACAGAACGTGGCAACGTTTACTCTGCTGGGTATAGACAGGGGTCAGACAGGACGGTTCGACCTTAGTGCCCGCTGAAACTGCGCGGTACCTGAACATTATTGGCTCTTTTTAAAGTGATTTAGTGTGTTTTAGTCGGCCTTTGAAGACTCTTATATAAGATTTTTTATCGTTCGCAGTTATTTAAAACGTGCGTAGAATTTGTGACGTACGTTTTTTTTTGCATATTTGACAACTTCGTGTCATCAGTTCATTCTTGGAGCGTTGGGTCAGAAACCTGCTTGCGGCCCTGCAAGGGTGACCGATGGTGAAAGAACCATATATTTGGATTATTTATTTATTCAAGGAAGACCAACAGCTTAATAATAATAATAATAAAATAAAAAAAATGCTGCACAGTTTACACAACATTATCTAGCCCCAAGCTAAGCAATGGCGGCGATGAGCTAACCACTTGTCACGTCTATATTAAACGCTGGTGCAACCCACGGTGAAAAGAGGTCCATTGACAGCATTGTTACGGAAGAGTGTAGTGTGCATGGCAACACGTATTTACAATAAAATACCAAACTCTTTTAAAATCCTAAATGACAATTTATTTAAATCTAAGTTGAAACAATTGTTAATCAGTAAATGTTATTATAATATTCGTGAATTTATTTTATTTATTTATTTTATTTATTTATTTTATTTTCAAAATTTTGGAGAAACTTACAGCTAGGTTTACAAAAATTCAGATAAAATATAAAGAACATGCCTGGATGGACAAGTGCATGTTTATTGACGGCTAATTAAAAGTTTCCGCACATAGATATATAAAAAAAAATAGCATTATACAAAGTAAGTTGACGACTTATTGGAAATAACATATACATAATGACAAGAAAAATACTGAATAAAAATAAAAAACAATTAAAATTAAGTTAAGTTAAAAATACATGTAGTAGCTTACACTTCAAAAAATTTATCACTAAGCAAGCGTCTAAGCTTACTTGTATGGAGGACACTTTGTGATTTTAGGGCTTATGACTTTAATTTTAATTTGATGTACCTATTTAATTCTGACATTCTTTTGTATTTTTGTAATTTGCATGCTAGATAAGGTAGAACATAATTGGAACTTACATACTTATTTTTAAGACCTATATGACATTATGTTCAAGCAAATAAATATATCTTTATCTTTATCTTGAGGTGCTGCCTACCCTTTCGGGGAAAAAGGCGTGTAAGGTATTGTATTATTAAGTAATCGTTATCTAGTACCCATAAAACAAGTTCTGTTTAGCTTGGGGCTAGATAATAGTATTAAATAAATAAATAATGCTGGACAGTTCACACATGTCCAGCATTTTTTATTTATTTAATACTAGCAGCGCTCCGCGGTTTCACCCGCGTAAGTCTCGATCCCGTGGGAATATCGGGATAAAAATGTGCCTATGTGTTATTCTGGGAGTCCAGCTATCTCCATTCCAAATTTCATGCAAATCCTTCCAGCCGTTTTAGCGTGAAGAAGTAACAAACACACACAAACTTTCGCATTTAAAATATACGATTACAGTGGACAGATACTGAAAGGTTTCGAAAATCATTGGTGATTAAAAAACAATGTATTTATTGAAACCACTACAGGAAGAGAGTGCCAAGCCGCGACTTCCGAAACAACGAAATACTGCATTATATAGGTTTGTGTGAGCCAACGATAACAAATGTGGCACAGGCCACGAAATTATTCCACTCCGAAACCACATCGACATACCGCTTTAAGGTGGTTGCTTTCGCTCATGGCGCGAAATTCAAATATTTTCGTGTTTTTTGCTCATTACAGCTCAGCAACACTTCTTCAGATAGTTAATACTATGTTGCCGCAAATTATGTGACCTAACACACAAGTTTTAATTTGTATATTCACAAAAATATCATTAGTTTAGCTACGATTGTGCTTCTACGATATTTACAGTGTTTTTTTGTTTCAAGCACATTAATAGCAAAACTAATGATATTTATGTTATACTATAAATTAAAACTTGTGTGTCAGGTCACATAATTTGCGGCAACATAGTTTTAGCTATCTGAAGAAGTGTTGATGAGCTGTTATGAGCAAAAAACATGAAAATATTTTAATTTCGCGCCATGAGCGAAAGAAACAACCTTAAGGAAATACATTCATAGTACGTATTAGCACAGGTAAAATAATACTTTACTTAGTAGTAAAAATATTAGAAAACAAGTAATTAATTTTGTAAAAATTAAAAATACCCTCAACGCAATGAAACGGCTAAACCGATTTTGATCAAACATAGCTGAGAACACTGTCGACAAATTCACCTTTCAAACAAAAATAAATAATTCGGTTCATCCGTTCGGGAGCTACGATGCCACAGACAGACACACACACACAGACACGTCAAACTTATAACACCCCCTCGTTTTTGCGTCGGGGGTTAAAAAGATTTTAATAAAAAAATATTTTTAACATTACAAGTTACAAGCTTTCATGAGATCAGTGCTCGTAACCGTGTGCTGAACAAAATGAGCTTAAACACAGCCAGTCTACTATAATATCCATCAAGGAGTTCCGTTGTCCACCTTCCGTCTCCATCATCAGATCAGCTCGCTGTCACCATAATATTGCATTGTCATCGGAACTTCACAGGTATGCAAAATATCATCTTAATCGGTTGAGGATAACTGCTTTAAAATTCATTTGCAAGATTTTCCCGGACAAACATACATAATAATAATAATATAGCCTTTTTTATTCCCTTAATAATAAATATTACAATTAATTTAGTAATCAATAATTATATAGTTGATTAAAAATTAAATTAAATAAATTCATGCATTAATTAAACATTTTTACAAATTCATTAATTTTAAATAATAAAAATATTCCATAATTATTTTATTAAGTTTTAATTATTAGGGGCCTCTCTACGAGTAAAGTATGAGTATGATGCGGACAAACATACATACTACAAGTTAAATAAAAGCTTGTAAAAATATGCTACACAAAATTGCTTTCGATTGATCCCTGGGTTTTAAAGTTAAGCGACATTTATGAGCGCTCGTAACATACAAAGTCCTCAGAAGTCTACGTAGGTGGGTACTGCGGATGCCTCGTGTGTACTGCAAACACGTGTAAAAGCAACTATGTGTAGCATATTGCGAAAGACTATGATGTAACCCAATAAATAGGTTAAGTTTTTATGTCTCAATCACAAAAAGCCAACACGGCTGATTCCCCTGTGGAAGAAGCTAAGATGCTTACATAGACACACGCCTTTCCCCCCGAAGGGGTAAAAGAGCCTCAAATGGGCATCTTTTCACCACCACCATCGTAGGAAGTAGACGTGACAAGTGACAAGTGACAAGTGGTGATCGCATCGCCGCCATTGCTTCCCACGACTGACTCTGCTAACGCTTTCTTCCGGTAGGTTATACGTATCTCAAGAATTACGACCTGGCGTGGATAGTTGGTGCAGTTGATTAGTACCTTAAAGGGGGTCATGGGTTAGATAACCGCCCCATTGTTAATATTTGGAGTATTATAAAATTAAGTAGGTATTTGTCTTAAGGCGCTATAGGTTCAACGAACATTTTTGTATGAGGCGAAGAAGGCGAGCGCACGCTATGATACCGTGTTTTTATGTATAAAAAAATTATATAAAAATGTCGTTCAAAGTTTTGTATAATTTTGTTGATGAATTCACTAACTCAAATAATAACTAACATGTAACCAAATGTCACAAAAATTAAAACGTGAAAGAAGTGAGTGAAAAATACCATTTAAATTTTAAAAAGGAGGTATCTTTGTTATTTTTTTTTATCGAGTGAAGTAACTCAGATATTGTATTGAATTATTGATTTCACTAGATAAAAAGCTCAAGAATATCATTTATTTTTTTCTTCACAGAAAACTATGAAAATTAAGCTCAAGAATATCATATATTTTTTTCTTCATAGAAAACTATGAAAATTCTTAACAAAAACTTTAAAATTCTAGAGACATTTGAGAACCTATCGCGCCTTAAGCGTTTATCATTACAAAAAACTGGCAAAAGCACGATCGGGTTATGCCTAAATTTTTTTAAACAGGGAACCTTTTTCCTTTTTGACGTGAATTCGATGAACGGTTTCGGATTCGTGATTCGGAGATTTATTGTCTAATCGATGTGGATTACCAGCTTGCTGTTCATTGCGCTGCGTGTTTTAGCTTTTTTTTAAGAGCAGAAATATTTAAAACACGCTGCGCAATGGATAGCAAACTGGACATCGTAATCGCACTTCAGTCTATTAGGCAATAAGACCCGTTGGGTGGGTTCCTGTGAGCCGATTGCAAAGATGGGTATTTGAACCTGTGTTTAGGGTGTAGCAATAGAGAGGCAGAGCGAGGTTCTCGGGCCCCTTTCGATGATAGGGCCCACATTTGGTTTTCGGTAGGTGTTATTAGCAGGTTGGATACTATTCATTTCAATATGACCCAAAAAAACCGTTCCAGCGGCAATCGAACCCGCATCTTCACCTGTTCATCTGGCAATAGAACGAGCTATGACGCTGGCACTATCAACTCGGCTAAGCGCCGATGGGAGCCATCTACAGGTGTTTCATTTCCGAGTTTATAGTGCCAACAAAGGTCTCCAGCGTCATAGCTCTTTCTATGGCCGAACTGGTGAAGGCATCGCCGATTACAGGCGAAGATGCGGGTTCGAGTCCCGTTGGAACGGATTTTTAGGGTCACATTTAAATTTAATGTTATCCATAAAGTGTGGTTTACACTTGAAACATAATAAACTTTGAGGTAGACACAAGGCATTCCATATAATGTAAGTATTGCAGATGTCCTGTTTAGATTTTGATAAATCGGTTACAGACTCAGGTTGCCCGCTCCGGCCTCGACATGTGCAAATGAGGATTCAGGGAGCCGAGTCTAACGCAATGCGATTACGGCGCTACAACACAGCCCATGCCGCATTTATTGGCGTGAATCTCGTGCCCACACACCTGTGCGTGAATCTCGTGCCCACATACTGTACTAGGGAAGACCTCAACGGGATCACAGATAATGCAATCAAGGTGGCCGCCCATTGTAAAACTATTTGCAAAGAACTACATATTAAACTTTTATAACTTCAGAAATGTACGAAGATGCCCGAGCGAGAAGACGAGGATTTTACGTGAGGAAGAGGATCGCCTCCTTTATGTGCAAAGCAGTGTTGTCACATAAAATTTTGGCAAAATGGTTAAACAGGGTGCAAAAATTAGTAGAAATTGGTAGAATTTGAAATGAAAAATAGGTAGATCTACCAATCAAGTTTAAGTACATTTTTAATCAATAAAAATCGTGGAAAAATCGGGAACGCGCGACTGTCACTGTCAAATTGACAATGTCAAGCAAGCGTCAGTCAGTTGTGACAGATATCATTGTTAATGTCACTCCGCAGCTCTAAACTCTGTACCTCATATCATTCACTTATTTCACATAGCACGTTCTGTTTTAAGTGCTAAATTACAAGACAGACTAAATTCGATGGTAAGTAAGTAACGTTTCGTTACACGCAAGGATAATTGTTTACAATCGTAATATTTTGAAAAATATGTAGATTTGTGGCCGAGGGTGGTAGATAGGTAGAATAAAGGTAAAATAGGTAGATCTACCAAAAAATTGGTAGATGTGACAACACTGGTGCAGAGTTGACTCGTGTCATAATGCAGTCATCAAGAGTGTGGCGGATAGACTGATTCACATAGGTAGGGAGATGACCTTCGAGAGGGCGGAGGTCAAAAAGGTTTTTCTATGGGGGAGGTGTTCATAACACCGTTTATAGCACCTCCTTGATATAAGTGAGTTATTGTTTTGTTAGTGTTTATTTATTGTCAGCTTGTTGACTGTCTTTTCTTTCTTTTGTTGTTTCTTTTGAATGCCTATTTTTACGAAATTGTGGTGACTTAATTTATGTAGGTACTAATAAACTGACAAGGCCTATGTACAGCCGCTAAAGTGTATTATGTACCAACAAAGCCAAGTATTCCATGAGTCTCAAAGGTGAATAAGTTGTACATACATACATAGACACACGCCTTTTTCCCCGAAGGGGTAGGCAGAGCATCAATGGGCCACTTTTCACAGTGGGTTGCACCATCGTGGAATATAGACGTGACAAGTGGTGAGCTCATTGCCGCCATTGCTTCCTACGATTGACTCAACTAACGCTTTCTTCCAGTAATAACACATTCCATAATAAGCTAGCAGCCAGGACAAATCTTATACCAACAAATCTTACTAACAAGTCCGGGTAATCCCTTAGTCGGCTTTTACGACATCTATGGGAGGAGATGGAGGGGTCTATTCTTAGGCCGGACACACCACAGTAGTTGTTGGAACTTTTTAAGGTTGGATTAATAAAAAAAAAAAAAATGAGCTTATTAACTGTAATTTTAGTTCCTTGTTTTTAGGGTTCCGTACCCAACCCATCCGTATAAGTTATGAATACTGAATACTGTTTAGTTCTTCAGATTGTAGCATTAATTCTTCAGTCTTCTCTTGGAATTGGTAAAATTCCTATGAACTGCCAACAAAGCATGGATTTTAATAGTTACAGACATGCAGTGTGAAAATGTAATATGTGTTTGACACTGTGTTGCAACTTTTGATTGTCCAATCGTGCGTCAAGGATGCATGAACTGGGATGCCCTTTATTGGATTTTCAGCTATACAGGAACCGAGCTGCTACAAACTATTGTATCCTATACAGGGTGTAACATAATATCCCTATAAGCCCGGGGAGGGGGTAATAACTTTTATTCAACGACTTTTTTAAATTTCGAAGATTTTCATTCATGAAATGCCTCGTAAGAATCTTGAAATTCCTCCAAAAACGTACGTAAAACAACATGAGGACGTTACAGTACGCTAGGGTACCTTGCGTGGGGCTGCCTCGTGTTCTGTTAGGTACATTTTCTGGAGGAATTTCAGTAAGTTCTAAAGGAATTTTAGGATTTTTACGAGGCACTTCATGAATGAAATACTTCGAAATTTTAATAGTCGTAGAACTAAATTTATTAGCCATGATGTGTAGAATACCCCCTCTCCGGGCTTATAGGGATATTATGTTACACCCTGTATATATAGGTACTTATATAACATAAACATAGCACCCAAAATTCACATATAGTTCTAATCCCACACTAGGATCCATGTGTCGTGAGTACCAGAAACTAAGAGCACGGTAGCTCAACACCTAGACTTGTAACCTAAATAAATTTACAATCAGGCACTTAGTTATATTGCGAAAATGACTTTTCACACCACCTGCTCGACTATGTCCAATTACATATCATGCAACCTCAACGTAAAGTAAAGCATTATCTCTTAAGGGAAATAAAGTTGTATGAAACTCCCTAGGGAATAAAGTGATTTGAATTTGGAACGTCAAATTCGTGTGGAAACTCGTGAAAAACTGCCATATGGGTTCAATATACCGCCCGCGACGTAAGAAACTGCTTTACTCGTATTCCCATAGTGTATAATCTACTATTTTTCCAATATTAATACACTACGGCCAAACCAAGTAGGATTCATACTCTTTTCAGAATATATATGTATGTGGTTACGCGCTACATGGTATAATATGCGCGGTATATCGTGTATTGTCGTTTGCTTATTCCATTTGGCGCCTTTTTTTATGTTATTATTTTTCATGTCCTTTGTTGGTCAAGTAACAGTTTTATTGCATGAGTGTAGATAAAGTAGTGAATTAAACTGCACATAACTAGGTATTAAAACACTCGTGTGATACTATTAAAAACCTCGCTAATGCTCGCTTTTTAAACTCACACTCGTGTTTGATTAACCCCTGTTATTTAACAGTTTCATAAACTACTATTATTCAACAAATTATGAAGTTATTGAAACATAATACGAGTATTTTATTTGTTACCTATTATGAGACTGCTCTCATCGTATAGAGGAACCTAGCCTTAATTGAAGATGTGTAGGTATGACCAAATTCTAGATGACACAGAAGACTTAAAAACCGGGCAGGCAGAGGTTTTTAAGTCTTCTGGGATCAAAAACAAAAATAAATAAATCTCCCATTTCTCAGTGTGATATAGCGTGTAAATTTCCATGTGAAAAACAAAGCTAGGTAGAATGCAGCAAGGATTTAATTTGCGACGTTCGACGCGCAGTATTGAGAAGTCAAGTGCGATTGACTCGTGACCTTCGGCTGCTCAATCATGCATCAAGGTCGGACCTGCACTAACCACACTCCACAGTATTGCATAAGACCGGAAGCTCTACTAGTTGCGAATACTGTTTATTAGTAATTGATTACCCGGACTTGTTTGTGGGATTCGTTGGTATAAATGTCGCTGCTAGTACAGTCGACTTGCGCCGTAGTAACTAATCTGTAATCTTTTTCGGTGAAATGAACCTGGGGTGTTTTTTTTTTGTACTAATTGAATGACGGATCATGCAGATGGCCCACCTGATTTTAAGCGGTAACCTCTGCCTATGAACAGGCATGGTCCACCTAGGACGCGGCCTATGTGGCTTTTCACTGCGCTCGCCACCCTGAGACATAAAGATGAAAGTCTCATGTGGCAGCAATTTCACCGAACCATGAACCTAACCCTAAGATTTGTCCTGATAGCTGCTAGCTTATTTAAGGAATGTGTGACTGGAAGAGAGCGTTAGCAGAGTCGTCGGAAGCAATGGCGGTGATGAGTTCACCACTTGTCACGTCTATTGTCATATCTGTTTCTTCTTAGTGTGTTCTGTGTTTCTTTGTAGCTCTTGTATACAAACAAATATATATTCTTTCTTTCTTTTCTTTCTATGTCCCATGGTGCAACCCACAGTGAAAAGAGGCCCATTTGAGGCTCTGCCTACCTTTCGGGGAGAAAGGCGTGTGTCTATGTATATATGTATGTATGTATGATTACATTAACATTTATTGCTTATTGTTTTTAGAGCTAATGAGGTAATTAACGGTACCTAATGGAAGAGAGAAAGTTAAATCGTCGCAGGCGAACGTTCGCCGGCGATGCCGGATGTTGCGGGTTCGATTCCCGCATCGGAACAAATATTTGTGCGATCGCAGATATTTGTTCAGGGTGTTCTGGGTATTTTCTATGTATAATAAAAAATATCTATCTATGTAATATATTGTATTAAGTATATCAGTTATCTAGTACCCATAATACAAGCTCTGCTTAGCTTGGGGCTAGATAATGTTGTGTGAACTGTCCAGCATTATTTATTTATTTATTTATTATAATATTGAAAAATAGCTGTGTGATGTGCCTGGCCTTAGAAAATACCCCTTCTTCTCCTCCCAGGGATGTCGTAAAAGTTGACAGAGTTTTTTTTTACTGCGTTTCTGACGGAACAAGCCGATGTCCCACCTGATGTTAAGCGGTAACCTCTGCCTTTATCAATGCATTACCTCATAGGTCACGTCCATCTAGGACGCGACCTATGTAGTATTGCACTGCGCCCGCCACCTTGAGACGTAAAGATGAAAAGTCTCATGTGCCTGTAATTTCACCGGCAGCCATAAACCGGAACACAGCAATGCGAGCATTACTGCTTTGCGGCAGAAATAGGTGTGGAGGTAGTACTTCCCAGAAAGAACCCTCTCACAATAAAAGCTCTACTATTAAACACCAGGGGATGTTATGAATGATGTTATGATGCGTCGTCTATGAAGTGACGCGAATCCTTCACGAAAGAAGTGTTTCCCACCGTTTGTTGCAGTACTCCTGCTACATGCTTAGCTAGCTCATAATATGTCGGAGAGTCAATTTGACTCACGATGGGTCTCACAGGAGCATGCTGCTTATAAATGCACTTTAGATAGACCATATAGTTTAGGTGGCTGGATGTTTCTGGGACGCAACAGGTATTTCGTTAATTCCTCTCCCATAGCATGTTGGCTCTCCTTTATAATTTCACCTACGATTAACAATACCGTGTGACAATGAAACCGATGGTAGTGGTATCGTTCGTAATAAAAGAGTGAGAAAGAGGGTAGATCGATATATCTGCCAATAACATCTACTCGCAAAGACTTTAGTTAGTTCTCCCGTGATCATGGCGCATGCAGCTGTGCCGAAATATCGGGAACAAACAAAACTCAAAAATCATGGTAAATATCCCGTTTCTAGTCGAAAAGTATGTACGTAACCATGATACCTGTACTAATATTTATTCTGTGATGATAGTTTCAAAAGTTAAATATACCTTAGAAACGACATATAATATAAATAGAAATACATATAAAAACACTTTATTTATAACTTTAATCTAACACACATATCACATATCGGAGGGTGGTCACGTGACCGTGCTTATTACCTACTCATAAAAGATGAAATCGTGTCATATAAAATGTCATTATGGCATACCACCAACTGCAGTATATTAGCAGTATGCATACGGCATACTGCTAAGATTATGGAATAAATAGCTTAGTCGGTTTCCCGTAAAATTGTATTTAATCAAACTTGCATGGGTTATAAATAAAAAAAATAAAAAAAAATGCCGGACAGTTCACACAACATTATCTAGCCCCAAGCTAAGCAGAGCTTGTTTTATGGGTACTAGACAACTGATATACTTAATACAATATATTACATAGATAGATATTTTTTATTATATATAGAAAATACCCAGAACACCCTGAACAAATTTCTGCAAATTGCACAAATATTTGTTCCGAGGCGGGAATCGAACCCGCAACCTCCTGCGTCGCAGGCGAACGTTCGCCAGCCGCGCCACAGAGGTCGTCAAGAAGAAGAAGAAGATAAGAAGAAAGAAGAAAATAAGAAAAAAAGAAGAAGAAAAAAAGAAAGATAAAAAGATATAAGATTTACATACGTGATTTGGAAAATATAATGTATTTTCTGGTAATAAATGATTTATATAATGATGTTCAGAACATAGACGTGCTCTTTAATATTCAGAACATTATATTTATCATAATTATGTTGCCAACTATGTACGTACCTACATAGAGAAGAAAGTCGTGATCTGGCGGATAAGTAAAATGTATAATCCCAATTGCCTTAACAGTTTTCAAGTTTAGCTAAAATCAACTGGAGTAAACCACCTAGCAATGCAATAGTAAGCAGCTTGAACTAAGCTTCGTGACTCAGCATTAAACACGTAGGTACAAAACACCCGCAAATAAGCTGGGAATTTCTTAACATAAAACTTCACAAACTCGCATATAAACAACTGCATATTCACATAAAGAAATAAAGCAAATGGATACGCCTTCATCTCAATTAAGCGATTCACGCTTAAACCAACAAACACAACGAAACCTACAGAACATCCGTGAGACGCGCTTCAGGCTTTATTAGATTTGCAGCTGTACAAAGATGCCGTTTACACAATCTGACACCACTCAGCTATCGCTGAGTACCTACGTGTTTGATTCGACTAATTCCATGAGTAACTAGAGATTCTGGAAAAGAAGTCGCGAGAGCAACAAGTCGAGAAAGACTGGATCGCGCCTACAGCACAAAATACATAGTACAGAAGGCCAGGAGGGCAATTCCCGTGCTTTAGAGATTAAGTCAAATTCGACATATGTCGAAAAAAGATGGCGAATGTCGAATAAAATCTTAATTTGCTATTCTCGTGATGTCACAAATAGACATAAGTCGACCAAAATCAATCAAATCGAATACGATTTGATGGTTATTGTGACATATTCGTGACATTTTTTGTAGACATTCATGCTTCAACATTATCTCTAAGTTAGAGATAATCTCTACAATCCGAGAATTGGCCTCCAGTTCTGGCCGAATTTGATTTTAATACCTACGCTCGGCCGTAGCGCTAGGGCTGGCAAAGGGTAAAGTGTAGATTTCAGAACGTCAATTAGAGACATTTCAGCTCCGGCCGACTATGGTTTTAATGAGGGGTTTTCACGGCCTTTTCACATCATGTTTATAGCCTTGAAAATAGATGGCGCCAGCTCTGTACAAGCTAAAGTAGCTCTGTCAAAATAAAGTGAAATGTCAACGTCAACAACGTAGTGATATATTTTCGCAATATTCACACAAAAGCAGACAATGACAAATAACAGACAATGCATTTGTTATTTTGAAAAGTATACTTGAGTTAGCGCCATCTATCGAGCCAAATCGAACGACTTTTTTTTTTCATTCGTTAATGAAAAGCCCTCATTACCTAGTCAACCGTAGCACTAGGGCTGGCTAAAAAAAGATAATTCTTTTGTGTTCAGTGTTGTATTTAGACAAATAAACACAGAGCAATTCATCTAAGATAATTTATGTATTGCACAATTCACAGTCACAGAACAACAACAATAACTAAGTGACTCTTCTTCTTAGTCCTCGCTCATTCCCGTTACTCGGGGTCGGCTTTCCTAATCATGCGGCGCCATGTATTTCGCTGGTTCGTGTCGTCTTTGGTTAGGCCAAGTTTTTTCATGTCATTCTCGACATTTGTCAACCAAGTGGTTTGAGGTCTTCCTCTTCCTCTCTTTTGAGGCAGAGCCATTTTGTTACTTGAGCTACACCTCGTACCTTCATATCTGTTTTTTCCTAATTTAATACGTGTTTCTGTGTAGCTTATGTAAACAAATAAATATATATTCATTCATTAATTTCATTCATTCTTTTTAGTGGCAATGGTCAATGACTATAAACAAAAGGCTTGTGTTTAAACACCGCCCATAAAAGTACCTATGGTTACCAAAATAGATAAATGGTCACAAAATTACGTTTCTAAAATAATTTATTATGAAATAAATCCTTTTTTTCGTATTTCTGACTGCCATAAAAATATATGGACGCCTTTAAAATACACTTTAGACGAAATATTATATATTTAATCTAACTTAACCTAACATAATTAGGTGACCGTTAATACATTTTAGGAACAGAATTTGGTGACCGTTAATCCATTTTAGGAACCAAAAATAATATTTGTGCAGGGCTTGCAATTTTTCTAATGTTATTTCATTTATTTTGGTTCATAATATTTAGAGTCTTAAAAATATTTTTGGTGGTCGTCTAAATTATACCCGAAACAAAACATATAGGTACCTAAATAATCACGTGTATCGCCAAAGCGCGGGCACTCGCGACTCGCGTTTGACCGAGTTTCACCGAGATCGTCGTACGTGCGTCTGTTATCACTCGTTGTACTGAGCTGACCTTCTGTACTATGTGTTTTGTGCCGACTCGCTTATGACCTTTCCGGGTCTTCACGACCTTTACGACCCTGTCTATCCTTATCCACCGCCCACGCATCGGATGGATTGTTCTTAACCGTGCGTAATAATTCTACTTCCTTTCAAATCGTAACGTAATAGTTACCTAAACCGCAGAAGAAATCATGTAAAAAAGGTGACGTCACCGCTTTCTATTTTTGTTATCTACCTTCATCATGACGACCTCTGTGGCGCGGCGGGCGAACGTTCGCCTGCGACGCAGGAGGTTGCGGGTTCGATTCCCGCCTCGGAACAAATATTTGTGCGCTCTGCAGATATTTGTTCCGGGTGTTCTGGGTATTTTCTATATATAATAAAAAATATCTATCTATGTAATATATTGTATTAAGTATATCAGTTGTCTAGTACCCATAACACAAGCTCTGCTTAGCTTGGGGCTAGACAATGTTGTGTGAACTGTCCAGCATTATTTATTTATTTTATTTATTTTTATCATCAGTAACTGTATTTTTATGGGGACAACTAAACTATATATTTTTTTTCTTGTTGTAAGAGCTTGCTTGTTCTACCACTCGCCCGCTCCATATGATACGAAGTTATCTCATTTGGATATAAAATTTTGTAGAAAATGTAGATAATGGTAGATTATGCACTATGGGAATAAAGCAGTGTCGGCATATTAGCGAGGGAGTTAGAGTCCTGAGTGAAGCGAGGGGTTCAAGCTGCCCAAGACGAAGACAGGCTTTATTCCAGAGCATACTCTACTTTTCACACCTTCTGCAAGACAATAAAAAATCACTGAAAATCACAGCACCAAACACCGTCTTTTGTTTCACATTCTTTGTTTGTAGTATATACACTCTTGTTCTGTGTTCTTTGTAATGTTTTATTTCTTCTGTGGTAAACGTTTTTTTTTGTTGATTTCTGCTTATTGTGGCCAGTTAGATTTTTCGAGAAAACCTCTTTACAATGCCATATTAGCTACTTTTTACTAAGAGTTTTCACGTGTTTTCACACGAATTTGACGTTCAAAATTCAAATCACTTTATTCCCTAGAGAGTTTCATACAACTTCATATCCCTTGGGAGATAATGCTTTACTTTACGTTGAGGTTGCATGATAAGCAGTAGTGCTCGCATTGCTGTGTTCCGGTTTGAAGGGTACGGGTGCCAGTGAAATTACAGGCACATGAGGCTTTTTATCTTTACATCTCAGTGTGGCGGGCGCAGTGCAATGCCACATAGGGTGCGTCCTAGGTGGACTTGACCTATGTGATAATGCACTGTTCAAAGGCAGAGGGTACCCCATCTGCTTGATACGACAATCCAAGTAGTATAAAAAAAAAACACGGAACCACCATAGAATGTTATGAGAAACTATCAAACCACGGGCCGATCATGTTTACAAAATGTCATGGAGATTGATGAGACAATAACCAAAATAGGACCAAATTTCGTCTGTATGCAGAGGGCTTATGCGCCATAGCAGTACACTCCTCAGGCATACTACACAAACACAAAATTGGTACATATTCGTTTCAATAGAAGTGCGTCAAAGCGAGCAGCGGTCACGAACGCTGGCATATCTCGCCACAAGGTTGCATACGAACAAAAACAAACAATACCATATCCCGGCGGGTTGGTCGCACGGCCCCGGCACTGCACTGTGCAGGTGGTATTAGCCGGTGGATAGTGCTGGTTGGATGGTCTCGGAACTGGCGGCAAGTCCGCAATCATCATGGCCAACTGGCAGTGCTGGCCGCAGCGTGCCGACTCGCGCTTGACACGCCGCGGTGCGCAATCAAGACTGGACTGCCGGTCTTCGGAATAGCGCGCAATTCGAGGGATGGGACGCGAGGACGCATGCGCTAAGACAAACGCGGGAATTATTTCATAGAAGCGACTTCCGCAAACAAGCGCTACGTGGAAAAACCACGAAGCGTGGCCGTAATTTCACTTTGAGGTTGTTATCCTTTCAAGGATGGAATTCTGAGATCATGGGCCCAAAATAGATTAAATTCTCATCTACATGATCAAAGTATGATTTACTGAATATATTTTAAGAAAGAGATTAATTCATACATACATACATACATAATAGACACACGCCTTTTTCCCCGAAAGGGTGGGCAGAGCCTCAATGGGCCTCTTTTCACAGTGGGTTGCACCATCGTGGAATATAGACGTGACGAGTGGTGAGCTCATCGCCGCCATTGCTTCCCACGACTGACTCAGCAAAAGTTTTCTTCCAGTAAGCACATTACATAAATAAGCTAGCAGCCAGGACAAATCTTATACCAACGAATCTTACAAACAAGTCCGGGTAATCCCTAAGTCGGCTTTTACGACATCCATGGGAGGAGATGGAGGGGTCTATTCTTGGGCCGGACACACCACGGTACAGATTAATTCAATTCAATTAATTCCGCTGAGGACCTCAAAAGACGCAAATATGCAAGTCTCGACAGAGCTTACTTATATGAGCCTTTCGGGGTCGAGACTCTGGGTCCGTGGGGTACAGGGGCCATACGCGTTTTGAATATTCTTTCAGGGCATCTGGTCGAAGCGACGCGTGACCCGAGAGCTGGCTCTTATCTGGCTCAACGCATTAGTATTGCCATTCAGCGTGGCAATGCAACCAGCATCTTAGGGACGCTTCCGTCTGTAGTGATTTGGATCAGTTGAGCTACCTTTAGATCGCTAGCAGCGGTCTTCGGGTAGCACAACTGTTTCATATGTATCAGTATTAGTTCTTTCTGTAAATAAATGTATTAATTTTATTTATTCAAACAACAGAAGGTCCATTTTTTTTAATGAAACTAATAGGCAAATTAGCTTACGGCTCACCTGATGGAAAGTGGTCACCGTCGCCAATTGACACCGGCAACACCAGGGGTATTTGTTAGTAATACATAAATAAATAATAAATAAATAAATATTGATAATTTAAAAAACCGGTAATAACTACCGGTTTTTTCCGAGTAATAACTCACAATAGCTCACGTTCCGGTTTTTTTTGTACTTGTTCCTAGTAAAAACATACGACTCGTAAAAAATATATATATAAAAAAAAAAAAATTGCTGGACAGTTCACACAATATTATCTAGCCCCAAGCTAAGCAGACTAAGCTTACTAAGGCCGCTCTTTCTAAAGAGCTTCGAAAAAAGCGCGAAGTTGTAACCACTTTTTAATGTAATTTTTTTGGGTTATTACTTTCAAAAAAATAATTAGGTTATTGTTTACAAAGTTATATAATTACCATAGACTCTAATGAGACTATCTGATCCAGGACTCGAATGAAACACCCGTTTGCACTAAACATAAGAATCGCCTAAGTTCCTTCCTAACTTGTTTAGACTACTTAACAATAAATTTGCTTGCACTAACCCTAAGCCATTCCTTAGTCCACTTAGGCTAGGCTGTTCTTAGACTTTGGTGTATCTTAACTAGGACAAGCCTAACTTATGTTTAGTGCAAACGGGAAAAAGACTTCATCACAGGCAGATCATATCTGTAAGGTATGCCCTGTAGAATACTGTTGGTGCTACTCCGCACTCTGCTGAGCAAAGAAGCTGTTTTCTTGCTGATTATGGCATGAGGACCTTCGACCCGCGCTGCTGCAAACATAGTAGATGCACTACAGAAGCGAGGCAGCCCCAACAGCATCCTAAACCCGTTATTATATTGGACGCGTAGGGCACTTAGCGATTTTTGAGTGTAGAATAATGAGATGAAACTAACTAGTCTATCCTATAAGTTATCGAATGATTAGGTACAGCAATTAACTAAAGGGTTTTTGATAAATTCTTTGCGTCATTTAACTAATTCGTGGTCACCTCGTAATCCCGCGCCGACGTCACTGACGTACGGAACAAACATAACATGACACCAACAGTCATAAACTGCCGTAAGGTCGCGTACCTTTCGATCTTCTATAGGTTACATTTCGGAGAATGCTCCCAGGAACTGCACGATCTGATACCACTATCTCCTTTTCATCATAGGACGAGCAGGCGTACGGCTCAGTACCATCCTTACCTCATTAGTATACCTTCTATTCGTACTAAACGTTTCAGTTCTGCCTTTATAATGCGAACTGCTAAGGAGTGGAATACGCTACCGTCGTCTGTCTTTCCTGAAAACTATAATCTGCTATATATGTATATAACAGCGTATGAAAGGCCCACAAGAAAGGCTCTTTTTGAACTTTTAAATGAAAAATCGACATCCATACCATACATAAACTCATGCCTGTTTCCGGAGACAGGGACCACAGATTTTCCCATGCAAAGATCCTGTCATACACAAAAAGAAAATAAAATTCTGCACAAAATTGAAATAAATCACAAAACAGCTAAGTTTTCTAAGGCCTGTATTAATCATTCTACAGGTTCTTTGTTCCCTGTTCGGAGCAATTACGGCAATTCAGGAATTATTTATGAAAATTTACTGGAGAGGCGAGATTCCTGAAAGTGGGACAAGAGGTCAAGGATGGCTCTGTGTCCCTCGGCCCGATTACAATGTCGCTAACTAGTTAGCAACTTTGCATTGTTGACGACAACATTTTGCTGTTCGGATTGGTTTTAGTAGTAGTAGAGCTGTTTTTAACCCCCGAGCGTGTGTGTGTGTCTGTCTGTGGCATCTTAGCTCCCGAACAGATGAAACGATTTAGTTTTTTTTGTTTGAAAGGTGAATTTGTCGGGATTGTTCTTAGCTATGTTTGATCAAGAGCGTTTCAGCCGTTTCATTGCGTTAAGGGTTTTATAATTTTTACAAAATTAATTAGTTGTTGTGAAGGATTTCGTCCGGGGAAGTACTACCACCATCCCTCTTTCTACTGCTAAGCAGTAGTGCCACAGATTACTTAATAGTTACTTCGGGAGTGCTCGCATTGCTGTATTCCGGTTTGAAGGGTATGGTTGCCGGTGAAATTAGAGGCACATGAGACTTTTCATCTTTATGTCTCATGGTGGCGGGCGCAGTGCAATGCCACATAGGGCGCGTCTTAGGTGGACGTGACCAATGTGAAAATGCACTGTTCATAAGCATAGGTTACCGCTTAACATCAGGTGGGCCATCTGCTTGTTCCGTCATTTAAGAAGTATATAAAAAAAAAAATGCTTTATTCCGGTTTGAAAGGTATGGTTTTTTTTTTTTTTTTTTTTTTTTTTATTGGCGCCGCACGGCTTGTGCATTTGCCATTTTCAAGTATCTGTATTTTCACTATATTGTATTTTCAATATATTTTGCATCGTTACACTCCTTCCAAGTCGTCAGAGTCACAGTCGAGTCATGTTTTAGTAAAACGGTGGCCAATTTTACTAAAACTATGGTAGACAATTTCCACCAATTTCAAAAGTCACGCAATTCACTTCCATTTAATTTCACTACACTTGTGCTTTTTAAACGAGCTACATTAGTTAAAATGCCACCATAATAACACAAAATAACTCAAGAAAACACTAGGAAAAGAAATAAAATAAAAGTAGACTACGTCTCTTTTCGAAAATGGCGGGAAGAGTCAAAGGTATGGTTGCCTAATTATCTAACTTATCTGTTAACTTAAGTGGAACTGGGCTGGACATGTGTGCCCTATGTCAGAAGAACTATGGGCGAAGAGCACGACAGAATGGATCCCAAACAGACGACGGTCACGATGAAGGCCCAGACGGAGATGGCGGGATGAGCTAGACTCCTACTTGAAGGATTGGTCCCAAATAGCCAATAATAGAGACGAATGGAAGGAGGGAAGGGAGGCCTTTATCCTGCAGTGGGACACTACAGGCTCATAATAATAATAATCTATTAATCATAATCTACACTTTTCAATAGAAACGGGATATTTACAATGATTATTGAGTTTTGATTGTTCCTGATATTTTGGCACAGTTACATGCCAAAATATCGGGTACAATCAAAACTCAAAAATCATGGTAAATATCTCGTTTCTATTTAAAAGTGTGTTCATAACCAAGATATAACTTTTGAACCTATCATGGTTACATAATTTTCACTAGAAACGGGACAACAGTTGAATGCGCCATGATCACGGAAGAACTAACTTAAGTCTATGCGAGTAGATGTTATTGGCAGATATATCGATCTACCCTCTTTCTCACTCTTTTATTACGAACGATACCACTACCATCGGTTTTATTGTCACACTTCACTCCACCTCGACACACAACACTAACGGTATCCTGACGCGTAGCAGGTACCACACTTTTTTGATTCTTACACATTCTCACCACAGGCTTCCATACTCCAGATAATTGAAAACCATCTTCTCTATTGAAATTTCTGTACTTAGTAATCACAATTGCCACTTGTAAACAAAAAACAAAAAAAAAACTTGCAAACTCGAAAATCATGGTAAATATCCCGTTTCTAGTGAAAATTATATAACCATGATAGTTTTAAAAGTTTTATAAAGGCTATGATGATATACTAAATGGTTTTTTTGCCCCAAATAGCCTTGCAAATCTTTGTATTCTCATGACATCTTCCCCCTGTCCACACCCTGGAGGTCATTATGACATGACCGGGGCAGAGATCCCAGATAGGTATTACCCTAATAATATGTGTAGTGGGTATTTTACGAGGCAGCCGAGAGCAGAGATAATTTGCCGCGACCTGATAACATCGCGAGTCCTTATTTAAGAGTCACTGCGGACGGCTGCCCCATTGTGTGCGCTTAAGCGATGCTTAAGTGGTGATTAGAGCTGGTGATGTTTATCAGAGTTTATTCAAGAAGGGATTTAGAATGATGTAAGGATGATGTTGGAATGGATTTTGACTGGCTGGTGAACCTACAATTAAAATAGTGTTGTAGGGACAGCACCAAGAGGCTGTCAAGAGTCAAATAAGTTTTTTTAAACGTATTTTTAGCAAAATCTACACAGTTTAAGACTACAAAATTATATTATATTATGTTAATCTTCATCATATTGCCAAGGGCATGATCGAGCCCAAAACACGATTTTGATAAATTTTCTCGATAAAAAATAGTGAACTTACCTCTACAATGCGCTTATAACGTAAATATCTCTATTACCTATCAGCGTACATTTATAAAATTAATAAGAGTAACGAATAATATTATTTTAGAGGGCATGGTCCATTTATATTTTCGACTACGCAACAAATAATTGTTTAAATACCGTTTTTCGTGATTTTTGTTCTCTTTTCGTAGCGAGAGCGCCGTTCTGTCACTTTTTAACTTACCTGAACTTTACTGAGTTAGATAGGGACTGAATTTAGCTGTTGTCTGCCTCTTAAAGGCTAAGGAATGGAACTCGTTGCCATCGTTTGTCTTTCCTGAAAACGTATAATATGCGTTTCAAGGCTTTTTAGACCTTCGTGCTTTATCGTCGGCCGCATCGTCACTTACCAACAAGTGAGATGACGAGATCGCGGTCAAACAAACATCTAAGTTAAAAAAAAGCAAAAAAATAATAATAAACATTTTGGTATGGAATCGTAAACTAAGTACAATATAGTCCAATTACATTAAGCCGATAAAATCTAGTTTTAAATAGAGTGTTTACGTACTCGTAGTTAGCAATAGAGGACTAGGCCGTAAAATCTACATAATGGGTGATATCACATCTGTATACAACGAAATTATACACAGTTGGAATGTATGTACAGTAAAACCGTAGTAGTACCGTTAGTGTTGTGTGTCGAGTTGGTGTGAATTGTGACAATGAAACCGATGGTAGTGGTATCGTTCGTAATAAAAGAGTGAGAAAGAGGGTAGATCGATATATCTGCCAATAACATCTACTCGCAAAGACTTTAGTCAGTTCTCCCGTGATCATGGCGCATGCAACTGTGCCGAAATATCGGGAACATATAAAACTCAAAAATCATGGTAAATATCCCGTTTCTAGTGAAAATTATGTACAGTAAAAACAATTACTTCATTGAAAATAAGTAAATTTTTCTATCACTTGATTATTTATAGCTTTGAAATATGCACAGAATTTGTAATTTGTACTACTATTTATTCTGTGACAGAACCAGAAATATAGAGTACGGTTTTTTTACTACTTTAGATGATGGAACAAACAGATGGCCCAGCTTTTTATTTTTATCATTGATAGACCTTTGTTTGACCACGATTTCAGCTGTTGGTAAGTGACGATGTGGCCGAAGATGGAGCACAAAGGTCTAGAAGGCACCTATTCACTCTAGCCTTGAAGATACCCAGATTATAGTTTTCAGGAAAGACAGACGACGGTAGTGTATTCCACTCCTTGGCAGTTCGCATGATGAACCACCTGATGTTAACCTCGTAAAATATAAGATAGTTTTACAAAATCCCAACAGTAAACTCTCGGCTTTGTTGTATTGATTTTGTTTATCTAATTTTTTACCCAATTATATGTTCCATTTTAATAAACAATCGAATCTAGCCAAAAGTAACTAACTAACTCGGTAACTTTGGGTTTTTTTTCGATCGAGAAAATATTGTCCTATTGTGTTTCTGGTACAGTGATCCCTCGGAATTATAATGTAGTATCCATGCATATTTATAATTTGAATATTGTACTTGATTTAGTCGGCTAAAAATCAGATTTAAAATTGGTAATTTTGCGGCATAGGTATCTGCGCGATTGGACCCCAGCTTCCTGCCAAGTCCACATTGTATAGCAGCTAGCCCTAGCTCTGTAGTAAGTAGTTTGTTAGTAGTAGTAGAGATTTTTGTAAAAGAGGTCGTCCGGGGAAGTACTAACACCATACCTATTTCTGTCGCAAAGCAATAGTGCTCGCATTACTGTGCTCCGGTTTGAAGGGTAAGGGTGCCGGTGAAATTACAGGCACATGAGACTTTTCATCTTTATGTCTCAGGGTGGCGGGCGCAATGCAATGCCACGTAGGGCGCGTCCTAGTTGGACGTGACTAATGTGATAATGCACTGTTCATAGGCAGAGGGTACCGCTTAACATCAGGTGGGCCATCTGCTTGTTCCCTCATTCTAAAGGGGCTTCTAAACGGGCCATATTTTCACTGCTATAATAAGTGGCCGGCAACTATTGGTGGGGTCTCACATGTTAGAGAAAGACAACAGTAGTTGTCGGCCACGTATTGCAGTAAAAATATGGCCCGTTTAGAAGCCCCTTAAGGCCACTGTTCACCAACATATTAACGGGCGTTTAAACGGCTGTTTCGCTTAAACAACTCTTTTTGACAGACATTTTTATACATTATCTTTCACTTTGACGAATGGTTACGGTAACCGCTCATTTGTTTCTTAGAGATCTTGGGTATTAGTAGTAAAAAAAAATCAACAAAAAAATGTGCTCTTAAATCAACATCATCAATTATATTATAAAAACGGGAAATTTTCACTTTTTTTTTTTTTTTTTTTTTTTTAATTACATTTTTGCTTACACCCCGAAAATTCCGGTGAAAATATTCCGTTTTTATAATATAATTGATATGATTCACGAAAGTTTTTATAGTAAAACATCATCAATGTTGTTGATGCGCATGATTCATTATTAAAACATCATAGAACCACTGACGTATAACGACAATACAAGGATATTATCTTAAGATTTATAGCGAGCTTCCATATATATTTATGATCCCGTTTCCATCCTAATACATATTTAATACAACGGTACTCAATTATTCGAGGGCACAACTGATTAAATCAGCTTTTTAGGGTTCTGTACCGTAAAAAGTACAAACGGAATCATTATAGGATCACGTATTTATCCGTCTGTCTGTCTGTCAATACCCTTTTTCGCAGGAACCGCTAAAGGTACCAAATACAAAGGTCTGTAGGTAAGCTTATAAAAAAAAAATAGTTTCAATCTCTATGAATCTAAAAAAAAAAAAATAGGGCGATAAATAAATGTCCGCTTTAAGATTTTCACACAAAAATAGAAAAAAAAAACAATATTTTTTTGGGGTTCCCCATACTACTAGTATAGTATTATCTTATCTGTGCCCAAACTTAGAACTGAAACTCAAAAAAAAAAAAAAACTTCTAATCCGTACGTGTGGGTTATCTATGTATGTTCAAAAATGATATTGAGGTTTCTCATATATACATTTATTTAAAGAAAGAATAATTACAAGGTATGTACAAAATACATATGAAACAGTTGTGCTATCTGAAGACCGCTGCAAGCGATCTTCATATTGGTTTCTCATATTGTTTTATTCTAAACTGAATAGTTTGCACGAGAGACACTTCCAAAGTGGTAATATGTGTTATTCCCCCCGTAACTTCTAAAATAAGAGAATGATAAAACTAAAAAAAAATATGAAGTAATTACCATGTAAACTTCCAACGAAAATTGGTTTGAACGAGATCTAGTGTACGTAGTTTTTTTTAATACGTCATAAATCGTAAACCATCCAAGAACTTTTATATTATGTTACTTGCTGCTACGGAACCCTTCATGGGCGAGTCCGACTCGCACTTGGCCGCTTTTTTGTAATAACTTTATTCAGTTGCTCAATTATATTGTCAGTAGTTTGCTGCATGTAGTAGTCTTTCCACGGGGTGAATAATGAATGGCAATGTCGACGACTACCCTTTTTACTCACTATCTAACTCACTAAAGTATAGGTAAGTTAGAAAGTGACAGCAGAAAAAACACAAAAAGTGAGCGAAAATCACGTTTTATTACAAGCTTTATATTAACTTGCAACGTATGTCGGGGTGGAATCTTGCAACTGAATTTTAAAGCAGTTATCCTCAACCGATTGGGATGATATTTTGCATACCTGTCAAGTTCCGATGACAATGCAATATTATGGTGACAGGTCCAAGTGGAATCTTGCAACTGAATTTTAAAGCAGTTATCCTCAACCGATTGGGATGATATTTTGCATATCTGTCAAGTTCCGATGACAATGCAATATTATGTGATTAGCGAGCTGATCTGATGATGGAGACGGAAGGTGGACAACGGAACTCCTCGATGGATAATAGTAGACTGGCCGTGTTTAGGCTCATTTTGATCAGCACACGGTTACGATCACTAATTTTGTAAAAGCTTGTATTGAAAAATATACTTTTCACAAAAAACTTATTTTAATTTTAAAATAATTAAGGAAGTGATTTTCAAAAATAAAAACATGGTCCTCTCGGCGTTATGTTATTTATATAAGGCAATTAAAACATCTTATTATTGATAGTGTAGGTCCTAAACAATCAATCTAAATTACAACCATTTTTATCCTAAACTTTAGGTGAAATAAGTTTTTTGTGAAAAATATATTTTTCAATACAAGCTTTTATAAAATTAGTGACCGCAGCCGTGTGCTGATCAAAATGAGCCTTAACACGGCCACTGTACTATTATCCCTCGAGTTGTTCCGTTGTCCACCTTCCGTCTGCATCATCAGATCAGCTCGCTGACACCATAATATTGCATTGTCATCGGAACTTGACAGGTATGCCAAATATCATCTCTATCGGTTGAGGGAAACTGCTTTAAAATTCAGTTGCAAGATTCCACCCGGACATACATTGTAAGTTAATTAAAACCTTATAATAAAATGGTTTGAATCGTTTGAATACTCAAATACTTGATTAAACTAAGAACTTACCAAAAATAACCCAGATTTGTAAGCTTACCTGAAAAAGAGAAACAAAGTAGGTAAATATATATATAGGTAGGTATGTCCGGCCTATGAACAGATCCCTCCGTCTCCTCCCGTGGATGTCGTAAAAGCCGACTAAGGGATTACCCGGACTTTTTGATTCGTAGGTATAAGATTTGTCCTGGCTGCTAGCTTATTAAGGAATGTGTTGAACTGGAAGAAAGCGTTAGCGGAGTCAGTCGTGGGAAGTGGCGGCGATGAGCTCACCACTTGTCACGTCTTTATTCCACGATGGTGCAACCCACGATGAAAATAGGCCCATTAAGGCTCTGCCTACTCTTTCGGGAAAAAGGCATGTGTCTATATATGTATTTATTTTCAAAATCAGATCAATGTTTCCAAGATTACCTACCTACATACAAATTCACAAACAAACAGTGTCTACTAACATAATAGTCCTAATCCCTCACAGAACGTGTCGTGGGTTCCTGGAACTACGAGTACCATGGCACCAGATTTGCACATCATTCAAACATTTGTCACGCAGCAGAATTCGAACCCGCAACCTGTCGCATATCAGCCGGCTACTGGGCCCGCCGCGCCACAAAGGTCGTCTTTATAATTATATAGATTAAATTAATAAGGGTTTGGGGTGTGGCTTAGGACGTCATAATTATATTAGATAGGTACTTAAACTACTTAAGCAAGTTAAGTACCTTCCTGCAAACCCCTGAAAGGACGACATAGCCGGAAGGAGTTCACATTACGAGCACACATTGGGAAATTACTCTCGAGGTCCAATTGCGCCAACCAGGGTTAAGAAAATTAACTCGGGGTTTCTTCCTTACTAGCAGCGCCCCGCGGTTTCACCCGCATAAGTCTCGATCCCGTCAGAATATCGGGATAAAAATGTGCCTGTGTGTTATTCCGGGAGTCAAGCTATCTCCTTTACAAATTTCATGCAAATCCGTCCAGCCGTTTCAGCGTGAAGTAACAAACACACTCACACACAAACTTTCGCATTTATAATATTATTAGGAAGTGAATAGGTGATTATCAATATGGCTGAATCTATTTTGATGAATGATATGTCGTTAAATTGCGCGAGTGTCACAGAATATATTTAAATTATTAAAAAATATAAAACAAATTTGGAAACAAAATGTAAATGAAAAAAAAACGTATTGCGAGCAGATGATCCGAGAAACGGCTGCACCAATTTCCACCAAGAACCATCTCGCAAACACCGACTTTCACACAAAAAACAGCATTCAAATCAGAGCACCCGTTCTCGAACCAGACATGCGTACAGACTTACAGACACTAAAGCCTTATAACACCCCTCTTTTTAGTTGGGGGTTAAAAAGATAGAATGTTTTCTAATAGTGGAACTATTATAAACATTAGGATTGTGGTATCGTACAGTCGTGTACGATATAAGAAGACAGTTTTTTTTTTAAATCTAAAATAGGCTTGCGTTTGGTTCTCACCTGATGGGAAGCGACGATGAGGCCTATTTAAGCACGCTCGCCTAGAAGATGCCTATTAACTCTTCGTGTGAAGATGCCCAAGTTGTATGATAAAGGGAATAAAGAAGCCGGAAGAGAGTTCCAGGCCTTTGCTGTCCGCATGATGAAAGAGCTCTAGAAACGGTTTGTACGCGACGGTGGTAGGTATGTCGACAACAAAAGGGTGAAATAAGGCAAAGTCCGCGGCCAGAAAGCTTGGTATTCTGTCTAAGTTAAGATACTACTTCTCACTTCAGCAGTTACTTTTTTTTTTTTTTATGAAACTAATAGGCAAACTAGCTTACGGCCCACCTGATGTAAAGTGGTTACCGTCGCTTATAGACACCGGCAACACCGGGGGTATTGTCGATGCGCTGCCTACCCTGAAGGAATTTATGAACATTTTTCTTGAAGCGACACATGTCGTAACCAAGCGGGAAAACCTCGCATGGAAGCTCATTCCAAAGTTTATAGTATGGGGAAGAAATTATCTCGAGAAACGAGTCGTACGAGAAACCCAGGGATCTATGATGTGTGGATGAGCTTTGTCACGGTGCCGGGAAGAGCGATGGTAAAATCTTGCGCTGTACTAAGCTCAAGTGAGGTCATGCATGGAATATTGCAGCCATCTCCCCTATGGGACGGTTCAGCAAAATATCAGCTTGCTGCTTTGGACTCAATAAAGCGCCGTGCTTCTACTAATATTTATTCTGTGGCCGTGCTAACAAACTTGTTAAGGTATAACGCAAAATTACCAATCTTAGATTAGATTTTTAACAAAGTACAATATTCAAATTAAAAATATGCATGGATTATAATAACGAGGGATCACCTTGACGGAAATACAATTGGACAAAATTTTATCGATAAAAAAAAATATAATTACAAAGTTACCTCTAACTTTTGGCTAGATTCGATTATTTGACAATATGGTACAGGTTATTGGGTCAAAAATTGTATAAATAAAACCAATACAATAAAAAGGAGGGTTCACCCACGGGGTTTTTAAAATTATCTATATTTCACGAGATATTCAATAAAAACCGCTTTTTCGAGCGACGCGTGGCGTTTTTTGTATGAAAATTTTTGCCTAGCGGGAGCGCAGGTTGCAGAGCTTAGAACATCGTCGAAGAGTTGCGTTTTTGTGTATCTTCGACCGCATACATTGCGGTGAGTGTGCTCAGGAGCAGCACGATTTAATCCCCTCGTCTCCATTCCGCCACATGACGACCAGACGCTAAAACTAACAAGTCTCAATTTTGGCACGCCACAGTTTTGCCTCAGATCAGTTATTGTACGTAATGGCTCGTTAATACTCGTGCGCTGCCGACGACAGCCCGCCAATTACAAAATCATTTATAAACACCCGAAAATATGGAGTGGCCAAATAATAAAGCCGAAATGTCGGGCTCCGCCGTTAAAATTGTCGGCTGCGGCCTGCGATTTATTCATAAACGTAAATTGGCCTGGTGTAACCACTGTTGGTTTATTTGAACGAATATGGGGCGTAATGAAAACGAACGTTTAAAGCGGTTATTGGTTTTGAAGATGCGATGAACGAGTTCAATTGGAACATGATGTCGCGCGCGTCGCATGGTTTGGTTTTTCTTGCTTTTTAGGGTTCCGTACCCAAAGGGCAAAACGGGACCCTATTACTAAGACTCCGCTGACCGTCTGTCTGTCTGTGCGTCCGTCACCAGGCTGTAACTACATGCGTTGATACCCTTGCGCCATCTCATACTAAAAACTAAAAAGTTCAACTACATTCCCAGAAATACCCGCTAACCTTAGTAGAAGCATTAAGCAAAGCAATACGATTAGGTATTCAAGCAAAACGGAATAGAAGTTACCAAGGCTAATGAAGTGTAATTAAATGTTCATGGAGTTCGCAAACTTACAAGAGGAGCCAAGACTTGATACCATTCACTCACGGTTCAAGGAAATAAACTTATCGGAACAGAAATTTGAGATCTTATTTTTGTCATTCGGCTAGTTGAGGTAATTGAGGTACTTGGTGAACTTATCGTCTTCAAACGTGTAAGTTATAAATAAATAAATAAAATAAATAAATAATGCTGGACAGTTCACACAACATTATCTAGCCCCAAGCTAAGCAGGGGTTGTGTTATGGATACTAGATAGGTAACTGATATACTTAATACAATACATTACATAGATAGATATTTTTTATTATACATAGAAAATACTCAGAACACCCGAACTAATATCTGCAGATCGTACAAATATTTGTTTCTAGGCAGGAATCAAACCCGCCACATCCTGCGTCACAGGCGAACCTTCGCCTGACGCGCCACAGAGGTCGTACTTGTATTAGTTGTATACTAAAAAGTTCAACTGCATTCCCAGAAATACCCGCTAACCTTAGTAGAAGCATTAAGCAAAGCACTACGATTAGGTATTCAAGCAAAACGGAATAGAAGTTACCAAGGCTAATGAAGTGTAATTAAATGTTCATGGAGTTCGCAAACTTACGAGAAGAGCCAAGACTTGATACCATTCACTCACGGTTCAAGGAAATAAACTTATCTGAACAGAACTTTGAGATCTTATTTTTGTCATTCGGCTAGTTGAGGTAATTGAGGTACTTGGTGAACTTATCGTCTTCAAACGTGTAAGTTATAGAATTTGAGTTACGAGTTAGCTCTCGGTGTTTACTATCGTCAAGGAGAAATTAAGTGCCCATGAGCTCAAATAAAATAATACTATGAGGATGCATAGGTATTAGTTATTAGTATTAGTTATTTAGTAGTGGGTTTTAAAAGTTAGCTTGGTATTAAATAATAATAAATAATGCTGGACAGTTTTACACAACATTATCTAGCCCCAAGCTAGGCAGAGCTTGTGTTATGGGTACTAGATAACTGATATACTTAATACAATATAATACATAGATAGATATTTTTTATTATACATAGAAAATACCCAGAACACCCTGAACAAATATCTGCGATCGCACAAATATTTGTTCCGAGGCGGGAATCGAACCCGCAACCTCCTGCGTCGCAGGCCAACCTTGGCCCGCCGCGCCACAGAGGTCGTATTATTATATGTATGTTTATAGGTTGTTTTATTTTTTTCTGTTTTTTCCTGTAGTATTTGTACATTCTTCCTGCCATATTTATCACCTCTGTCTAGCCTCAAAGGTTTGCTGTCAGAAAACTCTCTAGGGTTAAGCTCGCCTTTGTACATATATTATGTTTTTATTTTATTTGTAATGTGTTTTTCTGTGTACAATAAATAATTATAAGAATTATAAGGTATTATAAGAGTGAGTTGCTACTGAATTGGAGAGAGAGTGAGAATTAGAAGAGTGTTTTGTAGATAGATAAGTAGGTAACTTTGTGTAAACAGCCCATACTTAACCAAAAATCAATAGCTTAAATTAAAAGGTATAAAGCTAGAAAGGTATTGTTTTTTTACAAGGTTTATATTAACTTGCAATGTATGTCCGGGTGGAATCTCGCAACTAAATTTTAAAGCCGTTATCATAGATAAAAAAAAAAGGACTGAGTGTAAATTTACCTGGAGTGGGGACCTTCGCTCAGGGGGCATAAAAAAATATTTAAAAAAAAAGAAGATTTTCGGGGAATGTCCTCCAAAAAGGGACAAAAAGGGGGCTACTGAATTCTTCATCAATTTTGATGGTTATTATTTTGTTTGACCGGTTACCCAGTAACATAAACATTTGGTGATGAAATTATGAGGATCGTCGGCGTGATGAGCAGAATAGCTCCTCAAATGCAGTAAATTACTCACTATTAGATTTTTACCCGTGGAATCGGCCCTACTGATAGAGATTGCTGGGCTATAGATGTTTCACAATAAGGTCACTAGATGGCGCTAATGGTAAATATCCCGTTTTAAATAACTTTAGTGCTATGTATGCATCGAACAACGGAGGCCTGTAATTCTCTAAGGTGGTAGATAAATTAATTGTTTGCAAGAACAAAGTCAAAGTCAAAGTCAAAAGTATTTTATTCATTTAAATCACAAGGATCATTTTGAATCGTCTTAAAAAATAAATTTACATTTACTCCTGTTCCAACGCAACCAGACCTAGAAGAATCAGGCAACAAACACGGTCTGTTTTTCTTTTGATGATCCTTCTTACTACTAGGTGGGGAGCGCCTGTGTGGTGCCTCGAGAACAAGTGGAAGCTGATTCAAAGAAAAAAGGAAAACCAACTTAAAAGCCTTACTTAGGTAGGCAGTCAAAAGTAAGATGATAGAGAAAACCAGCAAAAGTTCATAAGGCAGCACACTCTACGCTTGATATACTTATGAGGATCTTCGGCATGATGAGCAGGATAGCTCCTCAAATGCAGTAAATTACTCACTATTAGATTTCTACCCGTGGAATCGGCCCTACTACTTAGGTAGAGATTGCTGGGCTATAGATGTTTCACAATAAGGTCACTAGATGGCGCTAATGCTATCCCGTATTAAATAACTTTAGTGGTAGCTGGTAGGCATCGAGCAACGGAGGCCTGCAATGCTCTAAGGTGGTAGGTATATTAATTGTTGCAAGAACGTTTGGGCTCTCAAGGTCCTGTTCGTAAAACTACCTGAGTACTATTATTATCCATTGCAACTATACAGAAATACCCACGATTGTTTTATCATTCTCTTGGAAACTATATGACTTGAAATCCTGCTACAAAGACAATTTGCCTTCAGTATTCTGAAAATTTATAGTAACGAGAATGCAGTTTTACGACTGGATTCAGCAAAATAACTCTGAATCTTGTGCTCATGCTCATTCGACATCGATATGGCGAGAATAAAATATTGAAAACGTATTGCCAGCACGACATTTTTATATAAGTAAATATTTTATGTAAGGCTTCTATAAATTAACTCTTTTTTCCATACGATGCACTTAGCATTCCATACACTATACCAACAGGCAAACGGGACCGATTTAGGCCTCTAAATTTTCTACGTAGATTCATCCAAACACTCACTGTTTGTCTGTCTGGAAGATATCGCTTTTTAGCGATAAGACCGCCCATTGTACATTTAGTTTTTTGTTTAATTGTTATGTGTTGATTTTAACTAGTTTGTAAGGTGTGCAATAAAGTATTTTCATTCATTCATTCATTCATTCATTCAAACTTTAATATGGCAGTAGGATTTTAAAAAAAAAATCGTCGTTTAAATTTATATGAAAAAACCGTTTTTAGCGCAGGTAACTTTGTACGAAACCCTATACGACCATCCTACTCCTACTTCCTACTGATATTATAAACGCGAAAGTTTGTTTGGATGGATGTATCTTTGTTACTCTTTCACGTAATAACTACTGGATGGATTTGGATGAAATTTGGAATGGAGATAACTGGACTCCCGGAATAACACATAGGCACATTTTTATCCCGATAATCTTTCGGGATCGTGACTTACGCGGGTGAAACCGCGGGGCGCTGCTTGTATATTATAAATGCGAAAGTTTGTGTGTGTGTTTGTTACTTCTTCACACGGAAACGGCTGGACGGATTTGCATGAAATTTGGAATGGAGATAACTGGATTCCCGGAATAATACATATGCACATTTTTATCCCGATATTCCTACGGGATCGAGACTTACGCGGGTGAAACCGCGGGGCGTTGCTAGTTCGAAATAAATAAAAAAATAAAAGAGCTTTATTTCTACACAAAAAATAAACAATTATAAATAAAAAATAGACGTTTAAAAAAATTCACTACTTTATATGTATAGACCGCCCTTGGTGGTATAAGCCTCCTCCAAGGATCGCCAATCTTCCCTAACTCTAACCAACTCAACTCAACTCAACCCAACTCAACTCTCTTCTCAACTTTAACCATATCCCTCTCAATTATCGCGAGTCTACTTCAGTGGAGGTGTTCAGGTCTAGAATCTACAATCATTTCCTCAGTAAGATCGATTAATGAGCAATTTTATTTATACATTTCATTTTAGAATTATATTAATGGTATGTATTATAATATTTATGATATGTATTAGTTTATTTTATATTTTAGGCAGTAATTTAAGCACTTATATATATATTTTGTTAATTTTCTTAGACTTATCCAATATTTCCCTTCTTGTGCACTACCGATATTTTTTTTCCGCAATACACCAAGGTAATCTGGAAGAGAATGCTTTCTAGCATTAAGTTCGCCTTTGTACTTCTTTGTTTTATGTGCAATAAAGAATTTTCTATCTAATCTATCTATCTATCTAACTCTAGCTGTTCTCGACCAGAGTTTCCCAGCTACCTGAATAATATCATCGTGTCATTCGAAATAATAGTTTATCAATGCGTAAATTACGCATTCCTTATTGAGTCATTAGAATACTAATTTGTATATCAGAGATTCTAAAGACTACACAAGGTCAGATCAATATACTTTCCTCCGATGTTCCTCAAAGTTGTAATACGGATTATCTACAAAGTGACAGATTATGCTAACAATGAAATAAGAGACCCCAAAAAGCGTTTCATTTTCTCGTTTTTCCGGGAAAAGGCGAAGAAAACAAGGAAAAATAAATAATGGGGCCCAATTAAGTGAGCAAAGAGTGTATCTCGGGAAACGGAATAGCTGAATGAGATACGGTTTTATTAGCGCATAGACGTTAGTAGAGCTACGACCGTCACTAGGCATCGTTAATATAAGGAGTGCGATGAGCACAGAGTTAGTAGGTGATAAAAGGGTGAGTATTTATGCATTTAAGACACTCGCAGTTAGTTTTAAGGGTTCCGTACCTCAAAAGGTAAAACGGAACCATTATAATATCACTTTGTTGTCCGTCTGTCTGTCAAGACCCTTTTTCTCAGGAACGCGTGGGAGGTCTCAAGCTGAAATTCATATCAAATACTCAGGTTTACTGTCCCTTGGAGCTGTGCAAAAATCAAACTTCTAAGCCAACGCAATCAAAAGATACAGCCGTTTATGCTGCAAATTTTGGACACTCGCATATAAAAATACTTTGATTTTGACTTTGACTTTGACTTTGACTTTGACTTCGCAAGGGAATCAAAACCTACAGGGTACTTCCCGTGAACTCAGAATCTTGAAATCTGGTACGAAGCAACGTCTTATAGCACAGATAAAGGAAAAATTGCGAAAAGCATACATTTTTAGTTGCATTATAATAAAAATATTTTTTATAATTTTAAACTTACTACCCCTTTCCTCATGATGATTTCATTTAGCAATAAAAATACCATAATAAATCATTAAATTATATACCTACAGGTTTGTACGGAACCCTCGGTGCGCCAGTCCGACTCGCACTTGGCCGGTTTTTCTTTTTGTTAACTACGTGAATTACGGAACAAGCATATGGCCCAGACCTCTGCCTTTAACAAACGCATTACCACATAGGTCATGTCCACTTAGGACGTTACCTATACATATGTGGCATTGCTCTGCGCCCGCCACCCTGAGTATCTTGTCTTATATATATAAAACAAAGTCGTGTTAGTTACACCACTTATAACTCCAGATCGGCTGGACCGATGTTAGTTATCTCTTTTTTGGTGGATTCTTCTCCGCTCCGAATAGCAGAATAAATAATAAAATATCGGGGGTGGGCTGTTTTTTACCGGGGGCTACCCGTGCGAAGCCGGGGCGAGTCGCTAGTTTTATATAAAAAGTGTACAGAAAGAACATAAACAAACTTACATATTATTAGATATGAATCAATGAAGGTTTACAAATAATAAGTGGTATGTTTCCGACGCAGTATGCGACCCGGTAATATCCCCAAACTACCGATAGATTTTGTTTTGGAATTCCCGGTTCATATCGGCACAAAACATCGGGATCTCCCGTTACTTTCTAACCGGGATTTCCCGGGAGCTTACGTAAGGCTACTCGTATTCAAGTAAAAGTGACAAAAGTCACAAGCTGTTGTAGAAGTTTTAAGGTATTTTATTGTTTTTATTGAACATTTTATATTTGTAAGTATAGTTTTTACATACATACATACTTACACATACATACATACTTACACTTACATACATGGTGTGTCCGGCCTAAGAATATGCCCTCCATCTCCTCCCGTGAATTTAAAAAAAAAAAACCGTAAAAGCCGACTAAGGGATTACCCGGACTTGTTTGTAAGATTTGATGGTATAAGATTTGTCCTGGCTGCTAGCTTACTTAAGGAATACTGGAAGAAAGCATTAGTCGAGTCAGTCGTGAGTAGCAATGGCGGCGATGAGTTCACCACTTGTCACGTCTATATTCCACAATGGTGCAACCCACTGTGAAAAGAGGCCCATTGAGGCTCCGCCTATCCCTTCGGGGAAAAAGGCGTGTTCTATGTATGTATGTATCTTGAAATATAATAGCAGATTGATAAATTTACCTCTGTGGCGCGACGGGCGAACGTTCGCCTGCGACGCAGGAGGTTGCTTGTTCGATTCCCGCCTCGGGACAAATATTTGTACGATCTGCAGATATTTGTTCAGGGTGTTCTGGGTATTTTCTATGTATCAAAAAAATATCTATCTACGTAATTTATTGTATTAAGTACTAGCGACTCGTCCCGGCTTCGCACGGGTAGCACCCGGTGAAACCTCCCCCCCCCCCCCCCCAAGACAATCTCCTGGTTCTAAGCTACCTCCCCACCAATTTTCAGCCAAATCGGTTCGTGCGTTCTGGAGTTATAGCGTCAGGAAGGAAAACCCGACTTATTTTTATATAGTACAAATTTTACCAAGGATCCCTAATTTTTTTCAAAATGAAATGTAGCCTATGTCAAATTGGAAGAATGTAGCATTATATTGGTGAAATAATTTTTTAAATCGGCCCAGTACTTTTTGAGCCTATTAATTACAAACATACAAAAATAGGTACAAATCTTTCCTCTTTATAATATTAGTGTAGATATCAGTTGTCTAGTACCCATAACACAAGCTCTGCTAAGCTTGGGGCTAGATAATGCTGTGTGAACTGTACAGCATTTTATTTTTATTTTATATCTTATGACGAGTTGTCCTCATCAAGTCCAAAATATTTCCCGGCAAATAATCGTGTTAAAGACACCCCTTCCTATTAGCCAAAGGGTAATCACGCCGGGTGAATGAGTCCCGGGCTATTCGCCCATAACCCTTTACGATGAAGAGTAGAGAACAGCAGCGAGTTGCCATATTTCTGAGCGTTGTTTCCTTAATAATTTGTCTCTAGAAAGAAGACGGCACCTAACGTTTCTCGATGTAAAGTCGAACGTATTTTTCATTGCCGTGATATGATTAGTAGTAGTAGAGCTTTTTTGTGAAAGAGTTCGTCCGGGAAAGTACTACCACCATACCAATTTCTGCCGCAAAGCAGTAGTGCTCGCATTGCTGTGTTCCGGTTTGAAGGGTAAGGGTGCCGGTGAAATTACAGGCACATGAGACTTTTCATCTTTATGTCTCAGGGTGGCGGGCGAAGTGCAATGCCACATAGGGCGCGTCCTAGGTGGACGTGACCTATGAGGTAATGCACTGTTCATAGGCAGAGGTTACCGCTTAACATCAGGTGGGTCATCTGCTTGATTAGTCAATCAAGTAGTATAAAAAAAAAAAAAAATAGAAAATTCTTTATTGCACAACTTAAAAAGTAATGTACACAGGCGAACTAAATGCTAGATAGCATTCTCTTCCAGCTAACGTTTGTGTATTGTGGAAAACAATTTAGAGGTAGAGCACAAAAAAAATCTTCAAGGATAGTTTATGTATCATTAAAAATAAACTAAATATAACATATTATCAATAGGTGATATCATCCAGGCCGATTTCGGTCACGGCGACTATTTATCTGCTTTATACTGAAGAGCTTCGCTGGTGTGCTCTTAGATGGCTTACATAGGTACCCTATTTTGTCTGTAAACGTGCGTTTGCAGTAGTTGCACGTGAGGTTATTATTTTCGTAATGGTACACTATGTTAGAAGGTGGTCTTATTATTATTAGGTTAATAGTTACATTAAATCTCAAGGACGATATTTGGGAGATAAATTATCTGTAGGATTCGATCATGAGAGTGAGATAATGATTATAAACTTTGGATCTGAAAACATCAACATCAACATTAGTAGTAGTAGAGCTTTTTTGTGAAAGAGCTCGTCCGGGGAAGTACTACCACCATACCTATTTCTGCCGCAAAGCAGTAGTGCTCGCATTGCTGTGTTCCGGTTTGAAGGGTAAGGGGTGCTGGTGAAATTACAGGCACATGAGACTTTTCATCTTTATGTCTCAGGGTGGCGGGCGCAGTGCAATGCCACATAGGGTGCGTCCTAGGTGGACGTGACCTTTGAGGTAATGCACTGTTCATAGGCAGAGGTTACCGCTTAACATCTTGTTCCGTCATCCAAGTAGTATAAAAAAAAAAACCCCACGATATTGGTGAGGAATACTATTCCACAGTTGAAAAAGTTATTTTTCTGCAAGTTTATTATTTTGCAAGTGTAAACCACACTTTATGGATAAATTCAAATGTAACCGAACAAGTTGCCCAATCCGAACAGTTCTCGATCTTAAGGCTGCATTGACCACAGACAGAAATATTCATACAAAAAAAAACGCCTCGCACCGCACGAAAACGATTTTTTTATTCAATTCAATCCCTATAGTAAACCCTCGGCTTTGTTGTATTGATTTTATATATATGTAATGTTTACCCAATAATATGCACCATTTTAATAAACAATCGAATCTAGCAAAAGTGAGAGGTAACTTTGTTTTTTTTTCTATAGAGAAAGTATTGTACTATCGTGTTTCTGGTACAGTGACCCTTCGGAATTATAATGTAGTATCCATGCATATTTATAATTTGAATATTGTACTTCATTTACTCAGTTAAAAAACAAATCAAGATTGGTAATTTTGCGTTATATCCCACCTTAAGTCGTTCTTGATTGCCTTACGAGATAGTATCGAGTAATTTTGGTAATTTTACGGCTAGTTTTTGAAAGGATTATCAAACTAAAAATGTATTAAACATAAGTCAATCTAATACATAATTTTAAACTGCTTTGAATCTCTGATGAGTTGGCAACACAATAAAAAATGTCTTGTCAAATCACTATTTCCAAAATCCTTCAGTTGTTTTCAACGGAACTTTGGTAAAATTTAGTAAAAATGTGAGAAATTTAGGTGTAATATTTGATCAAAATTTGTCATGGGGTCCTCAACTGCAATCGGTGAGTAATATAATATTTGCGTCTGCGGCTTCCCTTAGACGGCTTCGTAACTTCTTACCGACTGCCACTAAAGTTGCGCTGGCACAGTCTCTCTTGCTTCCCATTCTCGACTATGCCGATATAATTATGTTACCTTGATCTCACAGAAGATCAATTTAACAAGCTTGAGCGCCTTCATAATTTTGCAATAAGGTTCATATTCGGTCTTCTTAAATATGACCATGTTTCCCAGTTCCGCGCTAAGCTCAAGTGGCTTCCCATTCGCCTTCGCCGGAATACTCATATCCTCTCGCTTCTCCATAATATATTGTTTAATCCTTCTGCTCCACCGTATCTGAAGGAGCGCTTTGAGTTTCTCCATTGTTCCAACACTCATTATCTTCGTTCATCAGAAAATCTAGCTCTAAAGTTCCCCATTCATCACAGCTCTTTCTACACTGACTCTTTTACGGTGCAAGCTGTTCGGCTGTGGAATTCATTACCGTTGTCGATTCGGCTTGCTCCGTCGTTGCATTCCTTTAAAGATCGTGTCAAACTGTTTTATCTCCAATCGTCTTCTTCGTCCTGTTGAGTTTCATTGTTCTTGTCTGTTTTTATGTTGTGTTTATATTATTATGTATTTATTTTTATGTATTATAATGTAGGTTTGTATATATTTAATTATATGTGTATTTATCAAGGTGATAACACCACTGTCCCATTCTTCCATATAGTCCTCTCCATCCTAAGGTTGTCTGGAAGAAATCGCTATAAGCGATAAGACCGCCCATTGTACATTTCTGTTATTGAGTTATGTTTTGTATATCTGTGTGTTATTTGTGTACAATAAAGAGTTAATCTATCTATCTACTTGGGTTTCTGAAAGAACGATTTGGGTCGAGGGGATTCAATCTGCCATTTTTGAAAGAAACGTCGTAATTTTTGTATATTTACATTTTAGTAGGTATATTATTTTTCAAGTGTAAACCACACTTCATGGATAACATTAAATTTAAATGTAATCCAAAAATACACTGGAACGGATTTTTTGGGTTACATTTAAATTTATTTACATTTTATTGTGTTTTTGTGCCATCATTTTTGTATTTTTACATTTTATTGTGTTTTTACAAGTTATTTCGAGTAATTTTGGTGGCATTTTAACCGGTGTAACTTGGGTGAAATAGTACATGTGATGTAGTTAAATCTGAGTGTATTTCGTGTTCTTTCGAAATGGTGGATTTTTTCTTGCAAAATCCTGGTTTTTCGTAGTGTTGCAAAATTAATTGAACTACACCAAAATCTCGAACTATTCAGCGCCATCTATCGTAGGTAACATAAAAATACTCAACTCGCATCGGTCAGTCAAATTTTATTACATTATAAAAGAAATGAGGTTACTTTTCCAAGTAAAAGGTTACTATTTGAACACTCTCAGGTAACTTTTGACAAGAGCTCGGTGGCAACACTTACCACAGTTGTAAAAACTTAGCCTTACAAAACATTGTGCTTTGTTAGCAAGTTTAAGTTATGAAATGTGATAATTAAAATCACGAGTGAACTCATTAGCATATGTAGTACAACTGGGTCACAGTCAGAATCACACTGGCTAGTGTTGTAATACAAATTTAAAGCTTATTTCAGCTTATTAACAAATGAGAACGTTTTTAAGTGATACTCTAGAGTCTAGGGAGTAGGTTAAAAAGCTTGGCAGAACTAGGCTTGACTTAACTGCTATTTTGGCCAATAATTAACATAACATACACCGAGTCACACATAGTCCACACAAGGATTCCCTGTGTTTTATGAATTCGGCTATGAATGTGCTTGAAACAAAAAAACACTGAAAAAACCATTGAAGCACAATCGTAGCTAAACGAATGGTATTTATGTCATACTATCAATTAGTAGTAGTAGAGCTTTTTTGTGAAAGAGTTCGTCCGGGGAAGTACTACCACCACACCTATTTCTGTCGCAAAGCAGTAGTACTCGCATTGCTGTGTTCCGGTTTGAAGGGTAAGGGTGCCGGTGAAATTACAGTCACATGAGACTTTTCATCTTTATGTCTCAGGTAGGCGGGCACAGTGCAATGCCACATAGCGCGCGTCCTAGATGGACGTGACCTATGAGGTAGTGCACTGTTCATAGGCAGAGGTTACCGCTTAACATCAGATGGGCCATCTGTTTGTTCCGTCAATCAAGTAGCATTAAAAAAAAACTTGTTTGTTAGGTCATATAATTACCGGCAAATTAATTTTCGCTATCTGAAGAAGTGTTGATGAGCTGTGATGAGCTAAAAACATGAACAAATTTGAATTTTACGCCTCAAGCGAAAGCAACCACCTTAATATGCTGGCTGCTAGTTAGAGCTTTCTCAAAGCGATCAGTTAGTCCAATTGAAGTTAAGGCTATTAGTTTTGCCGAAACTCAAAATAGACCTAATTCGAAAGCCTACTCCTCCTACAATAATGGCCCAAATAATAAAAAAAAAAACAGATAATATGTATAATATATTCAAGAATAGAACAATATGTTTTGATTTTTTAAATTGCTGTTGCTTTTGACAGGAAAAAATTAAACATTGTTCCCTATAATTTACGCAAGAATTCCTACTCCTTCCAAACGCCTGCAGCTATTTTAATGTTCCTTTCACAATATTATAGCGAAGGTAAAAGCGATGGTAGCCTAACGGTTCAATAGTGCAACTCAGAATCCAACGATACCGGGTTCGATCCTAGGCTCCGCACCAATGACTTTTCTAAGTTATGTGCGGATTTCCATCGCTCTGTGCTTCGGAGGGCACGTTAAGCTGTCGGTCCCGGCTGTTATCGATTAATAGCAGTCGATAAGCCATGTCAGAGGCCCTCGGGCGGCTTGACAAACTCCGACACCAGAGGCCAGCACTACCTCATACGAAACGAAACGAAACAATATTATAGACAATTCCCTATAAATATATTACGGCTAATTACTAATCAAATTAGTCAAAAGCATTAAACACCAGTAAAACAATTAATAAACTGGCAATAATTAACAAATCACTCAGCAAATGTATCGACTAAGTCAATATTGAAACGGCAATTGAAAACGTGTTTTGTAGTCCGAGAGATTCTATGTCGAGATTTGTGAGTAAAACCTGGGGGTAAAAACGTGTGGGGGAGGGAGGCTACCCTTCCGGAGTGGGTCAAGGGTCACTGGATCCTCTGGCTCGAGGCTACCCGCCTCAATGTGTATAGGATAACGATAACGGGCCATTGTGGCCTCATTACCTTCCTACATTGAACCACTTAGAAGTCCCGTCAACGTTTCGCAACTTAACACAGTCAATTTCCTTTATCGTCACTAATATCTATGCTGTCCGCCATTTTGCAAGCTTTTTATTAACTGACAATGTATGTATGTATGTATGTCCGGGTGGAATCTTGCAACTGAATTTTTAAGTAGTTATCCTCAACCGATTGAGCTGAAACTTGGCATACCTGACAAGTTCCGTTGACAATACAATATGATGGTGACAGCGAGCTGATCTGACGATGGAGACGGTAGGTGGACAACGGAACTCCTCGATGGATAATAGTAGAATGGCCGAGTTTAGGCTCATTTTGATCAGCACACGGTTACGATCAATAATTTTATAAAAGCTTGTTGTGAACAATATATTTTTCACTAAAACTTATTTTTTTACCTTTTTAATTTTTTATACAGAGGCCCTCGGGCGGCTTGACAAACTCTGACACCAGAGGCCAGCACTACCTCATACGAAACGACGACGACCTTTATAATTGCCATGCATTTTCCATTTTCAAGTTTCATGGTATTTTCATGGTATTTTCAGGTATGCCAAATTTCAGCTCAATCGGTTGAGGATAACTGCTATAAAATTAAGTTTCGAAATACCACCCGGGCAAACAATGCAAGTTAAATAAAAGCTTGTAATAAAAAACCAGCCAAGTTCGAGTCGGACTCACGCACAGAGGGTTCCGTACAAACCTGTAGGTATACAAGTAAAAGTTATGGTACCTATTTAAAATGGTAAATGAAATCATCATTAGGAAAGGGGTAATAACTTAAAAACTATAAAAAATATTTGTATTATAATATAATAAAAATATTTTGATGATATTTTGATCATATTATGATGTAACTTAAAATGTATGCATTTCGCAGTTTTCCTTTATCTGTGCTATAACACGTTACTTCGTACCAAATTTTAAGATTTTGAGTTCACGGGAAGGTACCCTGTAGGTTTTGTTTCCCTTGAGAGTGTCGAAAATTTGCAGCATAAACGGCTGTATCTTTTGATTGCGTTGGCTTAGAAGTTAGATTTTTTCACAGCTCTAAGGAACATAGATCTGAGTATTTGATATGAATTTCATCTTGATACATCCACGCGTTCCTGAGAAAGACAGTCGGACAACAAAGTGATCCTATAATGGTTCCGTTTTACCTTTTGAGATACGGAACTCTAAAAAAGAGGAAAGAAGATGGCGACGTTTGTAAACAATAAATCATCAGCGTGGAATGAAGTTACAACACACGAGTCTATGATAAAACATATTTGTGGCTTGCGCCTACTTTATATCAAATATTTATGTGAAGCGCGGGGCGCCGCGGGCCGGGTGCCTCGCGGGCAGTCGCGGGTGGAAACAGTATGACCGTGGTATTAAATAACAAATAAACATTTTAACTGAATAATAAGTTGTTTGTAAAAAAAATATTTTTCAATACAAGCTTTTACAAAATTAGTGATCGTAACCGTGTGCTGATCAAAATAAGCCTAAGCACAGTCAGTCTACTATTATCCCTCGAGGAGTTCCGTTGTCCACCTTCCGTCTCCATCATCAGATCAGCTCGCTGTTACCATAATATTGTATTTATCATCGGAACTTGACAGGTATGCAAAATATCATCCCGATCGGTTAAAGATAACTGCTTTAAAATTTAGTTGCAAGATTCCACCCGGACGTACCTATACATTGCAAGTGTAATATTTATGTGAAGTGCGGGGCGCCGCGGGCCGAGCGTCGGAGTTGGAACACTATGAACGTGTTATCCAACAACAAATAAACATTTTAACTGAAAAATAACGCGCAAAAAACCGAGTAATTTAAACGGGTTAAACCATGACTTCAATATTTCACACCCCTGGCTCATATAAGTATTACTTTTACACCATATCTTATATAACAAAGTCGTGTTAGTTACACCACTTATAACTCAAGAACGGGTGAACCGATTTGGCTGAAAATTGGTGGGGAGGTAGCTTAAAACCAGGAGAAGCACATAGGGGGAGGGGGGTTCACCGGGGGCTACCCGTGCGAAGCTGGGGCGAGTCGCTAGTACATACATACATAGACACACGCCTTTTTCCCCGAAAGGGTAGGTAAAGCCTTAAATGGGCCTCTTTTCAGTGTGTGTTGCACCATCGTGGGAAATAGACGTGACGAGTGGTGAGCTCATCGACCCATTGCTTCCCACGACTGACTCTACTAACGCTTTCTTCAGTAATAAGTCAATAACACATTACATAATAAACTAGCAGCCAGGACAAATTTTATATCAACGAATCTTATAAACAAGTCTGGGTAATCCCTTAAGGTGGTTGCTTTTTCATACAAACGTATTTGCACAAATATGGGCGAACAGAGTATAATTTTACACTGAAATGACTGTTGTTGGCTTTTATATTTGTCATTATTTGCGGCAAATCATATTTGGTTGAAGAAAACAGTGGATTAATAGCGAAAATAACATCGAAATTACTTGTATGGACTAAAATTTCGATGTTATTTTCGCTACTAATCCACTGTTTTCATAAACCAAATATGATTTGCCGCAAATAATGACCAATATAAAAGCCAACAACAGTCATTTCAGTGTAAAATTATACTCTGTTCGCCCATATTTGTGCAAATACGTTTGTATGAAAACGCAACCACCTTAATCGGCTTTTACGACATCCACGAGAGGAGACGGAGGCTTCTATTCTTAGACCGGACACACCACAGCACTATTTTTGTTTTCGAATTTTCATGAGGCTCGTAATTTGGGCCGATATCCTGGGAAGAGTAAATAATATAATGCTTTGAGTAATTCAATACGGGCGTCGCCCGCCTTTATGAAGAAATGCGGTATTTTGCCTCCTTCCGGGGAAACGGTTATTGTCGGATCATACTTACTCGTATCTATTCATTTGGAACAATTGGCTCGGATTGAATGTGTCTTGTAAGCTTTTATTGAGGCGATAATAATTATAAGCCTTCTTCTCCTAAGCGGATGGCTCAAATAATATAAAAAAAGCGGCCAAGTGCAAGTCGGACTCGCCCATGAAGGGTTCAGTCCAGTGGACTAGTGTGGGCTGATGATGATGATGATGATATTCAGTATGATTATTTTATCCGAACTCGTTACATTAATACTAAAATAAGTTTTTTGTGAAAAATATATTTATCAATACAAGCTTTTATAAAATTAGTGCTCGTAACCGAGTGCTGATTAAAATGAGCCAAAACACGGGCAGTCTACTATTATCCCTCGAGGAGTTCCGTTGTCCACCTTCCAGCTCGCTGTCACCATAATATTGTATTGTCATCGGAACTTGACAGGTATGCAAAATATCATCTCAATCGGTTGAGGATAACTGCTTTAAAATTCTGTTGCAAGATTCCACCCGGACAAACATACATACATTGCAAGTTAAATAAAAGCTTTTAAAATAAAGCTGTTACTCCATGATAAACTAAAGTTGATTAATGCCGTGATAAATTTATGTAAGTATAAAATTAAGGGGATGTGACGTTTAGGGGATATATAAAAATTCTCGTCGCGTACTGCAATATTGCCTTCATCGTAAGCCGCTCTCTCGCCCGGCATCTGTATTCCAGCCTCGTTCGCACTCAATATTATTTTTAGACAAAAGATCGCTTGCGAACCTATATAGTACAGTTTGAGAAGTTTAGCCGCTGAAATCATTTATTAGATTATTGGGGATTTATAACAGATGAATTTCAAATTTCAGATTAAAGATTTTAAGGAAATAAACTTGGAAGGTACTCTCTTCCATTGGAATCTGTTTAAGACGTTGTAAGTCTCAAATATGAGTTAACAAGCAGCGCCCCGCGGGTTCACCCGCTTAAGTCGCGATCCCGTGGGAATATCGGGATAAAAATGTGGCTATGTGTTATTCCGGGAGTCCAGTTATCTCCATTCCAAATTTCATCCAAATCCATCCAGTAGTTTTTAGGTGAAAGAGTAACAAAGATACATCCATCAATACAAACTTTTGCGTTTATAATATTAATAGGATAAAGCATTGGTTGAATGGAGTGTCTTTTTACAAACTTTCCTTTAATTCAATTTGTTCTCTGGTTGCTTGTTTGTTTGTCTGTAATCAAATCGAAGAAGCTCTATTGAAAAAAACTGAAACATTCTGAAACTAATCACATTCTTTGGTTTTCGAAGACAATACAATAATTTAAAATAAAAAGACATTTGTTCCCTACACTATTATTACTAACAAAGGTTACAAGTATAGTTCTAATATAATTTAAAAAAAAAGTTGGACAGTTCACTCAACATTATATAGCCCCGAGCTAAGCAGAGCTTGTGTTATGGGTATTAGATAACTGATATACTTAATACAATATACATTACATACAAATACATATTTTTTATTATACATATAAAATACCCAGAACACCCTGAACAAATATCTGCAGATTGCACAAATATTTGTCCCTAGGCGGGAATCGAACCCGCAACATCATGCATCGCACGCCGCGCCACAGAGGTCGTCATTATGGTGTCAGCGAGCTGAAAAGTTTGGCAAGTAATAAGTATAAGTTGCCGTAAAACAGTTTTTTAACTAGCACGGAAGGCAAAGTTCTCTTTTTTCATAAACCTACGAACATGTTTAAAATTTATGAAAATGTTAATTATGACTTGTTGTACCTATCCTAAGTGAGATAAACTTATTTTATCTTTATCTTTAATAACACAGGATCATTGTGACTGGAGGATATGGGGGCAGGTCTTTGCCCAACATCGGCTGATTCAGGCTAACAGTAACAGCGAGCTGATCTGATGATGGAGATGGAAGGTGGACAACGTTACTCCTCCTTTTTTTTTTTAATACTAATTGGATGACGGATCAAGCAAGAGGCCCATCTGATGTTAAGCGGTAACCTCTTCCTATGAACAGTGCATTACCTCATAGATCACGTCCACCTAGGACGCAACCTATGTGGCATTGCAATGCGCCCGCCACCCTGAGAAATAAAGTTGAAAAGTCTCATGTGCCTGTAATTTCACCGGCACCCTTACCCTTCAAACAGGAACACAGCAATGCGAGCACTACTGCTTTGCGGCAGAAATAGGTATGGTGGAAGTACTTCCCCGGACGAACTCTTTCACAAAAAAGCTCTACTACTACTAAACTGGCCGTGTTTGGGCTCATTTTGATCAGCTAATGATTCTGCCTACTATTATTGTGCAAATTGTGCATTTATTAAAACTTTGATCGCGTTGTTCGCTAAATTTAATTTATTTATTTGAAACTTATTCAAGTTCCTACCTAAAACAGAGTTCACAGGAGACCAACGAATTTCCACGCGTTTACAAACTCCGTTTCGCTTTCGAACTAAAGTTTCAGTTAAGCTGGGGTATAACGAAAAACTACCAATCTTTGATTTAATTTTTAATAGACTAAATCAAGTACAATATTCAAATGAAAAATATGCATGGATACTACATTATAATACCGAGGGATCACCCAGACAGAAACACGACAAGACAAAACTTTCTCGATTAAAAAAACACTAAGTTACATCTAACTTTTGGCTAGATTTGATTGTTTGTCAATATGGTGCAGATTATTGGGTTAAAAATTGGATAAATAAGATCAATACAATAAAACGGAGGGTTTTTTAAAATTATCTATATTTCACGAGATATTCAATAAAAACCGCTTTATCGAGCGGCGCGTGGCGTTTTTTTTGTATGAAGATTTCTGCCTGGCGGTGGCGCAGTCTTAAAACATTTCCGAATGAATGTATGTACCTGGAACTATTCAGCGTAGTGGGACCGCAAGGCGTGTTTATTGCAAATTGGAGCTGAGCGAAAACTAAGCTAAGAAAGGCAGCGTTGGGAGTAAAATCATGGATTTAGAAAGTACATAATAATAAACAAGTACTATTAAAACTTCCGTGAGTGATATACATAATTGAAAAAACCGGTATTAACTCACGTAGGTACTGTTCCGAGTTAAACTCACCCGGCTCGAGTTTCTGGGATTTAATATCCCATTCCTCAAGAAGTATTCGCGACGGCTTCCCGGCGACTACTCGAGTCGGGTGTTTTTACTCGGAACAGTACCTATGTGAGTTAATACCGGTCTTTTCAATGATAAACAAAAACATGCATTAAATTAAAAATATTGATGCGAGGTGATGGTCCTGAAAACGACTACACCAATTTCCACCAAACAGCTCCACTATCTAACCATCTCGCAAAAAAACATCTTGTATACAGAAAACGCGTAGAAATTGGTGCACCCTTTCCGTAGCTACGTGGCAACAAATAAACATACATAATACATACATACAGACACCTATAATGTACATACAAAACTTTTATAAAACAGTTTCTGTAGTTACCTCTAAGACTGTGTAAAAGTGCTGTCCTGTGAAAGATGTTAGGGTTTGTACTAATATTTATTCTGTGGTTAAGGTGCCAATAAATATATTTCATACACATACATACAGACACATATATAATACTACATACATACGTATAAAACCCCTCTTTCTAGTCGGGTGTTAAAACATATTGAGCACCCGGTTCTGGTTTAGACATTGTTATTTTTTTCGCCTGATGGATATTGCTTGTAAAAGGGAACGAAAAGAAAACGCGAAAGCCTCGAAACTTCTCGACCTCTAAAGTTTCGCTTTATCTACTTTATAAATTGCTTCAGTCGTTAATGCCACTTTATTCAAGGAGTGTACCCCGTCAGATAAACAGACCGCGGATATAGATCTTAGTTATTGTATAAATACGAGGCAAGTTTGAAAATTATTAGATCGTTTAGATATAAAACTGCTTTTGAAAAAAGCTCCTTTATTATAAAAAGATTATGAAAATGTATTTATTTATTAATTAGAAAAAAGTAAGTCAAATACGGTCACCACAAGACCGAGGTTTAATTTTCCGGCTACAGCGAGAACACCAAAGAAACCGGTGTGGTAAAAATTTAGGGGCATCCTGCTGGGAGGTTCCTTTTATTTATTTCCAAAGCTCTTCGCTTAATTAAGGAATACAAACATATCAACAGCATAAATTGATAAATCCCCTTGGTACCTATCCTACTAACTACTCAAATAAAAAAAACCTCTCAAAGCGATGGATCTCAGACGTGTAGACGCTTTCGAGATGTGGTTTTGGAGACGGCTGCTGCAAATCCCCTGGACAGCCCGTAGGACGAACGTATCAATACTCAAGGAACTCAAGATAACTACTAGGCTTTCCTCCATCTGCCTTCAGCGAGTCCTTGAGTATTTTGGTCATATAGCACGGAAAGGCAGTGACAACTTAGAGAAGCTGATTGTCACTGGCGAAATCGAGGGAAAGCGACCACGAGGCCGTAGCCCGTTACGTTAGTCAGACCAGATCCGCACCACCCTCGATTCAAAACTCCACGAATCCGTGCAGCTCGCTGGCAACAGATCTCACTGCCGCAACATCGTCCGGCAGAAAGTGATCCATGGAGGGGTCACGACCCTCAGCATTGAGGAATACGACGCGAGGAGGAGGATGACTAAAATACCCAAAAATAGCATAGAATAGCTAATAGTACACAGTAGTCACAACCCATTGCAATATTTCATTGCCCTCGAAGCTAGTAGTTAAATATTCATAGAACTGCGTTAAATATGTTTAATATTTTCAGAGTCCGATGCTGGCCTTTAACCAACGCCAAGCTAAATGGTTATCGTCTACGCAGTTCGGCCCGGGCCCGGGCAGAACCCGTTAACAGTCCAGCTTATCTATGTAATGCCAAAATCGTCCTAAATATGATGTTGGACTGTTAGAGGATAAATAAAAAATAAATAGTCCTAAAAAGGCTTTTGTACAGTTGAGACGTTATTTAAATAAAATTCCATATTTACATACACTTGCCTTTTTCCCCGAAAGGGTAGGCAGTGCCTCAAATGGTCCTCTTTTCACAATGGGTTACACCATCGCGTGATAAGTGAGCTCATCGCCGGCATTGCTTCCCACGACTGACTCGGCTAACGCTTTCTTCCAGTAATAACACATTCCATAATAAGCTAGCAGCCAGAAAAAATCTTATACCAACGAATCTTATCAACAGTCTTATCTACAACTACTATTGACTACAAGTTCGGGTAATCCCTGTTGCAGGAAATCAGTGATTGGATGCTAAAAACCTTTGGTCGTGGCATACCTAAGTCTATTTCCAGATTAAGCGTGACTGTTCGGTGTAGTACCTTCAACAACGAGCTGAACTGACCTGGATCATGGTGGGCTGAGGGCGAGGGCGCAGAGAAAGCACTGGAGCACCCCGCGCGACGGTTCAGGCCTCCAAGCTCTGCAACAACGGTAGCAAAGGTCAATCTCAGAATTAGCAAGTTGAAGGCGCTAGTCGTTGCGTTACACGCTCACTCAGTAACAGTAAATGTTACAAACATGATGTTAATACAGTAATTACTTGAGGATGTAATCTAAATAAATCATAGACAAGAAACAGGATTGGTGAAACTTTTCTCGAAAGCTTTATTTTTTAAAATTGGCCCTCCGAAGACCCGTTTTAGATGTATTTTATTGGGCATATGAGTTACCCATAACACAAGCTCTGATTAGCTTGGGGCTATAATGTTGCGTGAACTGTCCATAATATACACTATAGTAACATAATGACATATATTACTGTCATTGTTATTATATAACTCAACTAGTTATTATCATCTCAATCGGTTGAGCTGATAACTGCTTTAAAATTCAGTTGCAAGATTCCACCCGGACAAACATTTGCTAGATTCCACCCAGACAAACATACATACATTGCAAGTTAAATAAAAGCTTGTAAAATACGACCTGTATGCGAGTACCAACATACATACATCCGGACAGATGAAAGCAACTCAACCTTTCCGAAAAGGTACCAAGTTATACCAACTCGTTTACGTAACTCGCTCAACACAAGTTTCTCAATTTCAAAAGAACATCTGACCCATAACGCTCGACGCAAATATACTATTCACGCATTCTCGACATTGATACAGCTTCCGAAGTCATAACAAGAGGAGTTGAGTGTAAACTGCCGGTTGTTGCGAACAAAACGTAAGAGACGCGCTACAAACATATTTCTGAACTGTCACACATTTATCGTACAACAAGACAAACAGAAACGACAGAGTCGAATACGGTGCGATTAGCGTTCAACTACCATGATTAACTCGGGAACTTTGACTCTGTTTTTCCTATTTGTTTCGTTCCCATTCGATCCTGCAAGTGTTTATTTAACGAAATTGCTGATTTTAATTGTTTTTTATCCCTATATTTCCGAAATGCTGTTTACGTGGTTATTCAGAGAATTTAGAACTGGGCCAAGGACCGGCATGGCTATTGTCTAACTAATCAATGTCAATTACCAGTTTACTGAGTAATTTAATTTAATTTTTATTCAGTTTAATTCATTGAGCTGCGTTGTTCGTAGCTTTTTACAAGTGCGAAAATATATTATACACGCAGCGCAATGAATAACGAAATGGTAACAAAGACCAAACTTCAGTCTGTTAGAAAATATTCACTGGTCATAAAAGTTATCAGTCAAAATATGTAAAGATTAATCGTTCGAGATTTTTCATTCGATATTTTTCGTTCAACATTTTTCATTCTAGATTTTTCATTAAATATTTTTCATTAAAGATTTTTCGTTCGAGATTTTTCATTCGAGATTAATATCTAACGTTCGAGATTTTTAATTCGCGATTTTTCGTTCGAGATTTTTATTCGAAATTTAACATTCGACATTTTTCATTCGAGATTTTTCATTTAAGATTTTTCGTCCGAGATTTTTAATTCGAGATTTTTCGTTCATCGTTTTTCATTCTAGATTTTCCATAAAATACTTTTCATTAAAGATTTTGTGTTCAAGATTTTTCATTCGAGATTTTTCAATCGAGAGTTTTCTTTCTTGAATTTTTGCTCGCGATTTTTCATCAAAGTTTTTATTGGCCTACCCATAGATATTTATTATTTTTACGCCGATTATACTTCACTAACAAAATCGACAAGGGATCCAACAGGAATTTGAAAGTTGTCTAAAAATGTTAATTGATCAAACTCCAATGGATCAATCTCAATGGATCAAACAGGAACTACTCGCTTTTTTTTTTTATACTACTTGGATGACGGAACAAGCAAGAGATGTTAAGCGGTAACCTCTGCCTATGAACAGTGCATTACCTCAAAGGTCACGTCCACCTAGGACGCACCCTATGTGGCATATACCCTATCTCTTCTAATAGCTTCTGTCCTCTCTCTCTGTCTTATCTTAGGTAATGGCTTCTTTGCGTTATTTGCAACAATTTAGCCAATGTCAAGTGATATAATAATATTTTATACAGTCAAGTCGTCAAGAGACTGGCTTCTGAAGAAAGCTACAAATATGTTCGCGAGCCAATGTCAAATGTCAAGTCGTCAAGATTCTCCGTCATGTCATAATCATAAGCCAGTTTAAGGTAATGGAATCTGTCATATTTGAAAAAAAAAGTCGTAATTTTAATTTAATTATTTTATAATGTGTATTGTCGAGTTATTTCGTGTAATTTTGACGACCTCTGTGGCGCGGCGGGCGAAGATTCGCCTGCGGCGCAGGAGGTTGCGGGTTCGATTCCCGCCTCGGAACAAATATTTGTGCAATCTGCAGATATTTGTTCAGGGTGTTCTGGGTATTTTATACGTATAATAAAAAATATTTATCTATGTAATATATTGTATTAAGCATATCAGTTATCTAGTACCCATAACATAAGCTCTGCTTAGCTTGGGGCTAGATAATGTTGTGTTAACTGCATAATTTATTTATTTATATTGTTGGTATTTTTACCGGTGTAACTTAGATAAATAATAGCACATGTGATGATGATGATGACGTCATCCAGACCGATTTCGGCCACGGCGACTGTTTTTCTGCTTCATACGGATAATAGAGGGAGAGGCCTATGTCCAGCAGTGGACTAGTGTGGGCTGATGATGATGAAGGTAATGATGAATTGTCACAGATTAAAAATAAATCCTCTCATGGGATTGGTCCATATTAGACTATTGACACTAACTCACAGTCCGATATCGCTTTAAACTTGTGCCATTCTGTCACTATTTAAACTGGGCTATGACTCGACGAAGACTCTTGACGACTTGAATATAAAAATATAATCGCACGGGTCGGGATCCCCACTCTCTCCCGTCCCCCCTAACCCTCCCCCCTCCCCATCTATCCACACACCAGATACAAAAACCAGCTAAAGTTATTCCCCCTATTTTAATGTTTTTTACACCTTGTTTTTTTTTTTTTTTTTTTTTTTTTCTACTACTGAATGACGGAACAAGCAGATGGCCCACGTGATGTTAAGCGGTAACCTCTGCCTATGAACAGTGCATTACCTCATAGGTCACGTCCACCTAGGACGCGCCCAATGTGGCATTGCACTGCGCCCGCCACCCTGAGACATAAGGATGAAAAGTCTCATGTGCCTGTAATTTCACCGGCACCCTTACCCTTCAAACCGGAACACAGCAACTAGTACTTCCCCGGACGAACTCTTTCACAAAAAAGCTCTACTACTACTAAAACTTGGGTTACATTATTGTAGTTTTAGTAAGGATCCCTATTTTTTTTGAAAATAGAATGTAGCCTATGTCACCCGGGGATAGTGTAGCTTCCCAAGAGTGAAGAATTTTTCAAATCGGTTCAGTAGTTTCGGAGCCTATTCAATGCAAACAAACAATCAAATCTTTCCTCTTTATAATATTAGTATAGATTTAGATCATGGAAGTAATAAGTACTACGTGGTACTTATTCCTTCCATGATTTAGATAGAATAATTTAAGTATATCTTTATATCTTTATAGATAAGTAAGAGTAAGATAGATTATATCACTTGACATTGGCGGAACTTTTTGGAGCACTCCTCAGAAGCCTATAATGAAGAAGAAGAAGGGCACAGTTGTTCCTTTCGACGAGAGCGGTTTTGGTCAGGATATCAAATAGGTCACGGCCGCTTAGACACTAATCGGGTTTCACCGAAATGGGATTCTGTTAAGCTATGAAAATTAAACGCGCCGCCCGCAAATGGAAATTATTCCGAGATGAAAATTAAAATAAATTCAAGACGGCCTGTAATTTATACCTCAATCTGGCGAAACTTTCCTCCGTCTGCCTGAACTTTGAAGATGAACTCGGAATGTGTTTAGAAAAAATAAAATCCAGCCAAGTGCGAGTCAGACTCGCGCACGAAGGGTTCCATACCATCACACTATATATATATATATATATATATATATATATATATATATATATATATATATATACATATATATATAATATTATAAAGGCGAAAGTTTGTGTGTGTGTGTGTAGTGTGTTTGTTACTTCTTCACGCTGAAACGGCTGGACGGATTTGGATGAAATTTGGAATGGAGATAACTGGACTCCCGGAATAACACATAGGCACATTTTTAGCCCGATGTTCCCACGGGATCGAGACTTACGCGGGTGAAACCGCGGGGCGCTGCTAGTTATCTATAATAACGTCAATTTAAATTGAACGTAAAAAATGGTCACTCATCCAAAAACTGACCTCTCAGATTCATTGCTTAACCTACATTTTGAAACATCACGTTTGTTGTATGGGAGCGCCCTTGAATATTTTTTTATTATTATTTTTTGTATTTTGTTGTTATAGCGGCAACAGAAATACATCATCTGTGAAAATTTCAACTCGTTTCGTTTCGTTTCGTATGAGGTAGTGCTGGCCTCTGGTGTCGGAGTTTGTCAAGCCGCCCGAGGGCGTCTGACATGGCTTATCGACTGTGTAACTATCCCGGTTCATGAGATACAGCCTGGTGACAGACTGACAGACAGACAGACAGACAGACGGACGGACAGCGGAGTCTTAGTAATAGGGTCCCATTTTACCCTTTGGGTACGGAACCCTAAAAAACGCTCCCAAAACAAGGTTGGAAAACATTTCCAAAATATAACCTACCCGTAACCAGGGAGACCACGCATGAGGTGGCGGGATGAACTGGACGCCTATGAGAGGGAATGGGAAACGGTTGCACAAAACTGTGGTGACTGGTATAAATGGGGGGAGGCCTTTGCCCAACAATGGGACAGTATGGGCTAATAATAGTAGTCAAAATCAAATCAAAAATCTTCTTTTTTTTTGCGACTTTTGTCGCTTCAAGAAAAATTATAATAAATTCCTTCAGGGTAGGCACCGCATCGACAATACCCCCGGTGTTGCCGGTGTCTATTAGCAACGGTGACCACTTTACTTCAGGTGAGCCGTATGCTAGGTTGCACATTCGTTTCATAAAAAAAACAGGCTTACTGAGGAATGCACTAAACCTAAACAGTAAGCCCATATCAACAGAAATACCTTAAAAACTAACATACACATAAAAACATTTTATTTATTACTTAATACAACACACGTGTGATCGCCGACGCGTCGCGGCCCGGGGGATTCACGTGACCGGCGGCCCTTGAACCGCTGGAACTTCACCCCTTTCGGCCAACAGTCAGTTCTTACCTAGTATTAGTAAGCTATCTACTTGTACAGACTTGGTCTTTGGCAATTCAGCAAAGGTCCAGACTCGAGGTGTTTTAGGTGTCCGGCCAGTCCGACTAACAAACCGAATTAGAAATTCAATTCTGCGCTTGCATACAAGGGTTTAGTTACACACGCACACACACAAACACACACACACACACACACACACACACCTACACATACACACACCCATACGTGCGAGGGTAACTCCTGTGATACCCAGACTCTTAAGAGACTGGTGGTAGCAGGAGTGCCCGCTCACTCACTCACTCACTCACTCACTCACTCACCTCATCAAAGCCATGCAAGCGAAATTTATATTCTTATATTTTAATTATTTACTTTCACTTAATCATATTTTTCCTTTCTTTAAAACCAGCATAAGCATTTTTGTTACCATCCATAAACTTTTGTGATATTTGTGTAACCCTTTTTTGGCCTTATTGTTTTGTATTTCGTTATTTGGACTATACTTATAATTATGTACATATACTTACTTTATACTTTTAGTGTTACGCCTATAAAATAAGAACTGTCTTGTACCTACCTAAAATTCTGACGAAATAAATATATTTGTATTTGTATTTGTATATATATATATATATATATAGGGATCTTGACAGCCTGGCCACGGTACGCGGCCCATAGACAGCGCGTCCTATTTTTTCTTTATTTTCGTTGACTACGTGGCCCACGTGTAACGCTGTTGGTTTACCTGAATAAAATAAAATAAAATAAAATAATGTCAATAAAAAATCAACCCAGCTCAAATGGATTGGGCCCTTCGACCAAAGTAATTTTATTTACGTCGATGATTGGGCCGACCTCGTCTGCCGCATTTCAGAAGATCTATGGGCAAAATCCACTACTGATTGTGTTCCTAACGCAAGACGCCCGCGCGGCAGACCACCACGGAGATGGCGTGAAGAGTTGGAGGTGCACCTACCAGACTGGCCCATAATTTAGTATAACAGTGGTCGTTTTACAAAAACTTCGGTAGACAATTTCCACCAATTTGAAAAGTCACGCAATAATTTCACTACACTTTTGCTCTAAAGACGCGCTACATTGGTTAAAATGCGCACTGCTAAGGAGTAGAATACACTACCGTCGTCTGTCTTTCCTGAAAACTATAATCTGAGTCTCTTGAAGTTTAGAATGAATAGGTGCCTTCTAGACCTTTGTGCTCCATCTTCGGCCACATCGTCACTTACCAACAGGTGAGATCGTGGACAAACAAAGGTCTATCAATGTTAAAAAAAAATGCCACAAAAAAATCACTAAATAAATCACAAAAACACTAGGAAATGAAACGACATTCTGTTTTTAAAAGTGGCGGAAAGACTCGCCTATCGGATCTTACTACCTACTTGACGTTTCGACTAATGTCACCTACATCCGCAAAAAGGCCGACAGAGCGGGATCGATCTCTTGATACGGAAATACGCCACCGATCGTCTCCACCGTGTATCCTCATTTAATCGACGAAAACATCTAACCCAGGGGTTCCCAAACTTATTTTGTCTACTGCCCACTTTGAGAATAAATTGCCCATAATTATTTATTAGCTCACCCATTTTTTCACCTACTTAAATACCACTATAATTTCAGAGATTAAACATGCACAAATCGGGTTATTTAACAAAAACTTGTTGAAACATGATTGCCCGCGGTCTAATAATCTACGAAAATGACCTATCTAGGAATACTAATAACTATTAAAATGCGAAAGAGTGTCTGATTTGTCACCCACATTTTTTTTCTGGGTCTCTAACTGTCCCCCTTTAGGCCTGCAGCGCCCACTTTTGGAACCCCTGATCTAAACCGATAAAGACATTCCTGAAGCATTTTGGCCGATTTCACTTATTCAATCAGATCGTATCGTTGAGAATTAAATTGAATATCAAATAGCACAAGATATCGCCGACTCCGTGTCTGGCCGGCGGGCTTGCTTTAAGCTTCGTACACACTAGCGAACGAACATTGGAGCCACAGACAGCCCACTCTGCAGAGGGTGTCTGACCGAAGAAGAAGCGGCTGCCCGTAGTCCTGGAATGTGTGGGAGTAGCAGCTCAACGTAAACAAATCCTCAACAACCCGAGGTCACTCCGCCAAGCCTGCGAAGACCCCAGGAAACTACTGTGCTTCTGGACGGAGTTAGGCTAACTACCTAGTCAGACAACTCTCACGCATAATGGACCGCCCATAGAGTTCGAATGCGGAAAAAGGAGTTCTTAACATTCTTTAACATTAACATTAACTAGCGAACGAAGGCGAATACGAGCTTTTTCTAATAAGTTTTTTGTGAAATATGTTTCTTAATACAAGCTTTTATAAAATTAGTGATCGTAACCGAGTGCTGATCAAAATGAGCCTAAATACCGCCAGACTACTATTATCCATCGAGGCGTTCCGTTTTCCACCGTCCGTCTCTCTCCATCATCAGATCAGCTCGCTGTCACCATCATATTTTATTGTCATCGGAACTTGACAGGTATGCCAAATTTCAGCTCAATCGTTTGAGGAAAACTGAGTACATCAAACAACGAACTGTTTTAAAAAAACAAAAAAAAAATTGTTTAAAGAAAGAATAATAAAACTAATGCAAGTAGGTATGTACAAACTAAAATTAAGAAATGAAACAGTTGTGCTACCTGAAGACCGCTGCTAACGATCTAAAGGTAGCTCAACTGATCCAAATTACTCCTTATTGCAAATATATACAGGCTGGAATTTTGTAATGCCACCTGAAGGGAAAGTACGTGCTATTAATACAGTAGATAAACAATTTTAATCAAAGAAAACATTCATTTATTTTTGATATGTGAAAAATAAACTATTCATTAAATCTTATTTAAACGAGTTGAGGGTTGAAGCTCATAATACGATTTATTACAACACGTTATTAAAACTTACTAGAAATGAATTCGTTTGAAGAATAAATTTGTGTATCCAAGAAAATGGAGACCATTTCGAGCAACTAAGTAGATAGTTTAGCATTTTTTGTAAATAGTTAAAATAATTTAAGATTTCAAAATTTTCCTTTCATTTAATTATCAAGTCTGTTAGAGAGATTTCATCCTTATAATTGACCCTAACGATCGATGCAATAAAAGTACGGAGTGTAATTTTTACAGATTTCAGTCGGTTCGATTCCCAAGTGTGGCAAGCGAATTATCGAAAATATTTGAATGCAGTTTTCTTTCTTTTCAGAAATAAAGAAATGTTTTCATTGAGTAACATTTTCTATCTACTGTATTAAGAGTAATTTCCCTTCAGCTGTGGTATTCGGGGTACCGTGAGTTGAGCCAATTCACTTCATATTTTGTGTCATCTAATTCACGCGTTGCGCGATACGCGTTACACGCCGAACTTTACCGAGTGCAGATTTCTTACTGCGCAAATCGTGAATATTCACGTGAGGCTTCACGCGGCCCCGAATACCACGGCAGGTGGCAATACAAAATTCCACCCTGTATATTATATTATCACTAATGATTTATGACTTTTTCAATAAATGATTTGTTTTAATCTTACTCGTTCGCATTAGAATGCTTTAGTGGGCGTCTCGTGAAGTATGGGCATTAGATAAGTGCCCACTACTTAATATCGTGGAGGGAGGAAGGGGAGACTTGGACCCATGCCATGTTCTCCGAGGCATCACAAACAGAACTAGGTACGGGAACAACGCAACGGGACGAATAGCCTATTATTATCAGTGTGAGTTGGGATTTTGTTGAATTCGTAAATTCGTGATTTTCATTAGATTATTTTTAATCCAGGTTTTTCTTTCGTTTTTCATCAATTCGATATTTTTCATTCGAGATTTTTCATTCGTGATATTTTATTGGAGATTTAATATTCGAGAATTTCCAGTTAAGAATTTTCATTCGATAATTTTCATTCGACAATTTTGTTTCGAGGTATTTAGTTAGTTTAGTTAACATATTTAATTTGAGATTTTAAATTAAAATATGAAACCGTATGGATTATTCAACAATAATCTCACAACGACTGTACAAAACCTGAGAAAATTTTAGTAGTGACGAGTTTACCCTCGAAGTATGGAAGTCAAAAGTAGCACAATAAATGGTGTAGTGACGAAAGAACCCTAACCCATTTAACATACATACAATACACACGCCTTATTCCCCGAAACAGTAGGCAGAGCCTCAAAATGGGCCTCCTTTCACGTGGGTTGCACTATCGTAGGAAATAGACGAGACAAGTGGCCATCGCCACCATTGCTTCCCACGACTGACTCTGCTAACGCTTTGTTCCAGTAATAACACATTCCTTAAATAAGCTATATAGCAGCCAGGACAAATTTTATACCAACGAATCTTACAAACAAGTCCGGGTAATTAACATAAACATAACGTAACACCCAACAGTCACATACATAGTCCTGATCCCACACTAAGGTTCCCTGATGTGGGCATCAGAAACTACGAATACCGTGGTACCATAACACCCAGACCCGGAACAAATATTTGCAGATCATACAAACATTTGTCCCGCAGCGGGAATCGAACCCGCAACCTTTCTCAACTCAGTTCATGTTAATTTTATCCAAAATGACGCTGTTCATAGTTCGTAGTTCCTTTATTGATTACAAATTATTGTTACATATAATAATAATAACAAATAAATAAATAAAATAAATAAATATTGCTGGACAGTTCACACAACGTTATCTAGCCCCAAGCTAAGCAGAGCTTGTGTTATGGGTACTAGACAACTGAACAAGAACAAGGAGACAATATGAATGAATGAAAATACTTTATTGCATACCTTACAAACCAGTTAAAATAAACACAAAATAACTAAACAAAAACTAAATGTACAATGGGCGGTCTTATCGCTAAGAAGCGATCTCTTCTAGACAACCTTTGGATCGACAATATGTCTCCTTATTAAATCAATAAAGGAACTACGAACTATGTATGAACAGCGTCATTTTAACAATAATCTGTTCTATTATAGGGATCAATAATTTATTGGTATGAATATAGTAATTCATCTAAACATACAAAAAACATGATCGCTGTTGCGATTATCTTATTTATAAGCATTTTGTCTACAAGAATGCAACTTAAACTTGGGAACTTAAATTATAATTAATCGTAAAAACGTAATTTCAAATAGAAAAAGCATTGAATTTGAACCCAATGACAACAGTATACGTAATCTGCCGTGGTATTCGGGGCCGCGTGAAGCCTCACCGTGAATATTCACGATTTGCGCAGTAAGAAATCTGCACTCGGTAAAGTTCAGCGTGTAACGCGTATCGCGCAACGCGTGAATTAGATGACACAAAATATGAAGTGAATTGGCTCAACTTACCCCGAATACCATAGCTGATAACTTATTTCAATGAGAAAAACTTAGAAAATAAACTTGCAATCCGTTTTAATAAACTTGTAACGGGATCTGTGCGGCTCGGGACGCTCATTTTGCTTAAGTAATCAGGCAAAAAGTTGGCTCGTTCATTTTAATTTCTTTAAAGACTATCCAACTACAAGAAAAGTTTTAACACCTCGCGATAATAGTGTAAAATACTGTTCGCCTCTTTCCGAGTTCGGAAATAAACTTAAGAGCTGTTCAAGAGCTAAATTGCGTCACTATCTAACTCAGTAAAGTTCAGGTAAGTTAAAAAGTGACAGAACAGCGCTGGCGCTACGAAAAGCAACGAAAATCCCGAAAAACGCTATTTAAACAAATATTTGCTGCGTAATCGAAAATATAAATGGACTTAGCCCTCTAAAATAATATTATTTGTTACTCTTATTAATGTTATCAATGTACAAAAGAGGAAAAAAAAGTAATAGAGATATTTACGTTATAAGCGCATTGTAGAGGTAAGTTCACTGTTTTAAATCTTACGCCAGGCTTCCGTCAGTTACTTCCGAACGGCAGAAATCTATACCCCATCTCTTCCCGGGTTCAAGTGTGTAATAGCGCTGTCTTTTTCTTGCAGCTATGTTTTCTTGCTTGACTCCGCCTGTTCGGTATTTTAACATATCGCACCCAAGCTCTCCGATACTCTAGAACCGCTTAGCCAACGCAGAGCCATCGGATCTCTTTGCGTGTTCTACCGCCTCTACACGGGGAATGCTCTGACGAGCTTTTCGATCTCATCCCCGCATCGAGATTTTACCATCGCTCTTCTCGGCACTGTGACAAAGCTCATCCGCACATCATAGAACCCTGGGTTTCTCGAACGACTCGTTCTCCATACCTACAAACTATGGAATGAACTTCCATCTGAGGTTTTCCCGCTTGGTTACGACATGAATCGCTTCAAGAAAAATGCTCATAAATTCCTTCAGGGTAGGCAGCGTATCGACAATACCCCGGGTGTTGCCGGTGTCTATAAGCGACGGTGACCACTTCACATCAGGCGGGACGTATGCTAGTTTGCCTATTTATTTCATTAAAAAAAAACAATAAAACGCCGTAATGATAGACGAAACAAAACCTAGAGCTAGACAAACCACAGCATTTGTCATTTACCTAAACAAAAAGAATCTGCGCTACAATTAGATGAATCTTCAGTAAAAACAGCGGTAAAATTAAACGTATTTCCACGAAAGAACCGCCGACAATAGAATTAAGATGCATAATTGCAGAGAGCCGTCCCCGGAACACGGCACATTTACCGGGAAACACGGGTAAAACATCAGGGATTATGTTAATACTGGATATAATATTTCACGGAAAAGACTTGAGTGGGCAACATCCAGCATTGACATCTACACTTGGCACGCACTCAAAGTACCTACTTAGTTGTTTTACATTTTAGTGGTTCAACTTATAAGTTTTTTGTGAAAAATATGTTTTTCAATACAAGCTTTTATACAATTAGTGATCGTTACCGTGTGCTGATCAAAATGAGCCAAAAGACGGCCAGTCTACTATTATCCATCGAGGAGTTCCGTTGTCCACCTTCCGTCTCTATCATCAGATCAGCTCGCTGTCATATTATATTGTCATCGGAACTTTTTTTTTATACTACTTGTAATGACGGATCAAGCAGATGGCCCACCTGATGTTAAGTGGTACCCTCTGCCTATGAACAGTGCATTACCTCATAGGTCACGTCCACCTAGGACGCACCCTATGTGGCATTGCACTGCGCCCGCCACCCTGAGACATAAAGATGAAAAGTCTCAAGTGCCTGTAATTTCACCGGCACCCTCACCCTCCAACCCGGAACACAGCAATGCGAGCACTACTGCTTTGCGGCAGAAATAGGTATGGTGGTAGTACTTCCCCGGACGAACTCTTTCACAAAAAAGCTTTGCTACTACTAAATTTCAAACTATACAGCTATGCCAAATTTCAGCTCAATCGGTTGAGGATAACTGCTTTAAAATTCAGATGCAAGAATCCACCCGGACAAACATATTCCACCCGGACATATACATTGCAATTGCAAGTTAATATAAATCTCGTAGAAAGTTAATATAAAGCTTGTAGAAAGTTAATATAATGATTGTATAAAGTTAATATAAAGCTTGTAGAAAGTTAATATAAAGCTTGTAGAGAGTTAATATAAAGCTTGTAGAAAGTTAATATAAAGCTTGTAGAAAGTTAATATAAAGCTTGTAGAGAGTTAATATAAAGCTTGTAGAAAGTTAATATAAAGCTTGTAGAAAGTTAATATAAAGCTTATAGAAAGTTAATATAAAGCTAGCAGAACGTTAATATAAAGCTTGTAGAAAGTTAATATAATGCTTGTAGAAAGTTAATATAAAGCTTGTAGAAAATTAATATAAAGCTTGTAGAAAGTTAATATAAAGCTTGTAGAAAGTTAATATAAAGCTTGTAGAAAGTTAATATAAAGCTAGCAGAAAGTTAATATAAAGCTTGTAGAAAGTTAAATATAATGCTTGTAGAAAGTTAATATAAAGCTTGTAGAAAGTTAATATAAAGCTCGTAGAAAGTTAATATAAAGCTTGTAGAAAGTTAATATAAAGCTCGTAGAAAGTTAATATAAAGCTTGTAGAAAGTTAATATAAAGCTTGTAGAAAGTTAATATAAAGCTAGCAGAAAGTTAATATAAAGCTTGTAGAAAGTTAATATAAAGCTTGTAGAAAGTTAATATAAAGCTTGTAGAAAGTTAATATAAAGCTAGCAGAAAGTTAATATAAAGCTTGTAGAAAGTTAATATAAAGCTTGTAGAAAGTTAATATAAAGCTAGCAGAAAGTTAATATAAAGCTTGTAGAAAGTTAATATAATGCTTGTAGAAAGTTAATATAAAGCTTGTAGAAAGTTAATATAAAGCTCGTAGAAAGTTAATATAAAGCTCGTAGAAAGTTAATATAAAGCTTGTAGAAAGTTAATATAAAGCTCGTAGAAAGTTAATATAAAGCTTGTAGAAAGTTAATATAAAGCTCGTAGAAAGTTAATATAAAGCTCGTAGAAAGTTAATATAAAGCTTGTAGAAAGTTAATATAAAGCTTGTAGAAAGTTAATATAAAGCTTGTAGAAAGTCAATATAAAGCTTGTAGAAAGTTAATATAAAGCTTGTAGAAAGTTAATATAAAGCTTGTCGAAAGTTAATATAAAGCTTGTAGAAAATTAATATAAAGCTTGTAGAAAGTTAATATAAAGCTTGTAGAAAGTCAATATAAAGCTTGTAGAAAGTTAATTTAAAGCTTGTAGAAAGTTAATATAAAGCTTGTAGAAAGTTAATATAAAGCTTGTAGAAAGTTAATTTAAAGCTTGTAGAAAGTTAATATAAAGCTTGTAGAAAGTTAATTTAAAGCTTGTAGAAAGTTAATATAAAGCTTGTAGAAAGTTAATTTAAAGCTTGTAGAAAGTTAATATAAAGCTTGTAGAAAGTGAATAAAGCAATGCTCTTTACATAAAATCTCCGCCCATCAGAATCACTCGCACAAAACAACAATCGACAAAACGACAATAAACCACTTTGATATAAAAACCGACCGATAGGAACAAATAAAATATTTCTCGTCACAGCCATAATGTACAAAATAAATAAAAGTGACAGTTAAGCCGGTTTTGTAGGAAATATCAATAAAAAGGTCGAACCACATCAGTTTTAAGATAATAAAGATATCATAATATAGATGTCTTTATTTTTAACTGCGGTAATAATTTCGAGCTGCTTACACACGCCACTCTGTGATCGGCTGGTCTTGTCTTTAAGATAAGATAAGATAAGATAAGATAACTGTATTTCACTTAGAATGGGTACAACAAAACATATTAACATTACAATTAATTTCAAAGATGTTCGTAGGTATATGAAAATAGAAGAAATTAGCTTTCCGTGCTAGTTAAAAAACTGTGTTACGAAAAGGTAAGCTTCGTAAGGGTAGTAGTAGAGCTTTTTTGTGAAAGAGTTCGTCCGGGGAAGTACCACCGCCATACCTGTATCTGCCGCAAAGCAGTAGTGCTCGCATTGCTGTGTTCCGGTTTGAAGGGTAAGGGTGCCGGTGAAATTACAGGCACATGAGACTTTTCACCTTTATGTCTCAGGGTTGGCGGGCGCAGTGCAATGCCACATAGGGTGTTTTCTAGGTGGACGTGACCTATGAGGTAATGCACTGTTCATAGGCAGAGGTTACCGCTTAAAATCAGGTGGGCCATCTGCTTGTTCCATCATTCAAGTAGTATAAAGAAAAATGGATAGTAAAATTATAACTAAACAGTAAGCCCATATAAATGATACCTTATAAGCTAACATGTATTTAATACTTATATCACTTAACGTCAATAGAGGGATTTATTTGTCTTGTGCTTCTAATTCTAATTCCAGGTGGGGGGTGCTAAGACCATTTTTTTTTTATACTACCAAGGTAGCAAACTAGCTTACGGCCCGCCTGTTCGTAAGCGGTTACCGTAGCCTATGAACGCCTGCAATACCAGAGGCATCACACGCGCGTTGCCGACCCTTTAAAAATTGAACCTGAACTGACATCCCGCTGTGGGGGGGTGTTACATACCTACTTGAAAATGGCAAATAGACAAGCCGTGAGACACCAATTATTTTGAGGCAGCCGATAGACTAGCTGAAGGCGATATATTCAAATATCGAATGGGCGGAGTCTATCAATGAAAACTTTAATTATATTTAAAAAAACAATTATCGCATAAAAGCTACTATAAGATGGACGAGGCCTTGGCCGACAAAGATATTTTTTGTGATGACTTGTTATGTGTGTTTAATTTTGATTTTGTTTAAAATTCCTATGAATATGACAAGCCGTTTAGCTAAATCTAATAACTATCTATTTTAATTCTATTGACATGTACCTATCCTCAGTGTTTTCTGAGATTTGTATTGCATTATATTGTTATATTTATAATTTTAAATTTTAAATTTTAAAATCTACCTAGGTACTTGAAAACTATGTGAAACTGACATGTCTAAGTGCATGTAACATGTCTAAAGATGAAATAAATGACTATATGACTATATCAAGAAAACAATAGCTATAAGAAAGTGACAGCGCTATTGCTCACTTGAACCCGGGAAGAGATGAAGTATAGATTTATACCGCTCGGAAGTAACTGACGTAAGCGACAAATGATAAAACTTCGTTTTACTTCTAAAGTAGCAAATATAAAAATAAATAATCTTTAATTAATCTAAGTAATGTGATTACCTACTGATTAGTATAAAAAAATACGCTTAATATTTTATCTTGCCGAAGGAGGGCCCTGATGACCTAAAACGGGTTTTACGAGGAACAATTTCAAAAAATAAAGCTATCAAGAAAAGTTTCACCAATCGTGTTTATTGTCTATGATTTATTTAGTAACTACTGTACTACTCAAGTAATTACTGTATTAACATCAAGTTTGTAACCTTTCAGTGACTGAGAGAGCATGTAACGCAACGACTCCACAATTTTAACATAGCGTCTGATACCATGCTCTAATTTATGCAGGTAATTTTATGCACAGCTAGCTGTTTGGTTCGCTCAAGATAAGACAATCGTTGATTCAGGTAAATCAACTGGTTCGTAGTGTGTCCGCGATAATGAGTGTCTGCGAGGTCAGCGAGACATTGACCTACAAACGATGGATGAGGCAACCAATCGACTCGCTAGATTTCATGTGCAAGATATATCTTTTAATTATTTTATATCGTAGTTAATTGATTAAAATTATAGTTATTTCGATGCTTTATTTATGTAGATTAGAAATATATACATACGTAGACATACATACATACATACATAGACACACGCCTTTTTCCTCAAAGGGGTAGGCAGAGCCTTAATGGGCCTCTTTTCACAATGGATTGCACCATCGTGGAATATATAGACACACGCCTTTTTCCCCGAAGCGGGGTAGGCAGAGCCTCTTTTCACAGTGGGTTGCATCATCATGGTATGTAGACGTGAAAACTAGTGAGCTTATCGCCGCCATTGCTTCCAACGACTGACTCGGCTAACGCTTTCTTTCAGTAATAACACACGCCATTATAAGCTTAGCAGCCAGGACAAATCTTATACCAACGAATTTCAACAACAAGTGATGTCTCTATGTTAACAGCCAGGACAAATCTTATCAACAAGTCCGCAATCCCCTAATCGCCTTTTACGACATCCACGGGAGGAGACGGAGGGGTCTATTCATAGGCCGGACACACTGAAAAAAATATATCTAACTGTGTGCAAAAAGTGCACCGTTAAAATTTACACAGTTGCTACAACATATTTTAAATTGAGATCTAATTAATTTACACCGTTGGGGCAACTGCAAAAAAACAGTTAGGAAGCAAACAGTAAATAAATATGTATAAACAGTTACAGGAACTTTTTGGTCAATAATAACAACGTATCACTATCCTGGCAGTAATTTAAATTTCAACGTTAAACATCAGTCCGGATAAGACAGTAAAATGAACTGTTTTACTTTAACTGTTTTTTTTCAGTTATGCTAACGTATTTAATGTGTTGGCTCCATTTTAACCTCGCAGAACGGTAACTTTTATCGGTTTTCGGGTTACTCGAACTGTATTTTTTTTTACAGTGCACACCACAGCCTTCCACTAGGCTAAGTTAAATAACCTACAACAAGCTTTTTCATGTGTTGTTTGTTTTTCCTATATTCAATGAGAGTTTAAATATTCAACGCAATAATTTCTGAGCAATATTTATAAAGGAAAAATAATTCCACAGTAAACCACAGTCTTCTTTGATCCTTATGATTAGATTTACTTTGCAATTGGCTGAATATTTTGATATATTTTCCTCGATTATCGCCGTAATCTCTTTGGGGAAAAGATTCTTATAAATCTGTTGACGTAGGTATACTTACTATCATTAGGAGTACTCTGAAACTAAGGAACTCTGTTCACTGAATCGTTATTCTGATAAGTAACAATGGACCGATGAATACTTTCAGTGGGGTTATTGCGCAATTCCATTGAACTCTAGGAAGACATGGAAATAAGGCTATAAACAAACCGGATTCGATTATACCAGTCTCATTCTTTTATATGAATGTATTCATGTGTTGGAATGAGACAAGCATATATCTATCTGTTCTTATTTGTGTAACTTGTACCAGGCCAAATTTCACACTTGGTACCAATTACTACTACATTCATGGTACCAATCTAGGAAGATGTACATTCGTGTTACCAATATTCAGGGTAAGGAAAGGAAAAACGACTGTCGTGTGACAATATATTTGTTTCTCTCTAACATAGGATAGCAAGCTATCTTCTCGGATAGGAGTAAGAAGGAACACTCTATAAAATTAGTGGCCATTTTAGCACTCAATCCATGTACTACTACATTCATGATTGAACTCCACTTTGTCATTTATAGCCCAGTCTGGACACTTTTTTGTCAGTTTCGTATTGTGTAACTACTTGACAGCGGCAAAGTGACGTCCCACTATGAGCCAGTTTCAAGCCCAGGGGTGCGTTCAGTGGGTACACTCTGAGTGTTGGTCGTCACCAGAGTGTACGGTTGTTCCGTTCACAGGCTCGGTTAGAGCGTTCGGTTAGCGTCACGTGACCCTAACCGAACAACCACCTCTGACAATTCTGACGTCTGTCAAAGTCAAATCATGTGCTTGTCACCAAAGCGTATGGGTTGTTCCGTTCGGAGGCTCGGTTAGAGCGTTCGGTTAAAGTCACGTGACCCTAACTGAACAACCACCGTTTTGGGTGGGTGTTCGGTTGTTACGATTTTGACGTTAGATTGCTGTCAAAGTCAAGTCGATCCCACCCTTCCTCCCCAAAAATCCTGTTCCATCCATAGATGTAGAAATATTTTATGTAAGCCCAACAAGTAATATAGTAACTGCGAAAGTTCCAGATTCCACGAGAGGATTTTTTTATAAAGTGAAACAGGACTTGTTATCAGCTCCTGAATTACTTTGCTATTAAATGCTCTAAGACTTTGTTAATCAACCACGCTGTACCGATATTAATGAAATTACACCCACAGATATGTTCAGATGTCCAGTAGCGGTTTATGTTGGCTGATTGATGATTATGTTGCAAACATCGCCAATATTTTTTCTGTGAAATATAAAGGCTAGCTTTTGTCAAATTTGTCAGTACCTATCAAGGCTGGAAGGATCTTTGTTGTCAAGTGTACGTCGGATCACACGCATTCAGGGTTCCATACCAAATGTACCAGAAAATTCTCGAAATGTTTCGAAAGTTTTTTGTATATATTGGGAAAATATAAATACACACTTAAATATGCTTTCAGCGATAATGCCGCACATTTTACTGTTTTTTTTTTTATATTACGTTTAATTCTTGGTGTAGGCACGGGGTCTCATCCCAAAGAAAAAATATATTGTTCTATTTAAATGCAATAGATGGCGTAACTGGTATAGATTTGTTATTGAAGTATGTGAAAAATTAATACTGGGCCCTGAAAAAAATATTTTGTGATATCAAAAAATACCCATAACACGGGAAAATTAAATAAATGCCTCTCCAATCAAGTTTAATTATTTTTAGTAAAATATAATGATGTCGTTTTCCTAGTGGTAATCATTTGAACTAGGTTGAGGTTTGACACAGTTTGTTTGTAGTACCACATGTAGTACAACTTGATAGATGGCGTTATTTAAAAAAATAAACAGATGACCCGCCAATGACGTCATGCCCAAAATGAAAGAGAAAACTATATAGTATTTACGTTCTATTCTAAAATTTTCAAATAAAATATCAGACCTGATTACATATCATTGTAACCAAAGACGAACTAGTTATACATAAAAGGCAATGTCCTGACTGACTGACTGACCGAGTGACAACGCACAGCCTAAACCGCTGGTCGTTGAGACTTGAAATTTAGAGGGTGTAGGTACTATTCCTTTAAGGGTTTAAAGGTCTACTTAGAAAGGAAAATGAAAAATTCGTATGCTAAGGGTTTCAAAATGGGGTTCACACGTAAAAACAAAAATGCTGTGTATTGCGGAAAGCGTCGGCAGTAGATACCTACCTACTTGAAATTTTCGCTTCGGCCGTCAAGGAAACCGGGGTTTCGTAACTGGTTCATAGGTAGTTACCTCAAATAAAATTAACAAACATATGTTTCAGCAATATATGAAAATTGGCACGGGAACGTTGTGTTTGTACAAAAAAACACTTTACGATTAAGCCATATTTCAGCGTAAATTCGACGTTGTAGAATATAGTTTCACGATATAGGTAGTTGTTGGGATTCAAATATTTTCAGGAATGGACTCCTAAATTGGAAAACTTGAGTGTTCGTTCGTTTCAAAGGTTGTGTCACGGCGTGGTTAGTTGTTTTCTGCACGCCGGGAAAGTTTTCTGACTAGGCGCGGACAAAGTCGCGAGCGGGTCATCTAGGTGGTTAATGTGGGGTACCGCGAAATTCCTAATCTTAGATTTGATTTATAACAGGCATGAAGTACAGTATTTAAATTAAAAATATGCATGGATACTACATTATAATTCCGAGGGGTCGCTGTAGGTACCAGAAACACGATAGGACAATATTTTCTCGATATAAAAAAGTCCAAAGTTACATCTATTTTTTGCCTAGATTAGATTGTTTACATATTATTGGGTAAAAAATTCGATAGGTAGATAAAATCAATTCAACAACGCCGAGGGTTCACTGAAGGAGTTTTGTAAAATTATTTACGAGATATTCAATAAAAACCGCTTTTTCGAGCGGCGGGCCAGCGGGCGAGATGCGTTTTATTGTGTATGAAGATTTGTGCCTAGGGTTGACGCAGTCTTAGTAAAGATGTTGAGTTAAAAAAAACATAATCGTCATAAAGGCCCGTCGCACATGGAGCTACTAAAAAATGACGGAACTAATCAGTAGATAATTACAATTACAAACCACTTAGAAACTGTACCTCGCACACGATGACACGACGCTATATAGATGCTCATGTTGTAAAGTTTCAGTCACTTCTTTACTATCGTCAGCTTCAGCTTATAATCTCAGAGATTATTAGGCAAACTATTTTATTACACCACATGCAGCATTACCGTGGCAATGGAATCATGAGGTAAAGCATTGTTAAAGGCAGAGGTTACCGCTTAACACCAGGTGGGCCATTTTTTTTTTTTTTTTTATACTACTTGGATGACGGAACAAGCAAGAGGCCCACCTGATGTTAAGCGGTAACCTCTGCCTATGAACAGTGCATTACCTCATAGGTCAGGTCCACCTAGGACGTACCCTATGTGGCATTGCACTGCGCCCGCCACCCTGAGACATAGATGGAAAGTCTCATGTGCCTGTAAGATCTCGTTAGTATTTGAGTTTGTAACTTGTTCTTTTTGAGTAGCTCTATGTACGACGGGCCTAAGTTTTTTAACAAACGCCATCTGTTGAGTGTGTGCGCGTTTTACGCGGCAATTACAGTTGCAGGTGCTAGGTGGCTCTAGCTATCAATTGCGCTGCTAGCGGCATCTAGCGTCCAGGTAAGGCAACCAAATTAGCCCGCACAATAGCCCGAGTTATGGCGGTCACGTTTCGTTGTATGGCATGAGGTATCTGTACTAGTATAGTATTATTTTATCTGTGGTGTAGGTACAATAGGGTGTTAGTAGTTATATCGATCTAAATACATAACAAGTACCATATTTACAAAACAAGTTCCTAGGTCAAATGCAAAATAAAAAAACTTGGTAACAAAATTTTGGAAAAAAACTGACTTTGTCGGCTTTATTTTCTATAACTATTGAAAATAAAAATAAACTCTACTTCATGAGATCTAAAAATTATAAACCACATGAAGAAAAAAAATGAAAAGCCAATGGGAAAAAAAGAGTTCAAATAAGGCTAATTGTTTCAGTAAAGAGGAGCTAAATAAACAATGCAGGTAATAGATTCAACAAATCATTCTAATTCACTACACAGATACAATAACAATAAGGCTTTGGTTTTGTCGTTCATTCATTCATACCATCTACTAACTTCTTTGAAAAAAAGTGGAGCTGACAATGTTGAAATAGAGCTGAATTTAGCTCTAAAAGAGCTAAATTGGCAACACCGGGTGAAAAAGCGTTTGTTTACATCAAAAATTTACAGTGGCATTGACATTCCGTGTCAATCCAAGCCGTTCAGAGCCTCAGAGCGTGGTTAAAAAAACAACTACACCCTTGGAGTGCACCCATTGAACCCCCCAGTGTTTAGTGTCATTCGTACCAAAACCAAAGCTCAGTTGAAGTCACTAGACGTCGAAAAAATCCTTCGGCAATTCCTCGAGATGGTAGTCTGGCATGAACACTGGTGTTCGTTTTGAGTACTCTGACAGTAGGTTTGAAATTATGCAATAAAGGGGCTGGTGGGTTACTATGAGCTCTTATTGCCATGCAGTTGTTAAACTATTCAGTACAAATATTGGTTCCGTGATGTCCGCAACTATATTTAAAGGCACAATCGCAGAGGGTCTACAGACTTCTGCGATTAAAGTTATTCAACGATGAAAAATGTCAACGATGAACCGATATTTTGTTCTGAATAGTTTTTGAACTGAATGGATATAAGAGCTCATAGTAACCCCCCTGGTTGACACTTCGTTCCTTGTTACAAGCTTTTATTTAACCGCCCGGCTAGCACCCCCTTCAAAACCTAATAACTCGCTATGTTTGTTTGGCTGGGTGGAATCCGGGTGGAATCTTGTAACTGAATGTTAAAGCAGTTATCCTCAACCGATTGCGCTGAAATTTTGCATACCTGTCAAGTTACGATGACAATACAGTATGATGGTGACAACGAGCTGATCTGATGATGAAGACAACGGAACAACGGGACAACGGAATGTATATTTTTTCGGGTGGAATCTTGCAACTTAATTTAAATGCAGTTATCCTCAACCGATTGAGCTGAAATTTGGCATACTGTCAAGTTCCGATGACAATACAATATGATGGTGACAGCAAGCTGATCTGATGATGGAAATGAAAGGTGGACAACGGAACTCTTCGATGGATAATAGCTCATTTTGATGAGCACACGGTTCCGATAAATAATTTAATAATAGCTTGGATTGTTTTTTTTGTGCAAAAAACTTCTTTGAAATCATTTACGTTGGCTGAACGAAGTTTTCCACTGCCATGAGAAGATTTAAAAGTAGGTAATACCAACAGTTACGCGAGTGCCATCTCTTGACGACGATAGAACTAAACTGACAGTGACACTTTGAAAACACCTCCTTGGGCGCTCTTGGTACTCTTGACCTGGCCTTTTTCCAGAACGTCTCCGATCTGGTCTGAATACGTTCGCCGAGGTCTTCCCCTTCCCACTGTCCCATTAACGCTCGTCTTATGTACCCGTTTCCTCAATCTACTATAGTCCATCCTTTCTAAATGTCCAAACCATCTAAGCATACCTTTCTCAATCCTAGTCTTTAATTTCACAACGCTCTCTTATCACACTATTCGTCCTATCTCTCAAAGTCACACCACACATACTTCTCAAAGCTCTCATTTCCACTGCATTTATTCTACTTTCATGTTTCTTCTGCCATACCCAACTTTCGCTACCATACATTAGTGTCGGTACTAACACCCCTCTATGCACGGCCAGTCGTGCGTTTTTGGACACGTCGCGGCTGCTCCGCTATCAGTTTATTTAAGTTATTGAAAGAAAGAATATATATTTATTTGTATACATGAGCTACACAGAAACACGTTTTAAACTAAGAAAAAACAGTTATAGTATTCGGGGTACCGTGAGTTGAGCCAATTCACTTCATATTTTGTGTCATCTAATTCACGCGTTGCGCGATACGTGACTTTACCGAGTGCAGATTTCTTACTGCGCAAATCGTGAATATTCACGTGAGGCTTCACGCGGCCCCGAATACCACGGCAGATATGAAGGTAAAAGGTGTAACTCAAGTAAACAAAATGGCTCTGGCTCAGCATGAGTTGGTTGACTATCAAATTAGCAACCAACGCTGGTTTTCCGTCAGAACCACTTGTTGGCGTTACGGCTAACCACTCACAACGACTATACAACAACACACTTACATAAAGAAAACTAATAAGTACTAAAAGTAAGGTATGCTCAAATTTCAAAAATTTATTTCTTTCTGGACTCCGCCGATTCGATATTTCAACATATCGCCTTAAGGTGGATGCGCACGCTTGAGGCGCGAAATTCATTTTTTTTTGTGTTTTTTGCCCATTACAGGTCATCAACACTTCTTCAGATAACAAAAGTTGAGTTCGCGACAACTAGGAGACTTAACACACATGTTTTAATTGATGGTATCTCATAAATATCATCAGTTTAGCTATGATACCCCTAAACACATTTTTCCAGTGTTTTTGTTTGTTTAGGGGTATCGTAGCTAAACTGATGATATTTATGAGATACAATCAATTAAAACATGTGTGTTAGGTCTCCTAGTTGTCGTGAACACAACTTTCGTCATCTGAAGAAGTGTTGATGACCTGTAAAGGGCAAAAAAACACCGAAAAATTTGAATCTCGCGCCGCAAACGTGCGCATCCACCTTAATCATCGCTTGTTTCAGAGGTGCTCTAGTGGACATGAGGCCTAAGGCCTCGCGGTGAGTAATAGCGAGTCTGTGGCAGTGACAGCTTCAACAAAGGAGCAATCACAACAATTAATTAAGTTGGCTTAGCATAAGAGACTGCTTAATCTCTGTATAAGTGTTGATTAGTATCGAGTAGGTAACTTAGACTACACTCAATTCTACATTATAAAAAGTTGCTGAGAGGATTTTAGACCAAAATTAAAATAGAGTCTTGAGAGTCTAGTCTAGAAAGAAGAAATATATGCTCCATCAGTTTTTTTTTTTACTTGGAATGACTGGTCAAGCAGATGGCCCACCTGTTGTTAAGCGGCACCCTCTGCCTGTGTACAGTGCATTACCTCATAAGGTCACGGCCACCTAGGACGCATCCTATGTGGCATTGCACTGCGCCCGCCACACTGAGACATAAAGATGAAAAGTCTCATGTGCTTGTAACTTCACCGGCAACCTTACCCTACAAACTGGAACACAGCAATGCAAGCACTACTGCTTTGCGGCAGAAACAGGTATGGTGGAAGTACTTCCCGGGACGAACTCTTTCACAAAAAAGCTCTACTACTACTAAAACTATGACTATGACTATCCCCACTATTGGATACATTTGGGCTTTCAACTACGGCTACTACTACTTCGTGTCTCCGGTTCTGTCTTGGTCACCCTGCGTTAGGTCACAGACCAGCTTGAGTGCTCTGAAATGGGACTAGTGACCAATGTGAGAGAAAAACCAAGAAATATCAACGTGGTCTTGGAATTGATGGTTCTAGGGCATGTAGGCTTCCTCACGGTGTGTTCCCTCACCGTTTGAGACCACTACAGCTGTGATATAGGTACACCAGTAGCATTAAGGTTGCTTAAGAAATTGTTTTTATATATAACTAGAGACTCGTCCCGGCTTCGCACGGGTAGTTTCAGGATTAAAAACAGCCCCCCCCCTCCTATCCCCCCCCCTGGTAGCCTATGTCACTCAGGGTGAATGTAGCTTTCCAATGGTGAAAGAATTTTTGAAATCGGCTCAGTATTTTTTTAGTTTATTCTTTACAAACATACACACACACAAAAATACTTTTTTTTTAATATATTGTTTGTGAAGATATAGATGGCGTAGATTTAAAAAAAAAAAATGTCAGTTCACACAACATTATCTAGCCCCAAGCTTTTCAGAGCTTGTGTTATGGGTACTACTAGTTAACTGATATACTTAATACAATACATTTCATCATACATATTTTTAATTATACACAGAATATACCCAGAACACCCTGAACATATATTCGAATCCGCAACCTCCTGCGTCGCAGGCGAACCTTCGCCCATCGCGTCACAGAGGTCGTCAACTACGGCTGAGATATAGGTACACTAAAAGCATTAAGGTGGATGATCTCGCTTGACGAGCGAAATTCAAATTTTTAGGTGTTTTTTGCTCATTACAGTTCATGAACACTTCTTCAGATAGCGAAAGTTGATTTCGTGAGAACTAGGAGACTTAACACACATGTTTTAATTAATAGTATCTCATAAATATCATCAGGTTAGCTACGATCCCCCTAAACACATTTTTACAGTGTTTTTTTTTTAGTTTAGGGCTCCTACCCCTAAACAAAAAATGTGTTTAGGGGTATCGTAGCTAAACTGATGATATTTATGAGATACTATCAATTACAACATGTGTGTTAAGTCTCCTGGTTCTCGCGAAATCTACTTTCGCTATCTGAAGAAGTATTGATGAGCTGTAATGGGCAAAAAACACAAAAAAATGATTTTCTTGCCTCAATAAGCGAGAGCATTCACCTTAAGGTTGGTTATGAAATTGTTTTTGTTCTGCTTATTAAGAATGAACTTACCTGGATGTGGTGGATGCACGTGCTCCGCCGGTGGAGGCTGCATGGACGACAGTGCCGACAGTGGGGTGTATCGAGCTCCGTCCTCTCGAGGGCATCCCTCCTAATAAACAGTCAGGTATATCAATCCTAAGGTTTTATGGTACAGGCAAGTTTACCACATAACAGAGACTGCATTATCAGCGTATTATGCATATGTGTAGTCGTGGTTAAGATACGGAGTAATGCTATGGGGAAATAGTGTAAATGAAAGATATTGGGATAAAATTGTGTCAAAATTATACCATCAGCACACGATTCTATCACATATCGTGTCAGCTAAAGTGGGTAAAGGAGTTGTGCAGTACAAACATAGAGACTGCATTATCGGCGTATTATGCATATGCGTATTCATGGCTAAGATACGGAGTAATGCTATGGGGAAATAGTGATGTGAAATATAAAATAGTAACAAAATTATCTCATCAGCACACGATTCTATCACCTATCGTCTTAGTTAAAGTAGGTAAAGGACCTATAGGGTTGATCTACTTTCTAAAACTTCACTGCAGTTGCCGAAAGGTTCTAGGAAATGTTAAACATCTGAAGAGATTCGTAATCTCCGTCTCTGAGGCACATAAATAACATAACACCCAACAATCACATACATAGTCCTGCCATTACACCCAGACCCGGAACGAATATGCAGATCATACAAACATATGTCCCGCATCAGTAATAAAATCCGCAACCTTTCGCATCTCAGCCGGCTACTCGCCCGACACGCTACAGAGGTCGTCAAGAAATAATGATTCAAAAATGAGTGTTAAAAACATTAAATAAGGTGAACAACATGCATTATAAAGGTTTAGTAATCCGTTCCCAATGGTAAAATTTAACGTTTCGATAGGTGCTAACTGCTATTAATGAAAGCGCTTCGATTTCCTAACTGATGTTACCATGCTCATTTATGCCTTCTCGTCAGACACACTGCAAAGCATTAAGGCGTCGGTGGACGCCAAATCCTGTGACCATCTACCTCATTCAAGTTCAGTGATGTACGTTAGAAAGTGATAGAAAAGCGATCGCGAATCGAAAAAAAAACGAATCGAAGAAAAAAAGAGTGAAAATCACGTTTTTCTAATTCAAAAATCATTAGGATAGTAGGTAATTTACAAAAATAAAAAAAGGTTCCCTCTGCGTTGTGTTATTTATTTCTGAAGGCATTAAAAATATCTTATGATTGATAGTTTAGGAGAAAAATGGTTGTAACTACGAAAACAAAGTATGTGTTTTATTGTCATTGTAATATTTATATGTATATATTATTATTATCTCACTCATTTGTTCAAAATCTCGTAAAAAATATTTATTTTTCAATATAAAGGTATACTTTCTACTCGTATAAAAAATAAATAGTATACAAATACTATTAAATTATTATTATTAATTATTATTATTATTTTGTGAAACTTTTTTTTGGGTATTTTTATTTATTATTAAACCTATTATATTTATCCATTTAGTAAAATTTTTAAAGTTGTATTATTATTTTTTCCATGGTTCTTGTTTGTAAGGCACGCCTCACCATCTTTCTGCACGTCCAGGATGACTGGCAGATAATGCTGTTAGCATTAAGTCCTCCTTGCACTATTGTTTTGTGTGAAAGTTTTAAATAAACAAATAAAACAGAGGCAACTTTGCAAATTTATTCCAGACATATAAAGTTGTTTTTAAAAAAAAAGATGTAGTGCTTTATATGTTGTAGATTAACATATATATTTTCTTAAGGTGAATGCTTACGCTTGCAGCGCGCAATTCAAATTTTTTGGTGTTTTTTGCCCATTACAGCTTATCAACACTTCTTCAGGTAGCGGAAGATGAGTTCGCGAGAACTAGGAGACTTAACACAAATGTTTTAATTAATAGTATCTCATAAATATCATCAGTTTAGCTACGATACACCTAAATAATAAAAAACACTAAAAAATGTGGGGTATTAAGGTAGCTAAACTGATGATATTTATGAGATACTATCTGTTAAAACTTGTGTGTTAAGTCTCCTAGTTCTCGCGAACTCATCTTTCGCTACCTGAAGAAGTGTTTATGAGCTATAATAGGCAAAAAACACCAAAAAATTAGAATTTTGCGCCTCAAGCTTCAGCATCCACCTTAAGCCAACCAGAGTTTATTTACTGCGTAGTACGTCTAACTACTCTATCTTACGACCACGAAGCGGTTTCTAAAGCAAATATCACTTTACGCAACTCACTTTCACTAGTTTGTTTGAAAGAGAAAATAGCACTCAATTTTATTGTTCATTAATCAAAATGAGTTGGTTTAACTAATAGGTGGAAAATCAGCCTCAATATTAGCATTTACGAGGTTTTCGTAGACTGACCCGAATTTTACAGATTAACATAACTACATCTAGAACTACACTAATATTATAAAGAGTAGAGGAAAGATTTGTATTTGTGTGTGTGTGTATGTTTGTAATGAATAAAATCAAAAATTGTATTTGTGTGTGTGTGTATGTTTGTAATGAATAAAATCAAAAACTAATGTGCCGATTTAAACAATTCTTTCACCATTGGAAAGCTGCATTCACCCTGAGTGACGTAGGCTACCAGGGGGGGATAGGAGTGGGGGGTTATTTTTCATCCAGAAACTACCCGTGCGAAGCCGGGACGAGTTGCTAGTTAATTATAAAAATAGTTTTTATGATTACTTATCATTATTACGAATTATTCAATTATATTTAAAAATATTTTTATTATTTTTAACCCCCGACGCAAAAACGACGGGGTGTTATAAGTTTGACGCGTCTGTGTGTGTGTGTGTGTGTATGCCTGTGTGTTTGTCTGTGGCATCGTAGCTCCCGAACCAATGAACCGATTTTGGTTTTGTTTTTTTTGTTTGATATGTGAATTAGTCGGGAGTGTTCTTACCTATGTTGGATCAAAATCGGTTCAGCCGTTCTATTGCGTTGAGGGTTTTTTTAATATTTACAAAACTAATTACTTTTTATTAACATGTGTGCTAGGAATCTTAGTTTTCGCAAAATTATTAGGTTTACCCGGACTTGTTTGTAAGATTCGTTGGTATAAGATTTGTCCTGGCTGCTAGCTTATTATAGAATGTGATAATACTGGAAGAAAGCGTTAGATGAGTCAGTCGTCGGAAGCAATGGCAGCGATGAGCTCACCACTCGTCACGTCTATATTATATGATGGTGCAACCCACTGTGAAAAGAGGCCCCATTGAAGCTCTGCCTACCCCTTTGGGGAAAAAGGCGTGTGTCTATGTATGTATGTATGTATGTATTAGGTTTCGATATCTCTAGAGTGTCGATAAGCGGTGATGATTAAAAACGCAGTTAAATTTGAATTTCAAGCCTCAAGGGAAACGTTGCATTACACCTTAATAAACTTAAGGTGGATTGCGGCGCAAGTTTTTTTTTTTTTAGTGTTTTGTGCCCATTACAGCTCATCAACACTTCTTCAGATAGCGAAAGTTGAGTACGCGAGAACTAGGAGACTTAGCACACATGTTTTAATTGATAGTATCTCATAAATATCATCAGTTTAGCTGTGAGGGGTATCATAAACCCCTAAACAGATTTTTACAGTGTTTTTTTTTGTTGGGTATCATAGCTAAACTGTTGATATTTATGAGATACTATCAATTAAAACATGCGTGTAAGTCTCCTAGTTCTCGCGAACTCAACTTTCGCTATCTGAAGAGGTGTTGATGAGCTGTAATGGGCATAAAACATCAAAATTTTTGAATTTCGCGCCTCAATCGAGAGTATCCACCTTAAGGTGAATGCTCACGATACCCCTAACAAACAAAAACACTGTAAAAATGTGTTTAGGGGTATCATAGCTAAACTGATGATATTTATGAGATACTATCAATTAAAACATGTGTGTTAAGTCTCCTAGTTGTCGCAAATTCAACTTTCGTTATCTGACGAAGTGTTGATGAGCTGTAATGGGCAAAAAACACCGAAAAATTAGAATTTCGCGCCTCAAGCGAGAGTATCCACCTTAATAAGGTTTAAGCCGTCAAACGGCATAATCTGCGTCAAGGATAACAAGATGGTAACTCCTCTGGCGCGTAAATCGTCCACGCCACGATTGATCACAAGCATCTCATTTAAAAATTTACCGTTTGCGCTAAACACAAAGGTTTAAATTTCTTTACCTTTCGAAAGGTAAAGCGTGGATGAGATCCCAGGCGTGTTTACATGGAACTTACTTCATTACCGAGTATTAATGAGAGTCGAAGCGCCAGAGGGTATGCGAGGCTTTTATTACCTACTTACGGCGCGGGGAATACGGGATTCAATTTGCCATCTCTAAACCCGATAGCACATCTATACCTTCGCGTAATTAATATGTTCACAGATTCACAAATAACGTGCCAGCATGAAACAAGCTTGAAACAAAGCGTGGGATTATTTATTATAAGCAACGCCCCGCGGTTTCACCCGCGTAAGTCGCGATCCCGTGGGAATATCGGGATAAAAATGCGCCTATGTGTTATTCCGGGAGTCCAGTTTCTCCATTCCAAATTTCATCCAAATCCATCCAGTAGTTTTTACGTGAAAGAGTAACAAAGATACATCCATCCATCCATCCATCCATACTTAAAAACTTTCGCGTTTATAATGTTAGTAGGATTACAAGCTTTTATTTAAATAAAACATACACATACATAGACATACATTGTAGTATGTCTGTCTGGGTGGAATCCGGATGGAATCTTGCAACTGCATTTTAAAGCAGTTATCCTCAACCGATTGAGCTGAAATTTGGCATACCTGTCAAGTTCCGATGACAATGCAATATTACGGTGACAGCGAGCTGATCTGATGATGGAGACGGAAGGTGGACAACGGAACTCATCGACGGATAATAATAGACTGGCCGTGTTCAGGCACATGGTTACGATCATTAATTTTATAAAAGCTTGTACTGAAAAATATTTTTTCACAAAAAACTTATTTAAAAAGAGACTTCGCCTATTGTTTTCCAAGTGTTTTTTTTTAGTTATTTTGGTGGCATTTTAACCAACTCGTTTAAAGAGCACAAGTATAATGAAATGAAATGGAAGTGAATCGCGTGACTTTTCAAATTGGTCTAAATTGTCTACCAAAGTTTCAGTAAAACGGCTACCGTTTTGCTAAAACATGACTTGACTGTGATTTTGATGACATGGAAGAAGTGTAACGTTGCAAATTATATTTAAAATACTTGCTTGATAATGGTCGTGCGAAACAAATTATAAAGACTACGTTTTTTGCGAGAAATATATTTTACAATACACGCTTTTATAAATTTAGTAATCATAACCGAGTGCTGATCAAAATGAACCTAAATACGGCCAGTCTACTATTATCCATCGATTTTCTATTTTTTTTTGTTACAGAAATAAATAATTTTCTTTTTTTTTTCTATTTACTTGACAGTTGACAGGTATGCAAAATATCATCACAATCGGATGAGAATAACTGCTTTAAAATTCAGTTGCAAGATTCCATCCGGACAAACATACATACCTTTCACTAGAAACGGGATATTAACCATGATTTTCGGGTTTTGATTGAAAATCGAAAATCATGGTAAATATCCCGTTTCTAGATAAAAGTATGTGCTTAACAATGACAGATACAAAAGTTTTTTTTTTGTATACTACTTAATGACGGAACAAGCAGATGGCCCACCTGATGTTAAGCGGTAACCTCTGCCTTTAACAATGCATTACCTCATAGGTCACGTCCACCTAGGACGTACCCTATGTGGTATTGCACTGCGCCCGCCACACTGAGACATAAAGATGAAAAGTCTCTTGTGCCTGTAATTTTACCGGCACCCTTACCCTTCAAACCAGAACACAGCAATGCGAGCACTACTGCTTTGCGGCAGAAATAGGTATGGTGGTAGTACTTCCCTCGACAGAAAAGCTACACTACTACTAAACATGCATTGCAAGTTAAATAAAAGCTTGTAAAAAGCGTGAGATTATTTTGCATATAAATTACCTTTTCGCAGTTCGCTGTTGCAGTGGTCTGCGTGTGGCTTGTGGAGGAGATGCGGTATTGATGCATCCCGGACACGGTGCAGAAACCCCCCTCTTTGTGGTGATGGTGGGTCGAGTACACTCCCGTTATAGTCACGTCAGTGTCTTGGTTCACGACTACCTCAACTTTTTGTTTGGAATCCGTCCCAGCGGTCTCATCGCTCTCAGGTTCTTGTTTAGGCTCTTCGTTTTTTAATTCCGACTTTACGCCGGAACCTACCCCGTTTTTTGGCTTCTGAGAAAAAGATTCATCGCTCCCAGAATCGGTAGTTGTTTCTTCCTTGTTTGATTTAGGCGAGCGTTTTTCGTAACTTAGTTCTATCATGGCGGACGCATTCAGGCTTGCCATTCGCTTCTGGACGACCATGTCTTTGAAATCCATGTTTACTTCATTTCTATTTCGCTTTTTCTTAACAGGAGCTGTTTTCTTTATTTTTGCGGGAGGTTTATCAGAATCAGATTTCCCTGAAGACGATTTTGGTATTTTCTTCTTTTCCGGACTAACTTTCTTTTTAGTTTCCAATTCGCTGTCTTCACTGGAAGAGGAGTAAGATTTAGGGTCCCAATATTTACCTGCACTTCGAATACCCGGTTCTCCTCGTAGCGATCTTTGGGGAAGACTGTCATCAGAGCTATCAGAGCTATCTTCTTTCTTTTCCATCGTATTTTCATATTCAGATTCCGAAGTTGTCTCACGTTTTTCAGAATCTTTCGGTTTAGTTTCTTTCTTTTTAATAGGAGTTGGCCGTTTCGATGTACTTGGAATTGGTTGCATAGCAACAGTCTTCATCAACCCTAAATCCATGTTTGTTTGAAATTCATTTGCGAGCAAGTTTTGCACCACTAACTTTGCGTTAAGAAGGGCCATTCTTTGCTTTTTTGGGCCTTTCCAGTATTTATGAAGGGGTCGATGGTGTGGTTGTTTCCCCTTTTTTTTCTTGCCTAATATATCATCTTTAAGATCTACCAGAGAATCTTTTGAAAGTTCTTTTAGCTCCGTGGACTTATTTTTCTTTGCACTATCTGTTATTTTCTTATATCGCTTATATTTAGGTTTTTTGGCTATGGAAGTATCAGATGCGGAAGACTCTTTACTTTCATCGTTTGATTCGTTATTACCACATTCATCGGACGATGGATATTGGAAAGTTTGTGTGTTGAGAGAAAATTTAGAAGATTCAAGCTCGTCGTCTGATGAGCTATTGTTGTTCTTCTTCTTCCCCTTGATTTGGGTCTTTTTAGAAGGTGAATTCGATTTAGTAGCAGGTTTTTCACTACTACTAGGCGAAACATCTTGGTCTAGAAATTTTATGGGACTAAACGGTATTCCAGTTACGCTTGATTTTCGAGCAACCATTTTATAAGACTTACTAACTATTGGTTTTGGTGCTTCATCACTTTTTAAGTCTGTATCTATATTTAAATCGAAGCTACTCGAAGCTTTAGTTTGATTAGCACTCACTTCTTCACTTTTCTTTGCTTTTAGTTGTTTTACGACTTCTTCAATTGGCCGATGAGGTGAAAACTTCTTTCTTTCGGATTCTGTTTTCTTGTCCATTATTGTTCCTTTGACTCTAGCTATAGGCCTAACCCGTCCAATATTTTGATTTATCGGATTTCGGATATCCGACAAAATGCTCTTTGGAGAATCAACTTTTTCAGTAAATGTATAAACATCAATTTCAGGACCTTGAGATGTTACAAGAGTATTTTGAAAATTTTTATCTTCATTTGATTTGATTTCACATTTTAATGACACAAACCTTTCCGAAACGCTAAGATTTCCTTTTGAATTTTTGCAGCATTTGACATCTATATCAACCATTCTAGGGGATCTGCTGGACGTAAAGAACTTGGGTGGTCTTTCTATTTCTTGCTTAGTAGTTTCATGTTGATTTGTTGTTGGAACTTGGGCAGACATACCGTCTAAAGTGGGTTTCAGAGTAGTTTCCTTAATATTTTCTTCATCTTTCAAAATATCTTTATCAAGCTCCTGATTATTAGGCTCTTCTGATTGTTTTAAAGGTTTACTATCATTTTCATCTCTATCAAAATCTTCTTTAGACGTTTTATCATCAACATTGATTTCTTTTTCTATAATTTCTTTTGACTGCACCATTTTATACTTCTTATGGCTGGCACAAGCTTTACCTTTTTTGAGAATAGTTTTGCCTTTGGAAAGTTTTGTCGTTTTCTTTTTAGGTTCATCTTTATTTGATTTGTACTTTGTTTCATCACTTGATTGTATTTTTTTAACAGGTTTCTTCTTGACCGGTTTTTTGAGATTTACTTTTTTTACAGTGTTATCGGGCATGGTTTTAAGCGTGTCTTTTTTTTCATTATGACCTTTTCTAGCTTTCTTTGTTGAAGGTGCATTTTGTGAGGGGTTTGACTTAGATGTAGAAGCCCTTGTTTCCAAATGAGATTCATTTTTATCTTCCATGGCGCCTTCTTTTTCATTTTTTGAGGCATTTTTCTTAGTTCCTTTTACCAATGGTTTACGAATTACCTTGTTAATCTTCTTAACTACAGTTTTCTTCCTGGCTCGTTTTGTTTTTAACGGTGTTATACTTACGGCGCCCTTATTTGGCGAAGTTTTTGTAGCCTGCGACCTCATTGTCTATTTTGGTTGGATGTTTATTACCGTCATTGATGGGTCGATGCTGGCGATTACATTCTGAAACAAAAAAGAAGTAATTTAGTTATAATTCAATTAAATAACAACTTAATAAGTACAGACGACGGCTGCAACTCGTTTTTGAATAGCTATTAAAGCTGGCAGCCGTTGATAAATGGAGTAAAAAACCCTTTTGTTGTATGATTTGCCGTCAGCTTGCCCCACGACAGATGGTAGGTTGAGCTTGGCTTTCTTCGAAACAACCTTTGATAGAGTGGAAGAATGCTGAATAAAAAACACATCGAAATAAAATTATTTATTCAGACGAACAAGAGGTATCGATTTAACAGGGTTTTATTTTTATTATTTATCATGTAAACTTACTATTAAATCGTATAACATAGATTAGCACTTCAAAAACCACAAAGGTTTGCAAAAAAATAATGCTATAAGCGAGTCTTACTGAAACCTACTGCCTTCTTATTTAAACAGATAAAGTTTATTTAGTTGATTATATTATAAAAACGGGAAATTTTCACGTACCGTTAAATCGATGTAAGCACCGACATTGTTTCAACCCGTTTCGAGAGTCTTTCTCAAGGTGAGTGAACGCGACGAACTCCACCCGCGTCTCGCTTAGCACTAATCCGCTCAGTGCGAGCTGCAGCCCGCTCGGCTCGTGTAGTGGGGCGCGCGGGTAGGAATATAGCTTGTGTTCGTTTCGTCATCGTCGCCGGCACAGTGGCGTTGCCTGTCTCTCTGGAATGCCATACGGTGTTGATGGTAGTAGTAGTGACAGCGATGAGACACCACAATCCACTGTGCCGGCGACGATGACGAAACGAACACAAGCTATATTCCTACCCGCGCGCCCCACTACACGAGCCGAGCGGGCTGCAGCTCGCACTGAGCGGATTAGTGCTAAGCGAAACGCGGGTGGAGTTCGTCGCGTTCACTCACCTTGAGAAAGACTCTCGAAACGGGTTGAAACAATGTCGGTGCTTACATCGATTTAACGGTACGTGAAAATTTCCCGTTTTTATAATATAATTGATATGATTCACGTAAGTTTTTATTTAGTTGAATGAAACATTGCAAAGATATAAGAACAATCCATTATTTATAAAAGCGCTAAAGGCAACATACACCTAAATTATTGCTAAAGCAAAACATCTGATTTGATGACAGATGCAGAATAACGTTATAAAAATAGCAAAGTGATGGATAAAAGTGTTAGTTACCCTTTTTAGAGTTCCACACTATGTTTTTTTTAACTTCGTGAGTAACGGAACAAGCACATGCCCCACTTGATGTTAAGCCACATAGGGCGCGTCGTAGGAAGTGACCTATGAGTAGGGTTACCAGATACAACAATGAGATTTCCTGACAAAATCCCTGACTTTTCACTAGATTTCCTGATTTTTGTTTACTGATAATATAAAACTCATTATTATTACATATAACACAACTTCATAAAAATAAATTATAATTTTTTGTTAACAAAATTGCTATAATATTATAATTTCTTAGTAGTTAGATACCCTATTATTTTCAAAAATTCCTGACTATGCTTAATTTTTCCTGTTTTCCTGACAGAGGGCCAAAATTCCTGACATGTCAGGAAAAATCCTATCATCTGGTAACCCTACCTATGAGGTAATGCATTGTTATAGGCAGAGGTTTTGGGCCATCTGCTTGTTCCGCCATTTATAGAAATAAAAAAAACACAAAAGGACGACAGTCAAACGATGCATCTTCCTACCTGGGCGCGTGCCGGTGACGGGTACAAAAAGATAAGATAACCCGGTAAGTCTCAACACAAAAACGAACATAAAGTTCTATTAAGTATGTTTATTTATGAACGACATCAAAAAAGAACGGTTCTCAACAATTCGAGAAATTAATACTTGTGAATGGTATGACTCCGGAATAATTATTCTCGCTTTAAGCTCGATCCCACGAGCTAAAAGCAATAACATTCCGTCATTCACGAAGTTAAAAAAAACATAGTGTGGAACTCTAAAAAGGGTTTTATTTTCTATTTATTTATCTATTTTCCCCATTAATTTACGGGTATTATAAGGTTTTTCACCCTATTTCACCCCTTTCTGGGGAGAGGGGGCAGGGGGGGAGGGGTGAATTAGCTGAAAGTTATATTAGAGATGATTGTCAAGCCAAACAAAATAATAAGAAAAGGTTTTGTGACTACATCTAATTACTTCCACACTTTTGCTAAAAATCACCTAATTTGCCTGTACTACTATCACCAGGCTGTATCTCATGAACCGTGATAGTTAGACAGTTGAAATTTTCACAGATGATGTATTTCTATTGCCACCATAAAAACAAATTCAAAAAAACAATAACATATTTATTTAAGGGGGCTCCCATACAACAGACATATTTTTTTTTTGCCATTTTTATAGATAATTAATTAATCATTTATTTCAGATAATAATACAAATCCATATTTTACAAATTAAATTACAAATTATAACATAATACAAATACTAGTCATTATTAAATTACAGAGAAAAAAATAATGATAATAATAATTAATGTCAATAATACATGTCATTTAGATAATGGTACGAAACTCTTCGTGCGCGAGTCCGACTCACACTTGGCCGGTTTTTGTGTTACTTCTATACAATAATTCAAAAAACTACTGTTTATTGAAGCGTTTAAAAGCAAAGGGTTTTTTTGCCGTTTTATAGATAATGGTACGGAACCCTTCGTGCGCGAGTACGACTCGCACTTGGCCGTTTTTTTTTTAGTGTTAATGCTACACTATAATTCAAAAATCACGGCTTACAAGCGTTTAAAAACAAAAGTAGCTCGTCGCCTCAACGAGCCATCATTATCATTATCACTCTGTGGGCTGTGCATTAACGTCGACACCACTCGGGCCCTATCAGGGTTAGTGTAATTGACGTGCAAGTGCCGTAAAAGGGTACCCTGATTGGTATGGCTGGAAAAAACTGTTTTTTTAAAGAACAAAACACTGTTTTTAATCTACAAAAAAAAAAACATGTTTAAACTCTTTTTCTATCTATTTGTTTTTTTTTTTGTAGTGTTTTAAACATGTTTTAATCATGTTTTAAACACATTTTTTTTGGACACGCTTGTAGTACATTTGGCTGTATATTTGTAGGTATGTAACGGAATCTTTGATCGTGATTTTTACCGCACTACAAAACGTAGAAAAAAAAATATCGAATAAAATTGAATATGAAATATCTATATATGTTTAAAAAAAATGTTTTAAAGAAGTATGCATTTTTTCCAGTGTTTAAACAGTGCTTTAAACTCTTGTTTTAAACAAATGTTTTAAACATTCCCAACCCTGCTGATTGGGACCCTGTCTCACTCCAATTTGACTTCCAATAACAAATAACTTTCACACCACCAGCTCGTCAATGTCCAATTAAGTACATATCATGCAACCTCAACATAAAGTAAAGCATTATCTCTTTACGGATATAAAGTAGTTTCAAACTCCCTAGGGATAAAGTGATTTGGAACATCAAATTCGTATGGAAACTCGTGGAAAACTCTAAGTAAAAAAGTGCCCATATGGCAATGTAAAGAGGTTTGTTCGAAAATCGAACTGGCCACCAAAAGCAGACCTCAATTAAAAAAAAAGGTGCGTTTACAAAGAATGTGAAACAAAAGACGGTGTTTGGTGCTGTGATTTTCAGTGACTTTTAATTGTCTCGCAGAAGGTGTGAAAAGTCGTTTATTGCCTGTGGTACTACCAGTATTACTACCAGTAGTACCACGGGTAGAAAAAATCCCCGTAGAACTACCAAGCAGTTCAGTAGTACCACGGGAAGTTTTTTTTTAGTAGACTATGCTCCTCTGAGATGGAACCTGTCTTCGTCGTGGGCAGCTTGAACGCTCGCTTCACTCAGGAATCTACAGAACTAACTCTAGAGTTACCGTTACCTCAGATGGAAGCTCATTCCATAGTATGTAGATATGGGGAAGAAATGATCTCGAGAAACGAACCACAGTTGCACAGTGCCACAGTTTCGATCACTGTGTCTATATTATATTGTGTGTGTGGGGCTTTAGCTCATTTATGGTGAGGGTCCCTTCCGAAAATGTGATGACTTACTTGAGCCCTGACTTCTGGCCGAAAGGGGTGAAGTTCCGGCGGTTCAAGGGCCGCCTGTCACGTGATCCCCCGGGCCGCGACGCGTCGGCGATCACACGTGTGTTAGATTAAGTAATAAATAAAGTGTTTTTTTTTATGTGTACGTTAGTTTCTAAGATATTTATGTTGATATGGGCTTACTGTTTAGGTTTAGTGCATTTCTCAGTAAGCCTGAAATAAAGTTTTTTTTTGTTGTTTTTTTTTTTTTGTTTATTAGGGCCGCTTGACTATTACGGGTATTTGTTCTGTGGCAGGATGTAGGGACGATATGCCGCGGGCCGATCGATAGGCCCGGCCCCCGTAACTACCCCGTATGTCCCGTAGGTAGTCGAACTACGACATTTGAAAGATGTTGAATAAGCTATTTAAACTTGAAACTAATTTTGTTTGAAAGGGTTACTTAATTGTTTGAATTATAATGAAATCCCTTCAAAGTAAACCTCTTTGGATTTAGTCCATCGTAGCGTTTTTAGAATGATTTCAATCTGCCATTTTTGAAAGAAACATACATACATACTTTCATATACGCACGCATTTTCCCCCGAAGGGGTAGGCAGAGCCTCAATGGGCCTCTTTTCACAGTGGGTTGCACCATCGTGGAATATAGACGTGATGAATGGCGAGCTCATCGCTGCCATTGCTTCCCATGACTAACTCTGCTAACGCTGTCTTCCAGTAAATAATAAATAACATATATTCCATAATAAGCTAGCAGCCGGGACAAATCTTCATACCAACGAATCTTATCAACAAGTCCGGGTAATCCCTTAGTCGGCTTTTACGACATCCACGGGAGGAGACGGAGGGGTTTATTCTTAGGCCAGACACTCACAAAACAGGACAAGCGTATTTTAATACCTATTTGTATTTTAGGCATTTTTGTTTTACCATTCGCTACCTAGATATTATATTGATATTAAAGCTAAAATCTAATATCATTAAATCCGCTGTGGTGTGTCCGGCCTAAGAATATACCCTTACAATAACACAAGCTCTGTTTAGCTTGGGGCTAGATAATGTTGTGTGAATTGTACAGCATTATTTATTTATATATTTTTATTTATATACTAGCGACTCGCCCCGGCTTCGCACGGGTAGCCCCCAGTGAACCCTTCCCCCCTCCTACCCCTCCCCCCTATGTCAATCTCCTGGTTCTAAGCTACCTCCCCACCAATTTTCAGCCAAATCGGTTCACCCGTTCTTGAGTTAAGTGGTGTAACTAACACGACTTTGTTTTATATATAAAGATTTAAATTAAAAGCTAAAACCTAACATCATTAAATCCGCACAAGTGATCAAAGCTCAAAGAATCGAGTAGTCCACTCAATGCAAACGAGGAATCCAGTTATTATCTGAAATAAGCTGAAAGAATCTCTTCAGTAACTTTGCTGAAACTAACCTTTTCAACTTAAACAATGTCTCGCGACGCTCAGTTCCTTCGGCGATAAAAATAAAATTCCCCTCAAACAATAACAAAGTTCTGTTCTGTGGTTATAGTGCAATAGACCACTGCAATAAAGCATTCGAGACTTTTCATTCGAGATATTTCATTCGAGATATTTCACTTAAGATTTTTAATTCGAGACTTTTTATTCATACATACATAAACTCACGCCTGTTTCCCGGAGGGGTAGGCAGAGACCACGGATTTCCACTTGCTACGATCCTGACACACCTCTTTTGCTTCATTCACTCTGATCACATTCTTCATACATGCTCGTCGGTTAAGGGTACTCTCGATCTGGCTTTTTTCAAGAACGACTCCGATCTGGTCTGAATACGTTCGTCGAGGTTTGCCCCTTCTTACTGTCTCATTTACGCTCGTCTTATGTACCCGTTTCGTCAATCTACTATTTTCCATCCGTTATAAATGCCCAAACCATCTAATCATACCTTTCTCAATCCTAGTTACTACGTCTTCTTTAATTTCACAACTTTTTATTCGGCATTGTTTATTCGTGATTTTTTATTCGAGACTTTTTATTCGGCATTTTTCATTCGAGATTAAATTTATAACACTTTTTTCTATGACTAGGCAATTTACGACATGGAGTTAAATTTTAAAAATTTGCATAACGTAGAGTGTACCTAGTGGAGACAACCACAGTAAAGTACCTATTGATATTTTTTAGATAAAAAAGTCTTCAATCAGTGCGTCCTACCAGTAATGACCTATGGTGCCGAGACGTGGACACTCACGGTAGGGCTAATCCACCAGTTCAAGGTTGCACAGGTAGCTATAGAACGGGCTATGCTCGGAGTTTCTCTGAAAGATAAAATCCGAAATGAAATTATCCGACAGAGAACTAAAGTCATTGACATAGCCCACCGAATTAGCAAGCTGAAGTGGAAATGGGCTGGTCATATATGCCGAAGAACCGACAACCCTTGGGGTAAGCAAAGTTCTTGAGTGGAGACCGCTCTTGGCAAACATAGCGTGGGGCGCCCCCTGGCTAGGTGGAGCGATGACCTACGACAGGCGGCGGCAGAAAGTGGATGAGAAGAGCCGAACACCGGGCTCAGTGGCGCTTATTGGGAGAGGCCTATGTCCAGCAGTGGACTAGTGTGGGCTGATGATGATGATGAGATAAAAAAGGGAATTGTTACCACACGGTAAATGGTAGAGCGGCTGATCCTTTGTTCGGTGTAGGACAGATTCAGGATTGGATAGATCAAATCAGTATTCTGTGCACGAGTGTTCATTTTCTGCCGTATAGCTAATCTGTTGAATCCAAGAATCTGCCCAATTCACGAATCTGTCGAGTAACGAATTTGCCGAAATTCGAATCTGTCCAATCCAGAATCTGTCCTACACCGAACAAGTGCTTTTATCGTACCTCACCAGGTACCAATGAAACCATTTTCTCGACGACTGCTGTGGCGCGGCGGGCGAAAGTTCGCCTGCGACGCAGGGGTTGCGGGTTCGATTCCCGTATCAGAACAAATATTTATACAATCTGCAGATATTTGTTCAGGGTGTTCTGGGTATTTTCTATGTATAATAATAAATATCTATGTATGTAATGTATTGTATTAAGTATATCAGTTATAACATAACACAAGCTCTACTTAGCTTGGGGCTAGAAAACAGTTGTGTGAACTGTACCAACATTATTTATTTATTTTATTTTATTTAAACAGATCTACATATCAAATGACATTCCGAAGTATATTACTCATACATACTCGTACATTTTTGATGTCATAACATCCGGTAGACTTTCTTGCGGCGAGCTCTCAGACTATGCTCCTCTATAAGATTAACAAGACAAAAGACGAGTCGTCGTGTAGCTTAATTGTATTTTAAGTGTTTCTTACAATTAGGAAAAGAAGACTCCAGCGATGAAAAATAAAAGATTTTTTGGTAGAGCTTTATGATATTTGTGGTAGGTTTTACACAAAACCAACAAAAAACAGATTGAGCATTCCACCAAAAGTGAGGCGTAAAAGAGGAAGACGATTCGAGTCGATTTTTAGTAGTAGTAGAGCTTTTGTTCAGCCTCAAAGCAGTAGTGCCCGCATTGCTGTGTTCCAGTTTAAAGGTGCTGATGAAATTACAGGCACATGAGATTTTTCATCTTTATGTCTCAGGGTGGCGGGCTCAGTGCAAAGCCACATAGGGTGCGTCCTAGGTGGACGTGACCTATGTGGTAATGCATTGTTAAAGGCAGAGGTTACCACTTAACATCAGGTGGGCCATCTGCTTTTCCATTATTAAAGAACCTGTTAAAAAAAACCTAAGAAGGACTACGCGGTGCTTTGTGTACCTATCTATGCAAATGCTCACGCCTATAAATAATTTCACACAACATTATCTAGCCCCAAGCTAAGCAGAGCTTCTGTTATGGGTACAATATAACTGATATACTTAATAAAATACGTTACATAAAGTTTTTATTTATTATACATAGAAAAATCCAGATCGTACAAATATTTGTTCCGAGGCGGGAATCGAACTCACAACCTCCTGCGCCGCAGGCGAAACTTCGCCCACCTCGCCACAGAGGTCGTCAAAACTAACGTCAATGGTCACACAACTAACAGACATTTCCAAATCACTTAAACTCCCCCAGCGGGAATTGAACCTGCGACCTCTAATTTTTCAGCCGGCTACACACTCGGCACGCCTCAATAAGCTACTTAGTAGGTATTTTGCTCCGTTTTCCTTATCCGTCCGAAACAGATGGCAGTCATTCATTCAAGCACAGTCACATGAGCTTGATCAATTTATTCGTAAGATATATTTGTCGTGAATTATTCTACAATCACATATTTTCCTTATTCGTTTTGAAACAGATGGTACAAATTTATACGTCTTTAAATCTTTTCGGAATCATGCCCATGATTAAGGTGGGGTATGCCGCAAAATTACCAATCTTAGATTACATTTTTAACTGACTAAATCAAGTACAATATTAAAATTATAAATATGCATAGATACTACATTATAATTCCGAGGGATCACTGTACCAGAAACATGATAGGACAATATTATCTTGATAGACAATAAAACCATAACCTCAAACTTTTGGCTTAATTCGATTGATTATTAAAATGGTGCATATTATTGGGTAAATAAATAGATTATTAAAATCAATACAATAAAGTCGAGGGTTTTGAAGCCGATGTTACACATTTATTAAACTTAAAATCTTTTCGGAAATTAGTATAAAACCAGATTTAAGGAGTATGCCGCAAAATTACCAATGTTAGATTTTATTTTTAACTGACTAAATCAAGTACAATATTCAAATTATAAATATGCATGGATACCACATTATAATTCACTGTACCAAAAACACGATAGGACAATATTTTCTTTATAGAAAAATAAACAAAGTTACCTCTAACTTTTGTCTTAATTCGATTGTTTATTAAAATGGTGCATATTATTGGGTAAAATAGATTAATAAAATCAAAACAATAAAGTCGAGGGTTTTGAAGCAGATGTTACACATTTATTAATTTTAAAATCTTTTCGAAAATTAGTATAAAACCAGATTTAAGGAGTATGCCGCAAAATTACCAATCGTAGATTAAATTTTTAAGTACAATATTCAAATTATAAATATGCATGGATACTACCGAGGGATCATTAGTAGTAGTAGTAGAGCTTTTTTGTGAAAGAGTTCGTCCGGGGAAGTACTACCACCATACCTATTTCTGCCGCAAAGCAGTAGTGCTCGCATTGCTGTGTTCCGGTTTGAAGGGTAAGGGTGCCGGTGAAATTACAGGCACATGAGACTTTTCATCTTTATGTCGCAGGGCGGCGGGCGCATTGCAATGCCACATAGGGTGCGTCCTACTAAACTACTACGTCCTAGGGGTAAAAAAAAAAAAAAAAAAAAAAATACATTGTACCAGAAAAACGATAGGACAATATTTTCTCGATAGAAAAAAAAACTATAACGATTGTTTATGAAAATGCACCATTTTCATATTATTGGGTAAAAAATTAAATAAATAAAATCAATACAACAATGCCGAGGGTTCTATAGGGGTTTTGTAAAATTATTTATATTTCAAAAGATATTCGATAAAAACTGCTTTTCATGCGGCGCGTTGCGTTTTTTGGTATGAAGATTTCTGCCTGGGGTTGCTTAGTTAAGAACTTTATGTAAATAAATAAATAAATAATAAATATTTCTGGACAGTTCACACAACATTATCTAGCCCCAAGCTAAGCAAAGCTTGTGTTATGGGTACTAGACAACTGATATACTTAATATAATATATTACATTGATAGATATTTTGTATTATATATAGAAAATACCCAGAACACCCTGAACAAATGTTTGCGGATCGCACAAATATTTGTTCCGAGGCGGGAATCGAACCAGCAACCTCCTGCGTCGCAGGCGCACGTTCGCCCGCCGCGCCACAGAGGTCGTCAATTATTTTGCGCTAGGTCAGCCCACGCGCTAAGAGCGCGCGACGTGATTGTTTACGACACGAATGTAGTAACTATTATCTAATCTGTGATAAATACTGGCACGCGTGCGACCTCCAATACGCTCAGCTCGGGAATGATTCCGTAAAAAAAAAAACAAATCGGTTCATAAATCTAATTAACCTAATGACTCTTCCCGCCATTTTCGAAAAGAGACGTTGTCTACTTTTATTTTAAATCTTTTCCTAGTGTTTTCTTGAGTTATTTTGTGTTATTTTGGTGGCATTTTAACTAATGTAGCTCGTTTAATAAGCACAAGTGTAGTGAAATGAAATGGAAGTGAATTGCGTGACTTTTGAAATTGGTGGAAATTGTCTACCAAAGTTTTAGTAAAATTGGCCACCGTTTTACTAAAACATGACTTGACTGTGACATTGACGACTTGGAAGGAGTGTAACGTTGCAAAATATATTGAAAATACAATATATGTACAATATAGTGAAAATACAGATACTTGAAAATGGCAAATGCACAAGACGTGCAGCGCCAATTATAAAGAAAACAAAATAAAAATAACCTAATAATCTAATAGACCTTTATGCTCCATCTATTATTATTTCTATTATTATTATTCATTTATTTATTTATTTTATTTAATTATTTTCGGCCACATCGTCACTTACCAACAGATGAGATCGTGGTCAAACAAAGCTCTAACCAAGTCATTAAAAAAAATAACGGAGATATGAGGTATCACACATAAAAAAACACTTGGGAATGGGAACCATCTCCTTTTTTTCGAAGTTGGATTAAATAAGTTTTTTGTATTTTTTTTTTTCAATACAATCTTTTATAAAATTTGTGATCGTAACCGTGTGCTGATCAAAATGAGCAAAACACGACCAGTCTACTATTATCCCTCGAGGAGTTCCGTTGTCCACCGTCTCCATCATCAGATCAGCTCGCTGACACCATCATATTGCATTCTCATCGGAACTTGACAGGTATGCAAAATATCATCTCAATCGGTTGAGGATAACTGCTTTAAAATTCAGTTGCTAGATTGCACCCGGAAAAACTTACAACATTGCATGCAAGTTATATAAAAAATAAAATAAATAAATAATGCTGGACAGTTCACACAACATTATCTAGCCCCAAGCTAAGCAGAGCTTGTGTTATGGGTACTAAGCTAACTGATATTCTTAATACAATATATTACATAGATAGATATTATTTATTATACATAGAAAATACCCAGAACACCCTGAACAAATATCTGCGAGCGCACAAATATTTGTTCCGAGGCGGGAATCGAACCCGCAACCTCCTGCGTCGCAGGCCAACCTCCGCCCGCCGCGCCACAGAGGTCGTCAAAAAAAACGATCAAATTAAAAGATAAGTAACAAGTAATTACATGAGTAAAAATTAAAAAAAAACCCCACGCAATGAAACGGCTGAACCGATTTTGATCAAACAAAGCTAAGAACACTCCCGACAAACACACCTTTCAAACAAAAAAAAAACAAACTAAATTGGTTCAGCCGTTTGGGAGCTACGATGGGACAGATAGACACACACACAGACCCGTCAAACTTATAACACCCCTTCGTTTTTCGTCGGGGGTTAAAAAGGTACCTACTTGTTAGAGCTTATTGAATCGGAGCACGGTGTATGCGTGATTCGATACAATAAAAACTTTAGACGCAAGTTTTAACTAGCTACAAGCATTTTAAGAATTAAATTAACCAGTCAGAAAGCTGCTATCACGCTTGTTTTACATAATTTTATTGAATCGTAACCATATCAATTTAGCACGAAAGCGCTTGTGCATAGGAACGTGTAACTTGAATGAGGAGTTTTCACGGTGTCTTGAAACATGATTGCAGTGTTGAAAATAGATGGCGCTGTACTGTCAATAAACTGTCAGAAGGAAGTTTAAGGTGGTAGCTTTCGCTTGTGGTGCGAAATTCAATTTTTTTCGGGTTCTTTGCACTTCACAGCTCGTCAACACGTCTTCTTCAGATAGCGAAAACTATGTTGACGGTAATTATATGACCTAACACACAAGTTTTAATTTAAAGTATCACATAAATATCATTAGCCATAATTACCCCACCCCCATCCCTCTCCGTGTCGAACAGTCTTGAGCCGCCCTTATTCACCGACTTCCTGTATCACCTTAACTCCAAGGATAATTCTAAAATTATGATAGCACGGACAGTTCGAAACAATTTAATAAAACCATTTCAATATGTGTAAATAACTCCCGTATTTGTAAATACCAATATTGAATGACTCGATTGTTTGTAAATCTAGTCGTGTTATTATCTGATTCGGGTCTGTTGTGCCGCCATAAAATTACTCTAATTATGAACCTCCTGTAAGTGCCCGCCTAATTACTAATTACACTTATAGCTACGTAAACTGCAGTATTTACTTTAGTAATTAATGGTAATTAGAGGTTTAGGGCTGCAAGATGACAAATCTATTATTATACGCGCGAGATTCCAGCGCTATCGAATGGACTACGAAGCCGGCACAACCAATGAAACTAGTGAATCAATGAAGAAACCAATTAATTTAGTAGTAGTAGAGCTTTTTTGTGAAAGAGTTCGTCCGGGGAAGTACTACCACCATACCTATTTCTGCCGCAAAACAGTAGCGCTCGCATTGCTGTGTTCCAGTTTGAAGGGTAAGGGTGCCGGTGAAATTACAGGCACATGAGACTTTTCATCTGTATGTCTCAGGGTGACGGGCGCAGTGCAATGCCACATAGGGCGCGTCCTAGGTGGACGTGACCTATGAGGTAATGCACTGTTCATAGGCAGAGGTTACCGCTCAACATCAGGTGGGCCATCTGCTTGTTCGGTCATCCAAATAGTATTAAAAAAAAAACAATTTATGTAACCAAGATAAACAAATTAGTAATATTCAACAAACCAGGAATTCTTATTGGAAAATTATTAAGTATTATATCTTTAGTTTATACAAATACCTATGGATATGTATTAGTTAGATTTTATAAATGTAAGCTTTTATAAAATTAGTGATCGTAACCGTGTGCTGATCAAAATGAGCCTAAACACGGCCAGTCTATACTATTATCCATCGAGAAGTTCCGTTGTCCATATTCCGTCTTTTTTATCGTATCAGCTCGCTGTCACCATCATATTGTATTGTCATCGGAACTTGATAGATATGCCAAATTTCAGCTCAATCGGTTGAGGATAACTGCTTTAACATTTAGTTGCATGCAAGATTCCACCCGGACAAACATACATACATTGGAAGTTAAATAAAAGCTTGTAAAAAGGTCGTCATCTGTAATTGTAATTGCGTTTAGCGTTTTATTGCTACCAAAATGTCCTCCCAGTTCTTTGAAGCACTAAAAATACATCGCCAAATTAGGAGACCTTTATCAACAAATAAAGGTACACTTCCGAGCGTCACAATAGTCGACGACAGTGACCGCGCGATTGTTTTTAACTGACTTCACTTTATAGGAAGTTCTCAATTTGCCTCTGAATATCTCTGATCTGTGGACGCATCTATCGCCATAATAAATTGAAAGTCACAAGAGTACAGATCAATTTATGGCAACACTGTGGCATTGCACTACGCCCGCCACCCTGAGACATAAAGATAAAAGTCTCATGTGCCTATAATTTCACCGGCAACGATACCTTTCAAACCGAAACACAGAAATGCGGGCACTATCGCTTTGCGGCAGAAATAGGTATGGTGGTAGTACTTCCCCGGACGAACTGCTAGTAGTTTCTCTCTCGCGTTCATCTTTTGCACACATCATTCCTCGCTTGTTTTGTACGTATAAAACCTCGCTCTGCTAAGCCGTTTTCCGCCAGAGCTGCGCTGAGCGAGGCTAGGTAAATGGAGTGATTCTATTGGTTCTTAACAAACACATCCCTCTCTTCGCATCCTCGCTCATCTCTGGTGGAAACACAGCCTAACTATGCGATAAAAAAGAGTCAACGAGTAGGGACACTTCAACTGTTTTGCATGCTTTAAAACTGATCCTTGATGATGGCCTTTACCTTTTTAACCCCCGACGTAAAAACGAAGGGGTGTTATAAGTTTGACGTGTATCTGTGTGTGTGTACGTGTGTGTGTGTGTGTGTATGTCTGACTCCTCGTAGCTCCCGAACGGATGAACCGATTTCGATTGTTTTTTTTGTTTAAAAGCCGGTTCAGCCGTTTCATAGCGTTGTTTTTTTTTTAATTTGTACAAAATTAATTACTTGTTATCTTTATTATCATCTTATGTACCCATGTTTCGCAAAATGAATGATTGATTGATTGATTGATTGATTGAACTCTGCTTGCAATGTCTAATGAAGACTAATCCGAAATTCGCCGATTTTGCATTGCAAGCTGGCGATGTACGGGCCACTATCGCGCGGCAGCTTTCTCCGTCGGCTACTGCATGGCTCGGAAGTGTACCGTTAGTAGGCGTCCTTTATATGTTAATGAAAGACGACGGGGACTCGAAGATGATTTACGAGGAGTGAATAAAGAAATCAAGTGTCAAATTATAAGGCGCAAGCGCGCATGAGTCTTTTATTAAGGCTCTATTATGGCGCGACATTCGTTTTCACTTTTGTACAGTCGAATGTGAAAATGAGATATAATATTTTTCAAACCACTTGCTCATAAAGTGGCTCTAATTTCACCGCAATTAGGCACATAATGACACCTGTAATAAAACTGCGACTTTTTCGTTGCTATTATTCACTAGTGAGTTATATGTTTTATTTACATAGATAGAATATATAGTTTTGTTTTTTTGACGAACCCTGGGGCGCGGCGGTTGAAGCTTGGCCTTCGACGCAGGAGGTTGCGACTTGGATTCCCGCCTCGGAACAAATATTTGTGCGATCGCAGATATTTGTTCAGGGTGTTCTGGATATTTTCTATGTAAAATAAAAAATATCTCTATGTATAATATTGTATTAAGTGTATCAGTTATCTAGTACCCATAACACAAACTCTGCTTAGCTTGGGGCTAGATAATGTTGTGTGATACGACATTATTTATTTATTTATTTACGTTATGTCGGTCATTACTTTATCTGAGCTTAACCGTAAGCTGATTTTGATGGCATTTGGTATGTGGATGGATGGATGGGTTTTGGGGCATTTTTCATCCTGAAACTACCCGTGCGAAGCCGGGGTGTGTCGCTAGTTTACAAATCAAATTAAGGTAAAAAATATATGTGTCCCAAATTATTTGCTAAAGGCTCTGAAATCGAATACCCCGAAGCTAAAATGAAAGCGGGTTAGGCAAACTGATTTATGTATCTTAGTCGGAATATTATCTCGCTCCAATAAACCGTTGGCAGTAAGGGATGCGAAATTACTTACGTAAAGCTCAGATAACCGTGCCCTCGGACACAGCCTTGACAAACGGCTGGTACACTCTCACGCACTCTCTCTTTAGTGCTCTGTTTTTTGTTTATTAAGGAGGTTGCTTTTTGTGGCGCAAAATTCTTTTTTTTTCGTGTATTATTATTTATTTATATCAGCTCATCAACACTTCTTCAGATAGCAAAAACTAATGTTACGGTAATTATATGATCTAACACAGTTTTAATTTATAGTTTCACTTAAATATCATTAAGTTTGGCTATGAATGTGCTTGAAACAAAAAATCACTGTAAATACCATTGAAGCACAATCGTAGACTAATGAAATTTTTGTGATACTATAAATTAAAACTTGTGTGTTAGGACATATTATAACCGGCAAATTGGTTTTCGCTATCTGAAGAAGTGTTGATGAGCTGTGATGAGCACAAACTCTGTTAAAAAACACGAACGAATTTGAATTAGTTGCGCGCCACAAGCGAAAGCTACCACCTTAATAAGAGCAGACGAAGTCGCGGGCGGGACATCTGACAACATTAGTGGACGATGTACCTACAAAGAAAATATTGATAGAAAACCGCAAATATTCATAGAAAACCGCAAATATTGATAGAAAACCCCAAATATTGATAGAAAACCCCAAATATTGATAGAAAACCGCAAATATTGATAGAAAACCCCAAATATTGATAGAAAACCGCAAATATTGATAGAAAACCGGAAATATTGATAGAAAACCGGAAATATTGATAGAAAACCGCAAATCGATGTACAGGATAGCGTTTTGGTACACGTATATAATGCGCGTCATGTAAAAAGAACGCTGGCGGTCATACTTCTTCATATGTTCCAGCGTTATTTTTACATGACGCGTACTCTGCTTTAGGTTAAACAATCATTTTGAGCGGTTTTTTTGTAGTTCTTAAAAATATTCCCATAGGGAGGGCAATAATAACGTCATCTAATTTTAGTATAGGAATTGTTTATTTTTCAGAAAACTATCGTGTATGGTATCAAATAAAGGGCTTCATGTGCCGGTTCTACAAATATTCTCCAGGTTGGAGACGGCTTAGTAAACTTTTGTAAAACATATGCAAAATGTCTTTTAACATTCTCAAATCTAACCTCAAACGGCATTTTTAGAAAAAACCGGCGGTTTTTGATCTCAATAACTACACCGTGAAACCAACTTCTAAATCGTCGACTTAAAGAAAGAAAGAAAGAAGAAGAAAGAAATAAACGTTTATTTATGACGACTTACGTTGAAATCTAGCTAAAACGTAAAGTGTATTTATTTACAAACAAAACGTTCCCATGCCTTTTTTCAGTCAAATTTCGGGCACTGCTGAAACATATGTTTGCTACTTTTATTTAAGGAATCTAGTAAATTTTCGAGTATCTACTACCAAGGGTTTCCGACGTGCGAAGCATTTTCGTTTTACATTCAATACAATTCAATTCAATTTATTTATTTCAAACATTGTCCATATTTTGTTAGTTGCACTTATGATAATGTTAGTAGGGAGACACATTTACAATTAAGAAATTAAATAAAATAATTTTTCGCAAAAACATTAAACATTAAAAGCCGTTTTGGGCCCCTTACAGGGTGAATTTTCCAAAATCCTTTCATAGTACACCCCCACACCCAAAAAGGAATACATCCGCCAAATTTCATGTATCTAGGTCCAGCGGTTTAGGCTGTGCGTTGCAAAACGCAAAGTGTATACATTAAAAGCCCTTTTTGGACCCCTAAGGGGGCAAATTTTCCAAATTCCTCCCTAAGTACACCACCCTAAAGGGAATACACTCTCCAAATTTCAAGTCTCTACGACCAGCGGTTTAGGCTGTGTGTTGTAAAAACTAAAGTTTTTTATTTTTTAACGAAGAAAACGTTCCCCTTCCGTTTTTCAGGAAAATTGGAGGTATCGCTGAAACACGTGTTTGTTAGTTTTGTTTGAGGAATCTCCTTTAAAAATTTCAAGGTTCTACTACTAACGGTTTCCAAAATACAGAGATGTTTTGTTTTACGTTAGAACCCCATTTTGAACTACGTAGCATGCGAATTTTCTAAATTCCTTTCTTAGTACAACCCTACGCATCAAGACGAACACACCCTCCAAATTTCAAGTCTCTACAACCAGCGGTTTAGGCTATGCGTTGGACCTCGGTCAGTCAGTCAGTCAGGACATTCGTTTCGTTTCGTTTCGTATGAGGTAGTGCTGGCCTCTGGTGTCAGAGTTTGTCAAGCCGCCCGAGGGCCTCTGACATGGCTTATCGACTGCTATTAATCAATAACAGCCGGGACCGACAGCTTAACGTGCCCTCCGAAGCACAGAGCGATGGAAATCCGCACATAACTAAGTCATTGGTGCGGAGCCTAGGATCGAACCCGGTATCGTTGGATTCTGAGTTGCACTATTGAACCGTTAGGCTACCATCGCTCTTCAATAGACAGGACATTGCCTTTTATATATGAGAAGATATGAAGTTGTCTGAAGTGACTCAGCTATGTACATAACGCTGTGGCTTAACCCACGGAGTCAAACTCACCCCACGCAAGGCAATTATCCGAGGAAACGCCTGTTACCCAACATTATACGATTAACTTAATATACAATTAGTTAAGAAAGTTTTAATTATTATACCTAAATATTATTTGAACGTTCCGAGATTGCAACTTTCGTGGCTGATCAAAGAGCTTTTCATAAAATAAAGTTTATTACAAAATTTGACACACGCTTTCCTATAGTATTTAGTGAAATATATACTCAAGGTTTATTTATATTGAAATCCCCCCCCCCCCCTCCCCACGCCTCTTATTAGCCCTCTGTATTCAGCCCTACAACTTGTGGCTTAGGTTTTTTTTTAAACATTGGTAGACCTTTGTTTGACCACGATCTCACCTGTTGGTAAGTGACGATGTGGCCGAAGATAGATAGATAGATTAACTCTTTATTGTACACAAATAACACACAAAAATACAAAACATAACTCAATAACAAAAAAATAACAGAAATGTACAATGGGCGGTCTTATCGCTTATAGCGATTTCTTCCAGACAACCTTAGGATGGAGAGGACTATATGGAAGAATGGGACAGTGGTGTTATCACCTTGACAAATACACATATCATTAAATATATACAAACCTACATTATAATACATAAAAATAAATACATAATAATATAAACACACAAGATGGAGCACAAAGGTCTAGAAGGCACCTATTCACTCTAGCTTTGAAGAGACCCAGATTATAGTTTTCAGGAAAGACAGACGACGCGTGACTGTAGAATTAATATAAGTTTTTTGTAAAAATATTTTTTTCAATACAAACTTTTATAAATTTAGTGATCGTAACCGTGTGCTGATCAAAATGAGCTTAAACTCGGCCAGTCTACTATTATCCCTCGAGGAGTTCCGTTGTCCACCTTCCGTCTCCATCATCAGATCAGCTCGCTGTTACCATAATAGTGCATTGTCATCGGAACTTGACAGGTATGCAAAATATCATCTCAATCGGTTGAGGATAACTGCTTTAAAATTCAGTTGCAAGATTCCAGCTGGGACAAACATACATTCCGTTGTCCACCTTCCGTCTTCAAAATCAGATCAGTTCGCTGTCACCATAATATTGCATTGTCCCAGACCCAGATTATAGTTTTTAGGAAAGACAGACGGCGGTAGTGTATTCCACTCCTTAGCAGTTCGCATTATAAAGGTAGAACTGAAACGTTTAGTACGAATAGGGTATACTAATTAGGTAAGGGTGGTACTGAGGTTTGCGGGCTAGTTTATTTCTATAAAATCCCCACCAACAGCCAACCGCAATTGTTTTGCTAATGGAAAGCTAATCTCTCTCAATATCCTGTTATTGTGTGGTCGAGTATTTGCATTTCAATTTATTGTGATGGCAATAAAATCATGTTTTGTGGTTCGAATTCGAACAATAACCATAATAATGTCGATTTAAATGTTTTTAGGGTTCCGTAGCCAAATGGCAAAAAACGGAACGTGTGTGTCGTCGTCCGTAACTTCTTCGATCTAGTAAGTAGTTTTTTGTAATACGTCAAAAATCGTAAATCATCCAATTACTTTTATATTATTCTATTTGCTGCTACGGAAACCTTCATGGGTGAGTTCGACTCGCACTTAGCCGCTTTTTTTACAAGCTTTTAATTAACTTGCAATGTATGTCCGGGTGGAATCTTGCAACTGAATTTTAAAGCAGTTACTCTCAACCGATTGAGCTGAAATTTGGCATACCTGTCAAGTTCCGATGACAATACAATATGATGGTGACAGCGAACTGCTCTGATGATAGAGACGGAAGGTGGGCAGTGGAACTGCTCGAGGGATATTTTAGTATACTGGCTATGTTTAGGCTCATTTTGATCAGCACACGGTTACGATCACTAATTTTATGAAAGCTTGCATTGAAAAATATATTTATTATATTTATTTTAATTGATTGTTAGCTAAATGACAAAACACTTGCTTATAATTTGCGTCATGTTTTTTTGTTTGTCACTCACCGATTGTACACACAATGAATACGAAACGTGACTCTAATTTAATTTAGTCATAAGCCGCTAGTTTATTATTATTTTATCTGTGGCCGTGAGGAGACACATTGTTAGTGCGTTTTAAAATTGGGCCACAGTGTCGTATCAATAATTTGGGACACAAAATGGGTCACTAAAATGAATGAATGAATGAATGAATGAATGAATGAATTATTTATTTGCTTAGAATGTAGGTATAAGTAGTCAAAACATAGATGGTAGGTATATATAAATTGAAGTTCCCAGTACATTCTGCCGTTAAGCGTGCAAAATTAAATCTTAAAAGCTAGTTATAATTAAGTTACATGCGAGGAAAACAACAAAAAATCACTAATTAATTACCAAAAAAACAAAACAATAATTATATGTAGGTAGGCTATATACAATACCACAAAACTTAGTCCAAAATACACAAAAAATGTCAATAAAAAAAATAAAAAAAACAATTCATTATTCTGAGAGAGAGAAAGAAAGAAAGAAATAAACCCTAATTAGACGCTATTTTTATAACTAAAATACTCATTCATTGAATAAAAGCACTTCGATAAAAGCCACTTCTGAATTTTACCCTTAAATCTGTTCAATCAATGTATCTCATATAATTTGCCGTAGAAGTTTTAATTTGAGTGTTTGTTTGGGATTCGTTATTCAATTCAATTTATTTATTTCAGACATTGTCCATATTTTGTTATTGCGCTTATGTTTTTTTTTTTTTTTTATGCTACATGGATGTCGGAACAAGCAAGAGGCCCACCTTATATTAAGTGGTAACCTCTGCCTATGAACAGTGCATTACCTCATAGGTCACGTCCACCTAGGACGCACCCTATGTGGCATTGCACTGCGCCCGCCACCCTGAGACATAAAGATGAAAGTCTCATGTGCCTGTAATTTCACCGGCACCCTTACCCTTCAAACCGGAACACAGCAATGCGAGCACTACTGCTTTACGGCAGAAATAGGTATGGTGGTAGTACTTCCCCGGACGAACTCTTTCACAAAAAAGCTCTACTACTACTATAATGTTAATAGGGAGGCACATTTACAATTAAAAAATTAAATAAAATATTTTTTAGGCAACATGCAGGCGCATCCAGTGGTTTGCTATAGGAACCACCTATCCGACAATGCGTTCACGATGCAGTTCGGGCTTCCACGGACCCTTCCCCTCATTGACGCACACCTCTTGCGCATGATGCTATGGATGCCATCAACTCTGCTTTCCGCAAACATGCCAGAGGCGCTGCAGAAACGAGGCTGCCCCACCAGCACCCTGAACGCGTTGTTGTACTGAACGCGTAAGGCATTGTATGCTGTCTGCGTATAGTTGGTCCAGAGGCTGCAAGTGCAAAAGGACTGGCAATACGCTCTAAAGAGCTTTACCTTCACCTGTTCAGTACACATTGCAAACCTCCGGGCCAGTATAACGCGAACACACAATGCCCTACGCTCTCTTTCCAGGTCGAGATCATCCCCCAGGTTATCAGTAAGCCAATGACCCAGATACTTAAAACGCGAGGTGATGCTTAGAGTCTTGCCGTTAATGGTTATTGTAACTAGTTAATTACCTAAACATTTAAAAAAAAAAAAAAACAAGTATAGGACTTCTCCAACTACTCCCGTGGATGTCAAAACATACGAATATGGGATGACGCCAGGGGATGGGCACCTTGTATATGAAAAAAAAATATATATATAAAACAAAGTCGTGTTGGTTACACCACTTATAACTCAAGAACGGGTGAACCGATTTGGCTGAAAATTGGTGGGAGGTAGCTTAGAACCAGGAGACATATGGGGGGGGGGGGGTTAACCAGGGGCTACCCGTGCGAAGCCGGGGCGAGTCGCTAGTATACTAATAAAAAAGAGGAAAGATTTGATTGTTTGTTTGCATTCAATAGGCTCCAAAACTACTGAACCTATTTCACTGTTGGGAAGCTACACTATCCCCTGGTGACATAGGCTAAATTATATTTTCAAAAAAATTAGGGATCCTTACTAAAACTCCAATAATGTAACCCAAGGTGTAAAAAAAAATAACATAGGGGGAATAACTTTAGCAGGTTTTTGTATCTGGTGTGTGTATAGATAGGGGGTTGGGAGGGAGGGGGGATCCCGACACTACCATTGCGAAGCCGGGCGAGTTTCTAGTTCGTTAATAAAAGTGAGGCTTGTGCAGCTTAGCCGTTTAGACAGACATCTGAACACTGACCAAACGTCTATTAGCCAAACCAATTCATAAACTTGGCCAAGCGCCTGTGGTTGCAGCTAACTATCTGCAATGACTGCTAGATTAACCCGCCTGGAGGGCAATTCTAGTAGTAGTAGAGCTTTTTTGTGAAAAAGTTCGTCCGGGGAAGTACTACCACCATACCTATTTCTGCCGCAAAGCAGTAGTGCTCGCATTGCTGTGTTCCGGTTTGAAGGGTAAGGGTGCCGGTGAAATTACAGGCACATGAGACTTTTCATCTATGTCTCAGGGTGGCGGGCGCAGTGCAATCCCACATAGGGTGCGTCCTAGGTGGACGTGACCTATGAGGTAATGCACTGTTCATAGGCAGAGGTTACCGCTTAACATCAGGTGGGCCTCTTGCTTGTTCCGTCATCCAAGTAGTATAAAAAAAAAAAAAAAAAAAAAAAAAAACTCGTGATTTAGATATTAAGTTGAATTCGACATATGTCGAAAAAAGATGGCGAATGTCGAATAAAATCCTAATTTGCTATTCTCGTGATGTCACTAATAGACATAAGTCGACCAAAATCATTCAAATCGAATACGATTTGATGGTTATTGTGACATTTTCGTGACATTTTTTGTAGACATTCATGCTTCGACATTATCTCTAATTAGAGATAATGTCTACAATCCGAGAATCGCCCTCCAGTTCTGATTCATTTGTTTGATATATCAGTGACATAAGAGTAGTAGTAGTAGAGCTTTTTTGTGAAAGAGTTCGTCCGGGGAAGTACTACCACCATACCTATTTCTGCCGCAAATCACTCTGTAGTGCTCGCATTGCTGTGTTCCGGTTTGAAGGAAAATTACAGGTGCCGGTGAAATTACAGGCACATAAGACTTTTCATCTTTATGTCTCAGGGTGGCGGGCGCAGTGCAATGCCACATAGGGCGCGTCCTAGGTGGACGTGACCTATGAGGTAATGCACTGTTCATAGGCAGAGGTTACGGCTTAACATCAGGTGGGCCATCTGCTTGCTTTGCATACAAGTAGAATAAAAAATAAAATAAAAAATTAAGCACGAATAATCAACGTTAGCGAGACGCTAGCGAGACGATAGTAAGTGTCAAATATTAACCAATCAAATAATTAAGATTTCTACTCACCCCGATGTCATTGGTCAATATTTGACATGTCAATATCGACTCGCTAGCGTGTCGCTAACGTAAATTATTCGTGCTTGTGACAGAATAATTGTATGCAGAGGTCGATAAATGATATTCCGTGAATAAAAACTTTATAATAATAAATACAGGTAGATATTTGTGGCTTGACTGTACCAACTTCTTTGAAAAATCCATATTATGGATCCATCAGGAACAAAAAACTAATTAAAATAATAATTTTTAAATGATCCCTTGGAGACAGGATCGAACAGGAAAAAAATAGGTATAAGGGATCGAACAGGACAAGGGATCGAACTCAATGGATCGAACAGGAACTACTCAATAAAACTTCTCCAAAAATGCTCTGACGCTATCAAAAATAAATAAATCAATAAATAATGCTGGACAGTTTACACAACATTATCTAGCCCCAAGCTAAGCAGAGCTTGTGTTATGGGTACTGATAACTAACTGATGGTTAACTTATATACCTACTTAATACAATACATTACATAGATAGATATTTTTTATTATACATAGAAAATATCCAGAACACCCTGAACAAATATCTGCAGATTGCACAAATATTTGTTCCGAAGCGGGAATCAAACCCGCAACCTTCTGCGTCGCAGGCGAACCTTCGCCCGCCGCGCCACAGAGGTCGTCTAACATGATCGAATGTCAGGTAACTTTAGAAAGGCACTTAACAAAGTCGTACCTTTGTTTATAAAATAAAACCATACGTCACTTCACAAAGAGCACATCCATCAAGTATGAAGAGATAGACATTAATCCTCAAAGCGTTATCATTGTTTCACACCTTCGATCAAGAATACAACCAGATGTCAGGGCTATTATTCGCTATAATAATAATATAATATAAACGTTTATTTCAGACCAGTGATCTATATTGGGTTAGTAACACAAAAATAACTTAAATTATGTTAGTACAATAAATAACCAATAAATAAATCACTAAAACTAAATTTTTATTAAGATGATAAAAAGCTTAAGAATACCATGCATTTTTTCCTTCTTGAAAACTGTAAGAACTCGTATCAAACACTTAAAAAAACTTGAAACGTGACATAGCGCGGGTTCGTTTTACGACATCTGCGTGGAATCATCGTTCAGAATACATTGTGACGTCACATGTTATTGTCAAGTAATCTACTATGTTCACAGAGAATAACAGCCCAGGTCGGCGCAAAAAATACGTCTCGGTGAATAACAGGTCACTTAAAAAGTGAGCTGTTATTTTTTATTTGTATTTGTGAGAACTTTATTTGTAGCTCTTTAAGGTTGATTTCACACTAAACGTTGGTTAACCTATGTCTTTTCATTTCTAAGTGTAATTATAGCTTTGCTCGTTTTTTGTGACGAATGATCGTAAGTATAAGATAATATTTTGAAGATTTGCTACTTTATTGCTAGGTGTCATGGTTGTAATTAGGTTGAACTTAGAACTGTTTAAAAACTTTTGTTTCAGTTCGTTAATAAACAAATATAGCTGTATCAGTATATATACCCACGCGGACGGTATTTAGCTTTTATTTTGTACGTGACCCGAAATCTAGTTGTTTTCTTGATCGAAGTTTCACACTGTTTTATACCGTTCGGGTCGTTTCATACCTCGGCACGTTTTTACAGGGATTTTATTCCAAGCGCCATTGTTCTTGCGTAACTTTCACGATTCAATAAAACAGTGAATAAAACTGCGAAGGGCTGTAACCGAAGCCGGGAAAAAGGAAGAGTATCGGTACTTGATGCTCTACGTGTGAATGCTATGCTAAGCGATGATCTGTTCAAAGCAATCTCGCTTACCCTTCTATAAATGAACGTCGTACAATCGATACAAATCAACAGCTTTTATCCTACTTACAAACATACTTACAAATACGCCTTTTTTGCCGAAGGGGTAGGCAGAGCCTCAATGGGCCTCTTTACACTGTGGGTTTGCACTATCGTGGAATAAAAACGTGACAAGTGGTGAGCTCATGGCCGCCATTGCTTCCCACGACTGACTCGGCTAACGCTTTCTTCCAGTAATAACGCATTCCATATAAAGTTAGCAGCCAGGACAAATCTTATACCAACGAATCTAATCAACAAGTCCGGGTAATCCCTTTTACGACATCCACGGGAGGAGATTGAGGGGTCTATTCTTGGGCCGGACACACCACGGTCTTCTTTCTCTATGTGAACGTCGTACAATCGAATACAAATTCGCAAGTTTTATAATACTACAAATATGTTTCTAGCTGAGGTTTTTAAACATAATTCCCTAACTTTTGCTCGGCCGAGTCAGTCGTGGAAAGCAATGGCGGCGATGAGCTCACCACTTGTCACGTCTGTATTCCACGATAGTGTAACCCACAAGCGTATGTCTATGTATGTATGTATGCATGTATGTATGTATGTATGTATGTATGTATGTATTTATGTATGTATGTATGTATGTATGTATGTATGTATGTATGTATGTATGTATGTATGTATGTATGTATGTATGTATGTATGTATGTATGTTGATCAGCTCACGGTTATGCTTACTAATTTCATCATCAGTCAGATTTAGATGTACATTTTATAAAGCTTTTATTGTAAAATAAAATTTTCACTAAAATAGTATATTGTGCAATTAGTGAATAAAGGACGGATTTAAAGCGAGGGCCATAGATGAATCACGAGCAAGTGAAGGATTCTAACGACTGAATCACGACCGTAGAGAGTGATTCATGAGGATTGAATCACGAGCGTAGCGAGTGACAAGTGTTAGAATTCTGAGCGACGTGAGTGATTCATGGCCCTCGATATAAATCTGTTTTATTCAAGAATTGCATTATACTTTATACCATGACTACGAGAAAAAGAAAGATTTAAGCGAAAATAGACATCTTCATCAGTTGAATGCATTTTCAATCGATTTATTATTAAGTACCAATAAACTTTGTGTTCGTACAACTTACAGTATTTAAAATAGCGCCAATTTACTAACCACAGCAAAGAACACAAAACAGTTTGTATTCTAATGCTAAACTCCTTGTCGAAAATGTCGACCAATCAAATCTCGAGGAGTTATTTTCACACGAAGTTTTTATGCCGAGTTTTCTTTGTACGTAGATTTTGCATTGAGTATTTTTTGCGCAAGGAGGTTGTATAGGAGTTGTTATTGGAGGGTGTTGCATTGAGATGTAGGCTCGAGTATATTGGTGTGTTCTAAATTCAAACACCAAAATGGTGATTAAAAGTCCTTTTTATTCACTGTTTTCAGTGAATAAAGTAAGCTTTTTATAGGGGGATTGTTATAAACTAATTTATTACATACAATAAATAGAGTAATGTATATTTAAAACTATAAATTAATATGTTGTACAGTTTTTGTCGCGTCGCGTATGATCGCCCACGTAGGGCAGCTCATAAAAGCGGTATCTACTCACGCGATGAAACGACACAAAACGACAAGCCTACTCGCAAAGTGCGAGTAACTCACGCCAACGTGTAATCCCTATTGACAACGTAATTGTTCCGACATTTTGACAATCTGCCAACACAAGGGGATTTATATTGGTGAATTTTACATGTTATGAGGCTGTCAAGACTCAAATAGGGTTTTTAAAATGTATTTTTAGCAAAATCTACACAGTTTAAGACAACAAAAATATATATAAGCGACGAAATACAGTGGTAACAAGAAGTTATTTATTAAAAAAAAAAAAAAACTTCATCTTATTTCGACCTTTTGACGACCTCTGTGGCGCGGCGGGCGAAGGTTGGCCTGCGACACAGGAGGTTGCGGGTTCGAATTGCGCCTCGGAACAAATATTTGTTTAAATACAGTTTTTCGTGATTTTCGTTCACTTTTCGTAGCGCGAGCGCTGTTCTGTCACTTTCTAACTTACCTGAACTTTACTGAGTTATATAGTGACGGAATTTAGCTGTTGACTGCTTGTTAAAGAGTCACATAATTTAGCTATTGAATGCTTGTTAAAGAGTCACATAATTTAGCTATTGACTGCTCGTTAAAGAGTCACATAATTTAGCTATTGACTGCTTGTTAAAGAGTCACATAATTTAGCTATTGACTGCTTGTTAAAGAGTCACATAATTTAGCTATTGACTGCTTGTTAAAGAGTCACATAATTTAGCTATTGACTGCTTGTTAAAGAGTCACATAATTTAGCTATTGACTGCTTGTTAAAGAGTCACATAATTTAGCTATTGACTGCTTGTCAAAGAGTCACATAATTTAGCTATTGACTGCTTGTCAAAGAGTCACATAATTTAGCTATTGACTGCTTGTTAAAGAGTCACATAATTTAGCTATTGACTGCTTGTTAAAGAGTCACATAATTTAGCTATTGACTGCTTGTTAAAGAGTCACATAATTTAGCTATTGACTGCTTGTTAAAGAGTCACATAATTTAGCTATTGACTGCTTGTTAAAGAGTCACATAATTTAGCTATTGACTGCTTGTTAAAGAGTCACATAATTTAGCTATTGACTGCTTGTCAAAGAGTCACATAATTTAGCTATTGACTGCTTGTTAAAGAGTCACATAATTTAGCTATTGACTGCTTGTTAAAGAGTCACATAATTTAGCTATTGACTGCTTGTTAAAGAGTCACATAATTTAGCTATTGACTGCTTGTTAAAGAGTCACATAATTTAGCTATTGACTGCTTGTTAAAGAGTCACATAATTTAGCTATTGACTGCTTGTTAAAGAGTCACATAATTTAGCTATTGACTGCTTGTTAAAGAGTCACATAATTTAGCTATTGACTGCTTGTTAAAGAGTCACATAATTTAGCTATTGACTGCTTGTCAAAGAGTCACATAATTTAGCTATTGACTGCTTGTCAAAGAGTCACATAATTTAGCTATTGACTGCTTGTTAAAGAGTCACATAATTTAGCTATTGACTGCTTGTTAAAGAGTCACATAATTTAGCTATTGACTGCTTGTTAAAGAGTCACATAATTTAGCTATTGACTGCTTGTTAAAGAGTCACATAATTTAGCTATTGACTGCTTGTCAAAGAGTCACATAATTTAGCTATTGACTGCTTGTCAAAGAGTCACATAATTTAGCTATTGACTGCTTGTTAAAGAGTCACATAATTTAGCTATTGACTGCTTGTTAAAGAGTCACATAATTTAGCTATTGACTGCTTGTTAAAGAGTCACATAATTTAGCTATTGACTGCTTGTTAAAGAGTCACATAATTTAGCTATTGACTGCTTGTTAAAGAGTCACATAATTTAGCTATTGACTGCTTGTTAAAGAGTCACATAATTTAGCTATTGACTGCTTGTTAAAGAGTCACATAATTTAGCTATTGACTGCTTGTTAAAGAGTCACATAATTTAGCTATTGACTGCTTGTTAAAGAGTCACATAATTTAGCTATTGACTGCTTGTTAAAGAGTCACATAATTTAGCTATTGACTGCTTGTTAAAGAGTCACATAATTTAGCTATTGACTGCTTGTTAAAGAGTCACATAATTTAGCTATTGACTGCTTGTTAAAGAGTCACATAATTTAGCTATTGACTGCTTGTTAAAGAGTCACATAATTTAGCTATTGACTGCTTGTTAAAGAGTCACATAATTTAGCTATTGACTGCTTGTTAAAGAGTCACATAATTTAGCTATTGACTGCTTGTTAAAGAGTCACATAATTTAGCTATTGACTGCTTGTTAAAGAGTCACATAATTTAGCTATTGACTGCTTGTTAAAGAGTCACATAATTTAGCTATTGACTGCTTGTTAAAGAGTCACATAATTTAGCTATTGACTGCTTGTTAAAGAGTCACATAATTTAGCTATTGACTGCTTGTTAAAGAGTCACATAATTTAGCTATTGACTGCTTGTTAAAGAGTCACATAATTTAGCTATTGACTGCTTGTTAAAGAGTCACATAATTTAGCTATTGACTGCTTGTTAAAGAGTCACATAATTTAGCTATTGACTGCTTGTTAAAGAGTCACATAATTTAGCTATTGACTGCTTGTTAAAGAGTCACATAACCCCTTTATGTAGAAAGAAAGTTTATAGAATGCTTTTATGACACGCACGACATAAGTGTTCGCTGTAATTTTCTTGCAAAGTGATGTTTAAGTACATCAGTGAAGAAGGCGATATGTTAAAATACTAAATGTGCGGAGTCTAGCAAGAGAACAATAGCTGCAAGAAAGTGACAGCGCTATTGCTCACTCGAACCCAGGAAGAGATGAGGTATAATATTTCTTCAGCTCGGAAGTAACTGACGTATGCGACAAACGATAAAACTTCGTTTTGCTTCTAAAGTAGCAAATATAAAATTAAAAATAAAACACTGTAAAAATGTGTTTGGGAGGGGTATCGTAGCTTAATTGGTGATAATTATGAGATAATATCAATTAAAACATGTAGTTTTCGCGAAATCAACTTACACTATCTGAAGAAGTGTTGATGAGCTGTAATGAGCAAAAAACACCAAAAAAAAAACGCGCCTCAAGCATGAGCAGCCACCTTAACTTGCAATGTATGTATGTATGTCCGGGTGGCATCGTGTAACTGAATTTTAAAGCAGTTATCCTCAACCGATCGAGATTATATATTACATACCTGTCAAGTTCCTATAACAATGCAATATTATGTTAAAAGCGAACTGATCTGATGATGGAGACGGAAGGTGGACAACGGAACTCCTCGATGGATAATAGTAGACTGCCCGTGTTTAGGCTCATTGTGATCAGCACACTGTTACGATCACTAATTTTAGAAACGCTTGCATTGATAATATGCTTTTCACAATAACCTTATTTCAACTTACTGATGTTATAAATGTATTTTAAACACACTTGCTCATAAAGTGGCTCTAATTTCACCGCAATTAGGCACATAATGACACCTTTATCAAACTGCGATTTTTCCAGTGCTATTATTCACTAGTGAGTTATAGAGACAGTTGAACATTTACACAGAGTGCGTATTTCTGTTTTACACCTGTAATCAAATTGTGACATTTTCAGTGCTATTATTCACAGGTTAGTTATAGAGACAGTTGAACATGTACACGGAGTGTGTATTTATTTTTTATTATTATTTTCTTCACTAGTGTGTTGTAAAACGTCGTATGATACACGTGTGTGCGTATTGATGATTACCGTCCTCGGGTCTCTTAAGACCCTTACCATAAAATAAATATTAGTACAAGTACCCTTACCTAACGGCTCGGGTCTCAATGGCGCCTCAGCGGTAATCACCAACATTACACACTTGTACCATAATGTACTATTTCAGCTTGATTCTATTTATCATTAACTCAATAACAATTGATTAAACAATCAGACTGGTCCACTTTATCACTTTTGCCCCAGTTATTAGATAACCGTTTAGGGATCCGCAACCGAATAAGACAAACTTCTTGCCTGGCGGCTTTTCCTTGTTTGTGGGAAGTTTTGTTCAAAAAGATGTTAACTCCGTACAATGTTATTTAGTACTTTTGTGAATAATTTGGATTTGTCTTAAGTTTTAGAAGATTTATGGTTTGTTTCTATATATTTCGCGTATTTTAATACTTAATGATATACATTTATTTACAGAAAGAATAATACAACTAATACAAGGTATGTACAAAATACATATGAAGCAGTTTGTACTACCTGAAGACCGCTGCTAGCGATCTAAAGGTAGCTCAACTGATCCAAATCACTACCAGACGGAAGCGTCCCTAAAATGCTGGCTGCATTGCCACGCTGAATGGCAATACTAAAGCGTTGAGCCAGATAAGAGCCTGCTGTCGGGTCACGCTTCACTTCGACCAGATGCCCTGAAAGAATTTTGAAAACGCGAAGGGCCCCTGAACCCCACTAACCCAGAGTCTCGACCCCGAAAGGCTCAAATAAGTAAGCTCTGTCGAGACTTACATATTTGCGTCTTTTGAGGTCCTCAGCGGAATCTGCCGCCGCACCGGCCTATACTTAATTATATAGGTAGGTACACGTACACATAACACACTTTTTTTTCTTAACCTATATTTTCCCATTGCTGGGCAAAGGTCTCCCCAAAATTCTTCCACTTGTCCCTGTATTTGGCAGTCTCCTACCACTCCTCAAAATTAACAAGATCGTCCCGCCAACGCTTTCTCGTCCGACCCCGAGGTCGCCGTCCTTCAGGTATCCAGGGTGTGCTGATCTTCACCCACCTGTTGGGAAGCATTCGACTAACGTGCCCCCTATTTATACACGTGCTATGTTTTTTTATTTTATTTTGTATACTACTTGAATGACCCAACAAGCAAATGGCCCACCCGATGTTAAGCGGTAACCTCTGCCTATGAACAGTGCCTCATAGGTCACGTACACCTAGGACGCGCCCTATGTGGCATTGCACTGCGCCCGCCACCCTGAGACATAAAGATGAAAAGTCTAATGTATACACACATACATAGGTATAATAATATACACTTTCATTTTTCCCCAAAAGGTTAGTCAGAGCCTCAACGGGCGTGGGCTTTTCAACGTGGGTTGCAACATCATGGGAATATAGTGACAAGTGGTGAGCCCATCGCCGCTGTTGCTTACCACGACTCACTCGGCTAACGCTTTCTTCCAGTAATAACACATTCCATAATAAGCTAGCAGCCAGGACAAATCTTACCAACGAATCTAAACTTATTTGGTTAATGTCAATAAATATTTACACCCTATCTGTCTGTATTTGTTTTTTTATTAAGAGGCAGACAACAGCTAAATACCGTCCCTATATAACTCAGTAAAGTTCAGGTAAGTTAAAAAGTGACAGAACAGCGCTCTCGCTACGAAAAGTGAACGAAAAACACAAAAACGCTATTTAAACAAATATTTGCTGCGTAATCGACAATATAAATGGACATGTCCTCTAAAATAATATTATTTGTTACTCTTATTAATGTTATCAATGTACGCTGATAGGTAATAGAGATATTTACGTTATAAGCGCATTGTAGAGGTAAGTTCACGATTTTTATTTACCGAGATTTATCGAAATCGTGTTTTGGGCTCGATCATGCCCTTCGAAATATGATGAAGATTAACATATATATTTTTTAGTGTCTTAAACTGTGTAGATTTTTCTAAATATACGTTTTAAAATGTCTATTCGACTCTTGACAGTCTCGGGTTTATATAACGTGGCCGCCCACTTTGAACTGACCAAAAACTAACCGTGCATAAATATCGGTTCCTGTACTTTTCCACCAATAACTTTAAGGAAGTTTTTTTTTGTTTTTAAACATTTATATACCTTTGTTTGACCACGATCTCACCTGTTGGTAAGTGACGATGTGGCCGAAGATGAAGCACAAAGGTCTAGAAGGCACCTATTCACTCTAGCCTTGAAGAGACCCAGATTATAGTTTTCAGGAAAGACAGACGACGGTAGTGCATTCCACTCCTTAGCAGTTACAAGAAGTTGCTGGTTGCTTTCGCTTGTGGCGCGAAATATTTTTTTTTCGTGTTTTTGCTCATCACAGCTCATCAACACTTCTGCAGATAGCGAAAACTAATTTGCCGGTAATTATATAACCTAACACACAAGTTTTAATTTATAGTATCACATAAATATCATTATTTTGGCTATGAATGTGCTGGAAACAAAAAACACTGTAAAAACCGTTGAAGCACAACCGTAGCTAAACTAATGATATTTATGTGATACTATAAATTAAAACTTGTGTGTTAGGTCATATAATTACCGGCAAATTAGTTTTCGCTATCTGAAGAAGTGTTGATGAGCTGTGATGAGCAAAAACACGAACAAATTGGAATTTCGCGGCACAAGCGAACCTCTTTAAATCTACGTTAACTAGTCATTCATATTCCCTAAAGAATCCCTTTGTTCCCCGATCCCAAACCTCCGCCTTCCTGGATATTAGAGATTCGGATCTAAAAGTGACGTAATGATTCTGTTCCGACAAACCGACCGACTGATTTCATTGGACATTTCACAATTGACGGAAATCGGAATTTTCCCAAACACGGTTCTTCGCCTATAACTGAATCTGAGGCCCGCATGCGAAGAATTTTGAAACGTAAAGTCATGAAGTGACAGTTCAATATTACAAAATAACTATGGTTAGGTACCGAATGTTGTCTACGAACTTTCTGCCGGTAAGGTTGCTCGCATCGGACACATCTAAAAAGTCAAGTTGAAGGCAATTGACAGCAAATTTGGAGTGAAAAAAGCTTGGACTTAGTTAAAGCCGTTTTTAGGGTTGCGTAGCCAAATGGCAAAAAACGAAACCCTTATGGATTCGTCATGTCTGTCTGTCTGTCCATCTGTCCGTGTATATCACAGCCACTTTTTTCCGAAACTATAAGAGCTATCTTCAGGTATTTTTTATAATTTAGTGCATACCTACTGGTATTAGTTGCATTATTCTTTCTGTAAATAAATGTATGGACAAAGTAATTACATTTATTTACAGAAAGAATAATACAAGGTATGTACAAAATACATATGAAACAGTTGTGCTACCTGAAGACCGCTGCAAGCGATCTAAAGGTAGCTGAACTGATCCAAATCACTACCAGACGGAAGCGTCCCTAAGATGCTGGCTGCGTTGCCACGCTGAATGGCAATACTAATGCGTTGAGCCAGAAATGTATGGCAGATGTTCTTATGAGAAAACAAGTGTAACTCTGCTTATTTATTATTATTTATCTTAAATTACATATTTATAAACTTCGTTATGTAACTTGTATGTACCCGATTACGACAATAGACTAAGTTACCACAAAGTCAAAGTCAAAGACGACCTCTGTGGCGCGGCGGGAGAAGGTTGGCCTGCGACGCAGGAGGTTGCGGGTTCGATTCCCGCCTCGGAATAAATATTTGTGCGATCGCAGATATTTGTTCAGGGTGTTCTGGGTATTTTCTATGTATAATAAAAAATATCTATCTTTGTATTATATTGTATTAAGTATATTAGTTATACCCATAACACAAGCTCTGCTTAGTTTGGGGCTAGATAATGTTGTGTGAACTGTCCAGCATTATTTATTTATTTATTTATATTTATTTATTAAGTCAAAAAAGGATCATTTTGAATCGTCTTAAAAAATAAATTTACATTTACTCCTGTTCCAACGCAACCATACCTAAAAGAATCAGGCAACAAACACGGTCTGTTTTTCTTTTGATGATCCTTCTTACTACTAGGTGGGGAGCGCCTGTGTGGTGCCTCGAGAATATATACACATAGATATCTTATCTTTAAAATATTTGTGAAAACTTTTAATTGGCCTTCGATACCTTATAACTCTGTTTTTTAAGTAACTAGCTGTTAGTGTTCCTAAGAGAATAAAATAAAATAAAATAAAATATACCATTTGCGATGTCATAGCTAATCCAGTTTAGCTAGTAAGTTTGATACAACTTTGCTAGTTGTATCAAACTAGTGAAACGCCCGCGACTTCGTCCGCGTTGAGTTTTTTGCATACAATGTAGTCTCCAAACATGTCTCTCTAGGACTTACGTTGATTGATAAGTCAGGAAGTGAGTCAGTCAGTCGCAGCACGATTTTATATATATTGATAAAAAACTTTAAGGCGTGGCTATAAATATGAGATGTGGTGCGTTAAAACACCTTTTTCTCCACGTTTATTTATAGAAAGATCTACAAAAAAAAGACAATCTACAACATGACATCTTGGTTTTTTTTTTTTTTTAAATTACTTAAAATGTAAGAAGTAAGCAAGAGAACCTTGGTTTTATTTACTAAAATTACTTTCCTAATGATTTTTAAATTCAAAAAGCTTTATTTTCGCTCACTTTTCGTTTCGCGGGCGCTATTCTGTCACTTACTAACTTTTCTGAACTTTAATAACTTAGATAGTTACCGAATTTGACGTCCATTGATGCCTTGATTCTCCTCTGACGACCACAGTGGCGCGGCGGGCGAAGATTCGCCTGCGACTCAGGAGGTTGAGGGTTTGCTTTCCGCTTCAGAAAAAATATTTATGCAATCTGCAGATATTTGTTCAGGGTGTTCTGGGTATTTTCTATGTATAATAAAAAATATCTACCTATGTAATGTATATTGTATTAAGTATATCAGTTATCTAGTACCCATAACACAAGCTCTGCTTAGCTTAGGGCTCGATAATGTGTGAACTGTCCAGCATTATTTATTTATAATTTGATTGGTTTTTTGCTATCACTAATGTGTAAAAATTTCTACTCATATGCCGTCCCTATCAAGTATAGCCACGCGCTAAAAACGAATCATAAAATTTATCTACGTATGTCCGACTACAAGCCAATACATTATTCAAACGTATAGCCCACCAGTTATCACACAGTGGCCATATCATTGCAACCTGTCACTGCCGCTCAACAGGGCTCGGAGCGGAAGTGACGTCATTACCGTCCCGATAGCCGACCAGAGGGACGCACGTCACTACCCCACTTCATGACGTGTACTGTCGCTTTCACATATACGGTATTTATTCTGTGACATAACGAAAATCATTTTTTTTGGTTTGTTGTAGATTTTTGGAGATTTCTCTATTTTTATTTATTTTAGGGTTCCGTACCTTAAAAGGAAAAACGGAACCATTATAGGATCACTTTGTTGTCCGTCTGTCTGTCTGTCAAGACCCTTTTTCCGAGGAACGAGTGGAGGTATCAACCTGAAATTCATCCTACTCAGGTTTACTGTGCCTTGGAGCTGTGAAAAAATCAAACTTCTAAGCCAACGCAATCAAAAGATACAGCCGTTTATGCTGCAAATTTTCGACACTCGCAAGGGAATCAAAACCTAAATAAAGAATAAATAAATAAATAAATAAATAATGCTGGACAGTTCACACAACATTAAGCTAAGCAGAGCTTGTGTTATGGGTACTAGACAACTGATATACTTAATACAATATATTACATAGATAGATATTTTTTATTATATATAGAAAATACCCAGAACACCCTGAACAAATATCTGCGGATCGCACAAATATTTGTTCCGAGGCGGGAATCGAACCCGCAACCTCCTGCGTCGCAGGCGAAGGTTCGTCCGCCGCGCCACAGAGGTCGTCGTCTTTTGCCTTGGCCGTCGGGAAAAAATATGATGTCATGCTGCGCTAGGGCCAAATAGGGCAAGATAGAGGAAAATCCGGCTCTGACCCCGTGTCAGGACTGTCACGGACCTAACACAAACATAAAAACTCGGTGTATGGTTATGATTGAAGGACCCAACGTTTGTCAGGTCGCGTGCCTTTCGATCTTCTATAGGTTACATTTCGGGGAATGCTCCCATAGGTACTGCACTATCAGATCCCACCATCTCCTTTTCATCATAGGACGAGCAGGCGCACGGCTCAGTACCACCCTTACCTGATTAGTATACCCGCTATTCGTACTAAATGTTTCAGTTCCACCTTTATAATGCGAACTGCTAAGGAGTGGAATACACTACCGTCGTCTGTCTTTCCTGAAAACTATAATCTGGGTCTCTTCAAGGCTAGAGTGAATAGGTGCCTTCTAGACCTTTGTGCTCCATCTTCGGCCACATCGTCACTCACTCACTCACAGACAGATCGTGCTCAAACAACGATTAAAAATGTTAAACAAAAAAAAAACTGAACTGCCTACACTTAGTAGTAGAGCTTTTTTGCGAGAGAGTTCGTCCAGGGAAGTACAACCACCTTTTTCTGACGTAAAGCAGTAGTGCTCGCATTGCACGCTAATATCCGCTAATATCGCTAATGTTCCGGTTAGAAGGATATGGTTGCTGGGGAAGTTACAGGCACACGAGACTTTTCATGTTTATGTTTCAGGGTGGCGGGCGCAGTGCAATGCCACATAGGGTGCGTCCTAGGTGGACGTGACCTATGTGGTAATGCACTGTTCATAGGCAGAGGGTACCACTTAAGATCAGGTGGGCCATCTGTTTGTACTGTCATACCAAGTAGTATAAAAAATAATCTTTTGTTTCGGAATATTCAGTCACTTTTCGGATGGGTTGAAAATTTTCGTCAGAAGTGTTACATTAATTACAGATATTTTTTACAAGCTTTTATTTAACTTGCAATGTATGTTATCTTAATCTGTTAGGAACCTATGTGTCATCACAGAATATATAATAGTAGTGTCATTTCATTACACTATCATCACACACATCATGCATACAGTAAATCAACGAAACTAGCTTGCGACGCCGGAGGTTGCGGGTTCGATTCCCGCCTAGGAACAAATATTTGTGCGATCTGCAGATATTTGTTCAGGGTATTTTCTATGGCTGGCTCTTATCTGGCTCAACGCATTAGTATTGCCATTCAGCGTGGCAATGCAGCCAGCATCTTAGGGACGCTTCCGTCTGGTAGTGATTTGGATCAGTTGAGCTACCTTTAGATCGCTTGCAGCGGTCTTCAGGTAGCACAACTGTTTCATATGTATTTATTATTCTTTCTGTAAATAAATGTATTTACAATATTTTGTATGTATAATAAAAAATATCTATCTATATTATATATTGTATCAGTTATCTAGTGCCCATAACACAAGCTCTGGCTTAGCTTGGGTTTATCTGTGGCTTGGGGCTAGATAATGTGTTAACTGTCCAGCATTATTTATTTATTTATTTATTTATTTTAGCTAACACTAACAATTAAATGTTCAGTAAGACCTTACACAAAGGCATTCCTATGTTAAATGCTCCTGTAAAACCCAGTCTGCGTTTGCTGTTGTTTATGCCGAGAACATTAACTGAATATCTTGAAGCCCCATCGTATGTAAGGATTTATAAGGACCTTTTGAAGTGAAATAACGGGGTCTGGGACTAAACGGTTGTGATTTTAAAACATGGCTATTGCTATTAGAGCTAAATTCCGTCACTAGCTAACTCTTTAAAGTTCATGTAAGTTAAAAAGTGATAGAACAGCGCCCGGTCTACGAAAAGTGAACAAAAATCACGAAAAGGTGAGGTATAACTCGTCGGCGTTCGTCGTTTCGTATGAGGTAGTGCTGGCCTCTAGTGTCAGAGTTTGTCAAGCCGCCCGAGGGCCTCTGACATGGCTTATCGACTGCTATTAATCAATAACAGCCGGGACCGACAGCTTAACGTGCCCTCCGAAGCACAGAGCGATGGAAATCCGCACATAACTAACGTGACCATACGTCCCGGTTTGGGCAGGACAGTCCCGGTTTCAGGCCGTCTGTCCCGGTGTCCCCAGCAAACCCAACATAGTTCCGGTTTTGCAAGCAGACCCAACGATAGTATAGTCATGTACTGAGTTAAACACCTATCTAAAAACAAGACCCGATATTTTAAAAAATAATTGTTCAGCCGACATATTCAAAAATACGACTTAGAAGTCACGCCACTACTGGGGGCTTAGTAAGTAAGTCATGCCAAATTAACTTTTTGTGTTTAGAGCCGCAGATGTGTCCCGGTCTGACAAAATAAATAAATGGTCACGTTAGGTATAACGCAAAATATATAAATGGTCACGTTAGGTATAACGCAAAATTACCAATATTAGATTTGATTTTAAATCGACAAAATCAAGTACAATATTCAAATTATGCTTGATACTACAGTATAGTTCCGAGGGATCACTGTAGGTACCAGAAACACGATACGACAATATTTACTCGATAGAAAAAAAACAGAGGTAACTTACCTATTACTTTTGGCTAGATTCGATAGTTTATTAAAATGGTGCATATTATTTGGTAAAAAATCTATAATATATAAACCTGGATAACGGTGACTGACTGACTGACTCACTGATTGACATGGTTGTTCTCCCAGAAGGAGCCGTTTTAGTGATGGGACATGTTCTAGAGATGTTTTTGGGTCGTCAATGTGACCAGGAATTAGGGATAGACATGTTGAAAAATCCAAGAAAAATCAATACAACACAGCCGAGGGTTTTCTGTACGGGTTTTGTAAAATCATCTATATATTACGAGATATTCAATAAAAACTGCTTTATCGTGCGACGCCTTGTTGTACAGCGTATAGTTGAAGGCACACGAGCACGGGGCAGATCGTCCATGATATGGACTGACGAAATCAAGGCAGCTTTGGACGGTCCCCTGCATGAATGCACCAGGGAAGCTGCGGTGCGAGATGAGTGGCGAGGGATTGTGAAGCGAGCTACAGACCCTGAAGTGACGACCACGACCACTCTGCCAAGAGTGTAACGACGAAAAAGAGATCTTGCGACGCGATGCGTTTTTTTTGTATGAAGATTTCGTGATGTGTTTCGGATTATATCACATATTAACTCAATGCTTAGCTCTCGCCATAACCCGTTGCGTATTTAGCTTATTTTAATTTGTATAGTGATGAGTTTTGGATTGTATAGCTCTCGCCTTAGCCGGTTGCGCGTCCTGTAGCTTGTTTTACTTTGTTATGTGATGCGATTAGATTTTATCACGTAGGTAACGGTAAAACTCTAAGTATAGCTCTCTCCATAGCCCGATGCGTGATCTTTAGCTCGTTTATTTTATGGCAATATTTGGTGTCAATTTGGTGACGACCTCTGTGGCGCGGCAAGCGAAGGTTCGCCTGCGACGCAGGAGGTTGCGAGTTCGATTCCCGCCTCGGAACAAATATTTGTACGATCTGCAGATATTTGTTCAGGGTGTTCTGGGTATTTTCAATGTACGATAAAAATATCTATCTGTGTTTTGTATTATATTATACGTACCTACCTCCCCACCAATTTTCAGCCAAATCGGTTTACCCGTTCTTGAGTTATAAGTGGTGTAACTAACACGACTTTGTTTTATATGTATATAGATATAGTACCTATAACACAAGCTCTGCTTAGCTTGGGGCTAGATGTGTGAACTGTCCAGCATTTTTTATTTAATTTATTATTTAGCATTATCCTAGTGTGGGAGGAATATGTTTGTGACTGTTGGGGTGTTATGTTATGTTATGTTATGCTATGTTATGTTATTATTAAGTACCTTCATAAGAAGGGTTTGGATTCAGTTCTAGAACTGAATCTGATAGGTACTATTAATAAGAGTGTTAATAAAAACTGTACCAAAGAGGGGATACTAAACTCCACGACACAGGGAATCCTAGTGTGGAGTTTAGAGAGCCTTATGTAGTAAATATATTATTTATCTACTTATGATTATATACTTATATTCTGTACTTGTGTTATTTTTTAAGAGAAATAAATGTTTATATACTTATATTTACTATAATTATTAGTTAAGTATTCAATAAAATATTTTATTAAAATAGTGAAGAGTTCTTAGCAACTTTTAGCTCATTCATAGTGCCGGTGTGCAATACAAACCTACAATTACCTTGTCATTGAATAAATTACGCCCTAATTGTTGCTACAACAAAAGATCTCTTACCTCAATATTATTACCTATTCATATGACTATAGAGTAGATATTTGCTTAACACAATAACATCAACATATCCAGGTGGTGTACGTATAGAACAAAGAGCCGTCGAGATTCACCTACTAACCTAGTTCGCTGCGTATCGCTGCGTCGCCACAAATTAACGAGCTCACTTCCCTGCCAACGCCAGCTATGTACCCAGATACGATGTCAACCACATATTTTGGCTTATTTAAACAGTGGTGAGAGGCTTTTGTGTTGATGAAACAGATCATATGAATTAATTAATAGCAGTTTATGAAACTGTTGCATAGTAGAATAGAATAGAGTATTCTTTTAAAGAATAATAAAAGGGGACGTTCAAGTATTACGTAAGCGCTTGAGGGGGGCGGGGGGTCTTTGCTTTGCTTATTAATGACATGGTAGGTAGGGGGGGGGGGGGGGGGTCGGTATCTTGATTACGTCGCAGTTTTTTTTTTTTTCTTTATATTTGGCACCGCACGGCTTGTGCATTTGCCATTTTCAAGTATCTGTATTTTCACTAGTATAATAAAACTTTAACTTCGAACGGTATCAATAACTTTTATTACTAAATTCACTTTTATTACAAGTCCTTGCTAGGTGTTTTCAAGTCAATAATCCAAAAAAGAATGTCGAGAAATCCGGCTAGCTACCCCAGCTCGCCGTATTTCCCCACCTCTCCATAAAATCACGAAGATATACGTCACTGCCCTCCTTATTGGTCGGTGAAGTCGGAAAGGCAACCTTTAATATTGTACGCTGCTTCCTGTGACGTTTATGTATTCAATTTAATAATTTTACTTTAAATTGAGCCATGTAAAATAACAGTAATTAATAAGAACACTTTAAAATACAAACAATAAATTAAAATCATGACAAGGTAGCATTCAATATCTTTAAGTTGCTTCTGACAACGTTTATACATCCAAAGAGATTCCTTTTTATTGCTACGGTCTTGTAAAGTTGACAGAAAATAACATAAAATACTTCTAAATTAAGAATAACTAATAAAAATCATGACATTCGGCCATCAGACAACGTGCCGACTCCTGGCGCACGTGCTCGTAAAGTAATTGCAACAACTTTTTACAATAAACAACATTACTACATAATTATATTTATCATTATAATCGAGCTTGTAGTAACAAAAATAAAATGTTATACTTTCTTACCTTCTTCTATTGATAATACAATTGAGCATGAAATCATAATACTTAAAGATTAATTTCTTAAACAGTACAAGAATGTTTGAGAGTATGTGTACTTATTAAGAATAACTAATATAAATCATGACATTAAGCTCCAAAATACATATATACAAGTGATGTCTTATGTACAAAAGTATTAAATATTTACTATTTAATATTGACGACATAATCATACCTGCTACATCATATGAAATCCTAAACCAATACATTATTCATTGCTATCACTAGATGAACTAGTGTCAGAGTGATGCAACTCTAGAGATTTGATGTGGATCCAAGGTCTGATCCTATCGGCAGCTATGACAGTTTTATAAGGTCTTCCTTTCTTATTGAAACCAGGAATGTCGGTTATTCTATAACGATCATTACCTATGACCTCAGTTATTTTGTAAGGACCCACAAACTTGGACAGAAGCTTTTTACTTTTATTATCATTATCAAAATTATTTCGTGAAATTTTAACTAAATCTCCAATTTTGTATTTGATTGCAGGAACCCGATTTGAATCGTAACGTTCTTTGTCTTTAGCTTGTCGTTTTTTTATGTTAGTACTAACGTTTTCCCTGACTTCTTGTAAATCAGCATTTGTGATCGTTTTTTCTATATTAGTACCTAACTTATTTGACAAAGAATCACGCATTTTAAAACCAAACATGGCTTCGGTAGCTGTTTTCTGTGTAGAAGCGTTAATGGTATTATTAATGCCCCATTGGACTTTACCCAGGCACTTGTCCCAGTCACGTTCGTGCTTGAAAGAGTTTTGTGCAGAAAGCGAGTTAAGAATGGTTTGGTTGAACCTTTCGGCTTGGCCATTTGCTCTGGGACAAGCGACTGCGTTCAAGACATGTTTGATACCATGTGTATCACAAAAAAGCTTGAAAGCTGCAGACGTGAAGCTAGTACCGCGATCGGACACTATTCTAGCTGGGATCCCAAAGTCATAGAATATTTTCTCGAGGACTTTTATAGTACTTTTTGTTTTTAAATCTCTGACTGCTCTAACAAATACGTATTTGGTGAATGCGTCCACTATTGTTAGAATATGGGTATTGCAGTCTTTGCTTCTAACAAAAGGCCCAAGGTGGTCTATATGGACGGTATGAAAGGGTATATTAATCTTTTCAATGGGATATAAATATCCTGATTTCTGTTTGGCTGAGTTATCTTTATTAAAGGCGCACTCTAAGCAAGCTGCAACATATTTCTTGACAAACCTCCTGAGCTTAGGAAACCAATATTGATGTTGTATCCTTTCAAAAGTTTTTGCGAAACCATGATGACCAATATCATCATGATTGGCTCTACATATTTGCCAACGAGCACTTTTTGGGACAACAACACACAATCTATCGTCTACTTTCCTATAAACAGTTTGGTTTTTAACGATGTAGTTTTTCCGAACATCCTTACATTCTTGATCGTCTTCGGGCTTAAGGATCCGGTGAATACGAGATATGTCAGGATCTGCTATTTGTAATGTCAAAAGCCAGTTTTCCTTCTCTATGTTGTATACGTTGACTGACGGATTGTCATTAGGTTCCTCTAATAGACTAGTATTCCGGCTCAAGGCATCCACGTGTGACATACGAACGCCAGGCCGATAGTCAATATCAAAAGTATACTCACTAATTTGAAGCCACCACCTTGCTATTCGCGGAACCAAGTCTCTTTTCGTTAGGGTAGTTCGAAGAGCGGCACAATCGGTGTAGACTTTAAACTGGATACCCAAGAGGTAGATTCGAAATTTCTTCAATGAGCAAACGACAGCCAGTGTCTCCAGTTCATAGGAGTGCAAGTGTCTTTCTTCCGGTGTCGTTTGGCGGCTAAAATATGCTACTGGCTTTAGAACCCGTATATCTTTTTGCCACTGCATAAGTATACCTCCTACGCCCTGAGAACTCGCATCGGTATGCAATTCGGTCTCAAGGGTGTGATCGTAAAGGGCCAAAACAGGTCGACTGATAAGTCTTTCCTTTAACACCGAGAATGCGCGTTCTTCAATTTCAGACCACTGCCACTTTACCTCCTTCTTTAACAAAGAAGTTAGCGGGCGAGCAATTTCTCCGTAACCTTTAATAAATTTTCGGAAATAACCAGTTAAGCCGAGAAATTGCCGGATCTCATGTATGTTGTTAGGTGCAGGGAATTGTTTTACTGCTTGTATTTTGGCTTCACCTGGCTGTATTCCCTGAGCAGAAATATCGTACCCTAGGTAACTAACGTTGCTATCAAAGAAACGGCACTTAGTTAATTTTAAAGTTAATCCGTACTGCCTAAAAAGCTTAAGTATGTCCTCTAGTCTTCGATACATCTCTGCAAAAGTCTTTGATGGTATAAGTACGTCATCTAGATATGCTAAGGCATATTCAAACCGTTTATTCCCGAGAACTTTGTTGATCATTCTTTGAAATACGGCTGGCGCATTGGCTAAACCAAATGGCATCCTTTTAAACTCGTAGTGCCCATCGGGGGTTACGAATCCTGTCAATGCTTGACTCTCGGTAGCCATTGGAATTTGATAGTAGCCTGACGCTAGGTCAAGAGTCGTGAAAAAAACACTTCCGCTGAGATTAGTTATTTGGTCCTCGATAAGTGGTAGAGGGAAACGGTCTTTGACTGTCTTGTTATTAAGAGCTCTGAAATCTACGCACAGTCTTTGTTCCCCAGTTTTCTTTTTTACCATCAAAATTGGACTGGCGTAATCAGATGTAGACTCTTGTATAATATCATTTCGCAACAAATCGTCGATGGTTTTCCGGACTTGTTCGCGTTCAAAATGAGATAGACGATACGGTCGGTAAACTACTGGCTTACCATCCGTAAGATCTATCTTCATCTCATCACTAACTACGCATCCTATTTCTGTCAAGTCCATAGCGAAACAATCACGATAACTTTGCAAGAGTGAATAGAGTTCGTCCAACTGACCGCTGTCAAGCCCCGGTCCAGTTTTAATGTCGGCCCTATCCAGAGGGTCCAACGTAGATATGTCTTTAACTATCCTATTGACTAGGCAAATCTTATTTTCAGTGAACGGGATTGGTCTAGCTATCAAGGTGTCCTCATTGATAGTTATAGCGTGTGGTGACAAATTTGACACAACTACTTCACCCTTTCCATCAGAAATATTATACGCACCTTGAAAGAGTCTGTACTCTTTTCCTGGTTCCACAGCGTTATAGCCCTCAATGAATATATCCCCGGTGAAGTTACAGTCTACGTGAACTGGTACTATGCTAGTCTTCAAAACTTCTACCGTGTTGGAGACATAAAGTTTTAAAGTGTCACCATGGTTATCAAATGGGGTTTGATTTGGAGTATTGTAGAACGTTAGTCTCTGACTATCTTTTAAAACAGCAACCGAGGGTAATTCGGTGAAGTTTTGACCAATAATCAGAGAGGTTTGCATGTGAACATCATCGACAACCAAAACCTCTATTGTTGATTCGACTTCATCAACTTTGGTAGATACATAGGTCTTGTATGATGGTATGACCGAAAATTGACCAAATCCCATCACGATTGGAACGCCATCAAAATTTTTGGGTAGCCGAAGTGACTCAGCATCAGTTTTGCGTAAAAGTGTGCACTCACTCCCAAAATCTATATACGCTTCAAATGAATGGTCATTAACTGTTACAGTTTTATAAAACTTATCATTGCTCTTATTATATGAATCTATTTTCAGAGTTCTCTTTTCAGTATCTTTCTCAGCCTGACTTGATTTACGGTTCATGGAAGTAAGATCTACCTTACATTTATCACTCTCATGTCCTAGCATATTGCAGCGTTTACAACGTAATAAAGGTTTCGTGCATTTGTGATAAGTGTGTCCCTTGGTATGGCAATTATAGCACATGGGGTTATATTGTGCGCGAGTGAAGGTACTGTTTGTGTTTGGATTCGGATTACCAGAGTTGGTAGATTTTTGAATATTACGATCTCGAAACCTATTGTTGATGAATGGTTGTGGTTTTTGGGAACAGAGAAAGTTAAGCAAATCTTCGGGTTCCTTACTAATCAAAGCCTGTGCCCCAGTTCTAATTGATCGATCGGTGATGCCATGGATGATGCAGTCAACTGCTTTTTTTCCTGTGATTTCACATCTGTTTAATAAGGTTAATTTATCGTAAAAGTATTCACGAAGGTTTTCTTCACTACGGGAAGTGCGGCCAAGCATGTCCTGTAAAAGCTGTCCGTAGTTTTCCTCAGCAGGAAATGCCTTTCGTAATTTAGTCTGCCACTCGTCCCAGCTAAATACAACCGTCGGCAAGGCCTCAAACCATTTCTTGGCTAACCCTACTAGTTTTTGAAGGGAAAAATGGACAATTTGTTTTTCGTTCCAATCATAAATTGTGGCGCATTCATTAACCTTTTGCAGCCAGCATACAATGGTTTGAGTCCTACTCGATGGGTCAAATTCTGGGACAACATTGTTGAAGTTATTGTTCCCGAAAGAACTAGTGCTAGTGCTATTACGAGAGTCGTTTCTCAAAACTTTCAGTAACTTTAACACTTCCCAGGTTGAAATTTTACTCGAGGTCTTCCGCGTCTTAGCTGGCACGGCTTCATCATGGGAGGTGGAAGAGGATGGTCTCTTCCTCTTAGATTTCTTCTTCCGCCGTCGTAACCTGGGTGGTGTGCCAGGCGGAGCTGTCACGGCTTCATCATCGGAGGTGGAAGAGGATGGTCTCTTCCTCTTAGATTTCTCCTTCCGCCGTCGTGTCCTGGGTGGTGTGCCAGGCGGGGTACCGACATCATCATCCGACGACATGGCCACTTTTACTAAAACACAAAACATTGCTTCGACATAACCCACCCATCATAAACTTAATTTACACACTAGTGTCCGCACGCGCTGTACTTGGGAAAGTCAAAAATAAAATTCTATCAAAATTGATTCAGTAAGTACTGCACGATCGAGTGCCGAACAACCATTGAAATACGGGACACCACACCAATTTTCGTATTTATATGATTGGAACAAAGTATGGTAAAAGTTTTGTGTACGGTAAGAACAAATATCTCAAGTAATGATACCTACTTATCTCAACTTTCGTGATAAAGTGCAATAGTTACATTAATATTTAGAAATTGAATAATCAATAAATTGATGGATAGTATATAAGGACCTAATATAGATTGACCTGGCCACAAACTTCACGGCTTCTCAGTAACCAGCAGTAAAGTTATCAGATTAACTCGCAAAAATATCAAATCAACTGAACAGTCAACGGTACCTACTCCCTATGTCGACTTACGAGGTTACGGAGTACATTCACTCAACTAGAAACTCATAGTCGGCTTTTTACCAGACTACGTGGCCTAATAAGCGGTAAATAAAATGTATACACACTTAAACTGGACAAAAGTCGCGCAGTCAGTACCTAGTTTTAATCCTAAAGAGACCATGTGGCTTCCCAGCAACCAGTAGTGAAGTCCACTCAAATCCTCAAACTAGTAAAGCCACACGGACTTGTACCTAAATCCCTATGGCGACTATGTGGCTACGGAGTACGCTCGCTCAACTAGAAGCTTTCATAGTCGGCTTTTACCCGACTACGTGGCCTCCCAGTCACTAACGGTATTTTGCATTTACCTTCACGTTTAACTGGACAAAAGTCACGTAGTCTCAGTGCCTACCTTTAACTCTAAAGCGACTATGTGACCTCACCAGTAGTGAAACCAAGTACACACTCAAATTGGTTAAGTCACATAGACGGTAGGTACCTAAACCCTATGCGCGGCTATGAAGTTACGGAGTACGCTCACTCAACTAGGAACTAGCATAGCCGGCTTTTAACCAGCTACGAGTCCTCCCAGTCACCAACCGTAGAGTAACTACAACCGGGCAAAAGACACGTAGCTGTTGTTTAACTCCGTCCCCATCGAAACTACAAGTAGGATAAATAGATTCGAATCTAAGTCGTCGTTTTCGTTATTAGTCAAGTATTTATCAGCTGAAGATATGTGTTATTTTATCATTCTGAACAGCTCAATCTCAAACTGCGATAAATGATTACTCTGTACCATCGAGCACTCCGGTATGGAGGCCTGCAATACTCTAAGCTATGTACCTGTACCATAGGTAATTTATTGTATCAATAATTTAACGGTTATTCTTACTAACAGTAAATGGTATTGTAACTAATAAGTCTATTATCGCTTTCTTTACATATAAATTTTGACAGAGGGACAAGGCAATACAGGCTTGGTACCGTCAGAGAGTAGCCCCAACCATGTATCAAGCACGCTTTAGCCTATGCGCATAAAAACATGTGTAATAAGAGTGCTGCAGGGGAGTAGCCCCTGCCAAGCACCCACGCATCACGCACATAATTATGAACATTTTCACGTGTCACATGCTATCAGAGAGTTGCCCTGACATAGCACGGCACGCTAGGTCCACGTTAATAAGATTAAATTATCAATATTAATTTTGTAGAAAAGTAAAAAGATAAACACTTAAGCACGCTTTAGCCTATGCGCATAAAGACATGTGTAATAAGAGTGCTGCAGGGGAGTAGCCCCTACCAAGCACCCACGCATCACGCACATAATTATGAACATTTTCACGTGTCACATGCTATCAGAGAGTAGCCCTGACATAGCACGGCACGCTAGGTCCACGTTAATAAGGTTAAATTATCAATATTAATTTTGTAGAAAAGTAAAATAAATTAACTCTTACTTACCCTTTTATTTATTTTTTTTTTCTTTTGGTTCTTTCCACTGCTGAAGTATAATAAAACTTTAACTTCGAACGGTATCAATAACTTTTATTACTAAATTCACTTTTATTACAAGTCCTTGCTAGGTGTTTTCAAGTCAATAATCCAAAAAAGAATGTCGAGAAATCCGGCTAGCTACCCCAGCTCGCCGTATTTCCCCACCTCTCCATAAAATCACGAAGATATACGTCACTGCCCTCCTTATTGGTCGGTGAAGTCGGAAAGGCAACCTTTAATATTGTACGCTGCTTCCTGTGACGTTTATGTATTCAATTTAATAATTTTACTTTAAATTGAGCCATGTAAAATAACAGTAATTAATAAGAACACTTTAAAATACAAACAATAAATTAAAATCATGACAAGGTAGCATTCAATATCTTTAAGTTGCTTCTGACAACGTTTATACATCCAAAGAGATTCCTTTTTATTGCTACGGTCTTGTAAAGTTGACAGAAAATAACATAAAATACTTCTAAATTAAGAATAACTAATAAAAATCATGACACTATAATGTATTTTCGATATATTTAGCAACGTTACAATCCTGTCGCGCAAAGCGCGAGGTTATAGACAAGTAGTAAGTCTTATTGAACTACCTGTTTTTGTAGGTCAGTTTTGCGCTGTGTTCTGTGTAAAATATTAACGGTGATAATTCGTTGTCTGCTATAAACATTGACACCATATTTTTTGTGTCTACGCTAAATATGCCTACCCTAGAAAAGCTACAGAATAGTACTTGGTTGCGAGCCGCGTGTTGCGCGGCAGTGGTTGTTGAGCCGTCGCCTTAGACGAAGGTGGACTGTGAAAGCGAAGGTTTGGTCTCAAGAACGAGAGTCTTACAGTCACGTGGTAAGTGCTAGATGATAATTAACTATCTTTCTTTGAGGGGCTATGAGATATTGGAAGACTGACTTTCGAGATTAAATCTTGCCTCCGCGATGTTAATTATAAAGTCCACTTGTGTACAGATGTACAACGGACTAGTTCGGTCGACTGGGATAGTGCTTGTTGCACTGGGCGATCTGGGGTTCTGATGTAGTTCAGAACCCATCGAGTAATGCTCGAGGATAGGGGGTCTGAGGTACAGCGTACTTCAGGGCTCCTGGCATAGCCGAATGGAAGTGTTCTCATACCTGGATGAGAACACTTGGTAGCCCTTAGGGCGTGGTCGATCTTTCGAGAGGAAGAGGGGTTGCTCTTGGGGTTGCTCTCAGGAGTGAGCACTTGGTATTAACATACCAAGCCCGAGTGCCGGTTGGCCCGGGGGGGCTGGGAAATCCGGGCACAATCAAGGAGACGCTTGGTTGATCCTCGCGTGGTTGTGTAAGGGACCAAGATCGACCACAGGGGTCTGCTTGCGTGTCAGACCCCCGGCCTTCAGCCAGCTTAGGGCTGTAAACTCATTTGCGAAGCAGTATATAAGAATCTCAATGGTCGATCCATAATCTCAACCCCATGACTATTTTTTCGCAAGGGAAGATCACAATTTTGTGATAACCCTGGCGTACCTATGTTGAAAAGGCGCGATAACTCCTTCCAAGTCGTCAAAGTCACAGTCGAGTCATGTTTTAGTAAAACTAAAACTAAACCTTTGATAGACAATTTCCACCAATTTCAAAAGTTACGCAATTCACTTCCATTTCATTTCACTACACTTGTGCTTTTTAAACGAGCTACATTAGTTAAAATGCCACCAAAATAACACAAAATAACTCAAGAAAACACTAGGAGAAGAAATAAAATAAAAGTAGACAACGTCTCTTTTCGAAAATGGCGGGAAGAGTCCCTTCTAATATTTTAACGTAATTTTATCCGTCGCAGTTATTATTTACATTTTTAAACACAAATGTCAACCAACAAACTGTCTATGTCACAGAATAAGTTTGAAAACAAAACACACATGTCGGGGATTCCCATAAATAATGAATACGTTGTAGGTACTCGCTTAGAAGCGAGAGGGGGAATTACCGCGCCACTTATACTTATTGTTTTGTGCAATAATATTGCACAAAACAAACAATATACATAGGCGAACTTAATGCTAAGAAGCATTCTCTACCAGCTAACCTTTGTGTATTGTGGATACATTTATGAAGATGGTGCACTAAAAAAACGTAATAAGGAGAGGAAAAAAGTACTTAAAGTAGGTATATAAATACAATATTTATGTGAGTAACATAAGATAATATTATTTAAAAAAAAGTGTAATATAAATATATGATATAATTAGTTACATAGGTACTAAAATAAATAATAGGGGTTGGGTTTAGAATCGTTTGGCAGGAGGAGGAGGGTGGGAGTAGGGGGAGAGGAAGGGGAGGGGTACCCCTTTGCCCCTGGTACCAGTCCCATAACAAGGTAACTTATAGTTTTCGAGAAAAAAAATAAAGAAATTTTTGAGGTTAAGTATGAAATTTTTGAATTGGAAGTGTCAGATGTTACGGGAGTCATCGCCAACTTGCAGGGAGGGTGCAGGAAATTCCAGCCTCGGCCCCCTTGTCCAGGAAACTTGTGCTTTTAAAGAAAAACAATAAAGAAAATTTTACAAAATCGGAACGTAAAATAATAATATTAATGATTTAATTTATGAGTAGGTACCTCTATCTGTAGAGAAGGGATGTTGAAAGAAATAAGAGATATCCTTTTGAGGAATTAATTAATGTTATAAATTATGGATTTTTATTGTTGACCGACTGTGTGACTCGACACAGAGCACCCCGACAATAGTTGGTTAGGTCCGAAAAGAGTGGCAGACCCGATACGGAGCACCCCGACTCCACGTGGTACTGTGCGTCACGCCCCTAGAGTGTATATAAAAACGCGGAGCCAGTAGCTCGCGTGGGAGATCTTGAGTGGAGCAAGCCCGCGAGGCCGAGCGGAGTGAAGGGGGGAGCTGGCGAGCGAAGCGAGCCGGTGACCTCCGTAGCGTAGCAAAGGTCGAGTGGGTGAAGCGACACTCAAGGGCGACCTCGCGAGAGTACTGGCGGGAGCACATACCGGAGTCCGACATTTAAAATATCCATACTTAACAAAAAAAATAACTTTATTTTTTTCTCGAAAACTGTAAGTTACCTTTGCATAGGAGTGGTACCAGGGGCGAGGGGGTACAAATCCCACACCCCCCCCCCCCCTCCCTCTCCCATCCTCCTCCTGCCAAACGATTGTAAAGTTTTACCAAAATCTCATACTTAACCTCAAAATTTTCTTTATTTTTTTTCTCGAAAACTATAAGTTACCTTGTTATGGGATTGGTACCAGGGGTGAGGGGTACCCCTCCCCCTCCACCACCCCCCAACTCCCCCTCCTCCTCCTGCCAAACGATTCTAAATTTTTACCAATAATAGTAAGTATAATATGCATAAACATAAAGCTAAGTTACTTGGATATTAAATTATGCATACCAATAAATACATATAGATATTTCCAAATAAACTAATAACTACATATTATTTCAGGAACCGCTTGCTTTATATGAGTTACTAGCGACTCGCCCCGGCTTCGCACGGGTAGCCCCCGGTGCGACCCCCCCACCCCTTCCCCCTAATTCAAACTCCTGGTTCTAAGCTACCTCCCCACCAATTTTCAGCCAAATCGGTTCACCCGTTCTTGAGTTATAAGTGGTGTAACTAACACGACTTTGTTTTATGTACATAGATGCGAAAGTTTGTGTATGTGTGAGTGTATTTGTGTAATCGAGACTTACACGGGTGAAACCGCGGGGCACTGCTGCTTGCTAGTAATAAATAAATGATTCAATCAACTAAACTTTACCCAACGGCCGCCGACACGACACGTTTTATCGAAGGCAGAGGACCCTACACGTTATACGCCACACATAGTTAATTACAGCGGCATAACCAACCAACATCGAACAATATTGGCTCGTGTTGTCCCCACATTATAATTAATAAGCACTTCACGGGGTAAGGTCAGCACAAAAACCATTCTGAAGCATTTTTTATTTTTTTTTATATTGATTGATTTTTATTTGACCACCACGATCTCACCTGTTGGTAAGTGGCGATGTGGCCGAAGATGAAGCCCAAAGGTCTAAAAGGCACCTATTCACTCCAGCCTTGAAGAGACCCAGATTATAGTTTTCAGGAAAGACAGACGATGGTAGTTTATTCCACTCCTTAGCAGTTCGCATTATAAAGGTAGAACTGACACGTTTAGTACGAATAGAGGGTATACTAATGAGGTAAGGATGGTACCGAGCCGTACGCCTGCTCGTCCTATGATGAAAAGGAGATGGTGGGATCAGATCGTGCAGTTCCTGGGAGCATTCTCAGATATGTAACCTATAGAAGACCTGTGTATTTTATAGAGAAGAGAGTGAAAACTCCTTGTAAATTATTTAAAAACGAAGTCGAGGGTGTCTTACATGCAGTTTTGTTGTGTAGGGTATCTTTGACTCGGATTTGTTTGTAAGATTCGTTGGTGTAAGATTTTTTCTGGTTGCTAGCTTATTTAAGGAATGTGTTATTACTGAAAGAACGCGTTAAGTCAGTCTTGAGTAGCATTGGCGGCGATAAGCTCATCACTTGTCACGTCCATTTCCCAGAATGGTGCAACCCACGATGAAAAGAAGACCATATGAGGCTCTGCCTTACCCTGGGGAAAAAGGCGAGTGTCTATGTATGTGTATTGTTTTTGTATACTTTATTTTATTTTTTTCATACAAAAAAAACGACTCGTGCCTTTTAAAAAAGCGGTTTATATTGAATATCTTGTAAAATATAGATAATTTTACAAAACCCTACAGTAAAACCTCAGCTTTGCTAATTTGCTAATTTAATACCCAATAATATGCGCCATTTTAATAAACAATCTAGGCAAAAAATAGACGTAACTTTGGTTTTTTTTTTTCTATCTAGAAAATATTGTCCTATCGTGTTTCTGGTACAGTGATCCCTAGGAATTCTAATGTAGTATCCATGCATATTTATAATATGAGTATTTTACTTGATTTAGTCTGTTAAAAATCAAGATCAGGAATTTTGCGGCATACCTAGAACCTTAACAACTAGAATAAGTATTAAAACAAACTTTCAACATGAAGTTTTGCATCTATGAGCGCTTTAAGAAAAGGTTTTTACCTTAATATGTGTATTAAACTGCATCGTGTTTTAATAAAACACAATCAGGTACTCCACATTAATTAGAATTTTGTTGCTCATGGTACCTACTAGGGATGTTACGAATTAACGATACATACCTTTTCCGGTACGACACCGATACTGATTATTGTAGTAAATAATCGGCGATACTGATACCGATATCGGTGGCTTAGTAGAAGTAGAAAATAATAATAATAATGAATAATGTTCTTTATTAAGCATAGAAATTACCAATATTTATCAGAGTCGGAACCTTGAGAAGGTTGAAAACCAAAATGTCAAATCAAAATTCAAAGAAAACATTTATTTATATGAAATAATCAAGAATATCAAGCAATCAATTCGCTAATTAAGAAAGTAATTATCATTGCACAAAGTGGTAAAGTAAACCGATATAAAAGATACAGTCAGTATTTAAAGTTAACTTTTGGTAGATTTTTGTTAAGAAAACGTTTATTTATTTACATAACTAGTAGGAACAGCTAATATTTATACGGTTTATATAAATACGAATAAACATCGCCATTCAGCGTGGCAATGCAGCCAACATTCTGGGCACGCCGCCGTCGGATGACGGCTTGCTGATCTGATAGGTAGGTTTTTATTTTAGTTTTGGTTTATTATGTTAGTTTATTTCTAACAGTTATTGTATAGAAAATTAAGTTTCTTCAAATTATTAGCAGATCTGAAATTATTAGAATCTATTACGCAAATTGGTTGTATATAATCGGCGATGACGATATATCGACCTGCCGATTATACCGGCCGATATGTCGGTATCGGTATCGGAATCATTACATCCCTAGTACCTACGCGCAGAAGTCCCGTGGGGCCACGACAAATATTACAGAGATTTTACCGGCGCGGTTGCGATACATTTTTCTCATTCTTCCGACTTTGTGGCTTTAGAATGGGGCGATGCGAAAATATGCGCAGAAAATTAAGGTAACTGCATTCAGTATGTAGGAGTTACTTCTGCTCGAATATTTGGGAAACCTTAATTACCTACTTTATGAGGAGCTTTCATATGACACCCCATTTATTTACGGGAGGAGAGCAAGATTAGTAGATGTATCAAATTGAATGGTGCAAACATAACCATTTGATCTGATATTCTCACTTTTTTTTTTACCCTCTCTTTGTTCCCAATATCTCAACACCCCGCCGACCGATATATCTCATAACCTTACCAACAAATTGTACCAATACTATATACCCCCCAATCAAATTTCATGAAGATCGGATTAACGGTTCGGAAGTTATGCTCGGACAAACATACATACATACAAACGCCGATTCTTCCAAGTTGACTCAGAGAACTTGCTTCGCTCGTTCAATTAGTATAGAAGAAAAGCGATGGCACTGGTTTGTTAATATAAATGAGTCGTAGGTAGTAGTTTTGTGACAGTTATTAAAAGTAACAGTTTCTGATACAGTCGCCTAGTTCCGACGCTTGTAACATCGCTCGCCGGAAATGACTATATACACATAATAGGTGTCAGTGCTATAAAACTGCATTCAATACGCTAGCACAGACTATGCAAGCCTTGTATGAGCGCATCGTATAAATAATTGAATGATTCAGGTTTATTTACATACATCCGAGGACGCACCGTATCAGGGACGGAGCGCGGATCCTGATCTCGCGTAGATTCTCACGATATACAAATGTATGGAGTATTCTTCTAGCGTATCAATGGTTTGCCTTTTTTTGTTTACTCATTTAAATAAAAAAGCGACCAAGTGCGATTCGGACTCGCCCATGAAGGGTTGCGTAGCAGCAAGTAACATAATATAAAAGTTCTTGGATGGATTACGATTTATGACGTATTAAAAAAAACTGCTTACTAATTTTCACTAGAAACGGGATATTTACCATGATTTTTGAGTTTTATATGTTCCCAATATTTCGGCACAGTTGCATGCGCCATGATCACGGGAGAACTGACTAAAGTCTTTGCGAGTAGATGTTATTGGCAGATATATACGTAATAACTTAACACTCGCTTGTCGCAGAATACTCGCGGATCCCGGAATGTCACTGCGTGATTTAATCCGCACGCACAGAGGTATTAGGTCTGCGTCACGACACTTCACTAAGAAATTCACAGACTCACGCAGGCACTCACACTTTTTCCGCAAGCGTTCTAGTTCTTTCACCACTATGACGAAATCCGGCCCGTACCGGTTCGCGATATAACTTTTGAAACTATCATGGTTATGTACATAATTTTCACTAGAAACGGGATATTTACCATGATTTTTGAGTTTTATATGTTCCCGATATTTCGGCACAGTTGCATGCGCCATGATCACGGGAGAACTGACTAAAGTCTTTGCGAGTAGATGTTATTGGCAGATATATACGTAATAACTTAACACTCGCTTGACTTTAGTCAGTTCTCCCGTGATCATGGCGCATGCAACTGTGCCGAAATATCGGGAACATATAAAACTCAAAAATCATGGTAAATATCCCGTTTCTAGTGAAAATTATGTACATAACCATGATAGTTTCAAAAGTTATATCGCGAACCGGTACGGGCCGGATTTCGTCATAGTGGTGAAAGAACTAGAACGCTTGCGGAAAAAGTGTGAGTGCCTGCGTGAGTCTGTGAATTTCTTAGTGAAGTGTCGTGACGCAGACCTAATACCTCTGTGCGTGCGGATTAAATCACGCAGTGACATTCCGGGATCCGCGAGTATTCTGCGACAAGCGAGTGTTAAGTTATTACGTATATATCTGCCAATAACATCTACTCGCAAAGACTTTAGTCAGTTCTCCCGTGATCATGGCGCATGCAACTGTGCCGAAATATCGGGAACATATAAAACTCAAAAATCATGGTAAATATCCCGTTTCTAGTGAAAATTATGTACATAACCATGATAGTTTCAAAAGTTATATCGCGAACCGGTACGGGCCGGATTTCGTCATAGTGGTGAAAGAACTAGAACGCTTGCGGAAAAAGTGTGAGTGCCTGCGTGAGTCTGTGAATTTCTTAGTGAAGTGTCGTGACGCAGACCTAATTACCTCTGTGCGTGCGGATTAAATCACGCAGTGACATTCCGGGATCCGCGAGTATTCTGCGACAAGCGAGTGTTAAGTTATTACGTATATATCTGCCAATAACATCTACTCGCAAAGACTTTAGTCAGTTCTCCCGTGATCATGGCGCATGCAACTGTGCCGAAATATCGGGAACATATAAAACTCAAAAATCATGGTAAATATCCCGTTTCTAGTGAAAATTATGTACATAACCATGTTAGTTTCAAAAGTTAAACTGCTTACTAGATCTCGTTTAAACCAATTTTGGTTGGAAGTTTACATGGTAATGTACGTCATATTTTTTTTTTTTCGTTTTATAATTCACTTATTTTAGAAGCTATGGGGTGGGGGACACACACTTTTTACCACTTTGGAATTGTCTCTCGCGCAAACTATTCAGTTTAGAAAAAAATAATATTATAAACCTTAATATAATTTTTAAAGACCTATCCATAGATACCCCACAAGTATGGGTTTGATGTTTTTTTTTTTAGTCTCAGTTCTAAGTATGGGGAACCCCAAAAATCAAAAACTACTTACTAGATCTCGTTCAAACCAATTTTCAGTGAAAGTTTACATGGTAATGTACATCATATATTTTTTTTATTTTTATCATTCTCTTATTTTAGAAGTTACGGGGGTCACACACACTTTTTACCACTTTGGAAGTGTCTCTCGCGCACTGAGTGCAATTTCTAAAGTTATTCTATTGAAAGTCGTTGACGTGTCGTCCCGGACACGGCTCGGATGTGCGTGAATCATCCCATAAAGTCAACACGCACCATATAAGTAGGCACAGGTGTCACAGATCCGGAAACATTCATCAAGTTTACTTAAAGACCACCTACGCAGTTTAAGTTCATTAAATAAACATTCTGGAAAAGGTTAGCAAAAAGTTACAACATCGGTTATGAAAAAAAATACCCCAAAGCGATGTTATAGTAGCCTAGGAAGGAACCGGCCCGCCTTCTGACCCCTAAGGTCATAAACCGTGCAGTGACTTTTTCATTGCTATTATTCACTAGTGAGTTATAAAGCCAGTTGAACATTTACACAGAGTGTGTATTTCTGTTTTACACCTGTAATCAAACAGTGACTTTTTCGTTGCTATTATTCACTAGTGAGTAATAGTACTTGTACTAATATTTATTCTGTGGTTATAGAGATAGTTGAACATTTACACAGAGTGTGTATTTCCGTTTTATTATTATTTTCTTCACTAGGTGTTGAAAAACGTCGTATGATACACGTGTGTAATGATGATTACCGTCCTCGGCTCACTTAAAACCCTCACCTAACGGCTCGGCTAGCTTATTACGTATCTTACGCGCAATTCTATGCAATCGCATCCAAATTGCAAATTAGTACAAAGTATTAGGTATCAGCGATACGTAATACGAATTTGCAATTTGAAATCAAAGTCATAAAAGTTCATGATTACTTAATTAGTTCATTTTGAATTAAAGTACCTACGTTAAGTAAAAAATTACCATTTTATACTAGATTCTGAAAAATGTGCTATGTTTATTAAATATGCAATATTTACGTATATTAGTATTTTGTGTAAAAAAAACATAAGTAAAACACTTAGTTTCAAATTAGTTGTTAAAGTTTTAGAATGTATTTTTTTAATATCAAGCCCATATTCCTATTTCTGGTACCTAATCGTAACAGTTTTTTTGATGGAGGGCGAAAAAATCGTCTTTTTTGTACTTTGCGTTCCCTGAACGAACAAAGTAAGTAAACTTGTTTCCGAACATAATTCAAAGTTCCGACTTCCATCACAGTATAGTTGAGTTATTTGCGAATCAACTTAACAACCATGGAGAAATGTTATTAGATTAGTTGTGGAAATAAAATATCATATAGGTCCGAAGGCGCCTCTTGGATATGTTGTTTTTCTAAGGCCGTGAAGCACAATCGTAGCTAAACTAGGTAAATATCATTAGTTTAGCTATGATTGTGCTTCATTGGTTTTTACACTGTTTTTTTGTTTCAAGCACATTCATAGCCAAACTAATGATATTTATGTGATACTATAAATTAAAACTTGTGTGTTAGGCCATATAATTACCGGCAAATTAGTTTTTGCTACGTGAAGAAGTGTTGATGAGCTGTGATAAGCAAAAAACACAAAAAAAAGAGCGCCACAAGCGAAAGCAACCATTTTGACAATTTTAAACGGGCAGATCTTCATGATTAAGTACTAAACGAGAAGATTGACAGAGATCTTTGTAATTTAGAATAGTAGTAGAGCTTTCTTGTGAAAGAGTTCGTCCGGGGAAGTACTACCACCATACCTATTTCTGCCGCAAAGCAGTAGTGCTCGTATTGCTGTATTCCGGTTTGAAGGGTAAGGGTGCCGGGGAAATTACAGGCACATGAGACTTTTCATATTTATGTCTCATGGTGGCGGGCGCAGTGCAATGCCACATAGGGCGCGTACAAGGTGGACGTGACCTATGAGGTAATGCACTGTTCATAGGCAGAGGTTACCGCTTAACATCAGGTGGGCCATCTGCTTGTTCCGTAATTCAAGTAGCAAAAAAAAAAAGACTCCGAACAAGATGACCCAAAAAAGTGCTGTGATATTTGCGTATTTTTTTAAGACCCTATAAATTATCTTCATCTTACGGAACTCTTACAAAAATAATAATTTTATTTTCATCTAAAAACAGCATTTCACAATATTTCCGACGAATCGTAAACACAAAACAAAATACAACTCTTTAGAATTTCTCAACAGTCGAAGCCAGATAAATCAAAAGTTACTTAGATCAATAAAAACTTTTTATCCTATTTCATTTAGAAATATTTTATGGATTCGTTTCCCCTTCCTTGTCGATAAACTTTGTTGAAGTAATTACCCTGTTTGCAGATTGATTACGTACAGTGTGATGTAATTTACACCGCACGTTCGTGACTAGTGTTTCCTAGCGGAAGTTGCATATTGTAAAGCACTAGTTAAACCTCCACTTGAGGCATTCAGATCTTATTCTGTTTATACTTTATTATTTTTCAAGTGTAAACCACACTTTATGGATAACATCAAATTTAAATGTAACCCAAAAATTCCGTTCCAGCGGGACTCGAACCCACAACCTCGCGTGTGATCGGCGAGGCCTTTACTAATTCGGCCATAGAACACTATGACGCTGAAGACGAAATTTGTGGGCACTATCAACTTGGCTATAGCGCCGATGGGAGCCATCTACAGGTGTTTCATTAGAAACCTTCTGTTCAAAGTCCGAAATTAGTTCGAAACATTGACAAGAGATGACGCCACTGCTATATCATCATAGTTTATTATTTTTTCAAGTGTAAACCACACTTTATGGATAACATTAAATTTAAATGCTTTTTTTTTTTGCTTTTTAAATTTCGTCTTCAGCGTCATAGTGTTCTATGGCCGAATTGGTAAAGGCATCGCCGATCACAGGCGAGGTTGCGGGTTCGAGTCCCTAATGGGACGGAATTATTGGGTTACATTAAAATTTGATGCTGATTAGTTAGTTAGAGACATTAAGGTGGATGTTCTCGCTTGAGGCAACAAATTCTTTTTTTTATAAATGAAATGCAATCAGTTTATTTGCTAGAACATGGTAGGATACATGGAAGGCCATATGTTATAGTGAGGAGCACATGTTCTTGCTTCACAAGCATGCAAATGTTTTAAAATAGGTACGTCTCTGTTACATACATTGGATAAAATAAATATCAATCAATTCATTAATACTACTAATCAATTACAATTTTACTATTAAAACCTCCGTGAGTGAGAAACATAATTGAAAAAAAAATCGCCGTGAAGCCTTCGCGAATACTCCTTGAGGAAGGGGAAAATAAATCCCAGAAACTAGAGTCTGAACAAGTACCTAAGTGAGTTAATACCGTTTTTTTTCAATTAATTACTATATTTTGGTATCGGTGTTTTGATCTGTGTTTTGGTGTTTTTTGCTCATTACAGCTCATCAACACTTCTTCAGATAGCGAAAGTTGATTTCTAACTAGGAGACTTAACACACATGTTTTAATTGATAGTATCTCATAAATATCATTAGTATCTACGATCCCCCTAAACAATAAAAAAACACTAAAAATGTGTTTTTAGAGGGATCGTAGCTAAACTGATGATATTTATGAGATACTATCAATTAAAACATGTGTGTTACGTCTCCCAGTTCCCGCGAAATCAACTTTCGCTATCTGTAGAAGTGTTGATGAGCTGTTATGAGCAAAAAACACCAAAAAAAAAACGCGCCGTAAGCGAGACCATCCACCATAATTAGAACGGCAAACAGTTATCAAGCATCATCACATTCCCCGTAAATCTTTGATGCAAAGAGGGTAAGTCGTCCTTTAGGGACACTTCCGGAAGACTAGGAGACCCTTAGGGTATAGTGAAGGTGAGAAACAGGATTGGACATTATCATAATAGACCTTAAATATGAATATGAAATGGCTTACAACGTAACAACCATGTTTTTAATGCTTTTTAGGGTTCCGTACCCAAAGGGTTAAACGGGACCCTATTACCTACTACTAAGGCTCCGCTGTCCGTCTGTCACCAGGCTGTATCTCATGAACCGTGATATTTAGACAGTTGCAATTTTCACAGATGATGTATTTCTGTTGCCGCTATAACAACAAATACCTACTAAAAAACAATAAAATAAACTTCGATAAATGTTCCTTTATGGAAGAAAATAAATATTTAAGTAACAAGTAATTAATATTGTAAAAATTAAAAACCCTCAACGCAATGAAACGGCTGAACTGATTTTGATCAAACATAGCTAAGAATTCAATTCAAACAAAAAAAAAAGTAATCCTTTCATCTGTTCGGGAGCTACGATGCCACAGATAGACACACACACACACACACACACACACACGTCAAACTTATAACACCCCGTCGTTTTTGCGTCGGGGGTCAAAAACACGTTTGTTGTATGTGAGAAACGGAACCCTTCGTGCGCGAGTTCGACTGTCACTTGTTGTATTAGTATGTGGTCCGTGTTAAGTCCGGCCTAACAATAAACCTCTGTTTCCTCCCGCGGATATCGTAAAAGCTGTATTACGCCAGGGGATGGGCAGCAGGTTCTACCGGAGTAATCAACACCAATACTCACAAATACCAATGTAATTACCGATACGTCCGCCATTCATACCCACATTGCCCCATTGGCCACATCCCCACAATTTTAATATGAATTTTCCAAATTTATTTTAATTTTTGATTTTGAATTTATTATTAATTATGATTTTACTCGAAATTTGGACACTTTAACTTAATTTTATTATAATGTATTGTTGTCTGTTATAAACAAATTGAATTGAATTGAATTTCAGGGAGGCCTCGGCCAACAGTGGAGGTCTAACGGCTGCTTAATAGATTGCTATGATTGTTTGATAACAATCTGAAGCCCAATTCTCGTAATAAAATATAATATAATAATTCTCGTAATAAAATATAGTCAAATTAAAGTTCGGATCATGTTACGATCTAGTGTCGATGTCACAAATGTCAAAAATGGTATTCTGCTCACCTGACAATACAACGCGGAATGTGATTATATCGAAATGTGACTGTAGCTTGAATGTTTCAAAGTTCTGAGAATTCTCTCTTTCACTCTTTACAATTATTATATAGCACTATCCTACTCTAATATATGGTCGCAAGAATTAAAAGTACATAATACTGTTGTTATGAGGGAGCAGAATACCAATTTTTCAGGCAATTCACAATACAGTCTTGATTCGGTCAACTTGCAGTGTGCCGTTAAATAAATAAGAGAATTGGCCTTCTGATTCGTGCAAATAAAGCTATTTTGACTAAATTAGTTACATTCAATTTTCTTATTTTTCATTAGGTAGTGTCGTCAAAGTTTTTGATACTGTTACAAAAGAAGCTAGGTTAGTCTAGTGGATTTTGCGTCAACACTAGGCAGAAATCTTCATATAAAAAGCGGCCAAGTGCGAGTCGGACTCGCCCATGAAGGGTTCCGTAGCAGCAAGTAACATAATATACTTACTAAATCTCGTTCTTACCAATTTTCGTTGGAAGTTTACATGGTACATCATATTTTTTTTTAGTTTTATCATTCTCTTATTTTAGAAGTTACGGGAGGGGAGGGACACATTTTACCACTTTGGAAGTGTCTCTCACGCAAACTATTCAGTTTAGAAAAAAATGATATTAGCAATCTCAATATCATTTTTGAAGACCTATCCATTGATACCCCACACGTATGGGTTCGATGTTTTTCTTTTATATTTTTCAGTTCTAAGTATGGGGGAACCCCAAAAATTCATTGTTTTATTTCTATTTTTGTTTGAAAATCTTAATGCGGTTCACAGAATACATCTACTTACCAAGTTTCAACAGCATAGTTCTTATAGTTTCGGAAAAAAGTGGCTGTGACATACGGACGGACAGACAGATAGATAGACAGACATGACGAATCCATAAGGGTTCCTTGTCTTTGACTACGGAACCCTAAAAAACGCTTCGCATTGCACGGAAAAGCAGTTTATTGAATATCTCCTGAAATATAGATAACATTATGTATTTATGTATTTAATAAACAATCGAATCTAGCCAAAAGATTGAGGAATTTTTTTTATATCGAGAAAATATTGTCCTATCGTGTTTCTGGTACAGTGATCCCTCGGACTTATAATGTAGTATCCATGCATATTTATAATTAGAATATTGTAATAGATTTAACCAGTTAAAAACCTAATCTATGATAGGTAATTTTGCGGTATATGTCCTCAACTTAGAGACGGATACGGCAAAGACCTCACAAACAACTCATGTCGGCATTACGTAAAGCAATAAGACGTAAGATAATACGAATATTTTTCCTTATCCGATAGTTATGCTGTGTTTATGACTCTCTTTCACAAACATTTTAATTTATTTTCACGTTTATACTTATTTTTTTATCTGTGTTTATACTTAGCTGATACTTATCCCATTTGTGGGATGTTGACTGCCTGGCTCACGAATTCTTGTCCCAAATTCTTGTTGCGACAGCGTGGCCCACGTGTAAAACGTACGGACAACCTGGCCCAAATTTACCACAGACACAGATTAATTAATAATGATTATGGAAAACTGGAGAAGGTACAGTCAGTTAAATAATTTCACAGTACATGAAATTTATGACCAGAACTTTAAATCCCGGTGTCCCTCCCCTACAAATATCTGTCTTTCAGCGAGATTTAATACTAGTTGTTCGCCCTGAACTGAGACCTCGCGAATACACGCAATGTAGGTAGGTTACCTACTTTATTTACGTTTATATTCTGATCCTACATAACTTTAGTGAATGAGTGAGAAGGTTTATAATGTAAGTGAAGTGGTGAAGCTAAAAAAGGCAACTTTTTTTTATGATTATTTCGAAGCTAGAAATTTATCCCCAATACAAGATTTTATGCTGTGGTGTGTCCGGCCTAAGAATAGACCCCTCCGTCTCCTCCCGTGGATGTCGTAAAAGCCGACTAAGGGATTACCCGGACTTGCTGATAAGATTCGTTGGTATAAGATTTGTCCTGGCTGTTAGTTTATTATGGAATGTGTTATTACTGGAAGAAAGCGTTAGCCGAGTCAGTCGTGGAAAGCAATGGCGGCGATGAGCTCACCACTTGTCACGTCTATATTCCACGATGGTGCAACCCACTGTGAAAAGAGGCCCATTGAGGCTCTGCGTACCCCCCTTGGGGGAAAAAGGCGTGTGTCTATGTATGTATGTATGTACAAGATTTTATTATATTATTACTGATCGGAACCGAGTGCTGATCACAATGAGCCTAAACACGGCAAGTCTATTATTATCCAGCGTGGTGTTCCGTTGTCTACCTTCCGTCTTCATCATCAGATCAGCTCGCTGTCATCATCATATTGTATTGTCATCGGAACTAGACAGGTATGCCAAAATTCACCTCAATCGGATATCGGAAAATCACCCTTATCGCCACCCGTGAAATATTTATCATTGAGTAGTTCCATGGCCATCTCTGGTATTATTCATCGGACGATATGGCACTTTCTGAATGCACATGCTTGACTTGTTGCTGAAAATACTGAAATCGCTATATAAGTGCCTGTAATACCTACCTATTTGAGGAGTTCCCTCAATTCTTTATGAATCCCATCATCAGTACCAGATTTTGATTAAAATGGGACCAAACTGGAAGTATACAGGTGGAAGTACAGGTGAGATCGTGGTCAAACAAAGGTCTATTAATGTTAAAAAAAAAAAAAAAACGGAGTCACCTAAAAAAAACGAATTCAGAACCTCCTCCTTTTTCCGAAGATCTTGGAGAGAAAAGGTTTTAATGCACTACATACATTTCACATAAATCCACGCCTTGAGAGTAAGGCAACTATTTCAGTTTTTATAAAATACATAAACATCCTAAAATAAAATCCAACACTGAATTCAAATAAATATAAATCTTCCTGAATGGATCACAAATATTCACAAATGATAGTATACAAATAGCTAATACCACGTTATCTAACACATGGTCAGAACAACGCGTGGCCTAGTCTATTAATACCAACTAAAGACGTCGCCCTTGGTCTTTGAGTATCAAGACCAAATTGGTACTCACTTTTGAAGTCCATTCAAATAGAAACTAAGCGTAGACCGCTTATGGTTCTAATTGTAAAAGTTTACAGTAGTTAGTTTTGAGTACAAAAATCTGAAGGAGCATTTACAGGGTCATTTGAAAAATGTGCAAACCGGTTTATGTCCAAATTGGTATCATTAAAATAAATGTTTGTTCTACGATTCTTTGGATTTTTCTAATGATTTTAAGGATAACAAAACAAAACAACAAAACAAAATAAATAAACAAAATAATAAATAATAATAATATAAATAAATAACAAAATAAAGATGTTTCTCATTCATCCATTAACTTCAAGTAAGTATTAATTCTTAAGAATCACCTATTTAAAGCCTAGAATTGAAATTATCGTGGTTACATTTTAGAAAAATTACGATTATGAAACCTTTTTTTCCACAATCTTTATCGAAAAATATACAAAAAATTCTAATGTCAATCTACATCATACCTATAAAGCATGTGTACTCTTCTTTTCTTTTAAAAAAAAACTAAAGTTGTATTAAAGAAATTTGCAAAGTAGCCACTGTCTTCGTAGTTACAACCATTTTCTCCTAAACTATCAATCATAAGACATTTTTTCACACGACCTGCTTGACAATGTATTACATTATCATGCAACCTCAACATAAAGCAAAGCGGATATAAAGTAATATGAAACTCCCTAGGGAATAAAGTGATTTGAATTTGGAACGTCAAGTTCGAGTGGAAACTCGTGGAAAAATCTTAGTCAAAAAATGCCCATTGTAAAGAAGTTTGTTCGAAATTAGAACTGGCCACCAGAAAAAAAAAAAAAAAAAAAACCCTTACAAAGAACTTAAAACAAAATACAATGTTTGGTGATGTGATTTTTAGTAAATTTTAATTGTCTCGCAGGTGTGAAAAGTTGAGTATCAAATCAAAAAATTTAATTCAGGCTTATTGGAAAATGTACAAAAACCTAAACAGTAAGCCCATGTCAACAACAACCTTAAAAACTAACATACATATAAAAAACACTTTAATACTAGACTATCATTTAGACTCGTGTAGGCGTATGACGCACCTGCGCGGTGTCTCGTGTCAGGCGTCCGAAGAACCTCCTGAACTTGACACCTTTCGACCAGAGGGGCTAGTCTGCAAATTTGACAAGCATCTTACACGGCCGTGTGGTGTACACTACACGGATTTTAGTATAGATAAATCGAAGAGCGCCCCTAGCGGGCACCTTGAGAACCTCAAATCCCGTACAAAAATCCGTGTAGTGTACACCACACGGCCGTGTAAGTTGCTTGTCAAATTTGCAGACTAGCCCCTCTGATGCTCCTCTGGAATAAAGCCTGTCTTCTTGTTGGGCAGCTTGAATCCCCTCGCTTCACTCAGGACTCTATATAACTAGAGTCCCTCGTTACGCTCAGGGTTCAATATTCTGCCCGCGACGGAAGACACTGCTTAATTCCCATAGTGCATAATCTACTATTATTGCCTTCAGTGTATTAAATAACATAAAACCGAGAGGACCTTCTTTTTATTTCACGACCTCTGTGGCGCGGCTGGCGATGGTTCGCCTGCGATGCAGGAGGTTGCGGGTTCGATTCCCGCCTCGGAACAAATAATTTGTGCGTTCTGCAGATATTTGTTCAGGGTGTTCTGTGTGTTTTTTATGCATAATAAAAATATGTAATGTATTATATTTAAGTATATCAGTTACTCTAGTACCCATAACACAAGCTCTAGCTTAGCTTGGGGCTAGATTATGTTGTGTGAACTGTCCAGCATTATTTATTTCTTTTTGAAAATTAACTTCCTTATGAATTTTAAATTGAAAAAAACGTAATTTTCGCTCACTTTTCGTTTCACGAGCGCTATTCTTACCTGAACTTTAATGAGGTAGATAGTGACAGAAATTGGCGTCCATCGACGCCTTAGGCGCAAGCCAGACACAAGCGGCGCGGGCGCGGGCGTGCCATAAGCGCACCTCTTCTATCTGTTTCTACCACGTCCGTCTACATTTTGTATGAAAGAACATTGGAAAGGCATCGAGACGGCACGCCACGGTTGCGCCACGGTTGCAACGAAGGCGTACCGCAGGCACGCACCCCCCCGCCACTTCGCCCACACCCGCCGGTTGTATTTGAATGCCACCGTTACACTGTCCCGTCGTGAGCGTGCCACGGGCGCGCCCGATGCGCGCCGGTAGCGCACCCGATGCGCGCCGGTAGCGCACCCGATGCCCGCCGGCAGTGCGCCCGGTAGCGCGCCCGATGTGCGCCGTGCCTCTTGTGTCTGGCTTGCGCCTTACGTTTAGCAAAAACAATATTTTATCAAAGTTGGTCCTTAGTTTCGCTAAAATGTTGTATAGCACACATCTTGTGGTACGATTTGAACTGAAGATAAACGTATTATGTACAATTGGTTAGCTAAATGTGTTTGAACACTAAGTAATCTTTGGAGTGTGTTTGCCCATGCGAAGCTCAATGGTACTCGTAATTCTCCTAAACTGCTCCCATGTGGAGTTGGGACGGAGATAGTTAATAATGATAATACGATGTGATTGTAGACAATATTCAGATCATTACCACTCAGCAATTACATTAACTTGCCACAATATTACGGAACATTTTTACATATCGAAAAGCTTTTGCTGTGGTGTGCCCGGCCTAAAAATAAACCTCTCCGTCTCCTCCCGTGGATGTCGTAAAAGCCGACTAAATCTAAAGCCAAACCAACGCGTTCAGCCCGCGTCCGCGGTGGCGTGCACGGTGGCGATCCATCATTGTCTTACCAGCCACCGTGCACGCCACTGAGGACGCGGGCTGAACGCGTTGGTTTGGCCTGAGCTTAAGGGATTACTCGGACTAAGATTCGATGGTACAAGATTTGTCCTGGCTGCTAGTTTATTATAGAATGTGTTATTACTGGAAGAAAGCGATAGTCGAGTCAGTCGTGGGAAGCAATGGCAGCGATGAGCTCACCACCTGTCACGTCTATATTCCACGATGATGCAATCCACTGTGAATAGAGGCCCATTGAGGCTCTGCCCAAACCCCCCCCCCCCCTTCGGGGAAAAAAGCGTGTATGTAAAAGCTTTCACATAATTGAGAAGCCCCGGTTTTCCGGGCATTTTTCCTCTAATATTGTATTCCCAATTCATGTCTAATCGCCCGCTCTCATTGCAAAAACATCGTCGTGCATCTGGCTCTATTCCCACGTTGGGTACAGATGAGTAGCTTGAATAGTAAAAGTAAAAAAATTAAAAAAGAGTTTTTTTTATTTTTTATACTACTTGGATGACGGAACATGCAAGAGGCCCACCTGATGTTAAGCGGTAACCTCTGCCTATGAACAGTGCATTACCTCATAGGTCACGTCCACCTAGGACGCACCCTATGTGGCATTGCACTGCGCCCGCCACCCTGAGACATAAATTAAAAGTCTCATGTGCCTGTAATTTCACCGGCACCCTAACCCTTCAAACCGGAACACAGCAATGCGAGCACTACTGCTTTGCGGCAGAAATAGGTATGGTGGTAGTTCTTCCCCGGACGAACTCTTTCACAAAAAAGCTCTACTAGGCAGAGTCCATTAGGGCAGGCAACGCATTGGCAATACCTCTGGTGTTGCAGAGATGTCAATAGGCGACGGTAACCGCTTACGATCAGGCGGGCCGTAAGCCTGTTCGTCGAGACATAATATAAATAAATAAAAAAAATAAAAAAAGTCCGGACAGTTAATGAATCCTACCATAATATTATAAGTGTTTTTTGAAAAATATATTTTTCGATACAAGCTTTTATAAAATTAGTGATCGTAACCGTGTGCTGATCAAAATGAGCCTAAACACGGCCAGTCTTCTATTATCTATCGAGGAGTTCCGTTGTCCACCTTCCGTCTCCATCATCAGATCAGCTCGCTGTCACCATAATATTACATTGTCATCGGAACTTGACAGGTATGCCAAATTTCAGCTCACAGCTCAATCGGTTGAGGATTGCAGGATGGAATCCTAGACAAAAATACATAACATATACATTGCAAGTTATATAAAAGCTTGTAATAAATGCACTAGTTTGTGAGTGTGTGCGTGTCTTAGTATGTTAGTTACATCTTCATGCTGAAACGGCTTGACGGATTTGGATGAAATTTGGAATGGAGATAGCTTGACTCCCGGAATAACACATAGCCACATTTTTACCCAGATATTCCCACGGGATCGAGACCTATGCTGGTAACACCGCGGGGCACAGCTAGTATTATAAATGCGAAAGTTTGTGCGTGTCATAGTATGTTAGTTACATCTTCACGCTGAAACGGCTTGACGGATTTGGATGAAATTTGGAATGGAGATAGCTTGACTCCCGGAATAACACAGCCACATTTTTATCCAGATATTCCCACGGGATCGAGACCTATGCTGGTAACACCGCGGGACACAGCTAGTATTATAAATGCGAAAGTTTGTGCGTGTCTTAGTACGTTAGTTACATCTTCACGCTGAAACGGCTTGACGGATTTGGATGAAATGTGGAATGGAGATAGCTGGAAACCCGGAATAACACATAGGCAAATTTTTATTCCGATATTCCCACGGGATCGATACCTATGTGGGTAACACCGCGGGGCACAGCTAGTATTATAAATGCGAAAGAAAGTGTGTGCGTGTGTTAGTATGTTAGTTACATCTTCACGCTGAAACGGCTTGACAGATTTGGATGAAATTTGGAATGGAGATAGCTTGACTCCCGGAATAACACATAGGCAATTTTTTATTCCGATATTCCCATGGGATCGAGACCTATGCTGGTAACACCGCGGGGCGCTGCTAGTATTATAAATGCGAAAGTTTGTGCGTGTCATAGTATGTTAGTTACATCTTCACGCTGAAACGGCTTGACGGATTTGGATGAAATTTGGAATGGAGATAGCTTGACTCCCGGAATAACACATAGGCAATTTTTTATTCCGATATTCCCATGGGATCGAGACCTATGCTGGTAACACCGCGGGGCACAGCTAGTATTATAAATGCGAAAGAAAGTGTGTGCGTGTGTTAGTATGTTAGTTACATCTTCACGCTGAAACGGCTTTACAGATTTGGATGAAATTTGGAATGGAGATAGCTTGACTCCCGGAATAACACATAGGCAAATTTTTATTCCGATATTCCCACGGGATCGATACCTATGTGGGTAACAACGCGGGGCACAGCTAGTATTATAAATGCGAAAGAAAGTGTGTGCGTGTGTTAGTATGTTAGTTACATCTTCACGCTGAAATGGCTTGACAGATTTGGATGAAATTTAGAATGGAGATAGCTTGACTCCCAGAATAACACATAGACTCATATTTATCCCGATATTCCCACGGGATTGAGACTTAGGCGTGTAACAACGCGGGCTAGTAAGTAATAATAAGTTAAAATCGTTCATTCTCTCGGGTTTCGAGCGGCAACTTTTGATTGGGACGGGACTTAACCAATTCACTGTTTAACGAACGAACTAATCTGCTTACGATCTGTCAACGGTGTTTGTGAGTTATTGAGACAGTTATAACGCGCCGTTGACATTTCAGCGCGCCAGAGTGAATGATTAAACGTAGCTTGTAGTGATACGTCACTCGGGAGTTTTGTAAACAATAAGACGTGGTCACGGTTTCAATGGTCTGTCATTTTTGAAAGAAACGTCGTTTTTTTAGGGTTCCGTAGTCAAAGACAAGGAACCCTTAGGATTCGTCATGTCTGTCTGTCTGTCTGTCTGTCCGTGTATGTCACAGCCTTTTTTTTCCGAAACTATAAGAGCTAGGTAGGTAGATGTATTCTGTGAACAGCATTAAGTTTTTTACACAAAAATTGAAAAAAAAAACAATTATTTTTGGGGTTACTTAGAAATGAAACTCAAATTTTTTTTTTTCATCAAACCTATACGTGTGGGGTATCTATGGATAGGTCTTCAAAAAAGATGTTGAGGTTTCTAATATCATTTTTTTCTAAACTGAATAGTTTGCGCGAGAGACACTTCCAAAGTGGTAAAATGTCCCCCCCCCCCCGTAATCTTCTAAAATAAGAGAATGATAAAACTAAAAAAATATATGATGTACATTACCATGTAAACTTTCACTCAAAATTGGTTTTAACGAGATCTAGTAAGTAGAATTGAAACTATCGTGGTTGGGAATCATATTAAAAGACGAATAATAGTGGTAATTAGCCGTTTATCTTTTAATATCTAGTAAGTAGTTTTTTTTTAATACGTCATTAATCGTAATCCATCCAAGAACTTTTATATTATGTTACTTGCTGCTACGGAACCCTTCATGGGCGAGTCCAAATCGCACTTGGCCACTTTTTTGAGTTTGTTCGTGTAATTTTAGGGGCATTTTAAACGGTAAAACTTGGATAAATAGCACATGTCGTCGCTAATTTTACTAAGTGACGTAACCGACATTTTGGTAATTTTACAGGACAAGCTTTTTTGTTGGCGTCGCGTACAATTGTGACTGATTTGTGACTGTAACACGCTTAAATATGAATCGATTAAAATGAAAATGCACACCAATATACTTCAAACTAAGGCCTTCCTGATAACGTACTTTTGATATTATTTGAATAATTAGTTAATTCAATAAATCAATTTAAAGCAGATACGACACCTAGTTAGAACTTTATTTTGAAATGTTTGGCTTCAAATTTCAGATAGGTCGGGGTATTTTTGAAGTTAATTTCGTTAATTTTAAATCAATTACAGTTTAATATTTAAAAAACGCTTAGTTTACTTTGTTATTTGTTAAACTATCTGTCTCGAACATTAAAGGTAGGTTAATTAATCACAATGTTGTACCTACTTGATACGTTATAACCTAATTAGTAATATTATTATTGGAACAATTTTTATCATAAATCGAAATAAGATTTATCTAAGATAGGTAATATTTGAGTAGGTACTTAATTGATTATCGTAGGAAGAATAGAATATCAACATTTAACTCCATACTAACAAAATACCCGTACAAACATTTTCGCAATGCGTTAACTATGCGATAAATACAGAGGTGCACATAAAAACTTGCACATTGTCTTCATTGATCTTGAGAAGGCATACGACCAGGTACCCCGAGAGGTTTAGTGGTGGGTCCTAAAGAAGAAAGGTGTGCCTCTGAAGTACATGGAGTTGATCCGAGCAATCTACATTCGATGCAGTATCCAAGTCCGACAGTTGGCACTACAGTTACAATGTAGCTGTAAGCTTGCACCAAGGGTCAGCTCTTTGCTATTACCTGGTGATAATGGACGCTCTTACGTCGGACATTCAGGAGGAAGCTCCCTGGTACCTGCTGTTTGCCGATGACGATGACATTGTGCTGGTTGCCGAGAATGGCTTCGAGGTCCAGAGTAGACTGAAGGAATGGCGGCAAAGAATGGAGAGTGATGGCCTGAAAATCATCAGAACCAAAACCGAGTACGTGTTCTGCTATTTCGGCGGTCTCTCCAATCCTGTGACATTAACACTTGCCGAGATGTCCTTACCTCCTCCTCCTTGTTCCTTGTTCCTTACCTCTTTCGGTTTTCGTTACCTTAGGGTCACTCTTACAGGGGGATAGTGAGATTGACCGGGACGTAACGCATTGGATCAACTCAGGGTGGATGAAATGGCGAAAGGTCACAGCAACAACGTGTGACCCACGGATGCCACTCAAGTTTAAGGGTAACATTTACAAATCCGTAACATGACCGGTCGTTATGTAGGTAAGGATCGGAATGCTGAGTCATGAAGAAGAAGAATGAAAGAAGATTGCATGCAGCAGAGATGAGAATGTTGAGATGAAAGTGTGGAGTGACAAGAATGGTTAAAAAAGGGAATAAGTATAAGAGGAAGTTTGAAAATTTCACCAAGGACAGAAAAGTTGAAAGGAAATCGTTAAGCTTGGTATAGGCATGTTATGAGGAGGGATAAAATGCATGTAACTAAGAAAGTTATGAATATTAATGTTAGTGGATGGAAGAGAAGATTAGAAAAGATGGATTGATTGCAGAGAGATGATATGAATGAGAAGGGAGTGAATGATGAAGTGACGGCTGATAGGGTAGAGTGGAAGAAATAGAAGTACTGCGCCGACCACAAATCAATTGGGAAAAGGGTAAGACAATGATGATGTGTGTTTGAGGACGATGACATGATATGGTTTGCTTCTTCTAGGCAATTTAAATATTAAATACATGAAAGTTGAAGCTACAATCGAATAACGATTCTGTCCCCTGCAGCAAGTTTATTACCTGTTGTAGATCGAAAGTTGCACACTGTGCATTTTCCGGAGTTATTTTTGACTGCTGCTTACACTCGGCTCTTTTCGCCGGTAACAGATAATTTTTTCTTGATGTCTGTCGTAAGAGGAAATTTCACACTTACGACTTGTTTGAGTACATTTAGCGTGGATAAAAATCTTACGAAAAGTCGTATGTGTAACTTAGGGCACTTAGAATAAATATAATTTTTAAGAACTGTAGATACGTCAACCATACTTCTACACACTGGTAGGAGATACAGCAACGGCGATTAGACAGATCGGTGCGTCTTCAGAAGTAGATAAAACCAACATCAAAAATGTCAGTTACGCCAAAATGTCGGTTACGTCACTTAGTCAGATTAACGACGATGTGTGATGTAGTGAAATTTAAGTGTATTGCGTGTCTTTTCGAAATGATGGATTTTTCCCTCTAAAACTCAGTTTTTCTGTCACTATTTTAACTGGGTTTAGGACTTGACGACTTGGCTAATTTTATTACAAATTAATATCACTTAACACTGGCGAAATTGTTTGCAGCACTTTCTGTCTGACCGTAACAATATCTATTGTTATAGGCCGTGGTATGAATCCGGACTACATTTTGGGACGAATACGGACTAAAATACAATTTTATTATTCGTGGGATGAATACGGCCTACATTTTGGTATGGATCCGGAAATTCAGCTCAATCGGTTGAGGATAACTGCTTTAAAGAAAGAAAGAAATAAACGTTTATTTATGACTACAAACAAATACACACACCAACAAAAAAACAAACAAGATATAATAAAATGTTGTTTTAAATAAAATCTAGAACAAAAACAAATTACACAGAAATAAAATATAAGGTAATTTGTGTGTGTGCCTGACGTAAGCCACAAAAGGGTCCTCAACTCAGCGTTTGCTAGGCTTTAAAATTCAGTTGCAAGATTCCACCCGGACATACATTGCAAGTTAATATAAAGCTTGTAATAATAAAATAGAAGGAGTAAAACAAGCAATATCCCGTGAACACTGCTCAGTTAGCCTGAACTAGATGGAATTGGAGCGAAAAGCTGAGAATTGTATAAACGAATATCTGGAATTTCGAGCATGAATGGAAGAAATTCGATATGTTTTAGCTTTCCATAATCACATCGGAATTTCGGAGTGTGAAGAAGCATGTGAATATAGGTACATATATTTTATATCTCAATTAAAGTGATCTAAGTTTTTAATTGGCACTGTCATTGCACTAACGTTTCTGCCTGAATTGGTGGTGGTGAATTTGGTGTGAAAAGTGGCTAGTCATAGACACGACAGCCCGCACCCTAATGCCTTTTTAACACCAATTTAGAAGTTAGTATTTCGGGGCACTACCATAAAGTTTTTTTGGACAACGGCGACCAAACAATAAGCATCAATAAAAATCAAAAATCAGGCGCTGTGTCTTTGTCGCAAACGCCACGAAGTTCCAACTAATTGGTTTTAAATGTGGATATTGTAAAAGAGTAGAATTTGTAAAAGTAATAAAAAAAGGAGTTTCTTATACAAAGGATATCATACTTTTCACTAGAAACGGGATATTTACCATGATTTTTGAGTAAAGGTTGTGTTTTGTTGTTTTTTGGTTGTTTGGTTTATTTTATTTTATTTATTTATTTTATTTTATTTTATTTTATTAATCCAGGATTTACAGTTATCTTATAGTTACTTATAGCTTAGTCACTATATGCTATTCTGAAACCAATTTAAATCCACATTATGTACACAGTTCGTTTAAAAAGAAGGTAGGTACGCATGCAAGGTCAACAAAAAAACTAAAACGGCAGAAAAGCCGGATAAGGTATATATCAGTTACATAGAAACGGTTTGATTGTGAAGAGTGAGAAAGAGGGTAGATCGATATATCTGCCAATATCATCTACTCGCAAAGACTTCAGTTAGTTCTCCCGTGATCATGGCGCATGCAACTGTGCCGAAATATCGGGAAGAAACAAAACTCAAAAATCAGGGTAAATATCCCGTTTCTGGTGAAAATTATATAACCATGATAGCTTCAAAAGTAATAAAGAGTATCATGGTATTATTGGAAAACAAATAAGTTTTTTGAGAAAAATAAATAAATAAAATAAATAAATAAATAATGCTGGACAGTTCACACAATATTATCTAGCCCCAAGCTAAGCAGAGCTTGTGTTATGGGTACTAGATAACTGATATACTTAATACAATATTATACATAGATAGATATTTTTTATTACCTATACATAGAAAATACCCAGTGTAACGCTTTTAAAAGGTGTCGTGCCTCATGGGCAGAGGATGAGGTTCCCAGCGGGCACCTACCCATGTAGCCCCTCCGCGGGGACAGACTCCACCAGCCATGTCCCAGCCCGAGAAGCAGACGTCCCGGGCCAGGAGGACTGGCTTGCCTCCGAGCAGCGAAGGGGGGTTAAGATGGAGTAGGGCCCGCTGTACTCCTACCAGGGAGAGGCACGTAAATGAGTGTACAGCGTTCTGAGATTAGATAAGTTTATTATAACATTATTTACATGTAACACAGTAATCAGACTACAATTTGGGCGCCTTATCTAGCATGAAAGAAAGTATTTATCTCAGGGTCATGAGTTTGAACCTACGTTACAAGTTTCTTAGCAACCAGGTCAGTATCGGTGGGCTCTCCGGCCAGAAGGACCGAGGGGCCCCGTAAGATGTGTGACAACGTGTGGTGTCGAGTGTGAGGTGTTGGTTAGTTTGGACAGAACACTTAGAAGGTGAAACACAGCTCGGGGAGTGAAGACACTCCCAGACCGCGATACCGGTTACGCAGGCCCAAGGTGGCTGGCTACGAAAGAAGAGAGCACAGCCGGGTCCCCGGCACCTGGTCCGTAGGCGTCCGGACTGGAAGGCGTCCTCCTCCCACCACGTCGTTGTCTCTCGAATGCTCCGGATACGGAGCTGGCTCAAAAGCCTCCCCAAAGAACCTGTCAAATAAATATTCATCCTGTTATGTTCTATTCGGCCACGTTCTCGAGCGCGCCGATTCATGATCAATATTACTTACCCCAATGGGGTTTCTTCGAAGGATTAAGCGCTTCGGCCTCGCCGTTATAACCGCCTGGCCAGATGGCCGACACCCGTCCAACCGAGCTCTTAGGAACCGCTTTAACCGCGGGGAATTTGGGCGCCTCTACTTAGAGGCTTGAAAAGAGTCGCCCCACACGATGGCGGGATCGATTAGAGCAGATGTTAATCGCCAACCTCACGTCCTCCGCCACGTGGTAGTCCTCCGCGTCAGCCTGGAGCCCTACAGAAAATCACTCATGAGTAGGAAACCTCGGCAACGAGACGTTGTCTAGAAGACCAATCATCCACTTTTTCCACTTACCAGTTGGACGGAACTCGATTTAGCAAAATAGATGTGCTTGCGACGATGAACTCAAGAAAAGAAAGAAAGATGGCTGTCTCTTGCCAGTCGCCAACTTAGATTCTACCAAAACGCATTTTGGTAGGATTAGTGGTCTCAAATGGTGAGTTTATTTAGATAAAGGTGGACGTCAAAAAGTGACGAAGACCTGAGTAGTTCCATGTTAAATTTAGAAAAGGTTACAACAGCTCTTATCCTGGAACGAGGGAAAATAGTTTACCAAGCCATTATCTGAAACCAAGATGAAACTACTATTTTAGTAGAAATTGAAAATGTAAGCAACATTACGAAATAAAGATGTCACTGTCAATTTTATGGCATCTCAAGGCGGAACGCCAGATGCGTTTCATGCCTATATCAAAATAACAGGGTTACAGTACACCCAACGCCCCGAAGAATTTTCCTTAGAAAATTCGCGGCTGACCCCAGCCGTAAAGTACAACAACTGAAGGGAAAAATATATTTAAAAAAAAAATGCAGATGTAGGGGGTATTTAGAAACCCGTTTCCTACTCTCTAATCAACAAAAATAGACAAGTTAAAGACCACCACCAGACCACATATCAGACTTCCAAGAACTAAAGTTATAAAAGAAAAAAAACTAACCTAATGTAGGTAGCTAGCCAGGTGTTGTTTTGCTTGAGGACTAGTTCCCTAGGATTGAAGATCCCATGCAGTGTTCAGACATTCCCACTCACACACACCGTTCTGTTCATTCTTCTCCTATCATTGTACATTTTCCCTTTCAAATCTCACATTCATACCTCCACAAGCAACCATAGTGACTAACTTCTCCCAGTTTAAGTTACTATGTTGTAAAATTTCACACCGATTTTATACTATTTGTTGACTGGTTTAACAGTTCAACCTTTGTAAATTTAATGAGTGTTCCTTTTCTTAGAATACCCTGTGTAGGCTTATTTTAGTCACGACCCGCTATTTAGCATTTAGGAAACACTCCCTGAAGAAAAAAAACTGCTGAACGAGAACAGTCCCAATAAAAGCCTAGATACCCAACTATCTAACCCACCTTATGCAACTTAACCTATCTATCAGTCTATATAGCGACTACCTAGCACACAGCTTAATAATAAGTGTTCACACCACGCACAGACTGGCGTAAAGAGAAGTGTGGCGGTCTATATAAGCCGTACCACACGACCCTTCAACAAGGTAGCGAGTCTGTGCCTACCAACAAAAATAACATTACACCAGCAATTTTCTTTCCATCATTTAGCCTACACCCAGGACAAAATACAACGTAGCCAACCTACGGTCCGGGGGTATGTTTGTAAAAAAAAAAGAAGAAGAAAAGTGTTTAATTTGTTGACTATGACAGCCAGTTGTGACATGACACTTGACATAAGTCCGACTTAAATTTTTAGAAGAAGAAGAAGAAGTTACTTGTTTACGTTTTTAATGAATGATATAATAAGCAAAGATTTTACATGTTATTACTTCAGTTTATTGTAAAAGGTGTAAAGTTTAATCCCCCCTTTCCCTGGAAATGAATTTTGCTACAGAAAAAGTCCGCTTGGATTGTAACTCGCGAACTTTCAACTAATTTTCATAATTATCTTTCAGACTTCATCTATAGCCATCACAAAAGCTTCTCGCTAAGAAGTAGCTGAGAATCTTACGAAAGACACCGGCTTATTAGAAAGCCTACACTAGATTACAGAAGTTTACAAGTGTAGCTATCAGCAATATGTAGCATTATAACTTCGAACCCATTAAATGGATTTAAGCGAGACAAAATTGTTTTAAATGCCCCTAATCAGAGGACAAGACAGAAGTGGTATGATCACATCCTATCAGACCAGCTAATGCGACCGTGGTTTAGTCCCATGATCCCTTACTATTTACCACCATGGCAGACCACCATAACAGTAAGTTTTCCTTCCTATCAGACCATCTCGAGCGACCATGGTTTAGTCCCATGATCACCGAATACAACAACAGCAAGTGTTCCTATCAGACATCTAGCTAGTGCGATCATGGTATATTACCATAATGCACTAGTATTTCCTCCGTGGCAGACCACATCAGCAACTTCAATAGGTACGGATTATAGGTTTATCCGTACCTCACAGTACCACTATTTTGTAAAATAAACACTATCGCTAAGCTGATATGAACAAAAGTTAAAGTTACTTGATTTTATTCAGATTTATTGAGTATTTTTAGGAATAGGGCTTATTTTTAATGAGGTTTCCTGCAACCGCCTCGAGCTTAGGCTGTTTTTTGTTAAGGAGTTGCTAACCGCTCCGTGTAATATGCAACAATTTAAGTATTTCAGGAATAGGGCTTATTTTTAACGAGGTTCCCTGGTAACCGCCTCGAGCTTAGGCTGTTTTTTGTTAAGGAGTTGCTAACCGCTCCGTATAATATGCAATAATTGAAATTTAGTTGAGTAAAATTAAAAGTAATAAGAGTTTACAAGTTAATTGATTCTACCGAAGGCCCACGTTGGGCGCCACTGTAACGCTTTTAAAAGGTGTCGTGCCTCATGGGCAGAGGATGAGGTTCCCAGCGGGCACCTACCCATGTAGCCCCTCCGCGGGGACAGACTCCACCAGCCATGTCCCAGCCCGAGAAGCAGACGTCCCGGGCCAGGAGGACTGGCTTGCCTCCGAGCAGCGAAGGGGGGTTAAGATGGAGTAGGGCCCGCTGTACTCCTACCAGGGAGAGGCACGTAAATGAGTGTACAGCGTTCTGAGATTAGATAAGTTTATTATAACATTATTTACATGTAACACAGTAATCAGACTACAATTTGGGCGCCTTATCTAGCATGAAAGAAAGTATTTATCTCAGGGTCATGAGTTTGAACCTACGTTACAAGTTTCTTAGCAACCAGGTCAGTATCGGTGGGCTCTCCGGCCAGAAGGACCGAGGGGCCCCGTAAGATGTGTGACAACGTGTGGTGTCGAGTGTGAGGTGTTGGTTAGTTTGGACAGAACACTTAGAAGGTGAAACACAGCTCGGGGAGTGAAGACACTCCCAGACCGCGATACCGGTTACGCAGGCCCAAGGTGGCTGGCTACGAAAGAAGAGAGCACAGCCGGGTCCCCGGCACCTGGTCCGTAGGCGTCCGGACTGGAAGGCGTCCTCCTCCCACCACGTCGTTGTCTCTCGAATGCTCCGGATACGGAGCTGGCTCAAAAGCCTCCCCAAAGAACCTGTCAAATAAATATTCATCCTGTTATGTTCTATTTGGCCACGTTCTCGAGCGCGCCGATTCATGATCAATATTACTTACCCCAATGGGGTTTCTTCGAAGGATTAAGCGCTTCGGCCTCGCCGTTATAACCGCCTGGCCAGATGGCCGACACCCGTCCAACCGAGCTCTTAGGAACCGCTTTAACCGCGGGGAATTTGGGCGCCTCTACTTAGAGGCTTGAAAAGAGTCGCCCCACACGATGGCGGGATCGATTAGAGCAGATGTTAATCGCCAACCTCACGTCCTCCGCCACGTGGTAGTCCTCCGCGTCAGCCTGGAGCCCTACAGAAAATCACTCATGAGTAGGAAACCTCGGCAACGAGACGTTGTCTAGAAGACCAATCATCCACTTTTTCCACTTACCAGTTGGACGGAACTCGATTTAGCAAAATAGATGTGCTTGCGACGATGAACTCAAGAAAAGAAAGAAAGATGGCTGTCTCTTGCCAGTCGCCAACTTAGATTCTACCAAAACGCATTTTGGTAGGATTAGTGGTCTCAAATGGTGAGTTTATTTAGATAAAGGTGGACGTCAAAAAGTGACGAAGACCTGAGTAGTTCCATGTTAAATTTAGAAAAGGTTACAACAGCTCTTATCCTGGAACGAGGGAAAATAGTTTACCAAGCCATTATCTGAAACCAAGATGAAACTACTATTTTAGTAGAAATTGAAAATGTAAGCAACATTACGAAATAAAGATGTCACTGTCAATTTTATGGCATCTCAAGGCGGAACGCCAGATGCGTTTCATGCCTATATCAAAATAACAGGGTTACACCAGAACATTATCTATATTTCACGAGATATTCAATAAAAACCGCTTTTTTGAGAGGCGCGTGGTGTGTTTTTTGTATGCAGATTTCTGCCTGGTGTTGGCACAGTCTTAAATGATATTGTTTATAACAATAAACATATTATTAGTATTTAGAAATCCTCTAATAAAGAAAAAAGCAATATACATTTTACTACTAGCAATATTTTTCACTAGAAACGGGATATTTACCATAATGTTTAAGTTTTGATATACCCCACCTTAAAAGCCTATAGTGGTTGAATTTTTGTATCTTGTCCAATGCTGTATACTACTATGTGGATAACGCAGTGGGCATTAAGATCCTAAGATTTATATTGTAGCTGTTTATTGTCCCTGAATAAATAAAATAAAATAAGTAGATAATAAATAAATAAATAAATATTGCCTGGACAGTTCACACAACATTATCTAGCCCCACGCTAAGCAGAGCTTGTGTTATGGGTACTAGATAACTGATATACTTAATACAACATATTACATAGATAGATATTTTTTATTATACATCGAAAACACCCAGAACACCCTGAACAAATATCTGCGATCGCACAAATATTTGTTCCGAGGCGGGAATCGAACCCGCAACCTCCTGCGTCGCAGGCCAAGCTTCGCCCGCCGCGCCACAGAGGTCGTCAAGCTAAGCAGAGATAATAAGCTTGCTTGATGAACAAATAAATTAGAACTCAAGCCATATCAGTTCCTTATCTTTCAAAGCCATACCATAATAACTACTTAATCTGTGGCTATAGGTACACCGCCACACAACATCACGAGACATTAAGTTCCATAACTTATGGAGTCTCGGCGCAAGCTAAGCAACTTAGCTGTTTAACTTATATGTTAATTTAACTACATGCCAAGACGTGGCCATTGCTGATTAAAGCTGGCATTAGGTCTGTAGAACATCGAATAAATATAATTTCTAACCGACTTCAAAAAAAGGAGGAGGTACTGACATCTTTTTAGGGTTCCGTAGACAAATGGCAAAAAACGGAACCCTTGTGGATTCGCATGTCTGTCTGCCTGTCCGTGTATGTCACAGCCACTTTTTTCCGAAACTATAAGAGCTGTGCGGTAGAAACTTGGTAAGTAGATGTATTCTGTGAATCGCATTAAGATTTTCACACAAAAAAAGAAAAAAAACAACAAAAAATTGGGGTTCCCCATACTTAGAACTGAAACTCATTTTTTTTTCATCAAACCCATACGTGGATAGGTCTTCAAAAATGATATTGAGGTTCCTAATTTTTTTTTTTCTAAACTGTTTAGTTTGCGATTAGATTAATTTATCTATTGTCTGCCTCTTAATACCTTCATTTGGTGGATTCTCTGTAGACTAGAACTTTAGTATTTTTTAAAAGAAAATACATTTATTTACAGAAAGAATAATACAAGGTATGTACAAAATACATATGAAACAGTTGTGCTACCTGAAGACCGCTGCAAGCGATCTTAAGGATCGCTTAAGGAAGTTATGGAGCGTCCCTAAGATGCTGGCTGCATTGCCACGCGGAATGGCAATACTAATGCGTTGAGCCAGATAAGAGCCAGCTCTCGGGTAACGCGTCGCTTCGACCAGATGCCCTGAAAGAATTTTGAAAACGCGAGGGGCCCCGGAACCCCACGGACCCAGAGTCTCGACCCCGAAAGGCTCAAATAAGTAAGCTCTGTCGAGACTTCCATATTTGCGTCTTTTGAGGTCCTCAGCGGAATCTGCCGCCGCACCGGCCCTAACTGATGTCCCGGAGAGATGAGATGGCGCAAGGGTATCGACGCATGTAGCGTCCCACACCAAAGGCCTACCCTTCTCCCACGGAACAAGAGTCATGCCGTCAGGCCGCTTACCATCGTCACGTAACAATAGCATTTTTTAAATAGTTTGAATACTTATTCTTTCGTCTAATAATTAATAAATAAATATAGGTCTGCACATCAAGATCAAGATAGATATTAGAAATGAATGCAATCACTCCCGTTACTGTGACTGTTGCAAAAAGATATTTACATCAGTTTCACCGACAAGTACAAACAACTTAAATTAATAACAAAAAGAATGAATGAAATGAAAACCAACTTCCATTTTAATGTTTTAAGTATCGATACCAAAACATATGTCTTAAAGTTTTTGTTATAGTAAACAAATCTTTAACCATCGGTTCATGGTAAACTTGAGGCTTAGTAATACCGGCGCTAAGCTGGACTTTTTAATAAGGCTTTTTTTATCCGACTTAGGCGCAATCGGTTCACAGGAAGTCTATAATATTGCTAGTAACATAATTCGTTCTACGGCATACGCAGTTAAAAAGATCCGTTTCTTTACAGACGTAGATACAGCTAGACTGGTTTACTTCAGCTACTTTCACAGCATTATATCGTACGGCATATTGTTGTGGGAGAGTGCTGCAGATATAAACACCATATTTGTGTTGCAGAAGAGGGCTGTTCGTGCAATTTATAATATGGGCCCAGAGAACCACTTCGAGAAAAATTTAAAGAAATAAACGTCTTGACATTTCCATGTTTATGAAAAGCTGATGTATGTTCGCAAAAATATAAACTTGTTTAGTAATAAAAGCGACAATCATAATGTAAATACTAGGAACAAAGATAAACTCGCTGTTCCCACTATCAGGCTTCATAAAGTTAGTAAATCGTTTAAAGGACAATGTGTACGCTTCTATAATAAGATCCCAAGCGACGTGCTAAAGTTGTCGATAAATAAATTTAAAAACTTAAATAAAAAGAACTATCTAAAAAAGCGTACTATAAAATCTCAGATTATTTAGATGATAATAAGGCTTGGGACTGAACTTGCCCCAACTCAGCCAAAACAAATGTATCTACACTAATATTATAAAGAGGAAAGATTTGTACCTATTTTTGTATGTTTGTATGTTTGTAATGAATAGGCTCAAAAAGTACTGGGCCGATTTAAAAAATTATTTCACCATTGGAAAGCTACATTCACCCTGAGTGACATAGGCTACCAGGGGAGGGGATAGGAAAGGGGGGGGGGCTGTTTTTCATTCTGAAACTACCCGTGCGACGCCGGGACGAGTCGCTAGTATCTAATAATAAGATTGCAAACTATAATTATTAAATAAAAAGTGACGTGCAACGAGTTTCTTTTTAAAATCCCTTTTAATAAATAAAGTTTGAATTTTGCATTTTTGAATTTTTCTGCTAGCATACATAATAGCAGCTATAATGAGCTTTACAATTGTTATCTTTTTGATAAGACTTCTTACAGTTTTCAAGAATAAATAGATGAATATATTGTAGCGTAATTTCTAAATAAATAACTTATCACATAGCATCCAACAAAATGTAAACAAACAACACAGTAGACATCACACAGACAATGACATTAGGTGTTTATCTGACACTAACAGCAAAAAGAACGAAGGGCAAGTAATGCTTCTTCTTCCTTCACTAATGGCACACGGTCGCAGCCATGGGGAGTGACACTGACATTAAAGAATGCCTATTGATGTTCTGTTAATGAAATATTAGTTCTCTTTCGAGATGCATGGAGCGCTGTAGTAAATCCGCATAGAACCGTTGGCTCTCTCTAAAGGGACCAAACGCGACAATATGGTATTCTTAAGCTTTTTATCTAGTTAAATCATAAATTTAATACACTATACTTCATTCGATAAAAAAAAACAAAGATGCCACCTTTTTAAAATTGAAATACCTACCATTTTAGACATACTACCATTTTGACGACCTCTGTGGCGCGGCGGGCGAAGCTTGGCCTGCGACGCAGGAGGTTGCGGGTTCGATTCCCGCCTCGGAACAAATATTTGTGCGATCGCAGATATTTGTTCAGGGTGTTCTGGGTATTTTCTATGTATAATAAAAAATATCTATCTATGTAATATATTGTATTAAGTATATCAGTTATCTAGTACCCATACCACAAGCTCTGCTTAGCTTGGGGCTAGATAATGTTGTGTGAACTGTCCAGCATTATTTATTTATTTATTTATTTATACTTCTTACACGTTTTAATTTTTGAAACATTTGGTTACTTATTAATTATTATTTGAGTTACTAAAGCCATCAAAGAAATTTAGCAAAACTAAAGGGCATTTTTATATTGTTTTGTACACAAAACCACGGTATCAGAGCGTGCGCTCGCCTTCTTCACCTCATACAAAAATGTTTGTTGAAACTGGTTGAACCTATAGCGCCTTAAGGTGAATGCTCACGTTTGCGGCGCGAGATTAAAATTTTTTGGTGTTTTATGCCCTTTACAGGTCATCAACACTTCTTCAGATGACGAAAGTTAAGTTCGCGACAACTAAGAGACCTAACACACATGTTTTAATTGATTGTATCTCATAAATATCATCAGTTTAGCTACGATACCCCTAAACAAACAAAAACACTGTAAAAATGTGTTTAGGGGTATCATAGCTAAACTGATGATATTTATGAGATACTATCAATAAAAACATGTGTGTTAAGTCTCCTAGTTGTCGCGAACTCAACTTTCGTTATCTGAAGAAGTGTTGATGAGCTGTAATGGGCAAAAAACACCAAAAAATTTGAATTTCGCGCCGCAAGCGTGCGCATCCACCTTAAGCTCTAATTATTTTTATGACGATGTTCAACAGATACCAGCTGGAGTAAGTATTTAATATTCATTGATTTGATCCTATTTAAATAAGTTTTAATTTGAATAAAAGGTGTCAGTTAAGCTTTGCCACACGATGACTGTGCGTTGAGGATTGAAAATGACCCCTGAGATACACTATTTCGGGGGTTGGTGATTATCCAAACCGTGCAACTCCGTTGTCGATGGTATTGATTTGCCATGACATGTAACTTTACTTAGTATAAGTTAGCTTTACTTAGCAATTAATAAATGGTTTTCTGGAAGAAATCGCTGCCTGTGATATAACCGCTGATTTTAGGATATTAACTGTAGGTTTCGTTTCGCTTGAGGCGCGAAATTTATGACAACGAAGTCATCAACACATCTTGAGATCGCGAAACCTTATTTTGCGAAAACTAGGACACCTAACACACATTTTTTGATTAAAAGTGTCTCAAAAATATCACTAGTTTAGCTATGAATGTCAATGAACAAATAAATCACTGTAAAAATCGTTGAATGAAGTTAGGTCTGACAGCAATAAATCATCTATCATTTATCATTTTATCAGTAAACTGGTGCCCGTTTTACATAAAAACTTTTGTAGACAATTTCCACCAATTTGAAAAGTCACGCAATTCACTTCCATTTAATTTACTACACTTGTGCTCGAAAGACGAGCAACATTGGTTAAAATGCCACCAAAATTACACAAAAATAAACAAAACAAAAAAATAGGAAATGAAATAAAATAAAAGTTGACGACGTCTCTTTTCGAAAATGGCGGGAGGAGTCTCTGAAAAACCATTGAAGTTAGTAGAATACCAAAAGTGTCAAAAGTGACAGTTATGTGACAATTCATTAACAATTTTAACACAATTGGTTTAGACTGAACTGATCAATTGGTTTAGTAGAATTGGGTCCGATATAATTTTAAATGCATTAACTTTTTGCTCTGACTGTACTCTAAATGCACGTTTGTTTTCACAAAAAGGAAATGGGCCACGTAGACAACTAAAAATTACTTATTTTGACTATTAATATCCTGGCCCAGCGTCGTGGGCCACGTAGTCAACGAAAATAATGAAAAATGGGACGCGCTGTCTATGGGCCGCGTACCGTGGGCCAGGCTGACAACATCCCGATCTGCCTAGGTATTCGGGGTACAAGTGAGGTGGTTAAGTGAAGTGAAGTGTCAACTTGCGCGCGTCGATGCCAAAGGTAGGTTATCATCGGGATAAGAATACCAGAAATAATAGTTACATAGAAGAATGAAGCCAGTATCTAAATTTAATATTTTTTCACTCATAACAAAGAGTCATTTGCATGTAAACATAACCCGAATACACAAAGATGACATATATCACAAGGAGAGTGCACGAGGAGGAAGCGGGGTATTCTGGTTAGCTGGACATCTATATTTTGGTGTTTAAAATTGGTACCAATGACGTAATGGTACCAAGTTTGACATTTGACCTGGTACAAGCATGGACTTTACTAAGTCTATCGGTACAAGTTACACAAATAAGAACAGATAGATATATGCTTGTCTCATTCCAACACATGAATACATTCATATAAAAGAATGAGACTGGTATAATCAAATCCGGTTTGTTTATAGCCTTATTTCCATGTAGTACATCTTCCTAGGAGAGAGCATGAATTTTTGACACACCGAACTTTACCAAAGTCAAATATTAAAATCAACTAAACTAATATGATCATCACTCAAAAGATGAAAAAGCGGCCAAGTGCGAGTCGGACTCGCCCATGAGGGGTTCCGTAGCAGCAAGTAACATAATATAAAAGTTCTTGGATGGATTACGATTTATGACGTATTAAAAAAAAAAACTACTTACTAGATCTCGTTCAAACCAATTTTCGTTGGAAGTTTACATGGTAATGTACATCATATATTTTTTTAGTTTTATCGTTCTCTTATTTTAGTAGTTACGGGGGGGGGACACATTTTACCACTTTGGAAGTGTCTCTCGCGCAAACTATTCAGTTTAGGAAAAAATTATATTAGAAACCTCAATATTATTTTTGAAGACCTATCCATAGATATAACCCACACATATGGGGTTGATGAAAACACAATTTTTGAGTTTCAACTATAAGTATGGGAAACCTTAAAAATGTCTTGTTTTTTTTCTATTTTTGTTGTAAAATCTTAATGCGGTTCACAGAATACATCTACTTACCAAGTTTCAACAGCATAGCTCTCATAGTTTCGGAAAAAAGTGGCTGTGACATACACGGACAGACAGACAGACATGACAAATCCATAAGGGTTCCGTAATTTAAATAAATAAATAATAAATAAATAAATAATAATAAATAAATAATGCTGGACCGTTTACACAACATTATCTAGCCCCAAGCTAAGCAGAGCTTGTGTTATGGGTACTAGATAACTGATATACTTAATACAATATATAACATAGATAGATATTTTTTATTATACATAGAAAATACCCAGAACACCCTGAACAAATATCTGCATATTTGGTTACGGAACCCTAAAAAGTGTTACTAAACCTTGCTTTATTGGAACTCTTTAGTTTTAATTATGCTTAAAATAGTTCACGAGTGTCACAAGAGTATTTATATTCCTTGCATTCGTTTTTAGAGTTTTACAGCTTCGCATTTCGTATTAAAAATGAGTGCAGTTTGTACATTTCTTTTAGTGTGCTCGACACGGAAGTTATTGCTTCTTAATGGAAGTTTATGTGGTTTTATGGCTCATCTATTTTATGTTTGGCGATAAGAATAATTTAATTTTATTCAAGGGTGGGTGCTTATACAATGGTGACCATTGTATAAGCACCCACCTTTCCAACTTCCATTAAGGAGGAATATCTTCCGTGTCGAGCACACTAAAAGTAATGTACCGGGTATATAATCTTAGGTTATTCAATTGTTTCTGTTGACTGTCTACCTAAGGTTTTTAAGTAGGTTTTTCTTTTTAACACGCTTTTATTAGCTTGGGTTGTATCTATGTATGTATGTATGTAACTGAATCTTTGAGCATAATTTTCACCAATTTCCAGAAGTCTGATTGAGAGAGAGTTAGAGTTAGAGTTAGAGTTAGAGAGAGAGAGAGAGAGAGAGAGAGAGAGAGAAATCGAACTAAAAAATGAAAAATAAATAATATTAAAAAAAAAAAACACGCTTTTATAGCTAACCGAACTAAAAAATAGAAAATAATTTTCAATTTCAAAGAGTTTATATTACAGAAGAAGAAGATCGAACAATCAATAAAGTTCTTTTTTTTTTTTTTTTAAAAAGCGTGGTTTGCATTTTACTATTTACTTTTCATAACTCTCCTCTCATAGATGCCAACAGGATGATTGTTACATTTACTTTATCAAGCACCCCACGCTTTAAAAAAAAAAAAAAACTGATTGATTGTTCGATCTTCTTCTACTGTAATATTAACTCTTTGAAATTGAAAATTATTTTCTATTTTTTAGTTCGGTTAGCTATAAAAGCGTGTTTTTTTTTTTTAATATTATTTATTTCTTTGAATCAGCTTCCACTTGTTCTCGAGGCACCACACAGGCGCTCCCTACCTAGTAGTAAGAAGGATCATCAAAAAAAAACAGATCGTGTTTGTTGCCTGATTCTTCTAGGTCTGATTGCGTTGGAACAGGAGTATATGTAAATTTATTTAATAAAACGATTCAAAATGATCCTTGTGATTTCAATGAATAAAATACTTTTTGACTTTGACATTTTAAAGCTTTGTTTCACAACCAAAAATTCAAGTTGTAAGTAGTTACTCCGGGAGTTGACTACATAGAGGTTAAATCCTTTCTGCTATCTGAGGTTAAATCTTAACCCAAAACTTAATTCTTTGATACTTAAGTTAACTTTAAAATATAAGTGTCTATTTTAGTTATAAGCAATGAAATTCAGCCATAGTTTAGGAGACGCTTAGTAGGGACCATTTGCAACTAATTGCGGCGGTCTTAGATAGCGTTTTTTTAAACTTATATGTATAGGCCAAATGAGGGTACTATTGCAAAAAATATTACTGAATAGAAACATGATAATAAGTTAACTTTGATGAGCTTCCACTAATTTCTTATTTATTCCTTGTTTCTTCAAATCTCGGAGTTTTGCAACCTGCAAGACAGATCTATACAGAAAACGTCTATAGCTACCACATATGCTTTTCTAAGGTTCTACAAATAAAACCCCACAAACACATTACAGTTGACAAAGCAATAAGCAAATTAAAACCAAATTAATAAATGTCATAATGGAATACAAAAAGTGGCCAAGTGCGAGTCGGACTCGCCCATGAAGGGTTCCGTAGCAGCAAGTAACATAATATAAAAGTTCTTGGATGGTTTACGATTTATGACGTATTAAAAAAATTACTTCTAGATCTCGTTCAAACCAATTTTCGGTGGAAGTTTGTCTTGTTCGGTTGTCTTGTTTTAGAAAATACGGGGGTGGGGGGGGGGGGGGGGCACATTTTACCACTTTGGAAGTGTCTCTTGCCAAAACTATTCAGTTTAGAAAAAAAAAATAGGACCTCGATATCATTTTTGAAGACCTATCTATCCACCGATAGGGTATGGGTTTGATGTAAAAAAAAATGGTTTAGTTTCAGTTCTAAGTATGGCGAACCCCCAAAAATTATTGTTTATTTTTCTATTTTTGTGTGAAAATCTTAATGCGGTTCACAAAATACATCTACTTACCAAGTTTAAAAAACATTAGCTCTTATAGTTTTGGAAAAAAGTGGCTGTGACATACGGACAGACAGACAGACATGACGAATCCATAAGGATTCCTTTTTTTGCCATTTGGCTACGGAACCCTAAAAAGACGAACAACCAGCCGTGAAATGATTAAACATTTGCACAAACAAAGGATATTTGCATACACAAATACTAACATAATTTTGTTCCTTTTTATGAGCTTTTAAGCCCGAAGATAATTGAAGATTTTTTATTGCTGCATCTGTTTTTAACCCCCGACGCAAAAACGAAGGGGAGTTATAAGTTTGACGTGTCTGTGTGTGTGTATATGTGTGTGTGTGTGTCTCTGTCCCAACGTAGCTCCCGAACGGATGAACCGATTTCGTTTCCTTTTTTTTCTTTGAAAGTTGTATTTGTCGGGAGTGTTCTTAGCTATATTTGATCAAAATCGGTTCAGCCGTTTCATAGCGTTAGGGTTTTTTTTAATCTTTACAAAATTAATTAAGGTAAAGTAAAGTAAAGTCGTCGTCGTCGTTTCGTATGAGGTAGTGCTGGCCTCTGGTGTCAGAGTTTTTCAAGCCGCCCGAGGGCCTCTGACATGTAAAGTAAAGTAAAGTAAAGTAAAGTAAAGTAAAGTAAAGTAAAGTAAAGTAAAGTAAAGTAAAGTAAAGTAAAGTAAAGTAAAGTAAAGTAAAGTAAAGTAAAGTAAAGTAAAGTAAAGTAAAGTAAAGTAAAGTAAAGTAAAGTAAAGTAAAGTAAAGTAAAGTAAAGTAAAGTAAAGTAAAGTAAAGTAAAAGTTTATTTTGATAAAAACCATACACGGTACAATTTATAATATAAACAGTGCCGTGTGCCGTACCCTTTTTGACAGCACTATGCTGTCAAAAAGGGTCCGTGCTACTTACTTAATGACTTGGGGTTCTTATGTTGTTCACAGCAGAACGGGCTAGCTGTTTCCTCCGTATTTGCAAATATGAAGAGAGAGCTACATAAAATAAATATGGAGCAGTCATTATTATTATAATCTGCATAATTTGATATTTTGCTTTGCATAACGAGTCCAGGCACATGAATAACAAGAGACATTCGCACTTCAACGTCCCTTAACTCACGCTACAATGGACATAATCATTTATTCTTGAACGGCGAAGGAGTGGAATACACTACCGTCGTCTGTCTTTCCTGAAAACTATAATCTGGGTCTCTTCAAGGCGAGAGTGAATAGGTGCCTTCTAGATCTTTGTGCTTCATCTTCAGCCACATCGTCACTTTCCAACAGGTGAGATCGTGGTCAAACAAAGGTCTATCATAGTTAAAAAAAAAAAAAAAACTTATCGGCCCCTGCTCAATCTTTTTTATACTTCGTGGAATGACGGATCAAGCAGATGACCCAACTGATGTTAAGTGGATCCTTTTTTTGTATACTTGTTACTTGAATGACGGAACAAGCAGATGACCCACCTGATGTTAAGCGGTAATCTCTGCCTATAAACAGTGCATTACCCTATGCACTGCGACCGCCACCCTGAGACATAAAGATGAAAAGTCTCATGTGCCTGTAATTTCACCGGCACCCTTATCAGCGGCAAAAATAACACCTATGAATTAGCCCTCTGCCTATGAACAGTGCATTACCTCATAGGTCACGTTAAATCTGTACAAAATAAGCTTACGATCTACTTTTCTGTCAAGAAAAAGCGCAAAATATATTCGCAATTGTTCGTACGTAATATAACTCAAAGATGAATTAAATTACCTATTAAGATACGCAAATGGGGTGCTCCGGGCTCATATCATTCGCGATAAATGTCCACAAACAAGTCCACACATAATCCAATCCCGTTTAGGTCTGGAACCACTTGGGGGAGACAAAAGATTCTCGGAAACCGTCGCGTCGGGGACTCACGTGCGCCCCGGCCTAGCTTTGGACGTCTAACTGCGCCGCTAGGCTGCGCGCGCTGGCCCTCAAACGAAGGTACCCCCTTATTATACCCTAACCTCCCCAAACAAAGGACTCCAAATCAATTAGGGTCAAACGGGTGAACTAGTATTTTAGGGTCGAAACAACACTACCTATCTCAAAAGCATTCCTTCAACGGGCTTAAACTACGTTCATGCCTTGGCATATGACGCGGCAAAATAATAAAAACGCGCAATATGCGCTAAAGGGAGACGATGCTATACATATTAGCTTTAAGTTAGAGCAGGATAGATACAAACATTTTGTAAGCTGATAACCAGAGGCAGTGAACAGAGCGAGGGGTACCATATTCTCGCGCGAGTCTGTATGAATGTAATGAATTTAAATTCAATGGTCTAAAGAACTTTGTGCGTGAGTCTGAATCAATTCTGACATAAAAGCTTCGCAACGTTAAGCTGGTTTTATTTCAATTAGTAAGTTATTATCACTCATAAAGTTGAAATTACAAAGTCAAGTAGAAACTTATTGGATTCCTGTCCTAATTAGGTTGTTGTGTTGCGAGATTCCGACTCACATACTGATAAACTGCAAGCGATCTTCATATTAATCGTCAATTCTTCAACCTTTGTGTTCATTGAAGCATAAAGGAAAATATTTCGTAAGATCCTAACCAGTCAAGGACATAACAACCTCAATCATTTTTATGAGGAAAATAAATAGGTACCTACCTAAGTACCAAGGTAAACTTTGATTCATATCTATACTTAATTACTAGGTATTTTCCCATTGTTAAATCGTTCTAAGTAGATCAAAACACATGCTCTAAAAAGCGTACGATAAAACAAAGTAATCTCTGCAAGCAATACGGGCAAGAAACGTGGACCGCACAGCGAGTCCACACGCGTTAAAATGGCAACAAAAAGTTTTTTACCTATAAACATCCATGGAAATGCAATCCATCATTGGATCCTCGTGTATCCAAAGGCGCACCCACACACACGCACAGCACTCACACACAAATCCACCGCACCTCCTCACTCGAAGGGAAAATCTTCACACACGACACAGATAAACATGTCAACTGCTAGACATTGTTACCCTAAACTCCTTTCACGTTTTTCACCACACAATCACTATACACACGAAATATAACACAAATGGGATAACTGAACACAGAAACACTGGATTATTTCGCAATATCACCCGCGTTCTAGTCACGAAGACGAGGATTTCTACAAAAATACGCGTAAACTGTCGATTCGGCAACTGTACTCCCCGCCCTGTTCCAGAGGCGAATGGCGCCGCCATATTGGCAGTGCTGCCACCTCTCTGAGGCAAATCAGCGCTAAAAGCGCTCGAAAATAGCGCTGGGTTCCGAAAGATTACATAAACATAAAATAGCGCTAGAATCCGCTAGCTTGCATGAAAAAAAAAGCATAGTAGTAGGTAAGAAGTTTTTATTTATTTCAGTATAAATTATATTTCTCAGTTTAAATCTAAAATGGTCTTAATTATTAATAAGTATAGTAATAAGTAATGACCCTACCCTAAACCTAAGGAACGGAACGGAAGCTAAACGAATTGTGGCGTTGTTGCTTACTTCCTACTTTTTGCCGAGATTGCAACGTGATTTTAAGTTTTGTAAGTTTTGATTGTAAGTTTGATTTTCCGCTAGGAGTTAATATTAAAATTTCAGCGCTAAGTGTCCCAAAAAAGCGCTAGAAATAACTCAGAAAGCGCTAAGGTGGCAGCACTATTGGATCTCACTTGACGGGCGCACTGTGGGCCATCTATTGGCAGCCGCTTGAACGAAACTATGAGGTTAGTCTCTACATAGAGCAAAAGCACACAATTTGATTCAAACAGAGTGCATATTGCCCTAGCTTTTGGATATAAAAACATGAATAGCTCTTAAAAAGTAATTTATACCATTTTTCATTGATTTTTTGTACCCCATCGTAATTTATGACGCATTGAAATGTAGAGTTTAGTTTTTGGTCAGTTGGCTGACGATATAATATCGCATGACGACACCAGATAGCGCTTTTAAAGACTCCGGCTAACACGTAAATGAACGTAAACGTGGATTTATGTATTTTAACATGATTGTAGATATGCTCTACCCTAGCTTGAAGGATTTATCAAATTAACGCGAACTAATTTATAGGTTTAGTTTAAAACTTAATGACATAATTGCGGTCATTCAATTAAATGCTTTAATAATTAAAAGTTGGGTCAGCTTTTTGTTTGTTTATATTGCCCATCAGGATGGCCCAGCCAATATGAATGTTAGTGGATAGAACGGAAGAATATCATTTTTGAAGACCTATCCATAGAAACCCATACGTATGGGTTTAATGGAAAAAAAATGAGTTTCCGTTCTAAGTATGGGGAACCCCAAAAATTTATTGTTTCTTTCTATTTTTGTGAGAAAATCTTATGCGGTTCACGGAATACATCTACTTACCAAGTTTCAACAGCATAGCTCTTATAGTTTTGGAAAAAAGTGGCTGGGACTTACACGGGCAGACAGGCAGACAGACAGACATGACGAATCCATAAGGGTTCCATAATTTTGTTACGGAACCCTAAAAACATAACCATTTGGTGGCCAGGGCAGCCTGACGGAATTGTTTTATAAATTTAATTAAACATGTTGGTGATAAGAATAAGCTTAAGTAGCTTAATTAGGTAATGTTAATGTAAGTAGTAAAAGTAGTAGGTAAGTAATTAAGTTAGATTTTACTATGTATTTTAGATGTAGGTACCTACTTACTTATATTTTAAGTATTAGAATTTTTTGTTTCATGTAGTTCTTACTTAATTATGTGTTTCTGGTATATGGGGGTTATAATTTATATATTAATATATACTAGCGACTCGCCCCGGCTTCGCACGGGTAGCCCCGGTGACCCCCCCCCCCTTATATTCCTCCCCCCTATGTCAATCTCCTGGTTTTAAGCTACCTCTCCACGAATTTTCAGATAAATCGGTTCACCCGTTCATGAGTTATAAGTGGTGTAACTAACACGACTTTGTTTTATTTATGTCTACTGTACGTACTGCTTAGCGTACTGTTTAATTTTTCATTAGGACTCTTTAAGTAGCTAGTCAAGTTTTTTTTTTAAATCTATTTAAATAAGAATTTCACATAGAGAAAATGATAAAATGTTTGTAAATGACGAGAGACAGATGTCGCACTAGCACTGTTTATTAAGTTTTATGATAGTCAATGTGTACAACTTTTTCAATAAATAATATTCTATTCTATTCTATTCAGGCTCAGTGGAGACCTTGTGTGGGTTTGTTTGTTTGTCTCGTATGACTTAGTGCTGGCCTCTGGTGTCGGAGTTTGTCAAGCCGCCCGAGGGCCTCTCTCTCTCTCTTGTGTGGGTAATAGAGCTTTAATTGGTACAAACTAAATTTTTGTTAGTAACGCTGTATAAAACGTAAAGCTACTTAATTTTATGTTATTTGTATTTGTTATAAGCAAACCTTAATAATGTACCGCCAACTATTTGAGCAAATAAACATTACTTTACTTTACTTCTCATCCACTTTCTGCCGCCGCCTCGCGTAAGTCATCGCTCCACCTAGCCAGAGGGCGCCCCACGCTACGTTTGCCAAGACGCGGTGTCCACTCAAGAACTCGCTTACGCCAACGGTTGTCGGTTCTTCGGCATATATGACCAGCCCATTGCCACTTCAGCTTGCTAACCCGGTGGGCTATGTCAATGACTTTAGTTCTCATTTCGGATTTAATCTTTCAGAGAAACTCCGAGCATAGCCCGTTCAACCTGGCTGTGCATCCTTGAACTGGTGGAGAGCCGAACACCGGGCTCAGTGGCGCGTCTTGGGAGAGGCCTATGTCCAGCAGTGGACCAGTGTGGGCTGATGATGATGATGATTACTTTACTTTACTTTAAATGCGAATAAAATTTAATAGAAACTTTTCATTTATAAAAACATGAACGGCTAACGGAGTGAATCGGAAAGCTTCTGTTTATATAATAAAGCTTATTTTATAGCAGTTCCAAATCAGCACGTATAAAAATCAATAGAACCGACTGTAAAAATTCTAGCAACACGAACAGGATTACAAAGTGTATTGTGAATGATGCTATGTAAGTCTGTGGAACGTCAATAGCGTTCGACCTCGATGTTCAATCGCGTTACGACGACGTGTTATATGCTCTTACAGCATTCTTACAGTGATAAAACCATTTTTGATTCCTTGGAACGCGAAAAGAGTATAGTAAAAATACTACAGACAGGAGAAGATAAACATTTGGGTAAGTGGCGATTTGTCACAGACTTGAACCTTAAATAATAACTTGAAGCGAAAAAAGGTAAGTACATGACTTTATATGTTGTATGGTGTTCTGGGTATTTTCTATATATAATAAAAAATATCTATCTATGTAATATATACATACATACATACATAGACACACGCCTTTTTCCACGAAGGGGTAGGCAGAGCCTCAATGGGCCGCTTTTCACAGTGGGTTGCACCATCGTGGAATATAGACGTGACAAGTGGTGAGCTCATCGCCGCCATTGCTTCCCACGACTGACTCAACTAACGCTTTCTTCTAGTAATAACACATTCCATAATAAGCTAGCAGCCAGGACAAATCTTATACCAACAAATCTTACTAACAAGTCCGGGTATATATTGTATTTAGTATATCAGTTATCTAGTACCCATAACACAAGCTCTGCTTAGCTTGGGGCTAGACAATGTTGTGTGAACTGTCCAGCATTATTTATTATTATTATTATTTATTTATATATTTCATAATGTAGGTATAGGGATATAATAGGTAATTATCCTTAAAAAATTGCCTATTTTTTTATCACAGATCTGTTAATTTCTGAGATTATCGAAATATCACATCTGGTCGAAGCGACTGGCTGGCGAAGAGCTGGCTCTTATCTGGCTCAACGTATTGCCATTCAGCATGGCAATGCAGCCAGCATCTTAGGGACGCTTCCGTCTGGTAGTGATTTGGATCAGTTGAGCTACCTTTAGATCGCACAACTGTTTCATTATGTATTTTTTACATACCTTGTATTATTCTTACTATCACAAATTACATATTTGATATTAAAAAGCACAAATAATCTATTTTTGGAAAATCCACCATTTCGAAAAGACACGCAATACACTTAAATTTTGCGATATCAGACATGTGCTATTTATCCAAATGTGCTATTTATCCAAGTTACACCGGTTATAATGCCACCAAAATTACACGAAATAACTCGAAAAAACACATTAAAATATAGTTAAATAAAAAAGCGGCCAAGTGCGAATCGGACTCGCCCATGAAGGGTTCCGTAGCAGCAAGTAGGTAACATAATATAAAAGTTCTTGGATGGTTTACGATTTATGACGTATTAAAAAAAACTACTTACTAGATCTCGTTCAAACCAATTTTCGTTGGAAGTTTACATGGTAACGTACATCATATATTTTTTACGTTTTATCTTTCTCTTATTTTAGAAGTTACGGGGTGGGGGGGGGGGGGGGGGGGGACACATTTTACCACTTTGGAAGTGTCTCTCGCGCAAACTATTCAGTTTAGAAAAAAATTATATTAGAAACCTCAATATCATTTTTAAAGATCTATCCATAGGATAACCCATAGGTTCGTTTTTTTTTTCAGTTCTAAGTATGGGGAACCCCAAAAATTTAATCTTAATGCGGTTCACAGAATACATCTACTTATCAAGTTTCAACAGCATAGCTCTTATAGTTTGGGAAAAAAGTGGCTGTGATATACACGGACAGACAGACAGACAGACATACATGACGAATCCATAAGGGTTCCTTGTCTTTGACTACGGAACCCTAAAAATGACGACGTTTCTTTCAATAACATTTTTGTTAAAACAATATTTTTCATTACAAGCTTTTATAAAATTAGTGATCGTAAGTAATCGTAACCGTCTGCTGATCGAAATGAGGCTAAACACGGCCAGTCTACTATTATCCCTCGAGGAGTTCCGTTGTCCACCTTCCGTCTCCATCATCAGATCAGCTCGCTGTCACCATCATATTGTATTGTCATCGAAACTTGACAGGTATGCCAAATTTCAGCTCTATCGGTTGAGGATAACTGCTTTAAAATTCAGTTGCAAAGATTCCACCCGGACATACAGTGCAAGTTAAATAAAAACTCGTAATAAAAATGGCCGATAACAAATGCTCGCAATGCAGAAAATATTGAGCATATACGTCACGCTGCACCGCGCACCTCCACAACGTGACTCTACCAGCAATTTTAACGTATCGCCTGCCATTTGTCTCACTCTACATACGCCGGGGGAATTACAGTACGACAAACTGCATTTAAAAGCCGACGTGCATCCGTGAATGTGTTTTCTAATCCGTGGATCGTAAAATCTTATATCAAAGAAAACATCCTGTATTGTGACAAAATTCATTCATTCATTCAATTCATATTGTGACAAACTGCACTGACTCTACAATTCATTCATTCATTCAATTCATATTGTGACAAACTGCACTGACTCTACAATTCAATTCAATTCATATAGTGACAAACTGCACTGACTCTGCAACTCAATTCAATTCATATTGTGACAAACTGCACTGACTCTACAATTCAATTCAATTAATATTGTGACAAACTGCACTGACTCTACAATTCAATTCAATTCATATAGTGACAAGCTGCACTGACTCTACAATTAAATTCATGTTGTGACAAACTGCACTGACTCTACAATTAAATTCATGCTGTGACAAACTGCACTGACTCTACAATTTAATTCATGTTGTGACAAACTGCACTGACTCTACAATTAAATTCATGTTGTGACAAACTGCACTGACTCTACAATTAAATTTAATTAATATTGTGACAAGCTGCACTGACTCTACAATTAAATTCATGTTGTGACAAATTGCACTGACTCTACAAATAAATTAAATTCATATTGTGACAAACTGCACTGACTCTACAATTTAATCCAATTCATTTATTTATTTAAATCAGGCACCGCTGAAAAATGTACATAGTACCATTGTACCGCAAAGCAGTAGTGCTCGCATTGCTGTGTTCCGGCTTGAAGGGTATGTGGGTGCTGGTAAAATTACAGGCACATGAGACTTTTCATCTTCATGTCTCAGGGTGGCGGGCGCAGTGCAATTCTACATAGGGTGCGTCCTAGGTGGACGTGACCTATGTGGTAATGCACTGTTCATAGGCAGAGGGTACCACTTAACATCTGTGGGCCATCTGCTTGTTCCGTCATAACACTTGTTGTACACCTGGAAGTAATGTATATTTATTACATCGATTTTAAGAACATTTACTAACAAATAATGGACCTAAATAAATGAATAAATAAATAAATAAAAGCTTTATTCAGACCTTGCAACACAGAAATTAACATAAATGGTACACATTTTTATAACTTAAATATTTGGTATGTTTGTTAGTAGTTTTAGGTAGAGGTTCTTAAATTAAGTGTTATTTTTATTTTGTTAGTAATATTTAATATAACTAGTTTTCTGTGCACGGACCGCTTTTAGCGGTAAAAGCCTCCTCCAGCTCTTTCCACCACTCTGTCTCTGGCGGCTCTACTCCATTCATTGCCTAATACTTCTACTATGTCGTCGCTCCATCGTATGGATGGAATAATGGACCTATGTCTGACTTAATAAATGAATTATAGCATGGAACTAATAATCTAATTTAATTTTACTGTTACATGACCACCAATAACTGTTCGTCACGGCGTCTGTACAATTTGTCACGCTTTTGAATACTTTACAAAACAAAACAGTGCGAGGTCTACAGTGTTTTTTTGAACTGCGTGAATGACGGATGGGTCATCGGATGCTTTATCCATAGGTTAGAAAATAAATAAATATATGACGTCATAGGTTCCCGAGGCATGACGTCCGGTGTGTCCGACATGATTCGAAATTCGATATTGTAAGATTAATAACTATGGAAAGTATGGAAACGCGGCAAGTTCAACACAGTGGCTGAGTGGGGCTAGTGCTCTGCTCGGCGGTCGCAATAAGAATGAATCCAGCTCCGACCGACCCATCCGTCAGGCATTCCGTCCCATCAAAAACTACCCACTCAGCTATTCTGTCTTGACCTTACCCATGGAGGTATAATAGTAATGGAGTGAGTGCTAAAAATAGCATAGAGTGTTCCTTCTTACTCCTATCCTAGAAGATAGCTTGCTATCTTATGTTAGAGAGAAACAAATATATTGTCACACGACAGTCGTCTTTCCGTTCCGTACCCTGAATTTTGGTATCATGCATATACATCTCCCTAGATTGTTACCACGAATGTACTAGTAATTTGACATTTGGCCTGGTACGACTAACACAAATAAGAACAGATAGATTTATGCTTGTCTCATTCCAACACATGAATACATTCATATAAAAGAATGAGACTGGTATAATCGCTAACGTTTCGATTTTAGCCTTAGTTCCATGCCTTTAGTCCATATTCCTAGACCTTACCCAAGTGACAGTGACATATGTCTACTTGACGTTTCGAACGATGACACTCGCTAACAGATGGTGTTCGAGACCGGAAAGTTACTTCAATGTCACACGACGACTACTCGTTCTCCGAAATATACATGTTTATCAATACATAAATCCAAACCGCACCCAAGCATCCAAACATCCAAAAATCGTAACTTAGTTATTTATGATATTATAAGTTACTAGCACCACGCCCCGGCTTCGCACGGGTAGCCCCCGGTGAACCCCCACCCCCTCCTACCCCTCCCCCCTATGTCAATGTCCTGGTTATAAGCTACCTCCCCACCAATTTTCAACCACATCGGTTCACCCGTTGTTGAGTTATGAGTGGTGTAACTAACACGACTTTGTTTTTTACATATAAAGATGCATATGAATGGAAGATGAGATGGAAGGGAAGAGGAAGACCTAAGAAAAGATGGATGGATTGCGTGAGAGATGATATGAATGAGAAGGGAGTGAATGATGAGGTGACGGCTGACAGGGAGAGTGGAAGAAAAAGACGTACTGCGCCGATCACAAATAAATTGGGAAAAGGGCAAGACAGTGATGATGTAATTTATGATATTAGTGGGATTTGATTGTAGTTTTGCTTCTTCATCTTTCCTTCTGATCCAAAATCCTAGCATAGGTAAGGATTTTGGATTAGAATGTAAGATGAAGTTTTACAAGCTTTTATTTAACTTGCAATGTATGTTGTTTGTCTGGGTGGATTCCGGGTATATCTTGCAACTGAATTTTAAACATCCTCAACCGATTGAGCTGAAATTTGGCATACCTGTCAAGTTCCGTTCTGTGAAGTTATGATGGTGACAGCGAGCTGATTTGATGATGGAGACGGAAGGTGGACAATGGAACTCCTCGAGAGATAATAGTAGAGTGACCGTGTTTAGGCTCATTTTGATCACGATAACTAATTTTATAAAAGCTTGTATTGAAATAAATATTTTTACAAAAACTTCTTTTTTTTTGTTTCTTTTTTTTTGGATGTTTGCATGCGAACACATGTATGAGTATATAAGTATAATCACCCAGTTGTGTGACAGAAACGAGCATTGAAAAGAGTTTTTTTTTTTCTTCTTTATAATTGGCGTCGCACGGCTTGTAATTAGCCATTTTAAAGTATAATTTAATCATTATATTTTACAACGTTACAATACTTCCAAGTCATCAAAGTCGCAGTCAAGTCATGTTTTAGTAAAACGGTGGCCATTTTACAACATTGTTACACAGTTCACTTCCATTTCATTTCACTACACTTGTGCTCTACAGACGAGCTGCATTTGTTAAAATGCCACCAAAAATACGCAAATTGCTAAAAAAACACTGGAAATTAAATAAATAAAAGTAGACGTCACTAATTTTATAAAAACGGGAAATTCCCAACGTCACTCGTTTCGTTTGTTTTCTTTTCGAAAATGGCGGGAAGACTAAAAAAGAATGGCTTATTATTTTCGCGGCGACAGAAAAATTAAAGAGCAGCAAACTATATGCAACTAAAATAATAACTTGTCAGCGATTAAATATTTTGGCAATCATTTATATTAAATGAGCTTTAAACTAAGGATATTTTAAAATTCAAATAATGGCAGCTACTTTAAGGTAGCAGAAATAATAAACAAGATTACTGAAATCATAATGCGAGGTACTATAAATAATGACTTGTATGCAATCTCCATTGAACAATTAGTGTAGGCCATTTTCAACTTTTGTCATGTTTCCGCTTAATTAGTTAATTCAGTCGCCAAAACAATAACTCGATGCTAGTTTATATTGAAACAAAGCCAAAAATTGATTACTTGCTGCTACTTTTTACTTTATACTATTCTCCGCAATTAGTCGCCAACTTATTATTTTTGCTACCCCCTTTAATTTTTTATAAATCCCTAAATCAGATTAATTTGTCGCCGCGTTAACATGCCAAAAAGTATTATTGAAAGCTTAGAGCATTGCAGGCCTCCGTACATTGAAAGCAAGCAAAGCAACCACTTCAAAGTTAAAACATCTTTCAACATAGCTAATTTGTCACAAATCGCGGTAATTCCATTCCAAATGTTTCAAAACCCACACATGCTACAGATCATAAAACTCATTGCATTGCCGTAAAACGGAAGGCAGTAAACTCTAAGCACACTGTTAAATGATGCAACCAGCTAGATCTGAAGACGGTACTTACTTGTACTACATAGCGAATATGTAGTAGTAGAGCTTTTTTGTGAAAGAGTTTGTCTGGGGAACTACTACCACCATACTTATTTCTGCCGCAAAGCAGTAGTGCTCACATTGCTGTGTTCCGGTTTGAAGGGTAAAATTACCGGTAAGGGTGCCGGTGAAATTACAGGCACATGAGACTTTTCATCTTTATGTCTCAGGGTGGAGGGCGCGGTGCAATGCCACATAGGGCGCGTCCTAGGGGGACGTGACCTATGAGGTAATGCACTGTTCATAGGCAGAAGTTACCGCTTAACATCAGGGGGGCCATCTGCTTGACACGTCATTCCAAGTAGTATAAAAAAAAAATCCTCAGACTTTCAGATCCGTGAGGAGTTTCTACTAGAACGTAACATTGGCAAATGAAGAATAGTAAATGGTATTGTTCGTAGAAGCTAGGTACATTGGATGTTCGGTTTAAAAAACCGTCCAAGTGCGAGTCGGACTCGCGCACGAAGGGTTCCGTACGGAACCCTATAATATCTATAAAAATGGCAAAAAAAAACACGTTTGTTGTATGGGAGACTCCTTAATATTTCTTTTATTGTCTTTTAGTTTATTTTGAAATAGCGGCAACAGAAATACATCATCTGTGAAAATTTAAACTGTCTAACTCATGGACTTAGTATACAAACGGACTGAGCGCTCGCAGCTGAAAAACGAGCCGAGCAAGATATGTACTATAGAGACAGTGTGTCTTTTTCTAATACGGTGACCATAAAAAAAATCATGTTCAGGAAACTTTTTCCAGAGACACTTATGTAGGTAGGTACATGGAGTGGAACAAACATTATTTACAATTTTTTTTTTATCACGGATGAATAACACTTTTTGGTAATTTCGTAAAACAAAATGTTGACCTTCCAACCTCCCATAGTAGATGACTCGGTCTGGGGTTCCATTTGTAGGAAACACGATAAAAAATATTTGCGAATTTCATAAAAAGGGTTATCGAACCGATTGATTACTTTGCGAGTGTTCAAGATGAATTTGGCTCCATAAATTAACGTCAACTAGTTTTTTTATTATTTTAGTAATACCTATTTATAGGTGTTTATACTGTTGATTGTTGTTACTTGGTGGAACCTATCGAATACCTACATTATGAACAAAAAAGCGGCCAAATGCGAGTCGGTCTCGCCCATGAAGGGTTCCGTAGCAGCAAGTAACATAAAATAAAAGTTCTTGGATGGATTACGATTTATGACGTATTCAAAAAAAACTACTTACTAGATCTCGTTCAAACCAATTTTGGTTGGAAGTTTACATGGTAATGTACATCATATTTTTTTTTTAGTTTTATAATTCTCTTATTTTAGAAGTTATGGGGGGGGACACTTTTTACCACTTTGGAAGTGTCTCACGCGCAAAATATTCAGTTTAGAAAAAAATTATATTAGAAACTTCAATATCATTTTTGAAGACCTATCCATACATACCCCACACGTATGGTTTTTTTTTTGAGTTTCAGTTCGAAGTATGGGGAACCCCAAAAATAAAAAAGCGGCCAAGTGCGAGTCGGACTCGCCCATGAAGGGTTCCGTAGCAGCAAGTAACATAATATAAAAGTTCTTAGATGGATTACGATTAATGAAGTATTAAAAAAAACTACTTACTAGATCTCGTTCAAACCAATTTTGAGTGAAAGTTTACATGATAGTGTACATCATATATTTTTTTTAGTTTTATCATTCTCTTATTTTAGAAGTTACGGGAGGGGGGGACACTTTTTACCACTTTGGAAGTGTCTCGCGCGCAAACTATTAAGTTAAGAAAAAAAAAATATTATAAACCTCAACGTCATTTTTAAAGACCTGTCCATAAATACCCCACACGTATAGGTTTAATGTTTTTTTTTTTTTGAGTTTCAGTTCTAAGTATGGAGAACCCCAAATAATTGTTTTTTTTTTCAATTTTTGTGTAAAAATCTTAATGCGGTTCACAGAATACATCTACCTACCAAGTTTCAACAGTATAGCTCTTACAGTTTCGGAAAAAAAAGGCTGTGACATACACGGACAGACAGACAGACAGACAGACATGACGAATCTATAAGGGTTCCTTGTCTTTGACTACGGATCCCTAAAAATCCATTGTACGTAACACACGTGCTAATTCACAGATTAATGTTTATTCCTTTGATACTTACATTTGATCCATAAAAGCGAAACCAGTCAGGAAGTTATCTAATAATAAATCTGTACATTTAGTAGATTTTGTGTTTATAGACTATTTAAAGGTACTTAAGTAGTGAATGAATGAATGAATGAATGAATGAATGAATGAATGAATGAATGAATGAATGAATGATTTATTTATTTGCTTAGAATGTAGGTATTAGTAGTAAAAACATAGATGGTAGGTATATATAAATTGAAGTTCCCAGTACATTCTGCCGTTAAGCGTGCAAAATTAAATCTTAAAAGCTAGTTATAATTAAGTTACATGTGAGGAAAACAACAAAAAATTACTAATTAATTACCAAAAATAAAAATACAATAATTAAATGTAGGTAGGTTATATACAATACCACAAAACTTAGTCCAGAATACACAAACAACGTCAATAAAAATAAAAATAAAAAAACCAATTCATTATTCTGAGAGAGAGAAAAGAAAGAAAGAAATAAACCAATTAGACGCTGTTTTTATAACTAAAATATTCATTCATTGAATAAAAGCACTTCGATAAAAGCCACTTCTGAATTTCACCCTTAAATCTGTTGAATTATCATTGGTGCTCGCGATGAATAATATTTTGACCTATATGACACTACGCCCCATTAAATAGCGCTTTCTCTATGTAATGGCTATATATCGGTGCCCTTGCAACGTACTCGCAAAATGATTTTAAATTAAAGCAAAATAATAAAACAAAACAACAAACTTTTGTTACAATTTTATTAAATAAAAAGTAGGTAACCATTTTAACCTATTCAAGTCCGGTAAAAATAATAAAATTAAACCGCATAATGGTGCGTTGCCAGCACGAAATGGATTTATTTGCTTTTGAGGTAATAAATTGTAGAGAACAGAAATTACATTATTTCAGATGAATACGCAAATAATCTGAAATAAATAATCAAACATGTCTAAATAAAATAGTTTTATGTAATTTCTGGCGCAAGCCAATCTTACTGCCTAAATTTCTCAACAATGGTCATGGTCACCCTTGCTATCATAAAGCTATCATTTCAAGTGTTAGAACGGGACAAACTGCATCTAATAACTATCTCTCTTGGCTCGTTTTTCTTCTACCAATGACGGTAATCTAAATTGACTCCTAACCTAATCGAATAAGGTCTTGTTTCGGTATTAGGTATACTTTTTTAGAGCGATCAGTCCTTTTGTATACTAAGTCCATGGTCTAACTATGACGGTTCATGAGATACAGCCTGGTGACAGACGGACAGCGAAGTCTTAGTAATAGGGTCCCGTTTTACACTTTGGGTACGGAACCCTAACAAACAACTTGACACACAAGTTACAACCATCGTACGCATCGGCCTTTCCCTTAAACCCTTCAAAAGACCTACTTATCATTTTTCCGCAAGAACAGAGGGAAGAAAATTAAATGGCCCGTGATTCTCCACTTCTGGCTTGCGCCAGGGTTTTCATTCATGCTTCATTGGTCACATTATTGGCAGCTATTTGCATGTTTGCTGATGCCACTGATATAACGGCAGCTAAGTTGGAATAACTTAGCGCTGTATATCATTCGGGTTATGTAGCGAGTCGATCGTGTTGATGTTTTCTTACGACAGTTGAGGTTAATTAGGTGAACCAATGGGAGGCCACAGGTAAAACTAATCTCAGATGGCGCCACCATCGCTGGTGCTTGTCATATTTAAGTGGTCTTGTTTTTTCTCATCAGAAGAGAAACGGTGTGTACTTTTATACTACACATAAGCATGTTCTATACCAGTTTTTTTTTTTACATTAGGTACTTGGGATCACGGATCAAGCAGATAGCCCACTTGATGTTAAGCGGTACCCTCTGCCTATGAACAGTGCATTATCAAATAGATCACGTCCACCTAGGACGCACCCTATGTGGCATTGCACTGCGCTCGCCACCCTGAGACACAAAGATGAAAAGTCTCATGTGCCTGTAATTTCACCGGCACACATACCCTTCAAACCGGTACACAGCAATACGAGCACTACTGGTTTGCGGCAGAAATAGGTATGATGGTAGTACTTCCCCGGACGAACTCTTTCACAAAAAAGCTCTACTGACTGGCTCTACTAATGGCTTGCGATTTTCCACTTCTGGCTTGCGCCAGGGTTTTCATTCATGCTTCATTTGTCACATTATCGGCAGCTATTTGCATGTTTGCTGAAGCCACTGATATAACGGCAGCTCAATTGGAATAACATAGCGCTGTATATCATTCAGGTTATGTAGCGAGTCGATGTTGATCTGTGCTTACAACAGTTGAGGCAAAAAATACATAGTACAGAAGGTCAGTTCTGGCCGAATTTGATTTTAATTGGTACCTACGCTCAGCCGTAGCGCTAGGGCTGGCAAAGGCTGAAGTTTAGATTTCGGAATGTCAATTAAAGAGATTTCAGCTTCATTTACCACTTGCATAGCTCATTACCACTTCTTCAGATAGCGAAAGTTGATTTCGGGAGAACTAGGAGTCTTAACACACATGTTTTAATTTATAGTATTTCAAAATTTCATCAGTTAAGCTACGAACAAAATAAACAATAGTTTAAAAAAACTAAAAAAAACACGCTTTTATAGCTAACCGAACTAAAACATAGAAAATAATTTTCAATTTCAAAAAGTTTATATTACAGTAGTAGAAGATCGAACAATCAATCAGTTTTTTTTTTTTTTTTTTTAAGCGTGGTGTGAAACTCTCCTCTCATAGATAGTTGCCAACAGAATGATTGTTACATTTACTTTAACAAGCACCCCACGCTTTTTTATAAAAATAAAAAAAAAACTGATTGATTGTTCGATCTTCTACTACTGTAATATAAACTCTTTGAAATTGAAAATGATTTTCTATTTTTTACTTCGGTTAGCTATAAAAGCGTGTTTTTTATAGTTTTTTTAAACTATTATTTATTTTTCATTTTTTAGTTCGTTTTATCAATTAGTTATTAGTTGACATGTGGTATTGAAATTTCTCACAAATCATTTCGCAATTTCATCATTTACTACAGAGGATCTATCAAAGAATTTATTAATCCTGGCGGTCCTAATAAGGATAACGGGAAACTGTTATCAAATTATTGCATTGTCATCGGTCCTTGATACGTATGCAAAGTTTTAAATTAATCAGACTTGTGGAAATTGGTGAAAATTATGCTCAAAGATTCCGTTACATACATACATACATAGATACAACCCAAGCTAATAAAAGCGTGTTAAAAAACACTGTATCAATGTGTTTAGGGTGATCGTAGCGAAACTGAGAATATTTATGAGATACTATAAATTAAAACATGTGTGTTAAGTCTCCTAGTTCTCGCAAAATCAACTTTCGCTATCTGAAGAAGTGTACATGAGCTGTAATGAGCAAAAAACACCAAAATAAAAGAACTTGGCGCGTCAAGCGAGAGCAACCACCTTTATTGAAGCGGACAGAGTACAGCCTACCGTAAAGTAAACTCTACTGTCAAAATATATATCTACAACAATATTGGTGTCGATTCAGTGCAGCATTTTCTAATTTTAAACCGCACTAAAATTATCGCGGTCTCTTTTATTTCAAAAAAAAAAAAAAAAAAACATGGTAAATATCCCGTTTCTAGTGAAAATTATGTACATAACCATGATAGTTTCAAAAGTTATATCTTTTATTTCAGTCTATTAGAAAGGGCGCGCCCTGACAACTTTAACGCGCTTTAAAATTAGAGAATGCTGCACAGAATCGACACCATTGTGTATATTATTTATCTTAGTTTGATAAATAAGCGATGGTAGCCTAACGGTTCAATAGTGCAACTCAGAATCCAACGATACCGGGTTCGATCCTAGGCTCCGCACCAATGACTTTTCTAAGTTATGTTCGGATTTCTATCGCTCTGTGCTTCGGAGGGCACGTTAAACTGTCGGTCCCGGCTGTTATAGATTAATAACAGTCGATAAGCCATGTCAGAGGCCCTCTGGCGGCTTGACAAACTCTGACACCAGAGGCCAGCACTACCTCATACGAAACGACGACGACGATCTTAGTTTGAAGTAACCTACATTGATAAGTGGAGTTAATTACACTTTTGCGTGTTCGTTTGACATTGAATTCTAGATTTTAAGGTTCCTTACGAAAAACTGCTCCGTGCTGTGCCATTCTTTGTATATTTTTTTAATCAACGTTGTTTTTCTTAATGTTGTTGTATGTTATCTAGTACCTTTAAAAGCTTTATATTTTATCTGTCTTGTTTTTTTTTTAATTTATTTATTTGATTTATTTATTACAACGAAAAGAGTAACTAATACAAAATAATTATTTCCTATAGTTATAACAATTTGAACAATTTCGAAGACAAAATTAATTTTAAATGGTATATCTGTCAGTTTCCTCACTAGGCTAGGCCTGTATCGAGGAAACTTTTTTACGAAATGCGCTATATTGCAAAGGTGACAGCTTAATGGTGAATGTCTTAGAAGCATCTAATCGCTTTAATTAAAGAGGCTACATAGGATAAAGTTTTGAAAGCTATTGTATAATACTTTTCACTAGAAACGGGATATTTATCATGATTTTCGAGTTTTGATTGTTCCAGATATTTCGGCACTGTATCGTTCATAATAAAGGAGTGAGAAAGAGGGTAGATCGATATATCTGCCATTAACATCTACTCGCAAAGACTTTAGTTAGTTCTCCCGTGATCATGGCGCATGTTCCTAGTGAAAAGTATAGTGTGTGCATAAACATGATAGTTTAAAAAAAAAAATTGATTATGCATTAGTATTATCATCCGAGAATTAAAAAAAATAAGGTATTATCAATTGTTAATCGACCTCATCTGATATTGAATTAATACATTATGTATAATCTTGTATAATATTCTAAAATATTGGTAAATGACGGAACCAGTTATTTTAGTAAGCCTTGATTGAACGAATTATGATGTAATGTCACCTTGGGAAAATTTACACGGTTTCTTATTTTTTTTAAATTATTATGTATTAACTATTATTTTATTTATCCATCTCATATTCTGTCCGGGACATCAGTTAGGGCCGGTGCGGCGGCAGATTCCGCTGAGGACCTCAACAGACGCAAATATGCAAGTCTCGACAGAGTATACTTATTTGAGCCTTTCGGGGTCGAGACTTTGGGTCCGAGGGGTACCGAGCCCTTCGCGTTTTCACAATTCTTTCAGGGCATCTGGTCTGGTCTGGTCGATTAATTTGTAAAAATCAGACACAGGTAAAGATATATCAGATATCCGTTTTTTACCTTTACATAAATGTGTTATATTTTAATAAGGTAAACCAACAGCGTTAGCGTGTTAACTTTTAGCGTTTTAGCGTTATATATACTCGTATAGTCCAAATAACAAAATTCAAAACAATAAGGCCAAAAAAGGGTTACACAAATATGTCAAAAATGTATAGATATTAACAAAAATGCTTATGGTGGTTTTAAAGAAAGGAAAAATATGTCTAAGTGAAAGGAAATAATAGAAATATTAAAATATAAATTTCGCTTGCGTGGCTTTGATGAGGTGAATGAGTGGGTGCGACTGTTATTATTACTATGATGTGAAGTAGTTTAAATTAAATAATTAATTCATTTTATTTATTTTTAGTTATAGTTAGTCAAAGTTCTTATCGTCTAACCAAACGAGATATTCAATGAAAAGTTTATTGTGAAAAATATATTTTTCAATACAAGCTTTTATAAAATTAGTGATCGTAACCGTGTGCTGATCAAAATGAGCCTAAACACGGCCAGTCTACTATTATTCATCGAAGAGCTCCGTTGTTCACCTTCCGTCTCCATCATCAGATCAGCGCGCTGATACCATCATATTGTATTGTCATCGGAACTTGGCAGGTATGCCAAATTTCAGCTCAATCGGTTGAAGATAACTACTTTAAAATTCAGTTGCAAGACTCCACCCGGACATACATATTCCACCCGGACATACATATTCCACCCGGACATACATTCTTCTTCTTCTATCGTATCAACGGTTTACCTTTTTACGGACATACATTGCAAGTTAATATAAAGCTTGTAAAAATTGGTTTTGTGTTTTTGTAAGAAAATTTCTGTTTGGGTTACGCAAAACTACAAGCAGGCGAGAGGAACACCGGAGTATTTTTAGTGGGTATTCTGCCCTTCTCAGGGCGGTGAGTCCGACATAATTCCGGCCCTCCCCGGACCGGTTTATTTGTAAATGAATTTTCTACAATGAAGCCAAAAAAAAAAGAAAAAAAAAAATACTTCACATTTCTACATTAGAAAGTATGGCTTTCATATATTTTCATGTGACGTACCTATCACTCAATTTCCAGCCGCATATAAAACTGACAGCGAATTAATCCATCAGTTTATGATTATGCACGCTGCGTGCTGAAAAGCGACAAAAACTGTTTACAACACGTTCAGCTAATTACGAGCGGCAACGGTAGATCAACGGAGGTAAGTTATTTGAATAATTAGCAACGAACTCTGTGGCGCGGTTGGCGATGGTTCGCCTGCGACGCAGGAGGTTGCGGGTTCGATTCCCGCCTCGGAACAAATATTTGTGCGATCTGCAGATATTTGCTCAGGGTGTTCTGGGTATTTTATATGTATAATAAAAAATATCTATCTATGTAATGTATTGTAATAAGTGTGTCAGTTATCAAGTACCCATAACCCAAGCTCTGCTTAGCTTGGGGCTGAATAATGTTGTGTGAACTGTCCAGCATTATTTGTTTGTTTGTTTTTAATGTTCATACCATCATCATCATCATGGTAGCCGCACTCATTAAACAAGCTCAAAGTCGCGTAGCGGGTTATGAAGAGGGCTATGCCCTTAGTACTACTTGATAGAATGAGAAACGAAGATATCCGTAAAAGACCCAAGATCTCGATAAAACTCTTCGGCTAGCTTTATTACGTATCTTGCAATAGCAATGCGATAGCAAGAATCGCGCGAGAATTGCGCGATCATCGCATCCAAATTGCAAATTCTTATTGCGGATCGCTGATACGTAATACGAATTTGCAATTTGGATGCGATGATCGCGCAATTCTCGCTATCGCATTGCTATTGCAAGACACGTAATAAGCTAGCAAATTTAAGTAGATTTACAGGAGGTAATACTTTACTTCTAAATAGCTACTTTTTACGATTTATACTTTACAATAGGAAGTTTATAGTAGGTAGCACGTTTAGACATTATCGGGAAAAAGATAAAAGCCAAAAAAACAGCGAAACAGCAAGCTATAATCTATATATATATATATATATATAAAACAAAGTCGTGTTAGTTACACCACTTATAACTCAAGAACGGGTGAACCGATTTGGCTGAAAATTGGTGGGGAGGTAGCTTAGAACCAGGAAATTGACATAGGGGGGAGGGTAGGAGAGGGCGGGGGTTCACCGGGGGCTACCCGTGCGAATCCAGGGCGAGTCGCTAGTAATACATACATAGACACTCGCCTTTTTTCCCGAAAGGGTAGGCAGAGCCTCAATGGGCCTATTTTCACTGCGGGTTGCATCATCATGGGAAATAGACGTGACAAGTGGTGAGCTCATCGCCGCCATTGCTTCCCACGACTGACTCTGCTAACACTATCTTCCAGTAATATAACACGCAGCCAGGACAAATCTAATACCAACGAATCTTAAAAAACAAGTCCAGGTAATCACTTAGTCGACTTTTACGACATCCACGGGAGGAGATAGAAGGGTCTATTCTTGGGCCGGACACACCACGAAACCACGGACCATCACAAATACTAGGTAAATATTTCGACTATGCTTCTTGGAAGCTTCGTGTAGGGGTTAATTTTTATGTCTCAGGGTGGCGGGCGCTGTGCAATGCCACATAGGGTGCGTGCTAGGTGGACGTGACCTATGAGGTAATGCACTGTTCATAGGCAGAGGGTACCACTTAACATCAGGTGGGCCATCTGCTTGATCCGTCATTCCAAGTAGTATAAAAAAAAACTTTCTAGAGGCAAGTATCTGAGTAACTTAAGGTGGTTCCTTACGCTTCTGGCGCGAAATTCTTTTTTTTTCGTGTTTTTTGCTCATCACAGCTCATCAACACTTCTTGAGATAGCGAAGACTATGTTGCCGGTAATTATATGACCTAGCACACTAATGATATTTATGTGATACTATAAATTAAATCTTGTGTGTTAGGTCATATAATTACCGGCAACATAGTTTTCGCTATCTGAAGAAGTGTTGATGAGCTGTGATGAGCAAAAAACACGAAAAAAATGAATTTCGCGCCACAAGCGAAAGCAACCAACTTAATGTATTTATGTAAGGAACAAGTTTGCACTTAGCTCATGCCACCCGGTAGCACCGCATTCGTTTGCGTCCTGGAGGGCAATTCTCGTGCTTTAGAGATTAAGTCGAATTCGACATATGTCGAAAAAAGATGGCGAATGTCGAATAATTTCTTAATTTGCTATTCTCGTTATGTCACAAATAGACATACGTCGACCAAAATCATTCAAATCGAATACGATTTGATGGTTATTGTGACATTTTCGTGACATTTTTTGTAGACATTCATGCTTCGACATTATCTCTAATTTAGAGATAATCTCTACAATCCGAGAATTGCCCTCCTGTACCGTTGAAGCAAAAACCGTTGCGTATTCCATATTTAGAAAATTGTACTTACCTATTTTACAAGCTTTTATTTAACTTGCAATGTATGTCCGGGTGGAATCTTGCAAGTGAATTTTAAAGCAGTTATCCTCAACCGATTGAGCTGAAATTTGGCATACCTGTCAAGTTCCGATGACAATACAATATGATGGTGACAGCGAGCTGATTTTATGATGGTGGACGACGGAACTACTAGATGGATAATAGTAGACTGGCCGTGTTTAGGCTCATTTTAATCAGCACACGGTTACGATCACTAATTATATAAAAGATTGTATTGAAAAATATATTTTTACTTGTTTTTTTTTGTATCCGTGTTTGTTTGAGCTTTTTCTTACATGCTATAATATCAAAGAAACCTTTAGAAAAACAGCACAAACATGTTGAATTCCAATAATACACGTAAAAATTACGTACAAATTACGTACGTAATAATTCCACGTTTCTTTCTTTCTTTCTTTCTTTCTTTCTAATATTAAGCATATTCTAGTGGTTGAGTCTTACAAGCTGAAGTAATAATTAAACTAACAACGAACATTTTTATTTGATACGAAAATTAATACAAAAAAAAAGATAATCTAATAAAAATAAAATAAGGCTCTTTCCGCCATCTTCGAACGTCTACTTTTTATTTTTTTATTTACCTTTTGTTTTTTGAGTTATTTTGTGTTATTTTGGTGGCTTTTTAACCAATGTTGCTCGTTTAAAAAGTGTAGTGAAATGAACCGGAAGTGAATGCGTGACTTGTCAAATTAGTGAAAATTGTAAACCAAAGTTTTACAAAAACATGACTTGACTGTGACTTTGCCGACTTGGAAGCAGTGTAGAGTTGCTAAATATATTGAAATTACAATAAATAAACTTGAAAATGGCAAATGCACAAGCCGTAAGGCGCCAATTATAAAAAGTGGTCAAGTGCGAGTCGAACTCGCCCATGAAGGGTTCCGTAGCAGCAAGTAACATAATATAAAAGCTCTTGGATGGCTTACGATTTATGACGTATTAAAAAAAACTACTTACTAGATCTCGTTCAAACCAATTTTCTTTGGAAGTTTATATGGTAATGGACATCTTTTTTTTTAATATTTATCATTCTCTTATTTTAGAAGTTACGGGGGGGCACACATTTTACCACTTGGGAAGTGACTCTCGCGCAAACTATTCTGTTAAAAAAAATTATATTAGAAACCAAAAGATGAAAACAAAAATTGAGTTTCAGTTCTAAGTATGGGGAACCCCAATAATTTATTGTTTTTTTTCTATTTTTGTGTGAAAATCTTAATGCGGTTTACAGAATACATCTACTTACCAAGTTTCAACAGCATAGCCCTTATAGTTTCGGAAAAAAGTGGCTTCGACATACACGGACAAACCGACAGACAGACAGGCAAACATGTCGAATCTATAAGGGTTCCGTTTTTTTGTTACGGAACCCTAAAAGGACAAAATAAAATAAAATACTGGTGAAGATGAACAAACAATCAAAAAACTTATTAAAAACACAAACATTATACATTACATTTAGGTATAATTACCTAATTACCTACCATGAGTGTATAGACCTAAATAAATGTTATAAATAATGACTTATCCTCATACTAATTATGGTTCTTATAGACAAACTTATAACAAAACTACATCTAAACAAGTCTTCATTCCTTTAAATCTCATCCTGAATTACAACTCTAAGTACCTTTACTGGATATTCAAGACCTCACATTTATCCCGGCATCCAGTTTAGCATGCAAAGAAAACTAAACTGGAATGGAACTGGCACCGCGGCATTCCTAGCAAGGCAAGGCAAGGCAGCCAAGCAGCTAGCCAGTGCTGCCACCTTAGGCTGCGCTTTCGGAGTTAGATCTACCGCTTTTTTGGGACACTTAGAGATGAAATTTTAATATTAACTCGTAGCGGAAAATATAGCGCTTTTTATGACAGACCAAACTTAGTAGTAATCTGCAACGTGATCTCAGCAAAAAGTAGGAAGTAAGCAGCAACACCGCAATTCGTTTAGCTTCCGTTCCGTTCCTTATTTTTAGGGTAGGGTCATTATACTTATTAATATTAAGACCATTTTAGATTTAAGATGATAAATACATTTTGTATTGCAATAAATAAAAACTTCTTACTACTATGCCTTTTTTTGTTGTTCATGCAAGCTAGCGGATTCTAGCGCTATTCTAGCGCTATTTTGTTTATGCAATCTAGCGAAATCCAGCGCAATTTTCAAGAATTTCAAGCACTTTTAGCACTGATTGACCTCAGAGAGGTGGCAACACTGGCAGCGAGCGATCGAATCAGTTCGAAAGTAGACTCGCATTCGTTCGGACGTCGCGTTGATAATAAACCTCACGCACTCCGTATCAGAAACTCTTTATTCAAAACTTTTTTCTTTTAACAAAATTGAAGTGGCCAGTGCAGTGATTGGATTGTGCGTTTGAACTTTTTGGATTCTTTTCTGGATTAATTGATTGTGTAAGTACCTGCATGCATTTTAAATACATTTATTTACAGAAAGGATTATACATTCGGTCAGACGTCGCGTTCATAAATACGCACGCTCTCCGAATCAAGTATTCTTTATTCAAAACTTTTTTCTTTATTACTAAGTGCAGTGATTGATTGGAATACGAATTTGAACTATTTTTTTTTTGTAAGTACATAAACATGCATTTTAAATACATTTATTTACGAATAATACAACTACTTAATACAAGTAGGTATGTACAAAAAATAAAAAATACATATGAAATTATTCTACCTGAAGACCGCTGCTAACGATCTATAGGCACGCATTTTAGGTAGTATGCTGTGGTGTGTCCGGCCTAAGAATAGACCCCTCCGTCTCCTCCCGTGGATGTCGTAAAAGCCGTCTAAGGAATTACCCGGACTTGTTGATAAGATTCGTTAGTATAAGATTTGTCCTGGCTCCTAGCTTATTATGGAATGTGTTACTGGACGAAAGCGTTGGCCGAGCCGTGAGAAGCAATGCCGGCTATGAGCTCACCACTTGTCACGTCTATATTCCAGTAGTGTGCAGCCCACTGTGAAAAGAGGCCCATTGAGGCTCTGCCTACCCCTTCGGGGAAAAATGAGTGTGCCTTTATGTAAAATTAAGTTAGCTGCCAATAAGTACCGTCTGTAACTAATTCGCTGTTATTTAATATAATACATTTATGTACAAAAATAATAATACAACTAATACGAGTAGGTAGGTGTGTACAAAATTCTAAAAATACATATGAAACAGTTGTGCTACCTGAAGACCGCTGCTAACGATCTAAAGGTAACTCAACTGATCCAAAACACTACCAGACTTAAACGCCCCTAAGAAGCTGCTGCATTGCCACTGGTAATACTAATTAAATTATCTTATCTATGTTTACTTCCATCACTCCTATTTTAGCAATTACGACATCCACTTAGCGGAGCACACGTCATGCCTGAAAGAGCAAAGAGCCGGGAAAAGGATGTATTCAAAGGTTCTTTCAACTGATTTACAAATACTTAGCCCAGAGAGTCCTGTCCAAGGATTATTGTCCTCTAGCCAGAGGTTCTATCTCTGCCGGGAGCCATGATACTCGGTAGCTATCCGCTGTTCCCAAACAAAAGTGCAATCTATGTAACAATGATTGAAAAAACAACAGCCACCGAGAACTCGCTAAAGATACTTGGTACCTAGTAAGCTTAGGTACAAGCTTATATTCAAATACAAAATGGTAAGTTGTAGGTATTTAGACATGTATATTCAGATAAGATACGAAGGTATAATAATTAAGAAGGGGTGGTTCTATATTAACAATTGTTGTTTTGGTAGAATGACATTGAATCAGTTGTCAATATTTTATCAATACAATACATACCTATTTCTGCCGCAAAGCAGTAGTGCTCGCATTGCTGTGATCCGGTTTGAAGGGTAAGGGTGCCAGTGAAATTACAGGCACATGAGACTTTTCATCTTCATGTCTCAGGGTGGCTGGCGCAGTGCAATGCCACATAGGGTGCATCCTAGGTGGACGTAACCTATGAGGTAATGCACTGTTCATAGGCAGAGGTTACCGCTTAACATCAGGTGGACCATCTGCTTGTTCCATCATTCAAGTAGTATAAAAAAATAAACTATCTCAATTAAAATACGTTAGAGATGACATTTACAGATAGATGGAAAAATCCAAACGTAACATTTACACGTAACATTCTCCTAATGTAGACACTGAAACCAATTTAAATTACCTTAGAATCCGAGTTAGTATTAGGTACCCTAGAAAAGCGCAGGTAGCGTTCATACTATAACTAGTCTTAAATAATTTAAAATAAGCAATGATTTCACCACTTAAAACAGACACGATTTTAATAATTTAAGTAATTTAAAAACATCAATACGGTGGTTTATTAAATACCAGTTCTCTAAGATGCTGCTTTTTAAACCTGTTACTTATGTAAATTTCCTCCTTACTCCTTGATTTTACATGTAAATACCCGATTTGCTATATGATTCCTTTAGTACTTAAGACATTAGAGATTGGAAAAGTGTGTGCATTTGCATAATAAATAAATAAATAATGCTGGACAAGTTCACACAACATTATCTAGCCCCAAGCTAAGCCAGAGCTTGTGTTATGGGTACTAGATAACTGATATACTTAATATAATACATTACATAGATAGATATTTTTTATTATACATAGAAAACACCCAGAACACCCTGAACAAATATCTGCAGAACGCACAAATATTTGTTCCGAGGCGGGAAACGAACCCGCAACCTCCTGCGTCGCAGGCGTACCACCGCCAGCCGCGCCACAGAGGTCATCAACCTAAACCTAAGAATATGCATTTATTGAATGCCTATACTCATATTTAATTTTTTTCAGTTTATTATAAATTGACTGTGTATGCACCGTCTCGCGTAGCGTAAGTACATACCTTAGGTTTAAATTTTGTATTTTTAAGTTGACCTTTGGTTTTTATCGGTTGATTTTTGTAACAAAATTTTAAGCACCCTATTATTATGTGTTAATTTAAAATGTACCTATTTTTGTGTAGATACCCTTTAATTAGTGTAATTGATAACTTTGTCGTTCTAATTAAAGTACTTAAATATATAAATATTTTTTCTGTGCCAATTGGTCGTGGTTACAAAATTCTAATTAAGTAAAGTCGTAAACTTTTATTATTATGGGCACAGATTATATAAACATTATTAAGTCATGTGGTTAAATATTATGAAAAAGTAGTACAAACCTGTACTAAGCCCTCCTGATGATGGATACGGCGGGTGGACAATGGAACTCCTCGATAGATAACTGTAGCAGCCGTGTCTGACTAATTTTGATCAGACTGGTCTGTTTACTGATTTCTTTGTAGCTACTAATTACCAGCTGGAACAATACATACATACATAGACACATGCCTTTCCCCCTAAAGGGTAGGCATAGCCTCAAATGGACCTCTTTTCACGTGGGTTGCACCATCGCGGGAAATAGATGTGACAAGTGGTGAGCTCATCGCTGCCATTGCTTCCCACGACTAATTCTGCTAACGCTTTCTTCCAGTAATAACACATTCTTTAAATAAGGTATAATAGCAGCCAGGACAAATCTTATCCCAACGAATCTTACAAACAAGTTCGGGTAATCACTTGTCGGCTTTTACGACATCCACGGGAGGAGACGAAATACATATTACATAAATGCTCAAATAATACAAAAAGTCCCTTCCTTGCAATATTATTTTGTCATAACTCTACAATACGTGTATCGTGCTCCAGTTTTTTGTGAAAAATATATTTTTCAATGCAAGCTTTTATAAAATTAGTGATCGTAACCGTGTGCTGATCAAAATGAGGCTAAACACAGCCAGTCTACTATTATCCATCGAGGAGTTCCGTTGTCCACCTTCCGTCTCCATCATCAGATCAGCTCGCTGTCACCATAATATTTCATTGTCATCGGAACTTGACAGGTTATGTAAAATATCATCTCATGCTTTAAAATTCAGTTGCAAGATTCCATCCGGACAAACATATGCTAAAGTTTAAAAAAAACCTATTCTTCAGTTTGGAAGACAGTCCCGGTTTACTGATATATTAAGTCCTAAGTTCCCGACTCTTTAAACCTACAATCTGTGAAAGTTTCCTAACTGGTTGTATCCGGCCGTAGATTTATGTAAACAGTGTGGTATTTGGATTCGCGTGAGACGCGATTTGCATCGCAATCCGATATATTTGCGGAGCGATTTCACGCGATCGGCCTGCAATGTTTAAAAGTTTATTTATTAAAAGTTGTTTTTTTTTTTTTTTTCTTAACCTATATTGTCCCACTGCTGGGCAAAGGTCTCCCCCAAATTCCTCCACTTGTCCCTGTCCCTGGCAGTCTCCCACCACTCCTTTTCAAAATTAAAAGTTTAAAGTTTATTTATTTGGGAGTATAAAAACACATATTAACAAAAACAATGGGAAACGATGTTGATTTTTATTCGATAGGAATGTAGAGTGTAGCTTCAGCATATATAGCTATGAGGTGTTGATTTGAATGGCTTGTTAACGTGGGATATAAAGCAAAATTACCAAACTTAGATTTGATTTTCAGCTGACTAAATCAAGGACAATACTTTTTTTTTTTATACAACTTGGATTGACTGATCAAGCAGATGGCCCACCTGATGTTAAGCGGTACCCTCTGCCTATGAACAGTGCATTACCACATAGGTCACATCCACCTAGGACGCGCCCTATGTGGCATTGCACTGCGCCCGCCGCCCTGAGACATAAAGATGAAAAGTCTCGTGTGCCTGTAATTTCACCGGTACCCATACCCTTCAAACCGGAACACAGCAATGCGAGCACTACTGCTTTGTGGCAGAAATAGGTATGGTGGTAGTACTTCCCCGGAAGAACACTTTCACAAAAAAGCTCTACTACTATTGTACTACAAATATGCAAGGATACTACATTATAGTTCCGAGGGATGTACCAGAATCGCGACAGGACAATATTTTCTCGATAGAAAAAACCCAAAGTTACCTCCAATTTTTGGCTAGATTCGATTGTTTATTAAAATGGTGCATAATATTGTGTAAAAAATTAGATAAATAAAATCAATACAACAAAGCCGAGGGTTTTTATTGTAGGGGTTTTGTAAAATTAAGTATATTTTACGAGATATTCAATAAAAAAGATTTCTGCCTGGAGCTGGAGGTTGTTTTTGAAGTGCCTATAACAATCAAGCAATTGTTTTCTCGCTACTTTTCATATTATATTCATATGGATAAATTAAGAAAGGAGTACATAATAGAAAGTTTAAAAATTGCACCAGTGACAGAAAAGTTGAAAGGAAATCGTTTACCTTCGTATGGATATGTTATGAGGAGGGATGAAACGCATGTAACTAAGAAAGTTATGGATACGGATGTTAGTGGATGGAAAGGAAGAGGAAGACCTAAGAAAAGATGGATGGATTGCGTGAGAGATGATATGAATCAGAAGGGAGTGAATGGTGAGATGACGGCTGACAGGGGAGAGTGGAAGACAAAGACATACTGCGCCACCACAAATCAATTGAGGAAAAGGGCAAGACTATGATTATGATGATAATTCATAATATATATTAGTAACTATACATCATCATCATTGGCAGATCAAATAATAGCCCACTGCTGGGTATAAGCCTCCTCCCTCAAACGCCACTCCAAACGGTTCTGTGTAACTCGCATCCAGGTCCCTCTATATCATCCGCCCACCTAGCTGATGGTCTGCCACGGCCTCTAGTGCTCCCTCTCGGCCACCCCACAGGGCCTTGCACTACCTACCGTCACCAAATCTGGCCAAGTGTCCTGCCCAGCGCCACTTTAGTCTCGCCACTTTAGTACCATACTTAGAGCATTGCAGGCCTCCGTTGCTCGATGGTACCATACAACCAATAAAAATATTTTGTTGAGCAGATATCATGCTGTGGATGCTGATTGCTTTGCGAAACAATGATATAATGATTTGATTTGTTTGAGAGTATTGTTTATTAAATTAAGATCGTCATTCGTTTTTGTTTTGCATTTTTCTATTGTAATTTATAACAAAACAAAATAGAGACATATTTTGTACATCATAAATATACAATAACATTACAATCTAGCCGTAAGGCAGGCTAAAAGGTTTAGTTCTTTTGGGTCTTCTCACTATGTCCGTGTTGTCGAGAAGCTGGGAGGCGATTCTTGGATTGTAGACATTGATGTCGAATAGATATATGTCGAAACAAGATGGCGAATGTAGATATATTATTCAACGTTTATTCGACATCAATGTCTACTATCCGAGAATCGCCACACTGGATTGCCACGACGGCAAATTAGTGGTCGTAACCGTAAGCTGATTAAAATGAGCCTAAACACGGCCAGTCTACTATTATCCATCGAGGAGTCCCGTTGTCCACCTTCCGTCTCCATCATCAGATCAGCTCGCTGTCACCATAATATTGCATTGTCATAGGAACTTTATAGGTATGCAAAATATCATCTCAATCGGTTGAGGATATCTGCTTTAAAATTCAGTTGCATGATTCCACCCGGACACATATACATACATTGCAAGTTAAATAAAAGCTTGTAATAATAAATAATAAATAAATAATGCTGGACAGTTCACACAACATTATCTAGCACCAAGCTAAGCACAGCTTGTGTTATGGGTACTAGTTAACTGATATACTTATTACAATACATTACATAGATAGATATTTTTTATTATACTCAGTAATTTTTAACATTTTTTTTTCATATTTTTTTTTAAATCGTAATATTATTTTAGATTAATTTGTGGAATGTTTTGGTAGACGTTTGTAAGACGTGGATTTTTGGCGAAACATTAGTGTAGGCCACGTTATAATAAACGCTAATGCAAGGCTATATAATATGTGGTTGCTAAATCTATCTGTATAAACAATAACTGTAATACTAGTTACCACAGTGTATTACGATCATAGAGTAGCAATAAGCAAGATGTAGAACATAAGCATGAACAACACAACAACAAAAAATATAATGTTAATCTTCACCATATTTCCAAAGGCATGATCGAGCCCAATACAAGATTTCTATAAAATTTCTCGATAACAAAAATCGTGTAATTACCTCTACAATACGCTTACAAATTGGGGGAAATTGTCTTTTCAAGTTTTAGTAAATGGTTACCGTTTTACTAAAAAATGACTTGACTTTGACTTTGACGTTTTAGAAGGAGTTTAACGTTGCAAATTCTAGTGAAATTACACGAATGAAAACTAAAATTAACTTTAAAAAGCAAATGCAAAGAAAAATCAAAAAGTTTGTATCTCTTCTTGTATCTTCTTAGGGAGGCCTCCCTACTACTACCGTGGACTATTAAGAATATGTTTATTTTTCATGCGCATACTTTTCGTCTGTGGGTAGGTACCTGCTACATTCTTGCTTACTGTTCAAGTGTTCCGAGATCTGGCTTGAATGTTGTCGCTCTGATCTGTTACGTGAATCTAAACTCTTCAAGCATCATCCAATGATTTCATGCTTTGATGATTTGATTTATACACGAATTGTTATGAAAGTTACAAGAATTTGAAGCATTGCGTTTGAAAGTTGGGGTTTTTTGTTGTTTTAGACGATAAGTAGCGGGGTTTTTTTTTTTTTTTAACATTGATATACCTTTGTTTGACCACGATCTCACCTGTTGGTAAGTGACGATGTGGCCGAAGATGGAGCACAAAGGTCTAGAAGGCACCTATTCACTCTAGACTTGAAGAGACCCAGATTATAGTTTTCAGGAAAGACAGACGACGGTAGTGTATTCCACTCCTTAGCAGTTCGCATTATAAAGGTAGAACCGAAACGTTTTGTGCGAATAGAAGGTATACCAATGAGGTAAGGATGGTACTGAGCCGTACGCCTGCTCGTCCTATGATGAAAAGGAGATGGTGGGATCAGATCGTGCAGTTCCTGGGAGCATTCCCCGAAACGGTTAAGTTCGGTTTGGGTTGTCGAACTATCTGATAATACTAATCAAATGAGGGGTTTTAACACGTTTCAAATCATGCGCTAATAGATGGCGCTGCTTTGAACCTAGCCCTCATTGTAACGCCATCTTACAATACATACATACATCGAGCAACACGGAAGGCCTGCGTTGCTCGATGCATACATAGGTACATACTTCGACCAAAGTAAAATGAACATACATAGACACACGCCTCTTTCAGTAGGCCTCAATGGGCCTCTTTGCACAGTGGGATTCACCATCGTGGAATATAGGCGTGACAAGTGGTGAGCTCATCGCCGCGATTGCTTCCTACGACTGACTTAGCTAACGCTTTCTTCCACTAAAAGCACATTCTATAATAAGCTAGCAGCCATCTACGAATAATAAGAACAAGAAAATGGCCGAAAATACTACGTCAGTCTTATTGGCCAAAAGCTGTCCAGGACACAGAAAAAAACAACAGTACAGTTTATAATACATGGCACTTATTTCCAATAAAAAATAACCTAACCTACTAAATGAAAAATTACCTACATTTAAGACAGTTGTTTTGCTAATGGCAATAAAATCTCACAATCAAATATCGAACAAAGTGACGACGAAAATCTGTCACAAGAAATGTAAAATTTATAAAACCCCCACTATGAATCTGGACCGATTTTGATAAAATACGTGTAAGGTAGAAAACCAACGCTAGAAAACCAGCTTTCAAATAAATAAAAACCATGCAAATCGGTTCACCCGTTTAAGAGCTACGGTGCCACAGACAGACACACCTACAGACACGTCAAACTTATAACACCCCTATTTTTCATTCCGGACCCATGGCACCCCTCCCAGTCCTCAAATCCATACAACGATGTGCCAGTGGTATCACATTTTATATTTACAAGTTCCCATGAACCCACCAATTCAATAGTGATGGGCAACAAGGATTTGATAAAAATAATAACAATAGTTTTATTTTAATATATATTTAACGCAATTTGTCTAACGCGTGGCCTAATGTAATTTCATTTGCATAGTGGGTTAAAAACGAAAAAAAAAAACAGGTTTTTTCGTACTTACCAATGAAGTTTTGGTGTTCTTTTTGTTGTGACAATCAAATATATTTTGTGTACCTAAAAATACACGACTGCTGTTTTCTTGGTACAAAAAGGTTCTAACTGAAGAACAGCGCAAGATATGCCAACATGCAGATAACTATTTTTGAGTTGTTGTAATTAAAGTTTTTCTAATGGAGAAAATTCACCATCAGCCCACACTAGTCCACTGCTGGACATAGGCCTCTCCCAATACTCACCACTGAGCCCGGTGTTCGCTCTTCTCATCCACTTTCTGCCGCCGCCTCTCGTAGGTCATACTCATCACTCCACCTAGCCAGAGGGCGCCCCTTGCTACGTTTGCCAAGACGCGGTCTCCACTCAAGAACTCGCTTACAACGGTTGTCGGTTCTTCGGCATATACGACCAGCCCATTGCCACTTCAGCTTGCTAATCCAGACGAGCCACGCTGAGCCTCAGCGCTGACGAACTACGCGCTGAGCTATGAGCGCTGACGGTGAGCGTGCCGTCGGTGTGAGACTAAAACCAGCCTATGACCATAAGTGGGATAAAATTGGGTTTGCACAAAACTGAAACCTATTCAAAAAGTGTATTTATGCGTGACCTAACCTAGCATGAAAAATCCTATCTATCGACTTGTCCCGTGGTAGCTGTACCTATAAATAAGGTAGGTAGATAATTGTACATTATGGTACAAGTCTGTAATGTTGGTGATTACCGCTGAGGCGCCTTTGAGAGCCGAGGACGGTAATCATCAATACACACGTGTATCAAACGACGTTTTTCAACACTTGTGAAGAAAATAATAATAAAACAGAAATCTACACTCTGTGTAAATGTTCAACTGTCTCTATAACTCACTTGTGAATAATAAGAAATATACACTCTGTGTAAATGTTCAACTGTCTCTATAACTGTTCTGTGTCTGTTTCACTCACTTGTGAATAATAGCAATGAAAAAGTCACACTTTGATTACAGGTGTACAACAGAAATACACACTCTGTGTAAGTGTTCAACTGTCTCTATAACTCACTAGTGAATAATAGCAATTAAAAATTCACAGTGATTACAGGTGTCTTTATGTGCCTAATTGCGGTGAAATTAGAGCCACTTTATGAGCAAGTGTGTTGAAAACATAGTTTTGTTACTGAAGGTACAAAAATATACCTATACGTGACTATTTCTATTTCTCTAATTCTAAGACCTGTGTGAGCAAATTGACCTTCATATAGATAAACTATGCAGCAACGTTAAATATCATACTCACGCAAATTTATGGCAAGCGTTCGTATTTAAAACTACTTATTTATGTATGTTAATGTCTCTCATCATAGAATTACAAATGCTGGGCCCTTTCGAAGAATATATTTTAAATTCAACATTGCTCTCTGTGTAGTTTTTATGGCGGAGACTAAGATCCAGAGTCTCGAGCACCGCCGTGAAACATGCCTTTCGATCTTCTATTCTATTACATCCCGGGGAATGCTCCCAGGAACTTCACGATCTGATCCCACCATCATAGAACGAGCAGACGCCCTTACCTCATTAGTATACCCTCTATTCGTACTAAACGTTTCAGTTCTACCTTTATAATGTGAACTGCTAAGGAGTGGAACAAACTACCGTCGTCTGTCTTTCCCGAAAACTATAATCTGGGTCTCTTTAAGGCTTTAGTGAATAGGTGCCTTCTAGACCTTTGTGCTCCATCTTCGGCCACATCGTCACTTACCAACAGGTGAGATCCTGCTCAAACAAAGGTCCATCAATGATTTTTAAAAAAAGTTTAGGCTCCAGTTTGTTACATTCACGTCTAGAGTAAAATCTTATTGAAACCTCGCCATTCTACGGGTTTTAAGGTTCCGTCCGTAGGTACCCAAAGAAAAAAAAGGTTAAAACGGGACCCTATTACTAAGACTACGCTGTCCGTCCGTCTGTCCGTCTGTCACCAAGCTGTATCACATGAACCGTGATAGTTAGAAAGTTGAAATTTTTACAGATGTTGTATTTCTATTGCCTCTATAACAAAAAATACAAAAAAATAGAATAAAATAAATAATTAACGGGACTCCCATACAACAAACGTGATTTTATTGCCGTTTTTATAAATAATGGTACGGAACCCTTCGTGCACCAGTCCGACTCGCACTTGGCTGGTTTTTTTGTCTCTTACTCGCATGTGTCTATGAAAAAGACAACGCTACGTGTTTCATAAATCAATAACTTTACGAACTTACACCACAATACCTTAGTTTATGCAAAATTGCTGAGTCGTTCTCCGAATGAACAATGTCGGGTAATCTGAGTCGTGTCTCATATTTCATTACCTTTCGTACCAAACTACGGTATATGGAGGTTCTCATAATACTTTGTTAGTGGTTTGAAACGGCGAGTCTGGGTTTGTACGATTGCTTGTAATGTTTATGTACTGACTAGGGATGTAGTGTGTCCGGCCCAAAATAGACCTAAGAGCTCAAGATGATAGTATAATAAGACATGACATGTAGCAAAGTTAATTGTTAGCCGCGTGGCCTGAGGTCGCTCTGCCCCTCGACAGCTAATTTGTCAATTAGCAATGTCTGTACCTTCATATCATTTATTATTGATGTGTTATTTATGAGTATATCAAGCATAGTGTGTGCTGAATAAATATTATAGTACACGCTGTATTATGTACTTTTGCTGATTCTCTCTAGCATGGGGTTTAAGTTGGTTTTCCTTTTTTCTTTGAATCATCTCTATACTTATTCTCGAGGCACCACACAGGCGCTCCCCGCCTAGTAGTAAGAAGGGTCATCTAATAAAGCCGAGCCGTGTTTGTTGCCTGATTCTTCTAGGTCTGGTCGCGTCGGAACAGAAGTAAATTTATTTTTTAAGATGATTCGATATGATCCTTGCGACTCTCTCTCTCTCTCTCTTCTTATAATAATGTTCCAAACAATTTTGCCAATGGCAAGTGATATAATTATTTTATAGTCAATTCGTCAAGAGTCTCCGTCAAGTCATAACCCACTTTAAATAGTGGCAGAAAAACAGAGTTTTTACAGGAAAAAATCCACCATTTCGAAAATACACGCAATACACTTAAATTTAACTACATCACACATGTGCTATTTATCCAAGTTACACCGATTAAAATGCCACCAAAACTACACAAAATAACACGAAAAAACATTTAAAAGAAACTAAATAAAAAAAACGACGTTTGTTTCAAAAATGGCGGATGAATAAAATACTTTTGACTTTGAGTTTGACTTTGTTATTATTATTATAAATATGTAAACCTATGTAAATATGAGTGAAAATATACCTATATATTATATTGTTATTCTAGTTTAAGTAATTAATAACTATTCTTAATAACAAACTCGTAAATAACTAAAGGCATGCGAGGTCTTTCCTAAATTGTTGTAACTCTCTAGTGACTGGTGGAAGGTTAGTTTCAATGTTAATTTTTATTCACTTTCAAAGTTTTGTTTATGTTAATTAAGTATTTTATTCATATTGACCTTATTATTTAAGTTCTTGATATTACTTCACTTCTACTTTTTTACGTATAAATCGTTAGACATACCTCTTTCTGCCGCAAAACAGTAGTGCTCACATTGCTGTTTTCCGGTTTGAAAGGTACGGGTGCCGGTGAAATTACAGGCACATGAGACTTTTAATTTTTATGTCTCAGAGTGGCGGACTCAGTGCAATGCCACATAGGGCGCATCCTAGGAGGACGTGACCTATGGTTACCGCTCAACATCAGGTGGGCCGTCTGCTTGTTCCGTCATTCAGTATACCTTTTTTTTATTAATGGCTTCTGTGCTTTATTAGCAACAATTTAGCAAATTACAATTGGTAATAATTAATTAAATGTTTAATTAATAAAAAGTAATAATAAATACTCAAGTCGTCAAGAGTCTCCGTCAAGTCATAACCCAGTTTAAATGGTTGCAGAATAACTAAGATTTTGCAGAACAAAAACCACCATTTAGAAAAGACACACAAAACACTTAATTTATCTACACCACACGTGTTATTTATCCAAGTAATTCCGATTACAATGCCACCAAAATTACACTAAATAACTCGTAAATAACTGAAGAGACCTAGATTATAGTTTTCAGGAGAGACAGACAATGGTAGTTTATTCCACTCCTTAGCAGTTCGCATTATAAGGGTAGAACTGAAACGTTTAGTACGAATGAGGGTATACTAATGAGGTAAGGATGGTACCGAGCCGTGCGTCTGCTCGCCCTATGATGAAAAGGAGATGGTGGGATCAGATCGTGTAGTTCCTGGGAGCATTCCCCGAAATGTAACCTATAGAAGATCGAAAGGCACGCAACATTACGGTACTCATTTGACCACATATGATAGGTACCTACTAAGATGATTGGTTTGTCAATTATTCTCGGTGGAAGCTAGTTTGCGAGGCGTGTTAGTTAATTACTGTTTTCCAATGAAATTATGCGGAACGGCGGCGTGAGGCGATTTATCACGAAACTAAGATTGTATCGTGGAACGTAGTCGGACGTGGAACGTAGTCGGACGTGGGGATCTAATTATGACCAGGTAACGTGATAAAAATAGGAAAACATGTAATTAATTTTGTAAAAATTAAAAAACCCTCAACTCAATGAAACGGCTGAACCGATTTTGATCAAACATAGCTAAAAACACTGACGACAAATTCACCTTTCAAACAAAAAAAAAACTAAATCGGTTCATCCGTTTGGGAGCTACGAGGCGACAGACAGACACACACAGAGACACGTCAAACTTATAACACCCCGTTGTTTCTGCGTCGGGGGTTAAAAATGCTGTGCTGTGGTGTGACCGGCCTAAGCATAGACCCTTCCGTCTCCTCCCGTGGATGTAGTAAAAGTCTACTAAGGGATAACCTGGACTTGTTGATAAGATTCGTTGGTATAAGATTTGTCCTGGCTGCTAGCTTATTATGGAATGTGATATTACTGTTCAAGCGTTCAAGAAAGCAAAATCAGTCGTGGGAGGCATTGGCGGCGATGAGCTCACCACTTGTCACGTCTATATTCCACAATGGTGCAACCCACTGTGAAAAGAGGCCCATTGGAGCTCTCCCTACCTTACCGTTTCTTTTTAGTACATCCTGAAGTAGATTTTTTAAATATTTGGGGTATAAAATAATACAAGGTATCCATTGCAGGTAGGTACTGGGCAGCATTTGGGCGAAACCCTGGCAATGTGGAAGGTGTGTGCTAAGGAGTGGAATACACTACCGTCGTCTGTCTTTCCTGAAACTATAATCTGGGTCTCTTCAAGTCAAGAGTGAAAAGGTGCCTTCTAGACCTTTGTGCTTCATCTTCGGCCACATCGTTATCTACAGTCACTTACCAACAGGTGAGATCGTGGTCAAACAAAGATCTATCAAAGTAAAAAAAAAAAGAAGGCCTTTATCATTGTAACCTACTACCAATAAATATAGATAGTATTAACTTATGTTTATTCATCAGTTTTTAAAATCACAGTATAATCTCTTGTAGAGCCTAGACCCACATGCCATATTTGAAGCGTCTAAGTAATGACAACTTAACTATGTAACACGTAAGTGACTACCAAGATCGTTACGTTTAGCGTTCATTAACTCCTAGGCTTAGAATTTATAATAAACCAGAACCCGTGTCACGCGTAAAAACGGTCACCACGTAAACTAGTCTCAATGAGAATAGTTTCACCCAGTCTGTCTACGGTCGGCCGTGCGGCTAGTCGTGTCGAACTCGAAAGATTTTCTTGTGAATATACCGCCGTGTGACGTTCCCACATGTAAAAATTCTGCTTGGCGCAAATAAAAATTATAGAATCACATTTTATACGTAAGTATTACATTTAAACATCGTTTTGGTTTATATGTATAATGAAGTTTGTTTACCATTCATTCTTTGGGAAAAAGTAAAGCGTCCATTTTGTCATTGTTGCCAAAATCCCTAAAACATTACCCCTACTGGTGGGAATTACGATAGGCGCGGGGGCGGCATTGTGTTTTGGCGACACATTGTCTTGTACTAATAGAAAGAAAGAAAGAAAGTTATTTTTTAGCACTCACACACACTTAATAGAAATAAAAAAAAGAAGATTGTAAACAAAAAAAAAAGAAATATTTCATAAAAAAAGAATACAACACAAAAATATCCCAGCTCAGCTCAGTTTTAGTTCAGGTTTTAAACTTTAACATAAAACTAGACCCTACGTGAAATAGCATCGTACGCACCTTCTGGTTTATTCTATATTCTAAGCTCCAAGGTAAGGATGGTGTGATGATGTCATGCCTTTGTTACGTTCATAGTTGTATAGTTGAACGAGTTTACATGTACTCCTAATGTATGGAATCCTAGTTCAAGTGAAGATTAAGTCCTCCCTGTACCGTTTGTATAATGGGTTTTGTTCCGAGGAATTGTTTGACATGATGCCTACAGCAACCTTTTTTCACCGCACCGCTCGCCATCGGCAGAGGATTCATTCGCACACCTTAGAGCCAGGGAGGTCTCGGAATGTGCGGTTTCAGATAAACTTCCTCTTGCGAACGCTCAGGTTGTGGAATGATCTACCTGCTGAGGTTTTCCCGAGCGACTACAGTATGGGGTTCCTCAAAAGGGGTGTTTGGAAATTTTTAAAGGGTCGGCAACGCGCGTGTGATGCCTCTGGTATTGCAGGCGTTCATAGGCTACGGTAACCGCTTACCAACAGGTGGGCCGTAAGCTTGTTTGCTACCTTGGTAGTATACAAAAAAAAAAACCTAGAGATACCAGGTTCGACGATATAGGTGGAAGAAAATTAAATTTGAAACATTTAGTTATATTTTTAATGGATTCTGATGAATATTCCCAACAATTTAGCCAATGTCAAGTAATCATAAATTCAAGTAGGTAATCAAACTAAGTCAAGTCGTCTAGAGTCGCCGTCAAGTTATAAGTTCATAACCCAGGTTAAAATGGTGGCAGAAAAACCAAGCTTTTGGAGAACAAAATCCACCGTTCCGAAAAGAGACGCAATACGATATCTATCTACACCACACATGTGTTCTTTATTTAAGTTACAATGGTAAGAATACCACCAAAATTACACGATATAACTTGGGGAAAAATACAATGAAATGAAAATAGATACAAATTAAGAGGTTTATTTTAAACATGGCGGATTGAAGGAGGTTACCTAGGATTGAGGAGACGACCTCTGTGGCGCGGCAGGCGATGGTTCGCCTGCGACGCAGGAGGTTGCGGACTCAATTCCCGTCTCGGAACAAATATTTGTGCAATCTGCAGATATTTGTTCAGGGTGTTCTGGGTATTTTCTATGTATAATAAAAAATATCTATGTATGTTATGTATTGTATTAAGTATATCAGTTATTACCCATAACACAAGCTCTGCTTAGCTTGGGGCTAGATAATGTTTTGTAAACTGTCCAGCATTATTTATTTATATATTTGCGGAATTGTACTTAAAAATCCGGACCTATGGCAACCCTAGCCTTATGTCCAAGTTCTAAGGTTTTATTCATACTTTTCTATCGCCGTTGGTTTTTTCAATAAATAAATGAATTAAACTCCATTTGCACGAAATCTATTTATAATAGCCGTAATCTACGGTTCTTCATTATAGCGCTGTCAGACACTTTGTGAATAGGCATGCGCATGCGTGCAAGATTTACTTATACCGAACAAATAATTAGAAAAGCTACGTCTACTAACCTCGGCTGCTTCCTGCTCAAGCCTATAATTTGTCCAACAAAAACCAATGTTCAATTCAAATAGCCACCTCGATGGGTCTCCATTACAAGTAGGTACTTAAGTAGAATTCGAAAACATCACGCTGCTAATCTATATATATAAAAAAAAGTCGTGTTAGTTACACCACTTATAACTCAAGATCGGCAGAATAGCAGAATAAGTAATAAAATATCGGGGGGGGGGGGGGGGGGGGCTGTTTTTCACCGGGGGCTACCCGTGCGAAGCCGGGGCAAGTTGCTAGTAAATATATAATCTGTGACGCTGCTAAGTATCTTAGACAGATGGAAGCGGGACTTCAATCTGCCATTTTTGAATGTTATTAACATACAAGTTCGTATATCGGTTCTGACGTCCAGACGTTTACTTAAAACCCTGATATTAGATTTAAACTAACATTGGGAACTATTCGTTCCCCAATCAAACAGTAAGTGAAATCCAATCAAAATCGTGTTTTTTCGAGTTATTTCGTGTAATTTTGGTGGTATTTTAACGTGTGTAACTTGGATAAATAGCACATGTGTGATGTAGAGAAATGTAAGTGTAGTGCGTGTCTTTTTGAAATGGTGAATTTTTTTCAAAGATAAACTTAAACTGAACTTTTATATTATGTTACTTGCTGCTACGGAACCCTTCATAGGCGAGTCCGACTCGCACTTGGCCGCTTTTTGTTATTAAGATACAAGCTCGTATATCGGTTCCGTTATCCAGACGTTTACTTAAAACCCTGATATTAGATGTAAACTAACATTTTGGAACTATTTGTTCCCCAATCGAACAGTGTGAAATCCAATCAAAATCGTGTTTTCTAAAATAAAAACATTGGCATGTTCTCTATTTGCAGACCCAGTTTTCTCGTTCTATTTGTGTACTGAACTACTTAGATATTTTTTTATTCCGAGATACAAAAGTATCTGTTTTTAAGAGATCTTTAGAAATTGATGCCTAATCTCTAGCACTGTATTTTATAACCCGTTCACTACATCTATATATATAAAACAAAGTCGTGTTAGTTACACCACTTATAACTCGAGAACGGGTGAACCGATTTGGCTGAAAATTGATGGGGAGGTAGCTTAGAACCAGGAGATTGACATAGGGGGAGGGAAGGAGGAGGGGGGGGGTGTGTCATCGGGGGCGAGTCGCTAGTAACCAATATAACCAAAAGGTTATGTATTGAACTTATATGCGACACGTGTATCGTATTTGTGTACACTTTAACTCGTTTGATGCACGAACTATAACGAAAACTTAATTCTTGTACAAAGTACAAAATGAACAAAAAAACTACAAACATTTAAAGGCGGATAAAATGTTAAAGTGCTTAGGACAAATTAGCTAAGGCATTTTTTATACATACATACATAGACACACGCCTTTCTCCCCAAAAGGATAGGCAGAGCCTCAAATATGGGCCTCTTTTCACTGTGGGTTGCATGCAATTTCCCACGATGTTCAACCCACATCTTATTATATACACAAAAAAAATTGTTATGGCTTTCTCGGCCTGAATAGTGTACATTTATTATAGTTCAGAAGCATTTATTATAGAAGCATTTATTATAGAAGCATTTATTATAGAAGCATTTATTATAGGAGTATTTATTATAGAAGCATTTATTATAGAAGCATTTATTTAACTTGAAATGTAATGTATGTATGTCCGGGTGGAATCTTGTAACTGAATTTTAAAGCAGTTATCCTCAACCGATTGAGCTGGAATTTGGCATACCTATCAAGTTCCGATGATAATACAATATGATGGTGACAGCGAGCTGATCCGATGATGGAGTCAGAAGGTGGACAACGGAACTCCTCGAGGGAAAATAGTAGACTGACCGTGTTTAGGCTCATTTTGATCAGCACACGGTTACGATCACTAGTTTTATAATAGCTTGTATTGAAAAATAGATTTTGCACAAAAAACTTATTTTACTCATGGTATTTCCGTTCGTAAAACACATGCTGGGTCATGAAACAACAACATAGGCTTACTCCAATCGTGCGTGCTCATGTGTTTAAAACAGCGTCTATGACCCCAATACATTATCACGCTTAAAAACCGGCCAAGTGCGAGTCAGACTAGCGCACGAAGGGTTCCGTACCATTAACTACAAAAACGGCTGAACAAAACAGGTTTGTAAGAAAATAAAAATAAAAATTAACGCTAAATCTGGTCAACCATCCAAAAACTGACCCCGCAGAGCATCGCTTAATAACCTACATTTAGAGAAATTGCCTTTGTTGTATGGGAGCCCCCTTATATTATTATTTAATTATATTTTTTTGTATTTTTTGTTATAGCGGCAACAGAAATACATCATCTGTGAAAATTTCAACTGTCTAACTATCACGGTTCATGAGATACAGCCTGGTGATAGATGGACGGACAGACAGACAGATAGACGTACAGCCGAGCCTTAGTAATAGGGTCCCGTTTTACCATTTGGGTACAGAACCCTAAAAACTTATTGGCAGAGCCTTTAGTCACAAGCGATAGCGTCGAGCTAAGTTCTTGGTTTTATTTTATCAAAGAAAGAAAACAAATTGTATTTCAATACCGGTTCACTCTATATCTGTTTGTCTGTTACAGCCTTTGAAAATGGTTGAAATTTGGTACATAGAGTTGAATAATAAATAATGCTGGACAGTTCACACAACATTATCTAGCCCCAAGCTATGCAGAGCTTGTGTTATGGGTACTAAGATAACTGATATACGTAATACATAACATAGATAGATATTTGTTTTATTATGCAAAGAAAATACCCAGAATACCCTGAAAATATATCTGAAGATCGCACAAATATTTGTTCCGAGGCAGGAATCGAACCCGCAACCTCAACAGTCGCAGGCGAACGTTCGCCCGCCGCACCACAGGAGTCAATAATACATTACATAGATATTATATTTTTTATTATGCATAGAAAATACCCAGAACACCCTGAACAAATATCGGGTGCATCCGTATTGATCCCAGAAATTCATCCCACGAGCTAAAAGTAATAATAATTATTCCGGATTGATACCATTCATTTCATTTCAGTTTTGGAGTCCGTATTTAGCCCACCTAGCCTACCTCTAAAACGAGTATCTGATCTGCAGATCTTACAAATACATTGTTCGTCGTAAAAATACCCGTGACAATATATATGAATCCTCACTCAACCAAATACCTACCTTTTCATTTCTAACCCCCGACTCAAAAACGATGGGGTGTTATAAGTTGGACGTGTCTGTGTGTGTGTATCTACTGCTTTGCGGCAGAAATAGGCATGGTGGTAGTACTTCCCCGGACGAACTCTTACACAAAAAAGCTACTAGTAAACCTACTACTACTACTATATATATGCTTATAAATGTGAATGAAAATCTTGTGGCTTGCGACAGTGTCGTTAAGCCTTATACAAATGTGTCGCCCGGCCATTCGACGTGCCTAGGTTGACAATAAGTAACGTAAGCAGTGTAGATACTTCGACAATCGGCAGTAATAGATACCTACTTAACGGTTGATAGCGCTTGTAGTCCTATTAATTGCGTTTGGATTTCACTTTGAAAGCAGCAATCATCACCCTGTAGAAGTCCACTGCTGGACTGCTGGACATAGGCCACAGAATGCCACGATGACCGGTCTTGGGCCGCCTCAGACGACGTAGAGTAGAAAGGCCGCCTCTCAATGGATCAACAACATTTTGAAGGTCACGGGAAGTCGGTGGAAGTTGGGATAAACAAGATAATTAAACTGGATTCCCACTATGCCAGACCGGCGGTTTTCGGGGCCTGGACGGCTGAGTTCCCACTACGCTGTCAGACCGGCGGCGGTTTTGCCGGTTATATAAAGCACAAGTCCGGGCTGGTATGGAGTACTGCTGCCATGTTTGGGATGGCTCGGCCAAACACCAGCTTGCTGCCTTGGACTCGATCGAACGTAGAGCTTTCAGGCTTATAGGTGAGCAACATATGGCGGAGACTAAGATCCAGAGTCTCGAGCACCGCCGTAAGGTTGCATGCCTTGCGATCTTCTATAGGTTACATTTCGGTGAATGCTCCCAGGAACTGCACGATCTGATCCCACCATCTCCTTTTCATCATAGGACGAGCAGGCGTACGGCTCAGCACCATCCTTACCTCATTGGTATACCTTCTATTCGCACAAAACGTTTCAGTTCTACCTTTATAATGCGAACTGCTAAGGAGTGGAATACACTACCGTCGTCTGTCTTTCCTGAAAACTATAATCTGGGTCTCTTCAAGTCAAGAGTGAATAGGTGCCTTCTAGACCTTTGTGCTTCATCTTCGGCCACATCGTCACTTACCAACAGGTGAGATCGTGGTCAAACAAAGGTCTATCAATGTTAAAAAAAAAAAAAAAAAAAAAAAAAATCGGAGCCCGGACGGCTGGGTGCCCACTACGCCGTCAGACCGGTGGTTTTGCCGGAAATTGGAGCCCGGACGGCTGGGTGCCCACTACGCCGTCAGACCGGTGGTTTTGCCGGAAATCGGAGCCCGGACGGCTGAGTGCCCACTACGCCATCAGACCGGTGGTTTTGCCGGAAATGGGGGCTGGACAGCTGGGTTCCCACTACGCTGCCAGACCGGCGGTTTTGCCGGAAATCGAAGCCTGGACAGCTGGGTGCCTACTACACCGTCAGACCGGTGGTTTTGCCTGAAATCGGGGCCCGGACAGCTGAGTTCCCACTACGTCGCCTGACCGGTGGTTTGGCCAAAAATCGAGGCCAGGACAGCTGGGTGCCCACTACGCCGTCAGACCGGCAGTTTTGCCGAACATCGGGCCCGGACAGCCGAGTTCCCACTATCCCAAACCGGCGTCAGGGAAACAAGAAATAAGAAGATTGTCTATAGGTCCCGGAGTCTGTAGCGTAGACAGAGAACAGAGGTATCTCTGTCTACGGTCTGTAGAGAAAAAGTTCCGCTTGTGCTTACAAGCTAAAAAAAGGAAAGACTTGTACGGTAAAAAGGGCTAGCCAATAAACGTTGATGAGGTATCATCCCCATACTTTAGTTAGTTACTGAGCGCTTCACAATCTTTCACATGGCACTTGCGCAATTTGGGGTGCATCCGTATTGATCCCGGAAATTCAACCCACAAGCTAAAAGTAATAATAATTATTCCGGATTCATACCACCTAGAAGGTATGTCCGAAATGATGACCACGACCACTCTGCCAAGAATTTAACGACTAAGAAGAAGAAGGTATAGTTGAACTAGAAATTTGAATTTGAATTTGAACTTTAGTGAAATTATAGTCATTCATTTGGACCTCAACATACCCAGATTCTTGAATCATCATTATATTTTATGAGCATGGGAGCGGCGCAAACCGTGACAACTGGAAACAAAGAGCGATCTAGATTACGAAATACAGAAGCTTAAGGTCAGAAGTTCAAAATCAAGACTAAATTGATGTGAATGAACTAAAGAAGCCGCGTCATTATTGTGCGAAGCGTTGCAAGAACTTTATCAAGGCCATCTTGAAGACAAAATGAAGAAAACTGTTGAGTAAGAAAGCGGAAATGTTTTGTGTCTGTTTGTACGTGATATCATTATGACTAACCTACCTACACAGGTTGTGGCATAGATGGCTATAAAAGCTTCCGACTTGCTTTAAGGGCTTATTTAATTTGATTACGTGCTGATTAATTGAAGACCCTGTCTTACTAAAAATAAAAGATAAATTGATATGTCAAAAGAAGTTTTTAACACAATCTTTTTAAAAACATGGTAGTTGGGTCAGGTAAAGAAAGTTAAGAATTTGGTGCACTAAAGATTTTGTTTTATTAAGTTTAATCGTAGTGGAATGAAATAAGACGTAGTGACAATTGACAGTTGAAAAAGGTATGCTTAGATAGTTTGGGCATTTAGAAAGGATGGGCGAGGGGTTTGAATCTGCCATTTTTGAAAGAAACGTCATCTTTTTTATTTTATTATATTTTTATGTGTTTTTTTGAGTTATTTCGTGTAAATTTAGTGGCATTTTAACCGGTGTAACTTGTATAAATGGCGCATCTGTGATGTAGTCAAATTTAAGTGTATTGCGTGTCTTTTGGAAATGGTGGATTTTTCCCCGTAAAAACTCAGTTTTTCTGCCACTATTTAAACTGGGTTATGACTGAAGTATATACCAGAGTACTCTGTGTGTGACTGACGGAGACTCTTGACGACTTGATTATAAAAATATATTATTATATCACTTGACATTGGCTAAATTATTTCAAATAACGCACAGAAGCCATTACCTAAGATAAGAAGAAGAATGGGCGATAGTAGATTGACGAAACGGGTACAAAAGACGAGCCCCTACTACCCCACAAAGCCTCCTTCTGAACAGTCCCTCCGTAGACCAAGACATGTTCTTGGTGATCCCGATGACCCTATCACCACCACTAATGCGGTAGTGACGTCATCCAGTCAAGCCACAAGACAACACTCTACCTTTGCACCGACCTCGCCGGCGAAGTCGACGTACCTTCTAAGTACCTTCTGTACCTTACGCCCAAACCGGTAAAAGCATGTTCTGGGGCGTTTTGCCCGTTCCGTTCCCGGTCCGTACCTAAGTGGTGCCCTTGTGCTAGTTGCCCCATCCTAACTTTGCAGGTTGAGCGCCATCTGCGCTCACCAAAAGCCCGGTAACGCAGTCATGACCCCAGGAGGTCAACTGCATCTAAATGAATTCGAAAAAAATAAAAAGACAGTTGGAAGGGGCAGACCTCGGCAAACGTATTCAGACAAGATAGAGAGTACCCTTAAGGCCCTTAACCGACGAGCATGTATGATGAATGTGATGAGAGTGAATGAAGCAAAAGAGGTATTTGAGGATCGTAGCAAGTAGAAATCCGTGGTCTCTTCCTACCTCTCCGGGAAACAGGCGTGAGTTTATGTATGTATGTATGCTGTTATGGTTTGGACATGAAGAAATGATGTACGAAAGAAGATTGACTAAACAAATAGATAAAGCGAGCGTGAATGAGACATTTGGAAGAAGAATACCTTAGCAAACGTATTCAGGTCAGATCGGAGACGTTCTGGAGAAAGGCTAAGTCAAAGGGCCCTAAACTGACAAGTATGTATGAAGCATGTATATATGAAAAAGAGAGGGAATGAAGCAAAGGAGGTATGCAGGATCGTTGCCAGTGAAAATCTGAGAAATAGGCGTGAGTTTTTTTTTATATATATGTATGTAATATAACACAAGTAATTAATTTTGTAAAAATTAAAAAAAACCCCAACGCAATGAAACGGCTGAAACGATTTTGATCAAACAAAGCTAAGAACACTCCCGTCAAATACACCTTTCAAACAAAAAAAAAACTAAATCGGTTCAGCCGTTCGGGAGCTACGATGGGACAGACAGACACACACACACAGACCCGTCAAACTTATAACACCCCTTCGTTTATCGTCGGGGGTTAAAAAGGTAAGTGAATACAATTATTAAAATGGAACTAAAATGGAGTTGCGTAGGACACCTGGCAAGACGAGGTGACGATACGTGGAGTAAGGCGCTAACTGAATGGCGTCCAAGAACTGGGACAGAAACGTTGGTAGTCCAGCAGCTAGATGGGCAGACGATATCGCATGCGTCGCGGCCGAACCTGGATGAGTTTAGCACGGGACCGTGAGGAATGGCACAGGCAAAGAGAGGCCTATACTCAGCAGTGGGTGAAGTCAGGCTGTGGATGATGATGAGTACAATTATAAGGAATGCTTCCTCGTTCGTACGTGCGGACGTGTCGATGAATGCATTAAGTGTTGCGATGGTCTCGAGAAATCAGCGGATTGAGGTTAGAAGGGCACAACAGCTTACGTTTACACAAGATGAATGTATTATACTTATACTAGCATCTGGCAGTGACTTCTCCTTCGGATTGTTTGGTCCCCGGCTAGGCGTGGCCTATATGTTCATATTTTATCTACGTCCTTATATAAGGCAATACCTATGTTAAAATATCGAATGGGCGGAGTCTAGTAAGAAACAATAGCTGCCAGAAAGTGACAGTGCTATTACTCACTTGAACCCGGCAAGAGATGAGGTATAGATTTCGGCCACTCGGAAGTAACTGACGTAAGCGACAAATTATAAAACTTCGTTTGGTTTCTAAAGTAGCAAATATAAATAATAAATTATCTTGTATTAATCTAAGTAATGTGATTACCTACTGAATAGTATAAAAATTTACGCTTTTCTCTAATCGAAGGAGGGACCTAAAACGGGTTTTAGGAGGGCTAATTTCAAAAAATAAAGCTATGTAAAAAAGTTTTACCTATCGTGTTTATTGTCTACGATTTATTTAGATTACATCCTCAAGTAATTACTGTATTAACATCAAGTTTGTAACCTTTACTGTTACTGAGTGAGCATGTAACGCAACGACTCCAAAAATTTAAGGAAGACGCTCTCGCTTGTGGTGCAAAATTCAATTTTTTTTGGTGTTATTTGCTCATTACGGCTCATGAACACTTCTTCAGATAGCGAAAGTTGAATTCGCGAGAACTAGGAAACTTAACACACATGTTTTAATTTATAGTATCTCATAAATATCATCAGTTTAGCTACGACGAAACAAAAAAAACTGTAAAAATTTATTTAAAGGGCTCGTAGCTATTAAAAACATTGTGTCAAGTCTCCAAGTTCTCGCGAAATCAACTTTTGCTATCTGAAGAAGTGTTAATGAGCAAAAAACATTAAATATAAAGAATTTCGCGCCGCAAGCGTGAGCATTCACCTTAACATATCGTATTACAATTGTGCGTGATTGAATAATAAGTCATTGTAATTCGAATCATAGTTTTTCATGAAGATTAATGTAAACAATCCTTCAAAAGCTGAAACTAAAGTGTTGCTAATAAATATCAAAATGTAAAACACGTTTTTCACGATTCTGCTGCTAACAGTTGGACAACGGAAGCCGGTGCTTATGTAATTGAATAAAGTGAAGTTACTGGATGATGTAATCACTTTATTATAAAGGTTGGTAACGTAATAAAAAGGCGTTTAGTGAATAATGAACATTGTTGTACTATAAGCCACAAAACGTTTATTAGGGCCGTACACTATGTATGTCAAAAGTGTTTTCTACATACATACATAAACTCACGCCTGTTTCCCGGAGGGGTAGGCAGAGACCACGGATATCCACTTGCTACGATCCTGACACACCTCTTTTGCTTCATTCACTCTCATCACATTCTTCATACATGCTCGTCGGTTAAGGATACTCTTGACCTGGTCTTTTTCCAGAACGTCTCCGATCTGGTCTGAATATGTTCGCCGAGGTCTTCCCCTTCCCATTGTCCCATTCACGCTCGTCTTATGTACCCGTTTCGTCAATCAACTATCGTCCATCCTTTCTAAGTGTTTTCTAATTTTCAAATTTTAATGTTGGACAATCTTATTTATTTTTTCCATATCATATCATTTGTTATTTTACTTTTTATTATTGTTTGGCATTTCTTAATTAATTCTATTTTTACTTGTATAAAATGTTGTACGCCTGGCATGGCAGACTAGACAACAAGCAATAAATCATTTATCATTTTGAACCCCCGACGCATAAACGACGGGGTGTTATAAGTTTGACGTGTCTGTGTGTACTGTGTGTGTGTGTGTGTGTGTGTGTGTGTATGTGTGTGTGTGTGTGTGTGTGCGTGTCTGTCTGTGGCATATTAGCTCCCGAACGGATGAACCGATTTTGTTTTTTTGTTTTTTGTTTGAAAGGTGAATTAGTCTGGGGTGTTCTTAGCTATGTTTATCAATATCGGTTCAGCCGTTTCATTGCGATTAGGGGGTTTAATTTTTACATAATTAATTACTTGTATTATTAATAAAGCTTTGCTCTTATTGCACCAGTGAATTCAATCTTGATTCAAGTTGAACTGAAACTTCAGATTGTATAAAACAACAGTTATTAAACTTGGAATTTCCACTGATAATCAACGCGGGAGCTGTGATGACAGACAATATGAATGCAGCAATATATTTTTCACTTAATTTTGTTGTATTGGAACAGCGGATAGCTTCCGAGTATCATGGCTGCTGTAACGACAGCAGCATTCTAAGGTGAAGCTGAAAGACAGCGTGGCTGAGCTTTCGACCTTTTCTCTTACTCTACCCTTTATCTTTATACTAGCAGCGCCCCGCGGTGTTAACCGCATAGTTCTCGATCCCGTGGGAATATCGGGATAAAAATGTACCTATATGTTATTCCAGTGTCTTTAGTAGTAGTAGAGCTTTTTTGTGAAAGAGTTCGTCCGGGGAAGTACTACCACCATACCTATTTCTGCTGCAAAGCAGTAGTGCTCACATTGCTGAGTTCCGGTTTGAAGGGTAAGGGTGCCGGTGAAATTACAGGCACATGAGACTTTTCATCTTTATGTCTCAGGGTGGCGGGCGCATTGCAATGCCACATAGGGTGCGTCCTAGGTGAACGTGTCCTATGAGGTAATGCACTGTTCGTAGGCAGAGGTTACCGCTTAACATCAGGTGGGCCATTTGCTAGTTCCGTCATTCATTAGCATAAAAAAAAAAACCGGGAGTAAAGCTATTTCCATTCCAATTTCATCAAAATCTGTTGAGCCGTTTCAGCATGCAAAAAGTAATAAACACACGTACACACTAATGATAGCGTAACGAATAAATACCATGTCATCTTATTTGCTATCACTATATCAGTCCATGGTAAAAGAAGAAGAAAGAATAAAGAAGTAGCTAAATCAAGTTAACTTATTTAATTCGTGTCGTAACTGGCTGCTTCGACCGCTTTCCATCAAATAAAATGCTGGCACAAACAAGCTAACTAGTCTATTACATGAAGGAACATACCAGTCTTACATTAACAAACAGCGGTATACAAGCTTTTCAACACTGTATGTGGATTCAGCATTAGCGCCACTATTCGATGCGTAACACATTGTGTAACTATTCACTCACTAAAGATTGCACGATAAAAGTATGTATAAAACGAAAGAATAAAGATTGCTATCGTCTTCCGTGAACGCGTACCTTTTACGATAATGCAATTTCAATTACCTACCAGTTCTGCAGGTAAAAGTTGCTTGTACTTGGATTATCATTACTTCCTCATAAAAGGAGGTCGGTAACCGCTGATCCAGGTCAAAAATAAATAAACCTACATGGAGGTAATTAGTACGGTTCTAAATGTGGTTTTTGTCCAATTTTTCTAAAGAACTTGTATATTTTTAGAAGTTGGGAAGCAATAAGTGTATATCTAAATAATTAGATAAATCAACTCATTGCATTTGCGTGAAACAAAACGCAGCAAGCTTCATTACATTTCCACAACTTCTACACAATAAATTAAATTAGATTTTTCATTATCAACATAAATTATTAATAACCAAAAGTATCTCAACTGTACGTTACGTTGGTCAACGAAGTTGTGTCAAACAATATATCGAGAGTTGCCCGTGTTCTTTAAAGCATATTTCTGGCACACTAGCAAGATTAGGGCCAGTTTTAATTACATCAGTATACTCGCAAAGTCGCAACTCGCACTAAGCGTTTCGATTCCACCTTTGTAAATCTAAAGAATGGAATAAGTTGCCGTCGTCTGTCTTTCCTGAAAACTATAATATGGGTATCTTTAAGCTGAGATGTTCGCACTTGCACGCGAAATTCAATTTTTTTATTGTTTTTTGTTATTAAAAAAAAAAAAAAAAAAAAAAAAAACGTGCCTCAAGCATGAGCATCAGTGGCGTAACTATACCATATGGCGCCCGTGGCAAATTCGTTTTTTTTTTTTTTTTTGTTGTGGGGCCATGTCAAATTCGAAAATTTAAAATAATTTAGTTGTCTCACTTTGGATTTTAAGCAGAACTTATAAAAATATACTTTTCAAATAAAATAAAATACTCAGGTATAATGTAAAAACTAATGTTTTTGAGCTCGCGGCATCTTGGGCCGGGGCCCTCTTGGGTCGGGGGCCCGTGGCATTTTGCCAGCCCTGCCACCCTATTGTTACGCCACTGATGAGCATTCACCTTAAGGCAAGAGTGATTAGGTGCCATCTAGACCTTCTTGATCTCGTTGGCCACATCGTCACTTACCAAAGGTGAGATCGTGGTTAAACAAAGATCTATCAATGTTTAAAAAAAACCCGCAATTATAACTAAGCGTTTCGGTTCCACCTTTGTAATGCGAACTGCTAAGGAAACAAACAAGTTGCCGTCGTCTCTTTCCTGAAAACTATAATATGGGTCTCTGTAAGTCAATGAAGCCAAAACCCCCCCCCGCCACACGCACCTTCACTTGCACCAATTTACACTCTTCACCTTACAATTACTGTTTTGAGGAATTACCATACCATTTTGAGCATACCTAACTTTAAAATGTTTAATGTTTTATTTATATTTTTCTTGCTGAGCTCATTTGTTTCTTTGACTCACGCATTATGTGTATTAGTAACTCAGTTGGTAACGAACGAGCAGCAAAGCTGACACAGACTACCATTATCTCTGACCAGGAAATTCAGGGTCACCAAGATACAGGCCTCGCCTAGTTTGGGACCCACTGTATAATGTCTCAAATTTGCATGTTTTTACTTTTTATTGTTATTTTTTAAAGATCCTGTTTGTTACTAAATATTAACCTGTGTTTGTTTCGTAATAAATTTATCTTATCTTATCTATCTTTAAGGCAAGAGTGAATAGGTGCCTTCTAGACCTTCGTGCTCCATTGTCGGCCGCATCGTCAATTACCAACAGGCGAGATCGTGGTTAAACAAAGGTCTATCAAAGTAAAAAAAAACTCCTTTAGCCGTGTTCCCTAGTTTGCTCTGAATTTCCGGGTTAGTAACTTTGTAGACAGTTGGTAGGTAGTTATTTAGTGTACGGTACTTTGATTATGCACTTGTAACCTTGGCCGTTAGAAGCTATTACAAGTTTTTGCTCGATTAAAATAATTTCACACTCGAACTAACGCGTATGACAAGTGATTATGGCTTCCGCGGTCTTTCGAATGTAGGTATTGGAATTTGTGTGAAATTTCAATAGTTTGTTGTAATTTGATTGAAACAATAACCCGTCTGTCATTCCTGAAAACTATAATCTAGGTTTCTTCAAGGCTAGAGTGAATAGGTGCCTTCTAGACGTTTGTGCTCCATCTTCGGCCACATCGTCACTTACCAACAGGTGAGAGCGCGGTCAATCCACAGAATATATAGTAAATCTAAGGTCTACCATAGTTATAAAAAAAAAGGTTAAACATAACTACTTATTGGACGCCGTGGATGGCCAGCTTCTCCGTCACCTCTCGTGGATGAGGCATACTCCACACCAATGCCGCGATCACCAACCTGCCTGCAAAGCGTTGTGTATGGCAAAAGTGCCCCATTGCAGTCTTGGCTGCCCGCGTCCATAAGTGGACAGCTATGCTGTTGAGGATTATGACTAACTGACAACATCGCAGCGCATCGACAATACCCCCGGTGTTGCCGGTGTCTATAAGCGCAAGTGACCACTTTAAATCAGGTGTGCCGTAACCTAGTTTGCCTATTAGACTCATATTAAAAAAAAAAAAACTAGCCCCAGCTTCGCACGGGTAGTGTCAGGACACTCCCTCCCGTCCCCCCTTTCCCTTCCGTCTATCCACACACCAGATACAAAAACCTGCTAAGGTTTTTTACAACTTTTGTAACATTATTGAAGTTATTGTAAGGTTTCCTATTTAAAAAAAAATATAATACTTGTTAAGTATCCTAGTTTTTGCGAAATCAACTTTCGCTATCTGAAGAAGTGTTGATGAGCTGCAATGGGCAAAAAACACCAAAAATTAATAATTTCGCGAATTAATGAATTTTTCCTCAAGCGAGAGCATCCACATTAATCTCGAATTAAAAATGCCGAATAAAAAGTCTCGAATGTATCAAAAGACAATGGAAAAAAAAAAAAAAAAAACATTATGAATATATATCTCTCATTGAAGTTTTAATAGTATCTAAAGATGTTGTGAATATTCAAAGAATAAGGTCAATATCTAGTTATTAAAGTTGACGACTATACACACCTTGTCCACCACGTGTCTAAGGAGTGGCGTCATCTTAGCTACCTATCCTACAGCATACTGCAAAAACCTTGGCTGGTCGCGGCTGGAAGGTCATTGTTGTTTTAACCAGTTTATGTAACAAAAAACGTACTCTTTGAAGCTATGATACAGCTCAGATAATAGAAATAATGTCAAATGTCCATGTTTCTATTATATCATCGTTTTTAGATTTTATTTTTTTATTTATTTATTTATAAACCGGAATTTTCCCACTGCAGGGCAAAGGCTTCTCTTCCCTCTTTCCAAATATTTATATCTTGAGCTATTTGTGGCTAGTCATTGTTCTGGGAGTCAAGCTCATCCCGCCATCGCCGTCTGGGTCTACCACGTGGCCGCCGCGCGTTCGGAACCCACTCTGTAGTTATCTTAGCCCAGAGGTCCCCGGGCATGCTAACGTGTCCAACCCAGTTCCATTTTAGGTTTCCAGCTTTCAGAGCTACATCGGCTATTTGTGTTTGGGAGCGCAGTATCGTATTTCTAACGTGGTCTATAAGTTTGACTCCTAAGATACTGCGCTCCATAGCCCGCTGGCTCACCCCAAGGCTGAACTTCTGGTGGTTGGTAAGTGACCAAGTCTGAGCACCGTATGTGAAGATGGGGAGAATGCACATGTCCATGAGCTTTCGCATCAGGCATAGTGGAAGGGGTCCCTTCATTATTTCCTACATGGACCAATAGCTCTTCCATGCGTTTCCTGTGCGTCGGGCAACCTCTTTATCTTGTCTTGTCTTTCGATTTTATTACATAATATTATTATAATGCTGTGGATATATTGTTAAATTATAACTTCATGATCTGATCCCACCATCTCCTTTTCATCATAGGACGAGCAGGCGCACGGCTCGGTACCATCCTTACCTCATTAGTATACCTTCTATTCGTACTAAACGTTTCAGTTCTACCTTTATAATGCGAACTGCTATGGAGTGGAATACACTACCGTCGTCTGTCTTTCCTGAAAACTATAATCTGGGTCTCTTCAAGGCTCGAGTGAATAGGTGCCTTCTAGACCTTTGTGCTCCATCTTCGGCCACATCGTCTCTTACCAACAGGTGAGATCGGGGTCAAACAAAGGTCTATCAAAGTTTAAAAAAGAAAAAGTGGTGTGTCTTGCCTAAGAATAAACCCTTCAAACACCCTGTACAAATATCTGTTCCGAAGCGACAATGCGAAATGGTTGACATGTGAATTTTTTAGTATGTTTGAAATCTGTAATAAAATTACTTTATCTTATCTAAATTTCTTTTCTAAAATCAATCCACTTTTGTTGGCCGACCGTATAAAATATATTCATTTAGAATGTGGTTCTACTGTTCAATATGGAGTTTATGTTTGTTATTCCTTAAGCTAAGGCCAAACCAACGCGTTCAGCCCGCGTCCGCGGTGGCGTGCACGGTGGCGATCCATTGTCTTACCATTGATCGCCACCGCGCACGCCACTGAGGACGTGGGCTGAACGGGTTGGTCTGTCTTTAGCCTTACTGTCAGCCACCTTTCTTTAAATTTTCCTCCATCACGCGATCTATCAGCTCATGAGTAACTATTGAACGTAAGATCAAAAGCGTATATTCAGCAAAATGATATCTGACCTTCCATTTCGTTGAAACTTGCTCCGTTAGAGCTACACGAGCATGTCGAATCGTCTTACCTATTATAGTCCTTTTAGATCGTCGTATTTGGAATTAATTCTTACAGACGAAACAAATTAAGACCCATCCGCTTATTATCAACATTAAATGATTTTAAACGTCTTAAAATACCAATTAAACTGTAAACGGATACAATTTGAATCTAATTGCTCGAAAATACTATATAAGTAACGTACTTAACATAGTTACATCTGTTTGTTTCACTATTGTGAAATAAACTTTATGATTGCAATAGATTGGTAGTTCTATCTATATAATACCGATAAAAACATATATGTATCACTTTTTCTTCTTCATTTAAATATAGGTACATCCCAACCAATCTTCCATATATGTTAAGCTCATACTTTTCACTAGAAACGGGATATTAACCATGATTTTCGAGTTCGAGTGAATTATTGGGAACAATCAAAACTCGAAAATCATGGTAAATATCCCGTTTCTAGTGAAAAGTATGTGCATAACCATGACAGTTTCAAAAGTTACAAGTTAAGCTCCTCTCCATCTTTAGGTTGTCTGGAAGAGATCGCTTCTTAGCGATAAGATTGCCCATTGTGCATTTAGTTTTTGTTTAATTGTGTGTGTAATATTTATTTTAACTAGTTTGTAAGGTGTGCTATAAAGTATATTCATTCATTCATTCATTCATTCATTCATTCACTTTCATCACGTTTCGATTTTAAATTAATGATTTCTCTTATGGTCCTGCTGCGTCCGATGGTAGGACTACAGTGACTGTCAGTTTGATTCGATTCTTCAGTCAAACCACGGAGACAGGAATTTATTTGGTACGCGTGTTTATCATCATTCACTGGTATTTTTGGTTAAATTCCGTAGTACCACCTCTGGTCATTAATCATTCGAAACTTTGCCCTTCATAAAATCAAATCATAAAAAAACCGGCTAAGTGCGAGTTGGACTCACACACCGAGGCGAGGGTTCCGTCCAAACCTGTAGGTATAAGTAAAAGTTATGGTATTTTTATTGCTAAATAAATTCATCGTGAGAAAAGGGGTAGTAAGTTTAAAATTATTAAAAATATTTTTATTATATGATGTAACCAAAAATTTATGCTTTTCGCAATTTTTCCTTTATCTGTGCTATAAGACGTTGCTTCGTACCAAATTTCAAGATTCTGAGTTCACGGAAAGTACCCTGTATGTTTTGATTCCCTTGCGAGTGTCGAAAATTTACAGCATAAACGGCTGTATCTTTTGATTGCGTTGGCTTAGAAGTTTGATTTTTTCACAACTCTAAGGGACAGCAGACTTGAGTATTTGATATGAATTTCAACTTGATACCTCCACGCGTTCCTGAGAAAAAGGATCTTGACAGACAGACAGACGGACAACAAAGTGATCCTGTGATGGTTCTGTTTTTCCATTTGAGGTGCGGAACCCTAAAAACAAATAAAATTAACGAACCAGTAATTATAAACAAGCGTTATAATTTAATTTTAATTATAATGAATTTACTAGCACGAAAAGTGAATATGAACTATGAATTAATGTATGAGTAGACTTGAATTCAAGCAACCTTGAATTGTGAAATTCATAGCTACTCGTTGTTACAATACGTAGATTCAGAAAATCATTCAAATATGATATGATTGGGCTACATTTAATAACTGAGATTTAGTTGTAGAGATGACTGGCATTGCCGATGTGGGGAGCAGGACAGCAAAGATCAAGTGGGAATGGGCTGGCCACGTCAGTCGGATGCACCCCGAAAAGTGGGCGAACGTGGTGACCCCTTGGGTGCCTGAAGCAAAGACTTCTATTAAAACCCTTGACCTGAAGACGGAAGGCGACGACGGGGCCGGCCGGCGAGAAGGCGTTGGAGGGACGATCTCGAGGCTTACGAGAAGGAGTGGTGGGAAACTGCCAAAAGCCGGGATGAATGGAAAATTTTCGGGGAGACCTTTGCCCAGCAGTGTGACACATAATAGGTTAAAAAAAAAACTTGTTGGGATGTAGCTGTAACAAGCAACCAAGTACCGTTTAATATTAAATTTATTATTAAACGTTGCGAAAGGCCGAAACAATCGTTTCGTTTGTTACGAAATATCAGGAACAACTCAAAAATCATGCTAAATATCCCGTTTTCAGTGAAAAGTGTATTTTTAAATACATTCAAATATTTTAGAAGTTTTAAAAATTCCTAAGATATAATAAGGAATTACGTATGAACAGCCTACCAGTGATTTCAGAATACGAATCTGTTGTCGGAATTGAAATTGGCCACCATTTTCTAATAATATTGTGATGTTATGCTTCATTGTAGTCTATAGGTTTTTTCCACTTGTTTTCTAAACGGATTGTTGGTACAAAGCAAACTGCATACCAAGACCGAGATCAATATTTGTTAGTAAACATTGAGTCCATCAATACGACTGACCCACATAGAGGCCGTATTGAACGAGTTTATTAGCTTACGAAAATTCATCTATTAGTCAATTATAGTCATATAGAAAGAAGAAAGAAAGAAAAATTTTTTTTTTAGCACACACACACACACACACTTGGAAATAACAAATAAAAAATAATAACTCAATGCTCAAAAGCTATATTTTCCGTTTCATGTAAACGAAAACTTTAGTTTTTACAGGTTTTTTGTTACTGCAATTAAAGTGCATCATATGTAAGAGAAATATGAATAATTATGAAATTTAAAATTTACCTAATTAAGGCGCTATATGTTCAACCAAGGTCAACGAACATTTTTGTATGAGGCTCGAAGGCGAGCGCACGCTATGATACTGTATTAATGTGTATCAAAAAAAATGCCCTTTAGAGTTTTGTTAAATTTTGTTCACTTCACTTACTCAAATAATAATGAATAAGTTACCAAATGTGTAAAAAATTAAAACGTGTAAGAAGTTAGCCAAAAATGCTATTTCAATTTTAAAAAGGTTTTTTCTATGTTTTTTTTATATAGTAATTTAAATAGTGTATTGAATTTATGATTTAACTAGATATAAACCTTAAGAAAACCATAATTTTTCTTCTTCTTGAAATCTGTAAGAACTCTTATCAAAAACTTAAAAATTCTAGAGCTCATTATAGACATACTGTGTGCCTTAAATGAATTTCGGTTGATTCTACATCGACGACTATGTGTGTGTTTGCTTATGCTTTCCCCTCCCGCAAATTGTGTGTCCTTTTCGGCAAAAAGTATTTAAAATAATACCTTATATAATGCTCTTAGTAGTAGTAGAGCTTTTTTGTGAAAGAGTTCGTCCTGGGAAGTACTATCACCATACCTATTTCTGCCACAAAGCAGTAGTGCTCGCATTGCTGTGTTCCGGTTTGAAGGGTAAGGGTGCCGGTGAAATTACAGGCACATGAGACTTTACATCTTTATGTCTCAGGGTGGCGGGCGCAGTGCAATGCCACATAGAGTGCGTCCTAGGTGGACGTGACCTATGAGGTAATTCACTGTTCATAGGCAGAGGTTACCGCTTAACATCAGGTGGGCCATCAGCTAGTTCCGTCATTCAAGTAGTATATATATATAAAAAAAAAAAAAGCTTTTTAAATGTGTCAATTAAATAAAGCAACAGCAACAAGAGAACTAGGAGTTCCAAAATATAAAACTGCTCTTAGCCAATATACGTAATTGGACATCTAAATGGTTAATTATGTATCAAATTATGATATTTATATGTCTTACATATCAGAAAATTGCTGCGTATACCAAGTGGTCAATTACTACAAGGCTTTGGGTTTCGTAATCCAAAAATGTGGTCATAATTTACAAGCAGGTTGGTAACCTGGCATTCAGTTGTCGAAACCGGTTGCTGTGGACGTATGATAAAATGCTGTAACGCAACCACTAGGTTAACATTACCAAATATACAGAGATGCAGCATCAAACGACATATACGTTGAAACAAGGATCTCAATATATATATATATATATATAATCATTTAGGTATTTCTGATTACTGACATCCATAATAACCTAATGCATACACTAAACTTAAAAATGTAAAATGGAAATACTGACTTTAATTTTAAAGCAAATGTGCAAAGAAAATAGCTTCCTTCATTAATCACTCACCCCACAAGATACTTCCAGAGCGGAGACGTCAGACCCTCCGCCACAGTCCTCAGGATACTGTTCTGACTGTCCCGAACTCTGCGCATGATGGCGTGAAAGCCATCCGTTTGGTATTGTGCAAACATCTCCGACGCACTGGAAAATCAAGGCAGTCCCAACATCATCCGAAAGATATGATTATACTGAATGCGTAGGGCGTTCAGCGATCTTTTCGTGTGTCGGACCCAGATAGTTCCCTTGTAAAAGCTCTCTTTAAAAAGCGTCACATTCACTTGATTAGTACAACGGGAAAATGTACGTGCCAACATGTTACTAGTACCTCCTACCGCTCAATCCAAGCGTAATCGCAGTTCAAGTATTAGCTAACTTACCTTGTAATTCTCTATTGTACCTCACACAAATAATACAACCAAATTAAATTATAAGCTGTACAAAGGCAAGCTTATCAACTATTCTTAGGTGCATCATTTTTTTTTTCTTTTAACAATGATTGACCTTTGTTTGAGCACGATCTCACCTGTTGGTAAGTGACAATGCGGCCGAAGATGGAGCACAAAGGTCTAGAAGGCACCTATTCACTCTAGCCTTGAAGAGACCCAGATTATAGTTTTCAGGAAAGACAGACGACGGTAGTGTATTCCACTCCTGTGTATCCAGCATATTTTACCTAACCCAAATAAAGATTGACCTTATACAATCCTGTGCGATAAATATCCTACACGACAGTGTAAACCTCATTAAAATCCGTCCAGTAGAACTAGAGTTACAGACAGCCAAGATGTTGATTTTTGTAAACAGAGATTACCACAAACAACATGCCATTATCCAATGAATAGTTTCCGTAAAAGTCTAAACAAACAGCGAAATTGAATAAACTACATTAGGAAACGCGAGAAGCTATCACGCAACTCATTTCCCCGCGACCAGCGACGGCAGCTATGCGTGACGGAAGGTGGAAACGTTTCTACAACAACTTTCAGTATAAACTGATGATAGATTACCTACAAATGTACTTGAAAACATGCCAATGGAAAACTCAATCTAATTAAAAGTAAAATGCCAAAGCTAAATTGCACACAAATTAAAGAGAAACGTACCAAGATTTTCTACGTTACTAAACATGATATGATAGCATCAAATACCGTGCTGCATAAGTAGACATAATATAGAAGGCACCAAATAATTTCCATTTAAGAAATTTATATCTGCCTAAGGTTTAAGCTCAAGATGTACCTATGCGTTGTGACTTTCTATGGAGGAGGGCTATGCCTAGTTGTGGACTTAAAGATAGCATCCCTCTAATTACTACTGTTACTGTTAGCCTGAATCATCCCATTAATGGTCAAAGGCCTCCCCCCATATCATCCAGTCACTACGATCCTGTGCTATTGTTTGCCAATCTGTGTTAAAAGTCTCCATTTCATCGCGCCATCTCCTGCGTGGTCTGCCGCTACGCCGTCTCGCTGTGTCAGGGCTCCACATAGTGGTTATTTTAGCCTACAGCTCATCAGGCATGCGACGGACATGTACAGCCCAATTCCACAAGAGCTGTGCGGCTTTTTCTCCTACGTTAGCAGTTTAGTTTTGGAGCGCAGTATTATGGTATTTCGAATCCGGTCTCCCAGAATACTTCGCTCTGCCTCTAATTATTAAGGAAAGGTAACATCATAAAAAAGCTATGCATTGCATGTTTCATGTGGTTTCACCACTTCCACCACTAAAAATCTTTACATCCTAAATTCGTAGAACTGCACGATATTTGCTACAATCATCAAACCTGGCACAAACCTTACGCAAACAGGTAAGTAACTTAACAGTAAGCTTATTAAACCAACGTTTCCTATAAAGAAGTGACTAACATTATGGTAGACGCTGCAGACTCAACTCAAGACTCACTCAACTTCACTTATATCTTTGACGTAAAATTGAAAATCGCCGTCACCGCTACGGCCTTCGTAATATGATGACCGCCGCTTCTAGGAAACCCCGACTTTAACAACAGGCAACAGCAACCAGAACCCGTAATTAGAGACCGAAAAACAGAAGCCATTGTTCTGATCGGTTAAGGATTGGAGGAAACGAAACCTTGAACAAATTAAAGGTAAACGGTTTATTCGTTGGGCATTCAACTTGGCTACCAAGACTTTAAACTTAGGTTGGTATATCTTGTAGAAGATAATCTTAGAAAATCCTGTAGATAGGTGCGTAGTTCCTCTTGTCATAAAATCGTACAAGAAACTAGCCACGAAGCAGTGTTATAAATAAAAAATAAAATCAAAATAAAAATGCTGGACAGTTCACACAACATTATCTAGCTCCAAGCTAAGCACAGCTTGTGTTATGGGTACTAGATAACTGATATACTTAATACAATATATTACATATTTTTTATTATACATAGAAAAAGAGAAAGAAGAAGAAAAGAGAAAGAAGTGAAGAGAATGCGAATTATCTTTGAAGTACCTATAGTCACGCGGTTGTTTTTACATTTTCTTGTTCTGCTCTTCATATAATGGCTTCTGAGGAGTGCTCGAAACAATTTCGCCAATGTCAAGTGATATAATTATATATTTATAGACAAGTCGTTGAGAGTCTCCGTCAAGTCATAACCCAGTTTAAATAGTGGCAGAAAAACTAAGTTTTACAGGAAAAAATCCACCATTTAGAAAAGACACGCAATACAATTATATTTAACTACATCACACAATTGCTATTTATTCAAGTTACACCGGTTAAAATGCCATCAATATTACATGAAATAACTCAAAAAATCAAATTAAAATGTAATTAGCTAAAAATTACGATGTTTCTTTCAAAAATAGCAGATTTAATCCCTCCTTGTCTTGTCTTTTGTTGTTTTGTCTTTTTCATTGACAACCAGGCAACCGTCGTCTGTCTTTCCTGAAGACTATAATCTGGGTCTCTTCAAGGCTAGAGTGAATAGGTGCCTTCTAGACCTTTGTGCTTTATCTTCGGCCACATCGTCACTTACCGACAGGTGAGATCATGCTCAACAAAATGCTAAATTTAAAAAACGAACCGAATGAATCCGTTCGGGACCTACGAGGTGACAGACAGACACACACACACTTCATACTTATAACACCCCGTCGTTTTTGCGTCGTGGGTCAAAAATACACAGCATTGCACATTGCAATACAGTTTCAAAATCAATCGAAAGATACAAAACATGGTGTAACTCACAGCTTTAGATATAGAATATCTGTGGTGTAACTACAGGAAGTATATTCCGTGTTTAATAGTAGCTCGATTACCTAAGGATTAGCAGGTTCAAAAAGCAATAGTGCTCGCATTGCTGTGTTCCGGTTTGAAGGGTAAGGGTGCCGGTGAAATAACAGGCACATGAGACTTTTCATCTTTATGTCTCAGGGGGGCGGGCGCAGTGGGGTAGGGCGCGTACATAGGGCGCGTCCTAGGTGGACGTGACCTTTGAGGTAATGCACTGTTCATAGGCAGAGGTTACCGCTCAACATCAGGTGGGCCTCTTGCTTGTTCCGTCATCCAAGTAGTATATAAAAAAAAAAGGTAAGTGGTGTAGGCAAGTCGTGCGGTAGATTACGGTATTTCGAGCTGATAATCACACAATTTGTCGGCGTTGCATCAATTTGCTTCACGGTAAACTATAATCTATATAAGTCAGTGACACTACTGACCTTGGCACTATATCTGTAATTACATCCCACGAGATTCATAGCGGTTATGAGTGCTGATTGAATCGCTGATGTAGTGATAGCGTTTTGCATTATAACTGTACGTTGCATTAGGCCTTGGAAGATGCTAGATAAAAATGTGTTTATTTTTTGCTTGCATGTACTCTGGACATTGTTGTAATTTTAAAAATATTTGCTAATGAGATATTACGACAAAAAAGTTGTTTGAAGCCCTATCTGAAAATCAGCGCCGCACTGTACCGTATCTAGGTATGTTTGCATTCGTGGCATTTTTGTTTTTTTGTTGATTTTTTAAATTGTAATTTTTTCTTCTTTTTATTGTACCCAACTTCTTGTTTTTTAATAATGTCATATGCTGGGTGTTTGGGGACAAATAAAAGTATTTTCTTTCTTTGTTTTATGAGTTTCATCAAATTGTGAAAAAATTGTGGACCAAAGAGGTGTTTCGGACATTTTTGGTGCTTACTGAACCACCTTTCATACGATGATCCCACCAATATTTTCCCCCCACCAGGACCGCATAATGGGAGGATAATTACGTCAATCACTAAAAGGTAGTTTAGCTTTTTATCCCAATATAAAGTTACGATGTTTGGATGTTTGTATGTAATTCACGCTAAAACTGCTGCACCAATTTCTATGAAATTTAGTCCATCTGGATTGAACTATTGGCTACTTTTTATCCCGGTAAACTCGAGCGAAGCTGCACGCGGACACTAGTTATGTCATCTATCTATCTATCCAGGTAACACCCACTGCTGAGTAAAGGCCTCTTGTCTATAACGCCACTCCTGGCGGTCTTGTGCCAGCCGGATCCAACGCTCTCCTACTGCCTGCACAATATCGTCTGACCATCGGGCAGGTGGTCTGCCTCGAGGCCGCCGCATATCTCTCGGCCTCCAGTCGGTGACTGCTTTGGTCCATCGGTAATCCTCTCGCCTTGCCAAGTGTCCCGCCCAGCTCCACTTGAGCCACAGAGTTATATCATAATTATCAACAATTTACTGGCAATTAGTACTGGCAAATTAGGTGATTTTTAGCAAAAGTGTGGAAGTAATTACATGTAGTCACAAAACCTTTTCTAATTGTTTTGTTTGGCTTGAAAATCATCTCTAATATAACTTTCAGCAAATTCATCCCCCCGGAACAGGGTGAAATTTGGTGAAAACCTTATAATACCCGTAACTTATTGGGGAAAATAGATGTAGTCGGTGCAATTTGGCATAAACTTAAGACCGTTATGATCTACATTTGCACCAGGTATGTCTGCATATTAACCACCTAGTTGGTCCGCCACTACTAGTGTAGTGACACATGGCTGTGTTCTGTCATAGCCAAACCCAACGCGACCAGCCCGGTGCATGGCAATCCATTGTCTTACTATTGATCGCCACCGTGCACAGCACTGAGGACGCGGGCTGAACACGTCGGTTTGGCCTTAGCTTTATAAATATCAGTCTGCTTGTTCATAAAATTCTACAATTTTGCTAGATTTGCAACATATTTTACGACTATCCTATCTAAAAATAGTTTATGTAGGAAACGTGATTGATAATCTAAACATTTCGCTAGCAAATTACTCCATAGTTTGTGTTTAGAAATATCTATCATCAGTTTCACATCGTTGGCTCACTTGCCTATCAACAACACCGGTTTTAAAGATAAAACGAATGTTTATCTTGATTGGTAATAAAATAAAAGGGGACTCATGTTAATATTAATGTTAAAGAACTCCGTTTTCTGCATTCGAACTCTATGGGCGGTCCATTATGCGTGAGAGTTGTCTGACTAGGTAGTTAGTCTAACTCCTGGGGTGCTTGGTGGAGTGACCTCGGGTTGTTGAGTTTTTTTTTTTTTATACTACTTAAATGACGGAACAAGCAGATGGCCCACCTGATGAAGTTAAGCGGTAACCTCTGCCTATGAACAGTGCATTACCTAATAGGTCACGTCCACCTAGGACGCGCCCTATGTGGCATTGCACTGCGCCCGCCACCCTGAGACATAAAGATGAATAGTCTCATGTGCCTGTAATTTCACCGGCACCCTTACCCTTCAAACCGGAACACAGCAATGCGAGCACTACTGCTTTGCGGCAGAAATAGGTATGGTGGTAGTACTTCCCCGGACGAAATCTTTCACAAAAAAGCTCTACTACTACTAAAACTTTGAGCTGCTACTCCCACACATTCCAGGACTACGGGCAGCCGATTCTTCTTCGGTCAGACACCCTCTGCACAGTGGGCTGTCTGTGGCTCCGATGTTGAAGAGGTATTTGTTTAGGAGACAGTGTCCTGTGAGTGTCCCCACGATGGTGCGAAGGTCTATTCTTTGAAGGATGAGGGTAAAATAAAATTAATTAACCACGAAGTCCAAAGAAAAACTACTTGATGTGTTTAAATTTATAGAATCGTCGGTCATTGATGTTGCTTCTACTTTCGGTGGATTTTGAGAGATTTTGTGCCTAGACAGCTAGAGATAAAAGAGTTCTTTCAATAAGACTGAGCTCGTCGTCGTTTCGTATGAGGTAGTGCTGGCCTCTGGTGTCAGAGTTTGTCAAGCCGCCCGAGGGCCTCTGACATGGCTTATCGACTGCTATTAATCAATAACAGCCGGGACCGACAGCTTAACGTGCCCTCCGAAGCACAGAGCGATGGAAATCCACACATAACTTTGAAAAGTCATTGGTGCGAAGCCTAGGATCGAACCCGGTATCGTTGGATTCTGAGTTGCACTATTGAACCGTTAGGCTACCAAATGTAGGTACTCGCTCTGAGAGTTCTATAGACATGGTAAATTGGTCGGTTAGATGGCCGGGAATACTCGTGAACGAAACCTTTCATTGATTAACAACAAGAAAGCTAGGGATGAATCAAAATTAGTTTGATATCAATTTATATAGTTCAGTACATTTATATCTTAGAGATGTTATAAAATATCCATTCACATATCTGAATTGTCTTGCAACAACAAAATAGTCGTCCATTGTGGTATTGTGCGGTATCTAGCACGAAAGACAATCTTATTACAACACCGAATACCAGTATTATGTTTTAATGACTAATCTCAATCTGTTTGAACCGCCAATTTGAGTACCAGAGATGATCGAGGCATCAATAAATCCTGAAGATGATTATTTTCAGGGTTCCGTACCCAAAGGGTAAACGGAAACCTATTACTAAGACTCCGCTGTCCGTATGTCCGTCTGTCACCATGGGGGTTAGTACGAGAATTTGACAGTATTCGAAACTATATGAAGTTTCGTTTCCTTCCATACATTTACTAGCAGCGCCCCTAGCGGAAACGGGGAGAAAACTAAGGACGCTGTCAGAAAATGTATTGAAGGAAACGAAACTTCATATAGTTTAGAATACTGTCAAATTCTCGTACTAAGGGTACAGGCTGTATCTCATGAACTGTGATAGTCAGACAGTTGAAATTTTCACAAATGATGTATTTTTGTTGCCGCTATAACATCCTATACTAAAAAACAGAATAAAATAAACATTTAACGGGGCTCCCATACAATAAACGTGATTTTTTTTGCTCGTTTTTGCTCGATATTGTTTACGGCAACAGGTAGACGCTTGAAATATTCACAGAATATATAGTTATATATTCACTTTATAAATAAGTTATTAAATTAAAATAAAACAAATATTTAAGAGGGGCTCCCATACAACAAACTTTTTTTTGCCGTTTTTATAGATAATGATACGGAACCCTTCGTGCGCGAGTCCGACTCGCACTTGGCGGGTTTTTGATACCTTTCTGTCGGCTTTAACTAACTTTAAAAAAAAATAGTCAACAATTTAAAAAAAAATACTGCCTGAAAATGCTACTTTGATTGGATATATTTTTACTTTGATAAAACACACCCAACAGATACATACATGAAACTGATCCCAAACTAGGATCCTCTAATAACAAGTGTAGGTACCTACCTAGTTAGAAGAGCATGTGGACCTATAATATAGTTTATAGGTAAACAGGAACAAAATTATAGGTATAAGGGATCGAACAGGACAAGGGATCGAACTCATGGGATCGAACAGGAACTACTCAAAATTCCCACCTACCGACTGAATATACTGGAACTTGTTTTTTGTCAAGTCACCTCCAGACCGGGGACCTACTTTATTGCACTAGTGCAGTAAAGTATTTTCTTTTTACATCTGCAGTAACCTTAGAGAATTTAGAAAACAGTAATAATAATAATAAATAATAATGCTGGACAGTTCACACAACATTATCTAGCCCCAAGCTAAGCAGAGCTTGTGTTATGGGTACTAGATAACTGATATACTTAATACAATATATTACATAGATAGATATTTTTTATTATACATAGAAAATACCCAGAACACCCTGAACAAATATCTGCGATCGCACAAATATTTGTTCCGAGGCGGGAATCGAACCCGCAACCTCCTGCGTCGCAGGCCAACCGTCGCCCGCCGCGCCACAGAGGTCGTCAAGTTAGGTAACATAGTGGATACCGCGTACCATTATTAAACCAGAAGTACAAAACAACCTACGTACAGTACTGTAACCTACTACAAGTTTTTCTCTCTACCAGGTGGGTTACTATGAGCTCTTATTGCCATGCAGTTGTTAAACTATTCAGTACAAAATATTGGTTCCGTGATGTCCGCAACTATATTTAAAGGCACAATCGCAGAGGGTCTACAGACTTCTGCGATTAAAGTTATTCAACGATGAAAAATGTCAACGATGAACCGATATTTTGTACTGAATAGTTTTTGAACTGAATGGATATAAGAGCTCATAGTTACCCCCAGGCGGACCTCTACATTCTAAGCAGTCAACAACCTAAGTATTTCGACATTCAATAAAAGCAAGCCATATACGGTATTCAATACAGCTTGTTTAAAATGTACTTATTCGGTCTCCTTTAACTTGTAACACGTTCGTATGTATGTCAGTAATGGAATGTTTGGGAGTGGCGTTTAGAGGCCTTATAGGGTTGCCACAAGGGCACCTTACAGATTGTATCATAGAGCGTCAAAGGTAGTTCACATATACCACATAGAAAGTGGCTGCATTTTTAAGCCACGTTGCTCTCCGGTCACTAAAATAGCTAATATAGTTTGTAATTATATAACATAGGATTTCTTGGATATATTTCGGCGGGAAATCATTTGATGGATATACTGAGATTGAAGGGCGAACAATCGTGTTCTATCGTGCGTGTCACTCCACAAACCGAAGGCGCCCGGCGGGTGAAGATTCGCCTGCGAAGCTGGAGGTTGCGGGTTCGATTCCCGCCTCAGAACAAATATTTGTGCAATCTGCAGATATTTGTTCAGGGTGTTCTGGGTATTTTCTATGTATAATAAAAATATCTATCTATGTAATGTATTGTATTAAGTATATCAGTTATCTAGTGCCCATAACACAAGCTCTGCTTAGCTTGGGGCTAGATAATGTTGTGTGAACTGTCCAGCCTTATTTATTTATTTATTTTAAGGAGCGTGCGGGAGCGATTGAATATAAGCTTTTTGTGAAAAATATTTTATCTGTAAAAGCTAAATGTAAAAGCTTATTAGCTTTTACAAAACAAGTGATCATAACCGTATGTTGATCAAAATGAGCCTAAACACGGCCAGTCTACTATTATCCATCGAGGAGTTCTGTTGTCCATCTTGCGTCTCCATCATCAGATTAGTTTGCTGTCGCCATCATATTGGTCATCAGAACTTGACAGGTATGCCAAATTTCAGCTCAATCAGTTGAGGATAACTGTTTTAAAATTCAATTGCAAGATTCCACCCGGACAAACATTTGCTAGATTCCACCCGGATTCCACCCGAACAAACATACATACATTGCAAGTTAAATAAAAGCTTTTAAAAAAGACTCTTGCTTCGGTTTCAGGCCGGTGCCCATGGTTTAATTAGCAAAATACAAAGTCAAATTCAAAATCTATTTAATTTCAAGTAATCTAATCTTAGTGACTTAGTGTAGTCTTAATGCCAACCCTACTGTTGCTAACAACTGCGCGAAGTATTTACACACGAATGCCACGCATAAGCTGTTTAGTTGACTTGCCTGCTAGAATAGGTCACGGAACCAAAGCTCTCAATTTTATTCACAGAGCTTAGAAAAAAGACAGGTCAATTTCAAAAGATATTGGGTAGAACTTTCACTTATCTTAGACCCAGCTTTGTTAGATTATTTTTCTTTTTCGTGGGTTTTTTCTTGGTCACACTATTTGTATGTTATTTTGTAGGATATGCTTATATACAGTTGTCCAACCACCTATGGCTTCTGCTACTTGGTATTTTATGTTCTTATGTTATTATTTTAAGGTGAGGGGTATAACGCAAAATTACCAATCTTAGATTAGATTTTTAACTGACTAAATCAAGTACAATATTCAAATTATAAATATGCATATATTATACTACATTAGAATTCCGAGGGAACATTGTACCAGAAATATGATAGTACAATATTTTCTCGATAGAAAAAAAAACCCAAAGTTACCGGTAACTTTTGGCTAGATTCGATTGTTTATTAAAATGGAGCATATTATTGGGTTAAAAACTAGATAAATAAAATCATTACCACAAAGCCGAGGGCATACTGGAGGAGTTTTGTAAAATTATCTATATTTTACGAGATATTCAATAAAAACGGATTTTCCGTGCGGCGAGAGGCGTTTTATTTATGAAGATTTCTGTCTAGGGTTGGCGCAACCTTAAGTTTTGTAGAGTTTTGTGTTTGCTATAAAGTGTTTTATAACTTACCTTCGAAAAGATAATTGAAAAGTAATTTCTTGTTTGTGAGGTGAAAGTCTCTTTTAAGAGCGCCAATGAATCTTCAAAGGGGTTATTAAATGATCCAATGATCCAATTAACCAGTAGTTAATCGACTATGGAACTAATTGATTGGTGACCTGTACTTGCTCATCGCCGGAACGGGTAAATTACATGCTGGATGTAAATTACACCATGGACGGAGAAATTACCGCCATATGTGCGGTCAGTCGGCACGTTCGAACTAGCTATTACATGGTGGCTGCAGCAAGAAAGTTTTAGTAGTAGTAGAGCTTTGTATTTTGTATTTGAAAGAGTTAGTCCAGGGAAGTACTACCACCTATTTCTGCCGCAAAGTAGTGGTTCTCGCTTTGCTGTGTTCCTGTTTGAAGGGTATGGTTGCCGGTGAAATGAGAGGCACATGAGACTTTTTATCTTTATGTCTCAGGGTGGCGGGCGCAGTGCAATGCCACATAGAGTGCATCCTAGGTGGACGAGATCTTTGAGGTAATATTATTGAAAATATTAATTTACTTGAGACAGTTGCGGTTTTTCGTGATTTTCGCTCACTATTTGATTCGCGTCCTCTGTGCTGCCCCGTTCTTACTTACCTAAACTTTACTGAGTTAGACAGGGACAGAATAAGTATGTTATTTATAAGTACCAGTAATTTTAAAATTAACTTTTTTGCGCATAACAAATTATTTAAGAGCAAAATACGATGAGTAATTTTTTGTTTAACAATACTTATTTCACAGACGATTCTGCCTACGGACTAATGACGAGACATTCTAGGTTAAACTTTTTCTTATGATGATTGCCGACATTACATTTCACGCATGTATAAAACAGCTCTAAAAATTACACAAATTTTAGTAGTAGTAGTAGAGCTTTTTTGTGAAAGAGTTCGTCCGGGGAAGTACTACCACCATACCTATTTCTGCCGCAAGGCAGTAGTGCCCGCATTGCTGTGTTCCGGTTTGAAGGATAAGGGTGCCGGTGAAATTACAGGCACATGAGACTGTTCATCTTTATATCTCAGGGCGCAGTGCAATGCCACATAGGGTGACGTGACCTATGTATGAGGTAATGCACTGTTTATAGGCAGAGGTTACAGCTTAACATCAGGTGGGCCATCTGCTTCATCCGTTATTCAAGTAGTATATATGCATTTTTTTTTCAATTCTAAATTAATGGCAGCTCCTCCTTTCTTTGCTAATTGACGAGTTGTTTTACCCAACTTATTAGGAGATGTTTTACCCAACTTATTAGGAGATGTTTTACCCAACTTATTAGGAGATGTTTTACCCAACTTATTAGGAGATGTTTTACCCAACTTATTAGGAGATGTTTTACCCAACTTATTAGGAGATGTTTTACCCAACTTATTAGGAGATGTTTTACCCAACTTATTAGGAGATGTTTTTTTTGGATCTCACGGAATCCTGTCCTAATTTATGCGAGTTTCACACTTCTTCGCAGCAAAAACAAAAAAAACATTACAAAATTAAATGTTAAAATTGTTAAATATCAAAAATCTTCTAATATTATAAATACCGTGATAAAGTCATTCTATAAATTCTTATAGAATGACTTTATTTTTATACTAACTACGTTAGTTTCGTAAAGTAAAATTATTTATTTCAACTAACAAGGAAAGGTACCCAAGTGTCTGGCTTCGTTTTGATTTATTTTGATATATATTAGAGCATATATCAAAATAAATTTGATTATGTGTTATTACTGGAAGAAAGCGTTAGCCGAGTCAGTCGTGGAAAGCAATGGCGGCGATGAGCTCACCCCTTGTCACGTCTATATTCCACGATGGTGCAACCCACTGTGAAAAAAGGCCCATTGATGCTCTGCCTACCCCTTCGGGGAAAAAGGCGTGTGTCTATGAATGTATGTATGTATGTTAGAGCATCCCTAGATTAGAGTTCTAGTTCTTCGTTAGAGTAGTCTAAAATAACAGACACTTTTTTTTTTTTAATCTCAACCTTTTGGGAGGTTTTGTCCTCCAAAGCACTGAAAAGTGATTTATATCACTTAACTTCTGATTACCTTCCAAACAAAGAAATCCGTGGTATCTGCCTACCCCTCCGGGAAACAGGCGTGAGTTTATGTATGTATAATATAAGCCAACCTCTTCGTTAGTCAAATAGTTATCAAAACATCTTACCCAGGGCTGATGTCGTGCGTTAGATGAATACATCAGACACGTGGGACCCACCCATTCATTCCATTCAATGCAGATGATCCAATCCTACCTACAGTTTCCGCTCCGCTGATGACTACACCCAAGTTTTTCAACATACAGAACGTCTTTGTGAGTATGACCTTCAATTATAAATTGAATAATTAAAATTAACTTCCACAAAACAACGAAGTAACCTAAAAAAAAAAAAACTTGGCGTTTCTTGCGTATTTGGGTACGTGAAAACGTAAGTTCCGGAATAAGTTTATGCATTCAAAAAATATCAGACATCTTAAAGCCATTGATAAATTTGTGCTAAAATTACTCTTTTCGTAAAAAAACCGACTTCGAAGCTATGAATTTATCCCCAATACAAGATTTGACCATCTCTGGTCTTCTTCATCAGTTCCACTTCACCACAGAATATAAAATAAAATAGGTACAAGTAACGTGACGACCTCTGTGACGCGGCGGGCGAACGCTCGCCTGCGACGCAGGAGGTTGCGGTTTCGATTCCCGCCTCGGAACAAATATTTGTGCGATCTGCAGATATTTGTTCAGGGTGTTCTGGGTATTTTCTATATATAATAAAAAATATTTATCTATGTAATATATTGTATTAAGTATATCAATTATCTAGTACCCATAATACAAGCTCTGCTTAGCTTGGGGCTAGATAATGTTGTGTGAACTGTCCAGCATTATTTATTTATTTATTTTATCGCCACCCGTGAAATACTTATCATTGAGTAGGTAGCTTATCTCTGGTCTTCTTCATCAGTTCCACATCACCAATTGGCACTTTCTGAATGCACATGCTGCTGAAAAAATACCGAAATCGCTATAAATGTGCGTCTATAATATTTCAGGATTTCCCTCAATTCCTCATGGATCCCATCATCAGAACCAGATTTTGAAGAAAGTGGGACCAACCTGGAAGTACATCGAGTCAATTAAAAAAAAACAAATCGGTTCTTAAATCGTCGTCGTCGTTTCGTATGAGGTAGTGCTGGCCTCTGGTGTCAGAGTTTGTCAAGCCGACCGAGGGCCTCTGACATGGCTTATCGCCTGCTATTAATCAATAACAGCCGGGACCGACAGCTTAACGTGCCCTCCGAAGCACATAGCGATGGAAATCCGCACATAACTTAGAAAAGTCATTGGTGCGGAGCCTAGGATCGGACCCGGTATCGTTGGATTCTGAGTTGCACTATTGAACCGTTAGGCTACCATCGGTTCTTAAATGACGGAGACACACGAATTAAGAACCTCCTACTTTTTTAACAACTCAGTTAAAAATACATAGTACTATTTTCCAACGTGTTTTTGACCATCAAATTGATAGATATATCAAACCCCGTAATGGCCATGTCACACTTTCTGGTGCAAGACATGTATTACTATTTATTCTGTGGTTCAGGGGTGAATAAACGTTCTGTTCTGTCTGCTCTGTAGTCTGTAGGTAATGCAGTGAGAAGAATTACTTGTACTCTACGAATTGGAGTGAGTCTCTCTGTAGACAATCTGCCTCAGAGCATGCACATCCGCTATTTTTTTGTCATTATTATAATCAAATCGTTTGCTCGCTGCGTACCTAAAACCCTTGTGCCTTAACCAAACGCGAGGTTATTGAGATTCAAGATTAAAGATATTATTTGAATATAAGTGTAAGGCCTAATTCGCACAAGAGTTTTTTCAACGTCCTTTAAAAAAGCGTTAAAATAGAACATAACGCATTTCAATTCACACACAATTATTTTAAAACGCGAAGCTTTTTTGTCGACCAGTGTTGTGTTTTCAGCGCTGGCCGTTGGGCGTTAAATAGAATAAACCATACGAAACCTCATATTATTTTTCTCACGCAACGCTTTTTTAACTCTCGTCCGAATTAGGCCTAAGAATTTGGTCTTATAAACTAGTGTCAAAACAGCCAGGCTTAAAGAAGACTGGGCGGGGCATGTCAGTCGAATGCTTCCCAATAGCTGAACATCAGCACACCCTGGATACCTGAAGGACGGCGACCTCGGGATCGGCCGAGAAAGCGTTGGCGGGACGAACTTCTTAATTCTGAGAAGGAGTAGTGGGAGACTGCCAAAGACAGGAATAAGTGGATAAAAACTTTGACTTAGATCGAAACTGGGTAATTTCTTTACCGAATTCTCAAAACCTTTAATGGAAATATAGTAGGTAAATAAAATCTCATTATAACATAAGAGTCGGATGTAGGCCATTTCCTCCATCTTTGGAGGTCCGCCCACGCGGACGTCCACCTCTAGCAACTATCGCGTAATCTGGGGATCTGCTACTATTGTTCATTCTGTGAAGGTCGTTGCTCTGAACTCTAGAGAGGCTTTCGTTACGGTTACTTGGTTATTGTCAATTTACTATGTGCGAATATTTTGTTCAGCTTGTTTGAATAAATAATTTATGTTCGGTTATTTAATTAGCTGAGTATTCAAACTTCCAGTAGAAGAAGGTCAAGAGAGAAAATATGTGGGTTATACATACACATACATACATACATAGACACACGCCTTTTTCCCCGAAGGGGAGTAGGCAGAGCCTCAATCGCCTTTTTTCACAGTGGAATAAAGACGTGACAAGTGGTGAGCTCATCGCCGCTATTGCTTCCCACGACTGACTCGGCTAGCGCTTTCTTCCAGTAATAACACATTCCATAATAAGCTAGCAGCCCGGACCAATCTTATACAACGAATTTTATCAACAAGTCCGGGTAATCCCTTAGTCGGCTTTTACGACATCCACGGGAGGAGACGGAGGGGTCTATTTTTAAGCCAGCCACACCACAGCCAATATGTGGGTTATATTCCTAGAAAGATTTAACACGCATGTAAGAAGAAACACTGTAGAAGGTTAAGAGAGAAATATACATTTGTTCAGGGTGTTCTGGCTATTTTCTATTATAATAAAAATATCTATAATTAGCGTAATGTATTGTATTAAGTATATCAGTTATCCCATAACACAAGCTCTGCTTAGCTTGGGGCTAGATAATGTTGTGTGAACTGTCCAGCATTATTTATTTATGTACTGTTTACCCTTGTCATTAACGTTGTTTTTAGGGTTCCGTACCCAAAGGGTAAAACGGGACCTATGTATAAATGTAAAAATAAATATCCTTGATTATATTAGTGGCAAATTCAAAATAAAAAAACAACCTACAAATTTTTTTATACGAATTTTTTAATCCCTAAAACTTAAGCATCCATTTCCATCGCAGACTAGTTATTATGCAACAATGGATACCCTAAAAACCAATAATCTATAAAGATCGAAAATTATGTATAACTTTCTAATGAACAGTGTGTCATCAATTCCATCTGTAGCCTTCGGTGAAAGCAGCCATTACATCATCGGTTATGTGACCGCTGTGCTTTTTCAATTTATTTGCAACGGTCAGTAATGTGATGCCTGCGCAAAGAAACCTAATAAGCTGTGTAGGTAGTAATTAGTTCGTTAGACATAAATAAATAATTTATTTTATTTTATTTTTTAACTTTGATAGACCTTTGTTTGAGCACGATCTCACCTGTTGGAAAGTGACGATGTGGCCGAAGATGGAGCACAAAGGTCTAGAAGGCACCTATTCACTCTAGCCTTGAAGAGACCCAGATTATAGTTTTCAGGAAAGACAGACGACGGTAGTGTATTCCACTCCTTAGCAGTTCGCATTATAAAGGTGGAACTGAAACGTTTAGTACGAATAGAGGGTATACTAATCAGGTAAGGGTGGTACCGAGCCGTGCGCCTGCTCGTCCTATGATAAAAAGGAGATGGTGGACTCAGATCATGAAGTTCCTGGGAGCATGCCCCGAAATGTAATAAATAATGCTGGACAGTTTACTCAACATTATCTAGCCCCAAGCTAAGCAGAGCTTGTGTTATGGGTACTAGATAACTGATATACTTAATACAATAGACGACCTCTGTGGCGCGGCGGGCGAAGCTTGGCCTGCGACGCACGAGGTTGCGGGTTCGATTCCCGCCTCGGAACAAATATTTGTGCGATCGCAGATATTTGTTCAGGGTGTTCTGGGTATTTTCTATGTATAATAAAAAATATCTATCTATGTAATATATTGTATTAAGTATATCAGTTATCTAGTACCCATAACACAAGCTCTGCTTAGCTTGGGGCTAGATAATGTTGTGTGAACTGTCCAGCATTATTTATTATTTATTTATTTATTTATTTTAATATATAACATAGTTTTTTTTTTTTATTATACATAGAAAATACCCAGAACACCCTGAACAAATATCTGCAGATCGCACAAATATTTGTTCCGAAGCGGGAATCAAACCCGCAACCTCCGGCGTCGCAGAACATTACAGAACATTACAGTACATTGCACAGTTCGCAGTACATTGTAGAACATTGTTATCCGAGGACTATGCTCGGAGTTTCTCTGAAAGATAAAATCCGAAATAAGATTATCCGACCGAGAACTATAGTCATTGACATAGCCCACCGGATTAGCAAGCTGAAGTGGCAATGGGCTGTTCATATATTCGTATGCCGAAGAACCGACAGCCGTTGTAAGCGAGTTCTTGAATGGAGACCGCGTCTTGGCAAACGTAGCGTGGGGCGCCCTCTGGCTAGGTGGAGCGATGACCTAACGAGAGGCGGCGGCAGAAAGTGGATGAGAAGAGCTGAACACCGGGCTCAGTGGCGTGTATTGGGAGAGGCCTATGTCCAGCAGTGGAATAGTGTGGGCTGATGATGATGATGTAGAAAGTTTTTTAATTACTAGCTTTGTGGCTCCACGGTATGATCAATTCAACAAACAAATCTTAGAGTTTTGTATTCATTCCATTAAGAGGCAGACAACAGCTAAATTCGTCACTATCTAACTCAGTAAAGTTCAGGTAAGTTAGAAGGTGACAGAAGAGCACTCGCGCAACGAAAAGTGAGCAACATGCAGGGTTTTTTTTAATTTAAAAATTGTTAAGAAAGTAATTTTCCAAAATAAAAACGAGGTCCTCTCGGCGTTATGTTATTTAAAGTACTGAAGGCAATCAAAACATCTTATGATTGATAGTTTAGGAGAGAAATGGTTGTAACTACGAAAACAGAGGCTACTTTGCAAAGTTAGTTTCAAAATTTTTGGAAAACAAGATTCCATTCTTTTTATGACGTAGAAAACAAATCGTCATCTATAATTGTGGTAGCACTTGGCATGTATAACTTAACTATCTTGTGTGTATTTACTTTTTTCGGTGTATACTATGTTGGTGACTCTAATAAATAAATATAATATAATATAAATGTAGATTAACATATATTTTTTCGCAGATTTTTCGGTAAGGTTTGAATGCACCATATTTCACAGACATAACGAAATCGGTTAAGCGACTTCCAAGTGCGCCAGGGGAGGCCTTTAGCTAGCGGGAGTTTTTCTGTAGTCTCGATATAGTTTATAGAGGGTGTTTCTCCAACCATAGCTCGCGTCGGGTTTGAGATGGGTCACTCGATAGGTCAATAGTAACTGTGGATTTTAGGAAGCTGTGGCGGCTTTATAAGCGTTGCTTCGGTAGTCGAGCGCCAATGATGGAGATTGCTTCATTGATATTCTACTTGTGCATCTATTCTGTAACACCATCGTGGTCTCGGGTCGCTGGGTGCGCCCGCGTCACCGACTCGACCGTCGCCCGCGCACGTCCGCGTCGGTGAAAGTCTCGAAAGTAAAGGATCCGCGCTTTTCTACTGGACAACCAATTGTATTGAAGGCCTATCGTTTCATTTCACTTGGCTTTTATAGGCACTTCGCCGTGGGAAGCTGAGGGCTATTGATTACAACCTTATACGAGTTAGAACAGCAGGTTAAAGCGGTTCTGTGTAACTGAACCTCAATTTTACTGTCACTCTGATGTTATGAGGCTTAGAGAGCGTTATATATTCTTTAGAATTTTATTATCCTTATTACCTTCATTACTTACCTTACAATTTAGTAGTAGAGCTTTTTTGTGAAAGAGTTCGTCCGGGGAAGTACTACCACCATACCTATTTCTGCCGCAAAGCAGTAGTGTTCGCATTGTTGTGTTCCGGTTTGAAGGGTAAGGGTGCCGGTGAAATTACAGGCACATGAGACTTTTCATCTTTATGTCTCAGGGTGGCGGGTGCAGTGCAATGCCACATAGGGTGCGTCCTAGGTGGACGTGACCTATGAGGTAATGCACTAAACAGAGGTTACCGCTTAACATCAGGTGGGCCACTTGCTTGTTCCATCATACAAGTAGTATACAAAAAAAAAAAAAAAAAACTAGAAAGAGAGACCACATATTCGGCTACTTCGTCACTTACCACAACAGGTTCGTGGTCAAACAAAGGTCAATAAAAGTAAAAAAAATGGCTTGTAGATAATATATTATTTTTATTTTATTTAAAAGCCGGAAGTTTCCGACAGCAGGAAAAAGGCCTCCCTTCCCACTTTCCAATCATTCCTATACTGAGCTATTTGTGGCCAGTCCTTGTGGTAGTCGAGCTCATCCTGCCATCGCCGTCTGGGTCTACCACGTGGCCGCCTCGCGTTCGGAACCCACTCTATAGTTACCTTAGCCCAGAGGTCCCCGGGCATGCAGCTAACGTGTCCAGCCCAGTCCCACTTTAGATTTCCAGCTTTCAGAGCTACATCAGCTATTTGTGTATGGGAGCGCAGTACCTATCGTATTTCTAACGCGGTCTATAAGTTTGACTTCTAAGTTACTGCGCTCCATAGCCCGCTGGCTCACCCCAAGGCTGAACTTCTGGCAGTTGGTATGTGACCAAGTCTGAGCACCGTACGTTAGGATGGGGACAATGCACAATCTCTTTAATAGTATAGCGTAATAATATTTTTAAACACAATTGCTCATAAAGTGGCTCTAATTTCAGCGCAATTAGGTACATAATAACACCTGTCATCAAACTGTGACTTTTACATTGCTATTATTATTATTATTATTCACTAGTGAGTTACCGACCGTGACCGTGACCGGTGGGACCGTTGAACATTTACACAGAGTGTGTTTCTGTTTTACACCTGTAATCAAATCGTGACTTTTTTATTGCCATTATTCACTAGTGAGTTAATAGAGTCAGTTAAACACACAGTGACACAGAGTGTGTATTTCTGTTTTATTATTATTTTCTTCACTAGTGTGTTGAAAAACGTCGTATGATACACGTGTGAATTGATGATTACCGTCCTTGGCTCTCTTGAGACCGCCTCAGCAGTAATCACCAACATTACACACTAGTACCATAATGTACTATTTATATTTATATTTTTATATTTATTTATTAGAGTCACCAACATAGTATACACCGAAAAAAGTAAATACACACAAGATAGTTAAGTTATACATGCCAAGTGCTACCACAATTATAGGTGACTAACAACATGCTATTAATAATAAAGAGCGAGAACAGATTAAAAAATAAAAAATAAAAAATCACAAATTTATTAATTAATTATTTTATTAATTATTATTATTATTAAGCTGTAATTAGCAATAATAGCGTCATAATTCACATTTTTAATTAGTTAGCGTGTTGATACAATCTAATCTACCTTTGACAATAACTAAATTACAATACACGAATCCTACCAACATTAACATGTGCTTTCGCTAAAGTTTCACTTTCAACAACATTAAAAACACGCAGCGTTATGGAGAATTTAATAAAATAAATATAATTCAATTTAACAGTCATGGTCAGTGAGCATTTTGCTTTTGTTCACACATTAAGTAATTGGCTTAATGGACAAACAGAATAAAATGCCGCTCATTAAACATTTGGTACAGCATAATGTTAGAGCGATGGTAGCCTAACGGTTCAATAGTGCAACTCAGAATCCAACGATACCGGGTTCGATCCTAGGCTCCGCACCAATGACTTTTCTAAGTTATGTGTGGATTTCCATCGCTCTGTGCTTCGGAGGGCACGTTAAGCTGTCAGTCCCGACTGTTATTGATTAATAGCAGTCGATAAGCCATTTCAGAGGCCCTCGGGCGGCTTGACAAACTCTGACACCAGAGGCCAGTACTACCTCATACGAAACGACGACGAGCATAATGTTATGTTGTTTTTATAGTAAAATAACTAATAATGCGAACTGCTAAGGAGTGGAATACACTACCGTCGTCTGTCTTTCCTGAAAACTATAATCTGGGTCTCTTCAAGGCTAGAGTGAATAGGTGCCTTCTAGACCTTTGTGCTCCATCTTCGGCCAAATCGTCACTTACCAACAGGTGAGATCGTGGTCAAACAAAGGTCTATCAATGTTAAAAAAAAAAACCTTTTTGACCGAATTAAAAAAGAAGTAGGACGTTCTCAAGTCGTTTGTATTTTGATTTTTTATGTTGTTACTTCACATCTCCGTCATTTATAAACGGTTTTTTTTAAATTGACACGATATTTTTCCAGATTGGTCCAATTTTAAACAAAATCTGGTTCTGAGGATGGGATCTATGAGGAATTGAGGGATCTCCTCAAATATTATAGGCACACATTTTTTTTTTTTATACTACTTGGATGACGGAACAAGCAAGAGGCCCACCTGATGTTAAGCGGTAACCTCTGCCTATGAACAGTGCATTACATATAGCGATTTCTGTATTTTCAGCAACAAGTCAGGCATGGCATTCGGAAAGTGCCATTTGGGGAAGTGGAACTGATGAAGAAGAGCAGAGATGGCCATTGGAACTACTCAATGATAAGTATTTCACGGGTGGCGATAATGACTTTCCGATATCCGATTGAGCTGAAATTTTGCAAAGGTACCTGTCAAATTCCAATGACAATACAATATGATAGTGGCAGCGAGCTGATCTGATGATGCAGACGGAAGGTGGACAACGGAACTCCGCGATGGATAATAGTAGACTGGCCGTGTTTAGGCTCATTGTGATCAGCACTCGGTTCCGATCACTAATATTGTAAAATCTTGTATTGGGGAAAAAAAACCTAGCTTCGAAGTCTGGTTTTTAACAAAATAATTATTTATGAAAGCGTTCGTCCGAGGAAGTACTACCACCATAACTTCTATCGAAAAGCAGTAGTGCTCGCATTGTTGTGTTCCGGATAATGGGTACTGCTGAAATTACAGGCACATGAGACTTTTTATCTTTGTCTCAGGGTGGCGGGCGCAGAGCAATGCAGCAATGTCCTAGGTAGACGTGACCTGTGAGGTAATGCACTGTTCATAGGCAGAGGTTACCGCTTAACATCAGGTGGGCCACCTGCTTGTTCCGAAATTCAAGAAGTTAAAAAATAACTTTTTTCTTTTTATAAGCTGATGATACAAAGGTACGGCTAACAGTATGTAATTCGTGTACTACAAGAGCAGCATTTTAGCATCACCGTTACGTAATGAGTTTTGGATGCGCTCACGTCTGGTTTTTTGTTTGTTTGCGCTAAAAGTGAAACCAAACAGAGATACGCACTTTTACTGAGCTGTAATGCACTTCTCTGTTAGGTAACTATTGTCACAGTGATAATGCTAAATGATATAAAGTTTTTTGTAAAAAAACTATTTTTAAATAGATAGACAGATAGATAGATAAACTTTTGTAAAAATAAAAAAAAACAACTCAATGAAACGGCTGAACCGATTTTGATCAAACATAGCTAAGAACACTCCCGACAAATTCACCTTACAAACAAAAAAATAATACCAAATTGGTTCATCCGTTCGGGAGCTACGTTGGGAGTTTGGGACAGACAGACAGACACACACACACACAGACACGGGTGTTAAAAATCGTATTTCTTGGACTTAAACATGAAACTGCTGAACTGCTTCAATAAAAAAGAAATATTAAAAGGGTAAAATATTTTTTTCCCGGACTACCCCCAAAAGCGGGTGCAATGGGGTGTTAAAGTTTGTATGGGAACATTTTATCGCATGTTGCCTTTTGCTTGATACTTGGCATTATCCGTAAACTTTTACTATCCGGATAATATGGATAATATGAACTTTAGTATTCGGATATCCGGATAATACGGATAATTCGGATACCTACAGAAAAGCTTTAAAAAAGTTAAAATAAAAGAAAATTATGGTTATAGATAGCTTTATTCATGTTTAAATTAAACCAACATTCGCCCACCATTAAAATATGAATCACTTTAACCAATTTGGTAGCTCTTTATGGTAAAATTTAAACTACTATCATAGTAATAATGCGATCATAAAATATCAAATAACACCATTATAAATTTAAAATTTAAAATGTTTTTTTTCTATTCAAGTTAACACTTATCTTCTCGAAATAACTATATTTTTCTTTCAATAAAGCAAAACTTGCATTTTAAATCTTGCTAGCTAGGTCTCATCTCTGGTAAAACGCGGTTTTCCGAGTTTTCACGCATTTTACAAACACCTAGCTAAGCTAGGTCACCCAGGTACTTTATGCATATGTGACAAACATGTAAAAGAAAGACTCAGTATTTTAAATTTAGATTTTTATCGTAATTTATTGATGAACTTCACTATCCGAATTATCCGAATTATCCGGATTTAGCAGACGTCATTATCCGGATTTGAAAATTGGCGGATATCCGGATTATTCGGATATCCGGATATCCGGATTGCAAGCCCTACTTGGTACTGGGTATTTTAGTGTTTTTATGATGTGATGCGCAAAGCACGGATATTCAGCTAGTAATTCATAAATCATAGATTAATTCATGTGGCAGTTATTACAGGGATGGTATTGAGAGCGAGCACTGCACTTTCCAACTCAACAGTGCGTGGGCATAGATACATGTCACTTGTATGAATATCAATAACATTCAAGGGCATGGAAGGTGTAATTAATGCAGACCTTGCACTTATTACATTACAAATTGAAGAGAGAAGCCATTATACCTACTTAATTACTCCTTATAAGCGCGTGTATGTAAATACTCACGCTTGCTATTCATATCTGTTAAAATAAAAATAAATAAATGAATAATGCTTGACACAGTTCACACAACATTATCTAGCCCCAAGCTAAGCAGAGCTTGGGTTATGGGTACTAGGTAACTGATTTACGTAATAACATTACATATAGATAGATATTTTTTATTATACATAGAAAATACCCAGAACACCCTGAACAAATATCTGCAGATAGTATAAATATTTGTTCCGAGGCGGGTACCGAACCCGCAACCTCTTGCATCGCAGGGGAATCTTCGCCCGCTTCGCCACAGAGGTCGACATTATAATATAACTTTTTAATGCACATACTTTTCACTAGAAACGGGATATTTACCATGATTATTAAGTTTTGTTTGTTCCCGATATTTCGGCACAGTTGCATGCGCCATGATCACGGGAGAACTAATTATAGTCTTTGCGAGTAGATGTTATTGGCAGATATATCGATCTACCCTCTTTCTCACTCTATTCGCAGAGACTTTAGTTAGTTCTCCCGTGATCATCACTGCCTAGGCAGTAACTGGGTGAGGCAAGATGAGATAAGATAAGATTTTGGTAAGATTTTGTCACTTCGGTTCACTTTATTTTGTATCTTCGGGCTCTTGGAACATCTAAAGCTCATGAGGACTCTTCCCGCCATTTTCGAAAAGAGACGTTGTCTACTTTTTTTTTTTTTTCCTAGTGTTTTCTTGAGTTATTTTGTGTTATTTTGGTGGCATTTTAACTAATGTAGCTCGTTTAAAAAGCACAAGTGTAGTGAAATGAAATGGAAGTGAATTGGGTGACTTTTGAAATTGGTGGAAATTGTCTACCAAAGTTTTAGTAAAATTGGCCACCGTTTTACTAAATCATGACTCGACTGTGACTTTGACGACTTGGAAGGAGTGTAACGTTGCAAAATATATTGAAAATACAATATAGTTAAAATACAGATACTTACTTGAAAATGGCAAATGCACAAGCCGTGCGGCGCCAATTATAAAGAAAGAAAAAAAAAAAAGCTCATGAGTCTAGCATATCAGCCAGCAATCACCATCGTATACAGAACCGAAGATGTTCCTCAATATTTTTAAATAGAAGCAAGCGTTGCTCGTCTTATTTCCTTCATTCCTACATGTACTTAGTACCTCTCTACTTATTGAATCTAGAAGGTGCCAAGTTTCAAGGTTTTACCTACCAACATGTCCATGTCCATAATCTAACACAAAGGCTGGGCAGCTGTGACTTGGCAACCAGTCGGTTCGCCACGCTTGGCAAGAGCCTGTACAACGCCCATCGCATATCTACCCGATGATTAACCTCAACTGTGACTACTTTTATATAGGAAGGAATCTCAATAGAATACTTTCATTATTTCCAACTGACAATAACATAGAAGCCTTGCATTTAAAGACTAAGACTGAGAAGGCACTAAAGCAAGTCGCTGGTGCCTTCTAAACCTTCGTGCTCCATCATCGGCCACATCTTCACTTACTAATAGTGAGATCGAGGGCAACAGAAGGACAATCAAAGTTAAAAAAACCAGCCAAGTGCGAGTCGGACTCGCGCACGAAGGGTTCCATACCATTATCTATAAAAACGGCATAAAAATCACGTTTGTTGTATGGGAGCCCACTTAAATATTGAGACCGACGGACAGCGGAGCCTTAGTAAATAGGGATTACTAAGGCTCTGCTGTCTGTCTGTCCGTCCGTCTGTCACCAGCACTAGGCTGTATCTCATGAACCGTGATATTTAGACAGTTGAAATTTTCACAGATGATAAATTTCTGTTGCCGCTAAAACAACAAATAGGTACTAAAAAACAGAATTAAATAATTATTTAAGGGGGCTTCAGGACCCTTCCCGTTATACCCTTTGGGTGCGGAACCCTAAAAATGGCACCCTAATCAGGCTGAACGTTTCCCGGTTGTGCATAATCATGCCATGGTTTCTCCAGTAAAGTGCTCCGCCAAGTGATTAGACATGTCGAACGTCTTCGATTACCACTGAATGTACCACGTACGCTTCCTCAGTACCATAAACACTGGGTAGAGCATTGAGCAACGTTCGGAACGGTCTGCAACGCGTTGAGTGAGCTGATTGCCTCGATGATTGGTACTTTTGCCTCATTAGAATGCTCTACAGGTTACCGATGATGGCCAATCAAGTAATGAGGCTAATTATACTCAAGCATACACGTAGTAGGGTTCATAGATACCTTTTACCGTTAATATCTATAGTCAGTACCTCATAATTTCTTAACTTTATGATGTATATAAAAGACAAGTAAAGATACCTACTATTATAGTAATTATTGATATATACTATAAAACAGACTATAAATAAATTGTGTGAATGTGTTATTACTGGAAGAAATCGTTAGCAGAGCCAGTCGTGGGAAGCAATGGCGGTGATGAGCTCACCACTTGTCACGTATATTTTCCGCGATTATGCCACACCCACAGTGAAAAGTGGCCCATTTGAGGCTCTGCCTACACTTTCAGGGAAAAAGGCGTGTGTCAATGTGTTTCGTTTCGTTTCGTACTCGGAATAAGAACTAAAGCATGGAACTAAGGCTAAAAACGAAACGGTATCGATTATACCAGTCTCATTCTTTTATATGAATGTATTCATGTGTTGGAATGAGACAAGCATAAATCTATCTGTTCTTATTTGTGTTAGTCGTACCAGGCCAAATGTCAAATTACTACTACATTCATGGTAAAAATCTAGGGAGATGTATAAGCATGATACCAAAATTCAGGGTACGGAACGGAAAAACGACTGTCGTGTGACAATATATTTGTTTCTCTCTAACATAGGATAGCAAGCTATCTTCTAGGATAGGAGTAAGAAGGAACACTCTATGCTATTTTAGCACTCAATCCATGTACTACTACATTCATGGTTTCGTATGAGGTAGTGCTGGCCTCTAGTGTCGGAGTTTGTCAAGCCGCCTGACATGGCTTATCGACTGCAATTAATCAATAACAGCCGGGACCGACAGCTTAACGTGCCCTCCGAATCATGTAATACATAGGCTAATCAAAATTACAAAATCTTAAAATCCGTGCTTTAAGATAGACTGTAAAAATATTGTAATAATAATGGGCCGTGGTGTGTCCAGCCTAAGAATATACCCCTCCGTCTCCTCCCTTGAATAAAAAAAAGTTACAAAAAAGCTCTACTACTACTAAAACGACTTGAAAGAAGTATGCGGAGTCTTACTAATACATATGCGCTCAATTTCCATCCTCTGGTGCAACGAACCCTGACTACTAGAACTAAAATAATTATTACGAGCGAATGACTTCTAAAATAAACCAATCTAAGTTCCAGGAACATGTAGCTGCGTTTTCTTGCAAAAAGGAGCATGACGTATGTGTCGCCACAGAGAGCAAGGAACGGAATCATAATTATAGAATGATGATATAGAATACGCCTTTATGACCAGCCGGAACGTGGCCAAAAAGGCACGACTGGCCGTGCATAGAGGGCTGTTAGTACCGACACTAATGTATGGTAGCGAAAGTTGGGTATGGCAGAAGAAACATGAAAGTAGAATAAATGCAGTGGAGATGAGACCTTTGAGAAGTGTGTGTGGTGTGACTTTGAGAGATTGAATGTGATAATTATAATATTTATTGATTGATTTATTTATCTATTTTATATACCTTATAAGCTAACATACATTTTTTTTATACTACTTGAATGACGGAACAAGCAGATTGCCCACCTGATGTTAAGCGGTAACCTCTGCCTATGAACAGTGCATACATTATTGTATACTTAAAACTATCACGTCAGTAGAGGGATTTGGTTTCGATAATGCTTCATTATAGCGTGGGTAAACAATGCCAGCTGGCCATAAATCCGTATCAAGGAGCACATCCTTATACTTGCCTGGACCTGGAGAGCATATGACTTGAATTCAGTGGCCCTGTTGGTCTACAGCCGCTGGAGAGACAGTCGAATCGCCACCCCCTGAATCCAGCCCTGGCACCTCTCCTTCACGAACCGGAGTACATCATCTCCTGATGTTCTCTCGCTTATTCTGGAGAGGTAGATCTTTATAGTCGGATCAACTGCATGCAGTGTTGCCGACTCAGCCAGTATCTGACCGGTGCCGCGTTGATTGCGGCACGATCTTGGTCATCGTCTCTTCTCCACGAGGGTGAAGCCTCTACGTTGACTCTCTGCGTTTTTTGAACGAGTTTTCTGGTACCACATTCCTCAGACTGATATTAAGGTTTGTGCATTGAATAGCCTTTGTGGACCACCTATTGGCATCGACTGTACGTCTACGAGGTCTCGTAAACTAGTTGACGTCTGCTATGGACATAGGAGCTATAAACCTGCTCCCAGTGTAACGACTAACGGGACGGTCTTAAAAGGTTTACTACGACAACATTGACACGTTTAAATGGGAAGGCAATTTATTAAAAGTAGGATTTTAGGTGAAACAGATAACATTTTTGGTCAGATTCATCATTTATTACGGGTATAAATTAGACGGTCACAAAAATATTTTTAAGACTCTAAGCTTAGCCACCAAATAAAATATTTTTAAGACTCTAAGCCAAGGCACCAAATAAAATATTTTTAAGACTCTAAGCTTAGCCACCAAATAAAATATTTTTAAGACTCTAAGCCAAGGCACCAAATAAAATATTTTTAAGACTTAGAGTCTTAAAAATATTTTATTTGGTGCCTTAAAAGGTTTACTACGACAACATTGAGACGTTTAAATGGGAAGGCAATTTATTAAAAGTAGGATTTTAGGTGAAACAGATAACATTTTTGGTCAGATTCATCATTTATTACGGGTATAATTTAGACGGTCACCAAAAATATTTTTAAGACTCTAAGCCAAGGCACCAAATAAAGTATTTTTAAGACTCTAAGCCTAGGCACTAAATAAAATAAACAGCGCCCAAAAAAGTACTAAACGGTTACCAAAATGGATAATGGTAAGCCAGGACAAATCTTGGGTGCATACGTATTGATCCCATGGATTCATCCCACGAATTATACCAACGGATCTTATATCAACAAGTCTTATCAACAAACAACTTATTTAATTATTTATTTTACAGGCTTCATCTACCAATGCCCAAAAAGGTAACTTTATTAACATGACGCCTGTTTCAACCTGAAAAATATCATAAAACGTAATTCCCTCTTCTAAACTGCTCAGAAAATTATAAAAAGCTTAAAACTCAAAATACCTTATTTTCAAGACATAAAACTAGTATCATCTCATCGGATGTAAAACAAACGGCCATGATCTTCGTGCTATCTCCATAAAAACAGTTCACAAAAGAGTTCTCACGTTTTTATCTGAACGTGCCGCTGTATCATGCGAAGTGATAACATCTGATGAATAATCAACTTTTTAACTTCTTTATGACTTATGTGAACTAATTGTGGGCATGGTTCTAAATTAGGAGTCATTGTCAATGTTACCAAGACACTCCAAATCTGTTATACAGGACGTCTCATGACTAAGCGACATGAAGGGAAAGTACCTTAAATATTGTGGGTAGGATATTTTGCTGAAAGGAGACTTTATTTTATTTTTAAAAGTTAGTAATACTGCATTCAAAGATTTTCTAAAAATACTTGCTTCGAATGGGAATCGAACTGACTTAAATGTAAAAAAATACCCCGTTTTTTTTTTATATATATGTTTTTAAGATTCCTATCGAAAGAATGGATAAAAAACCTCTTAAGTAACATAGTATCTTATAGGAAAAGAATAAAGTAAAATGTTTTGATTTTTTTAAATGTTCGGTTCGATTCCCAGACGAAGAAAGTAATTTTCTTTTTTTTTTTGAATGCATTATTACTAAGTTTTAAAAATAAAATAAAGTCTCCTTTCAGCAAAATATCCTATCTACAATATTTAAATTACTTTAATTGGTGTTTAATTTGAGTTATATTGAGTTTGTTTGAAGGCTATTGATTTTGAAGAACATCTCAGGAGGTACCCACTGGATCACTGTTAATTCAATATCGTCTTATAAAATAACTTTACTCCTGTTCCAACGTGACCAAACCTACAAGAATCAGGCAACAAACACGGCTCGGCTTTATTTGACGATCCTTCTTACTACTAGGCCGGGAGCGCCTGTTTGGTGCCAAGAGAACAAGTGGAAGCTGATTCAAAGAAAAAAGGAAAAATAACTTAAAAGCCAGTTAGGTAGGCAGTCAAAAGTAAGATGCTAGAGAGAATCAGCAAAAGTTCATAAGACAGCACACGTTACGCTTAATATAGGTACTCATAAATAACACATCAGTAATAAATATTTATTATTATTTTCATTGAAAATATGTTTTGATTAAGACAATAAACCAAAACCAAAATAAAAACCTACCTATTAGATCAGCAAGCCGTCACCCGACGGCAGCGTGCCCAGAATGCTGGCTGCATTGCCACGCTGAATGGCAATGCTTATTCGTTGACCAAAATAAAAGCCAGCATTCCGGTCACGCGTGGACTCAAAAAGACGATCCGCAAGTTCCTTAAAAATTGTATGTGCCTCTGGTCCCCGCGGGCCTAAAGTTTCCACGCCAAACGGCTCAAATATGTACCCTCTGTCGGGTAATGCATACTTGCGCCGTTTAAGGGACTCCGCTGATGTTGCTGCGGAGCCCGCACTGATGTACCCAAGAATCTTATATTATACATATAAAACAAAGTCGTATGAGTTACACGCACTTATAACTCAAGAACGGGTGAACCTATTTGGCTGAAAATTGGTGGGGAGGTAGCTTAGAACTAGGAGATTGGCATAGGGGGGAGGGTAGGAGGGGGGGGTTACCGGGGGCTACCCGTGCGAAGCCGGGGCGAGCCGCTAGTAAATTATAATAGCATACAGAGATAAGGTTTTTTATCAGTCACGCAAATTGAACCTTGGCATATTGAAAACCTCAGTCAATGGATGGGAAATACATTTTACGGGCTCGCAAAACAATTGAACAATGCCTTCCGCCATTACATTACCATTGTAATCATTGTTTACCGAACTGTTCGTGGTATTTCAAAAGTAAATAAACAGCCATAGCAAGAAGATTGCTTATTATAAGAGCCAATTGGAATAAACCTTGTTGACGATGCTGGGTGATGTGAGTCTAGCATTAGGTAACAACAGAATACATCTTGTTATTACTAAGTACGGAATTTCGTTTCGTTTGAGGTAGGTGCTGGCCTCTGGTGTCGGAGTTTGTCAAGCCGCCCGAGGGCCCCTGACATGGCTTATCGACTGCTATTAATCAATAACAGCCGGGACCGACAGCTTAACGTGCCCTCCGAAGCACAGAGCGATGGGAATCCGCACATAACTTAGAAAAGTCATTGGTAAAGCCTAGGATCGAACCCGGTATCGTTGGATTCTGAGTTGCACTATTGAACCGTTAGGCTACCATCGGCTACGTAATTGTAACATAGGTACAACAAACTGTCGTCATATAAAACCAGCGCTGCAGCAGCGTTTGCGTTGTCGCAGCATACGCTGAGCGGCGACCATTTTTGGTGTAATATTCAAATTAAAAATATGCAAGGATACTAAATTATAATTCCGAGGGATCACTGTACCAGAAACACGATAGGGCAATATTTACTCGATAGAAAAAAAAACAAAGTTGCCTACTACTATTTTTTGTAGATTCGATTGTTTATTAAAATGGTTCATATTATTGTGTAAACCTCGCACAATGGGCACTAGTAATTGTTTTTGTTAATTGTGTATTCCGATACCATAACCGCTGTAATAACTACATACATGTGTTACCATTACTGTGAAATAAATGATTTATTTATATTTTTATTATTGTGTAAACAATCAGCGACGCGTGACCCGAGAGCTGGCTCTTATCTGGCTCAACGCATTAGTATTGCCATTCAGCGTGGCAATGCAGCCAGCATCTTAGGGACGCTTCCGTCTGGTAGTGATTTGGATCAGTTGAGCTACCTTTAGATCGCTTGTAGCGGTCTTCAGGTAGCACAACTGTTTCATATGTATTTTGTACATACCTTGTATTATTCTTTCTGTAATAAAAAACGAAAAAGCAGTTTTTATTGAATATCTCCTAAAATATAGGAGATATTCAATAAAAACTGCTTTTTCGTGCGGCAAGCGGTGTTGGCGAAGTCTTTAGAGATCTTGGATATCCTGCGATGAAAACTTTTTAAGTTATGGAGCAAAAGCTGTTACTATGCATGGTCCGACACCCACTTGACCAGTTTTAATTAACTGGAACTAACATTGCCTCTCCTTGTTGCAGATTGAAGATGCAGTCACACTAAGAAGATGGACGCGCTCGTATGGCTATCCCTAGGGCTCCAGCTAGCAGCCCTCTGCTCCATCGTGGGGGCTCTGCTGTTGTACCTGCTGCGCAAGGTCCGGGTGGCAGAGGTGCTGCCGGTGGAGAGCGCCAAGACTGTGCTCATCACGTCAGTGGACTCTGCGCTTGGATTACAGGTACGAGGTGCCGGTGAAATTACAGGCACATGATACTTTTCATCTTATGTCTCAGGGAGGCGGGCGCAGTGCAATGCCACATAGGGCGCGTCCTAGGTGGACGTGACCTATAAGGTAATGCACTGTTCATATAGGCAGAGGTTACCGCTTAACATCTGCTTGTTCCATAATACAAGTAGTATAAAAAAAAAAACCGTACGGTCAATTGTGCAATTGGTACAATTGTTTTGTACTGTAAATAAATATATTTTTCCTTTTTTTTTCATTTTTAACAACTTACGCAAGAACGACTTGGTGTTATAAGTTTGACGTGTCTGAGTGGTGTGTGTATGTGTGTTTGTGTGTGTGTGTCTGTCTGTGGCATGGTAGCTCCCGAACGGATGAACCGATTTCGTTTTTTTTTTGTTTGGAAGGTGAATTTGTCGGGAGTTTTCTTAGCTATGTTTGATCAAAATCGGTTCAGCCGTTTCATTGCGTTGCAATTTTTACAAAATTAATTACTTGTTATTAAGTCTGTTAATACTTACAAAATATTTGCCGAAATACGTACAGGAAAAATGTTAATGTATTGCTGTAGATAAGTTACTGCGGAATTATGTAAGCTGAATACGGCTTGCTCCAGTTTACCCAAACCGCGACCAAGTAACGCTCATTAACCATTTCCCAATACGCGAAGGTTACGTAAAGAACCGCTCAATTATATCTGCTAAGCATAATTATACACTGTACTCGGTAACGTCTGTACGTATAGTAATTGGCTTTGGTTAAACTTGTTGAGAATATCTTAGTGTAGCGTCACACCTGCCGAAGGTACCTACGGCGCCGACATTTCGGCGACTGAATTATCCGCGACCGAATCACCTTCACACCGCTCTGTCACACTGGTGTGATGGTTAGGAAGAAAATTTCCTCCACGTTACACTAGTATTAAAGATATGAAAACGCATTCCTAACCTCAACACCGTCGCTTCTCTGTCACACTGGTGTGATGGTGAGGAAGGCGGTTGGCATGACACACCAAACGCGCCGAACAGTCGGAATTACGCGGAACTTTCAGTCGCGTAACGCGTCGCATGATGTGTTGCTATGCTAAATACATTGAATGCGTTTTGGCTGAAATAATCGCTCGAAGGGAGGTTCGGCGCTACGCTGAACGCGACGTAATTTCGGCTGATGTGTCATAGGGAACTTGAAAAATACCGACCGTATTGAACCGAACGTTCGGCTGATGTGTCGCAACACTTACCTACATGTCCGAGATTTTGTTGGAGCAGTTGACGAAGGTTGACTTGTTAACTGACTAAATCAAGTACAATATTTAAATTATAAATATGCATGGATACTACATTATAATTCCGAGGGATCACCCAGACAGAGACACGATAGGGAAAAAAAATCTCGACAAAAAAAAACATAAAGTTACTTACTTACCTCTAACTTTTGGCTAGATTCGATTGTTTGTCAATATGGTACAGATTATTGGATTAAAAATTGGATAAATAAGATCAATACAATAAAACGGAAGGTTTACAAAATTATCTATATTTCACGATTTCAATAAAAACCGCTTTTTCGTGCGGCGCGAGACGTTTTTTTATGAAGATTTCTGCCTGATGTTGGCGCAGTCTTAAGGCGATTAGTTTTGCCGAAACTCAAAATAGACCTATTTCGAAAGCCTACTCCTCCTACAATAATGGCCCAAATAATTTTAAAAAAATCAGTTAATAAGTATAATATTGTCAAGAATAGAACTATATGTTTAGATTTTTTGGATTGGTGTTGCTTTTGATAGGAAAAAATAAAACATTGTTCCCTATAATTTACGCAAGAATTCCTACTCCTTCAAAACGCCTGCAGCTATTTTAATGATTCTTTCACAATATTATAGACAATTTACAGACTTTACATATGATATGTTTACATTTTCAAAAATAATTATAATTTTGAAACAATAAAACAAAAACTGTGAAACGAGCTGCCACGGGGCGGTTCGGCCGCGGACCTCAGTCCGGCCCAAGCGTTCGCACGGGGTACCCGCGTCACTTTTTTGCTCCGCTCCTGTGAGTGCCACCGACTGGTTCGGGCACAATAAGACACGATGGCAGTTAGTGTACTCATCGTAGTTTTTTAGTTGTGTTTTGTGTTCCTTGAACAAAACATTGTAAATATTGATCGTTTTCGTTTAGATATTTAGTTTGCGCGAGGACGCTTGTTGGTTTCTTATCTTTGACGACCTCTGTAGCGCGTCGGGCGAGTAGCCGGCTAAGATGCGAAAGGTTGCGGATTTGATTCCCGCTGCGGGACAAATGTTCGTATGATCTGCAGATATTTGTTCCGGGTCTGGGTGTTATGGTACCATGGTACTCGTAGTTTCTGATGCCCACAACAAAGGGATGTCTTGTGTGGGATCAGGACTATGTATGTGATTGTTGGGTGCTATGTTATGTTATCTACTATAAGAATAAGTACGTATATGAAAAATCACGAATTAAAAATCTCGAATGTAAAATCTCGAATGTAAAATCTCGAATGAAAAATCTCGAATGAAAAATCTCGGATGAAAAATCTTGGATGAAAAATCTCGGATGAAAAATCTCGAATGAAAAATCTCGAATGAAAAATCTTGAATGAAAAATCTTGAACTAAAAATCTCGAATGAAAACTCTCGAATGAAAAATCTCGAATGAAAAATCTCGGATGAAAAATCTTGGATGAAAAATCTCGGATGAAAAATCTCGGATAAAAATCTCGAATGAAAAATCTCTACTGAAAAATCTTGAATGAAAAATCTCGAATGTAAAATCTCGAATTCAAAATCTCGAATGAAAAACCTCGAATGCAAAATCTCGAATGAAAAAAATCGCCCTAAAAATAACACATCCTGCAAGTTTCAAGTCTCTAAGTCCAGCGGTTTTGGCTAAAGTGATATTGCTACCACAGATGAATGAGTTACTGCGGGCGAAAAAACTATGAAGTATGTGTGAAATAATTACTTTGGTGATTAAATAAATAAATAATAAATAATAATAATTAATAATGCTGGACAGTTTACACAACATTATCTAGCCTCAAGCTAAGCAGACCTTGTGTTATGGGTATTAGATAACTAATATACTTAATACAATATATAAAATAGATTTTTATTTTTATTATACATAGAAAATATCCAGAACTCTCAACTTTGGCTCTTACATCGAGTCTAAGGTAAAAACACTGCCATGAAGCTAGGCATCCTGAATAAGGTAAAGCGTTACTTCACACCAGGACAGCTTCTCAGTTTATATAAAGCACAAGTCCGGGCTGGTATGGAGTACTGCTGCCATGTTTGGGATGGTTCGGCCAAATACCAGCTTGCTGCCTTGGACTCGATCGAACTTAGAGCTTTCTGGCTTATAGGTGAGCAACATATGGCGGAGACTAAGATCCAGAGTCTCGAGCACCGCCGTAAGGTTGCATGCCTTTCAATCTTCTATAGGTTACATTTCGGGAAATGCTCCCAGGAACTGCACGATCTGATCCCACCATCTCCTTTTCATCATAGGACGAGCAGGCGTACGGCTCAGTACCATCCTTACCTCATTGGTATACTTTCTATTCGCACAAAACGTTTCGGTTCTACCTTTATAATGCGAACTGCTAAGGAGTGGAATACACTGCCATCGTCCGTCTTTCCTGAAAACTATTATCTGGGTCTCTTCAAGTCTAGAGTGAATAGGTGCCTTCTAAACCTTTGTGCTCCATCTTCGGACACATCGTCACTTACCAACAGGTGAGATCGTGGTCAAACAAAGGTCTATCAAAGTTAAAAAAAAAAAAAAAAAAAAAAAAACACCCTGATCAAATATCTGCAGATCGCACAAATATTTGTTCATATTCATATTATTTATTTTCAAAAATAGGGCATACAAACATTTATGACAAAATAAAAGTGACATAACCATTACAATGAAATTACAAGGCGGGAATCGAACCCTCAACCTCCAGCGTCGCAGGCGAACGTTCGACCACCGCGCCACAGAGGTCGTCAAGATTGTGTTTCGATACCTAACTAGGTACTTAATTTACCTTTTATGAAGTGTAATTGTGATTTCATATAACTACCTTTTATTTGTGTCGCATAGATTTTTCGTTTAACTTTTTTTTAGTCAAGATTTTTCATTCATGTTTTTTATTCGAGATTTTTCATTCGAGATTTTTCGTTCGAGATTTAATATTCGACATTTTTATTCGAGATTATCAGTCAAGATTTTTAATTCGAGGTTTTACACTCGAGATTTTTCATTCAAGATTTTCCGTTCGAGATTTTTTATTCGAGATTTACATACATACATACATAGACACACGCCTTTTTCCCCGAAGGGGTAGGCAGATCCTCAATGGGCCGCTTTTCACAGTTGGTCACACCATCGTGGAATATAGACGTCACAAGTGGTGAGCTCATCGCCGCCATTGCTTCCCACGACTGACTCAACTAACGCTTTCTTCCAGTAATAACACATTCCTTAATAAGCTAGCAGCCAGGACAAATCTTATAGCAACAATTGTACTTATAGCTTATAGACTTAATGTTCGATATTTTTCATTCGAGGTTTTTCAGTCGACATTTTTCATTCGAGATTTTTCAGTCGAGATTTTTCATTCGAGATTTTTATTTCGTGATTTTTATTCGAGATTGTTTATCCGAGATTTTTCATTCGAGAATTAATGTTCGAGATTTTTCATTCGAGATTTATCATTCGAGATTTTTCATTCGATTTTTGTCATTGGTCTATCCATTGGTGTTTTCCTGGTTGGGTTTTTAGAAATAAACCGTAACGAACCAATAAAACAACTAGGTATGTAAGAAATAGGTCCTATTATTTGTATTTATATTTATGGGCTCTGTCTACACTTTCGGGGAAAAAGGCGTGTGTCATCTATTTCATTATCTACCATACTAGGTCAAGTAGACAGGTCTAACAAACAAAGCTAAGAAAAATCAACAATGCCGGCAGGCATAGGTATACTATAGCAATAGCGCATAATTTCCGATGCTCAAAATCAAAAGTGCGCGTGTTCTCAAACACAACAAACTAGAAAACAGATATGACTGCATTACTAGCACCTCGTACCAGACCGCGGCTGCCGCACGCCGCGCGCCGCGGTCTCATGACTAGCGCACCGCGCTCCACGCCGCGGCCGGCGCGCCCGAGTCCGCGCGCGCCGCTCGCTGCGATTCTTCATTGTTTCTGAATATTGTGCCAATGTTTATGCGTGGCTTGTGGTGCGGGCTCTGGATGCAACATTTCCTAGGCTCCGCCCAGATGCCCAAGGTCGTTCGAGGCTATAATCACCTTAAACGTTTCTGTCATCTTCATCGACAGATAGCAACATATCTAAGCGGGCGCGGCTGGCGCGTGATCGCCGGCTGTCGCGCCGGCGGGCTCGGCGCCCGGCTGGCGGACTCCTGGCTGCAGGCTCACGTCGCGGCCACGCCCGAGAACGAGCCCCCTCCGAGGCTGGTCACGCTGCAGCTGGACGTGGCAAGAGAAGACCTCCTGGACGAGGCGGCGAGAGCTACGGCGCAGCACTTACCAGCGGGAGAGCATGGTACGTTTATATCCTTTCAGATAGCGACATATCTAAGCGGGCGCGGCTGTCGCGCTGGGTGGCTCGGCGCCCGGCTGGCTGACTCCTGGCTGCAGGCGCAGGACGCGGCGAGAGAAGACCTCCTGGATGAGGCGGCGAGAGCTACGGCGCAGCACTTGCCGGCGGGTAAACATGGTATGTTTATAGCGAGCTGTCGCGCCGGCGGGCTCGGCGCCCGGCTGGCGGACTCCTGGCTGCAGGCTCACGTCGCGGCCACGCCCGAGAACGAGCCCCCTCCGAGGCTGGTCACGCTGCAGCTGGACGTGGCGAGAGAAGACCTCCTGGACGAGGCGGCGAGAGCTACGGCGCAGCACTTACCAGCGGGAGAGCATGGTACGTTTATATCCTTTCAGATAGTGACATATCTAAGCAGGCGCGGCTGTCGCGCCGGCGGGCCCGGAGCCCGGCTGGCATTAACAGTGCATTACCTCAGGTCACGTCCACCTAGAACGCGCCCTATGTGGCATTGCACTGCGCCCTGAGACTTAAAGATGAAAAGTCTCATGTACCTTGTAATTTCACCGGCATCCTTACCCTTCAAACTGGAATACAGCAATGCAAGCACTACCGCTTTGCAGCAGAAATAGGTATGGTGTTTCCCCGGACGAACTCTTTCACAAAAAAGCTCTACTACTACTTAACCTCCTCCTCTTATTTGTAAAACTGTCTTCTATTAAGGTGGAATGTTTCGGTAGAGTCGCAAAATTCAAATTTTAACGAGTTTTTAGCTAATCACAGCTCATCAACACATTTTAAGGTAGCGAAACCTGATTTTGCGAGAACTAGGAGACCCAACACACATATTTTGATTGAAAGTGTCTAAAAATACCATTCGCTGAGCTACGAATTACAATGAACAAAAAAGTCATTGAATGACATTTTAAACTATAAGTAATGATATTTATGAGACAAAAAAATGTGTTAAGTCTCCTAGTTTCCGCAAAATCGAGGTTTCGGATCTCAAGATGTGTTGATGAGCTGTGATGAGCAAAAAACAATAAAATTTGGGCCTAAATTTGAATTACCTTAAACGTGCACCCATAATTTGAGGCAGAGAGAAATAATAATGTCAATTATCAATTTTAAAAAACATTTTATGTTTGCTACGGAGATCCAGAATGAAAAATAAATCACAAAAAGGAAGTGCACTGCCCGGGAATCGAACCCGGGTCGCAAGAATGGGAATCTTGCATGATACCACTACACCAGCAGTGCTTGTTACTATATGGCGAATTACTTGTACTATTAACAAAAGTTACCAAGTCATAATATTTTATGGTAGCATTATCATAATTATACCATTACATTGATTTCATCATTTTGATTGCAACTAGTTCATATTAAATATTCACGTAATACTGCCTCACACTGCCTACATTGCGCCATCTAGTAGTGAACTGATCAACTAATAAGTAGCTCCGAAGGTTGACAAGTTAGCTACACTGATATTAGCCTCCTATCAAAGTTCCATCGCAAACATTTCGAATAAATATGATAAAAAGATAGATGGCGCTGTTGGCAATCCTAATTAGTACGCACCGGCTTCAAGAATTGATAAGATTTATTAGTAGTGTCTAGTATTATTCCTTACTCTGTGGTAGTATCTACTAGTGTTATTTATCTGTGGTAGTACGTATAGTATTATTTTATCTGTGGTAGTACAAAGTAATACATTACGTATTTACTACCAAGATATCTCCATCATTTGTGGGTCATAGCTTCAAGCTACGAGATATACCTACCTACTTCGATAGCTAGTAAATCTGCTATTCTTTTGATGTTATGCGAAAACTTATTACTAGGTATCGGTTTGATTATAAATTCTTAGGTTGAATGATGGATTCGTTTTTAGGGTTCCGTACCCAAAGGGTAAAACGAGACCCTATTACTAAGACTCCGTTGCCGTCCGTCAGTCGCCAGGCTGTAGGTAGGTATCTCATGAACCGTGATAGTTAGTCAGTTGAAATTTTCACAGATTATGTATTTCTGTTCCCGTATAACAACAAATACTAAAAAACGGAATAAAATAAACATTTAAGGGGGCTCCCATTCATTAAACGTGATTTTCGCTCACTTTTCGTTTTGCGAGCGCTATTCTGTCACTTAGGTACCTACTTACCTAAATTTTAATGATTTAGATAGTGACAAAATTTGACGCCTTATTTGAGATAAGTACTTTGTTATCATGTTATGTGTGTTTGGTATCGATGGGAATCTCGTACAGCTCGCTTTACGAGACCTTTTCTCCCCCATACGTACAAGTTGTGGAATGGGCTGAGGTTTTTCCGCTAAACTACAACATGAGCCGCTTCAAACAAAATGTAAAAAGAGTCCTTCAGGGCACCGCATTGGCAATGCCCCTGGTGTTGCAGATGTCAATAGGCGATGGTAATCGCTTACCATCAGGCGGGACGTATGCCAGTTTGTCGAACAATTACATTAAAAAAAAGTAGCTGTGGCTCTGTGCTACGAGCATGGACTTAGTAAGTACCTATACGAGACTTGCTACGAATGCTACGCATAGCAACACATTTTTTTGTTTTTTTTTAACATTGGTAGGCCTTTGTTTGTCCACGATCTCACCTGTTGGTAAGTGACGATGTGGCCGAAGATGGAGCACAAAGGTCTAGAAGGCACCTATTCACCTATTGCCTTGAAGAGACCCAGATTATAGTTTTCAGGAAAGACAGACGACGGTAGTTTGTTCCACTCCTTAGCAGTTCGCATTATAAAGGTAGAACTGAAACGTTTAGTATATACGAATAGAGGGTATACTAATGAGGTAAGGGTGGTACCGAGCCGTGCGTCTGCTCGTCCTATGATGAAAAGGAGATGCTGAGCTTATCCTCGCAATAACTTCTCATTGTATGTTGATTCCAGGCATCTGGGCAGTTATAAACACGGCTGGAAGCAGCGGTCGCGGCGGCGCGGCGTGCTGGGAAGGCGCCTTGAAAGGCAACGTGCTGGGCGCTTTGCGAGTGGCGAGGACCTTCTCGCCACTGCTGGCTGCAGCGGCTGCTGACCACCCGCACGCTGGCCGGCTCTTTTATATCGGTAAGAACATACATATTCAGTTTTTTTTTTTACTTTGTGGATCACTGAACTAGCAGATGGCTAACCTAATGTTAAGCGGTAACCTCTGCCTTTACCTCATAGGTCACGTTCACTTAGAACGCGCCCTAATGTGGCATTGCACTGTTCGCAGTTCCGGCGATTCAAGGGCTTACTGTCACGTGATTCCCCGGGCCGCGACACTTGTTATAAATAAAGTGTTTTTATTTATATATGTTAGTTTCTCATGTATTTATGTTGCTATGGGCACAGATAAAAGAAAGAAAGAAAGAAAGAAACATTATTTATTTGTAACGGCACACATGGATAGGACAAAAAACACTCGACAAATAAAATTAAAAAAAAAATAGGTAAGTAATACATACAAAAGGCAAAAACTAAGTACTTCTACAATTAATAGAGAAAAGAAACTAAAAAAAAGAGAAAAAAAAATACTACTACTTTATTAAAAGAATACTACTATGGGCTTATTGTTTAGTATAGTATTATTATATCTGCGTTGTTTAGGTATAGTGCAATAAGCCTGAAATAAAGATTTAGGTATAGTGCAATAAGCCTGAAATAAAGATTTAGGTATAGTGCAATAAGCCTGAAATAAAGATTTAGGTATAGTGCAATAAGCCTGAAATAAAGATTTAGGTATAGTGCAATAAGCCTGAAATAAAGATTTAGGTATAGTGCAATAAGCCTGAAATAAAGATTTAGGTATAGTGCAATAAGCCTGAAATAAAGATTTAGGTATAGTGCAATAAGCCTGAAATAAAGATTTAGGTATAGTGCAATAAGCCTGAAATAAATATTTAGGTATAGTGCAATAAGCCTGAAATAAAGATTTAGGTATAGTGCAATAAGCCTGAAATAAAGATTTAGGTATAGTGCAATAAGCCTGAAATAAAGATTTAGGTATAGTGCAATAAGCCTGAAATAAAGATTTAGGTATAGTGCAATAAGCCTGAAATAAAGATTTAGGTATAGTGCAATAAGCCTGAAATTAAGATTTAGGTATAGTGCAATAAGCCTGAAATAAAGATTTAGGTATAGTGCAATAAGCCTGAAATAAAGATTTAGGTATAGTGCAATAAGCCTGAAATAAAGATTTAGGTATAGTGCAATAAGCCTGAAATAAAGATTTAGGTATAGTGCAATAAGCCTGAAATAAAGATTTAGGTATAGTGCAATAAGCCTGAAATAAAGATTTAGGTATAGTGCAATAAGCCTGAAATAAAGATTTAGGTATAGTGCAATAAGCCTGAAATAAAGATTTAGGTATAGTGCAATAAGCCTGAAATAAAGATTTTGTATTTGCATTTGAATTTGACTGCGCCCACTGACCTGAGACATAGAGATGAAAAGAGTCTCATGTGCCATGTAATTTCACCGGCAACCATACCCTTCAAACCGAAACACAGCAATGCAAGCACTAGGTACTGCTTTGCGGCAGAAATAGGCATGGTGGTATTAGTAATTCCCCGGACGAACTCTTTCACAAAAAAAGCTCTACTATTAACAAACCGTCGCGTAAAAACCGTTTCTCGAGCTCTTTCATCATGCGGACAGCAAAGGCCTGGAACTCTCTTCCGGCTTCTTTATTCCCTTTATCATACAACTTGGGCATCTTCAAACGAAGAGTTAATAGGCATCTTCTAGGCGAGCGTGCTTAAATAGGCCTCATCGTCGCTTCCCATCAGGTGAGATGTAGCCAAAAGCAAGCATATTATAGATTTAAAAAAAAAAAACTTAGGTATACTTAATTATGTTCCGTTGTTTTAAGGATTATCATCTGACACCGCTTGCGAGAGCCTAGCGCGCCCAGAGGCGGGCGACGCCGCCGAGACGTGCGCTGGGGCGGCGGCCGCGCGCTGGGGCACTTGGGGCGCCGCCCGCGCCCTGAGGGCGGGGCTCAAGGCTAAGAAGCTGCATGTAGTGATGTTGCATGCACCGGACCTGTCCGCGGCGGAGATATACGCGCCGCCGGCGCAGCTTCAGCCGCCTAGTCAACCAGTCAGGTATGGTAGAGTAGGATCGTATGACGAAGCGACTCATGTAACGAAGCATGCGCCGGATCTATCCGCGGCGGAGATATACGTGCCGCCGGCGCAGCTTCAGCCGCCTAGTCAACCAGTCAGGTATGGTAGAGTTGGATCGTATGACGAAGCGACTCATGTAACGAAGCATGCGCCGGATCTGTCCGCGGCGGAGATATACGTGCCGCCGGCGCAGCTACAGCCGCCTAGTCATAACCAGTCAGGTATGGTAGAGTTGGATCGGATGACGAATGATAATGTTAATGTTAAAGAACTTCCTTTTCCGCATTCGAACTCTATGGGCGGTCCATTATGCGTGAGAGTTGTCTGACTAGGTAGTTAGTCTAACTCCGTCCAGAAGCACAGAAGTTCCCTGGGGTCTTCGCAGCCTTAGCGATATATATGTGATACTAATATAAATTAAAACATGTGTTAGGTCATATCATAACCGGCAAATTTGTTTTCGCTATCTGAAGAAGTGTTTATGAGTTGTGATGAGCAAAAAACACGATAAAAATTGAATTTCGCGCCACAAGCAAAAGCAACCACCACCAGATTTATATATACCATCTATGTTTTTAGTACTTATATATACCTACATTCTAAGCAATTAAATAATTCATTCATTCATTCACCTACGATACCCCTTTTTAGTGTTTTTTTTTGTTTAGGGGATCGTTGCTGAACTGTTGATATTTATGAGATACTTTCAATTAAAACATGTGTGTTAAGTCTCCTAGTTCTCGCGGAATCAACTTTTTCTATCTAGAAAGCTGACATGTGCAAAAAACACCAATATTTAGAATTTTTCGCCTCAAGCGTGAGCATCCATCTTAATCTTCTTGTCACTTTTTCCTAAATCCTTAAATCTCTTTTACAGCCGTCCTGAAACCCCCAGCTCGGAGGTGAGCGGCAGCACTGCCAGCTGCGCCGTCACTATGCCGGGAGAGGCGGCCGAGTACAGCGCCAAGGTGCTGCCCACCAGTGCGCTGAAGGTTCTAGAAGACGCGCTGACAGCCCCCTCGCCCAAGGACGCCTACTATCTCAAGGTGAAACAGGACTCCTGGTTTACGAGGATGCCATCTCTCAGAGTTGCGCAAATGTAAAGTTAGAAGGCGATCATTGAGATCAATCTAAACTTATAATGAGGGGTTTTTACGGCCGTTTCACATCAAGCTTAAAGCCTTGAAAATAGATGGCGCCAGCTCTGTACTTAACTGTCAAAATAAAGTGAAATATCAAAGTCAACCACGTAGTGATATATTTTCGTGGTATTTTGTAACTATCACACAAAAGCACAGACAATGCATTTGTTATTTTTTACAACCATAGTTGAGTCAACGCCATCTATCGATCCAAATCGAACTACTGTTTTTTTTCTAAAATTAAAAGCCCTCATTGCATCGTTGTAATTATGAACTTAAGTTATGTTAATATGCTAGCAAAAATTCAATTCAATTCAATTCAATATCTTTATTTGTGAAACACAGGTTATAAAAGTTCTTACATTTTTTTAGGTACACTGTGATCTGCGCTAGGCGTACAAACTTTGTGATTTATATTATAACAAAAATAACCATAAAACCAAACATACAATTTTCAATAAAAATACAATGTGAAATAGCAATAATGTCAAAATATAGATAATCATGTTAAATAATAAAAATAATTAGTCCTTAGGGTCAAAAAATTCTCGAATTGTATAAAATGTATTTTCTATTAAATAAGTAAATAACTTAGTTTTAAATGTCATAAATTCACAGCATTGTCTAATGTCAGATGGTATTTCATTATAGATTTTGGAGGACATTACAAATACACTATTACTAAAAAGAGCCGTTGTGACGTTATCCCTCAATCGCAAAAAATCGCAACGCCGTGCGCTAGAAACATGAGAAAGTATTTGAGGATTACGTCTTATATATAACACAGTTTCATAAATATAAAGTGATGTCAGTGTCAATAGTTTTAGTTGTTTGAAATACGGCCTGCAGCTATCCCTTCTTTTTAAGCCACATATTGCTCGAATGCATCTCTTTTGGGCAATAAATACGCAATCTATCTTAACAGCATTTCCCCAGAAAATGATCCCATATCGCAGTCTTGATACCACATTACCATGATATGCTGCAATTACAGTTCTTTGATGGACTACCTGTCGTAACATACGTAATGCGTAAGCAGACTGGACTACTTTAGTTTGAACAAATTGTAAGTGCGTTTGCCACTTCATGTTGTCATCAATAAACAATCCTAGGAATTTTGTTGTTACTGTTTCACAAATTTCTTTACCATCATAAGTTACTGTAGTTGAATCTTCATTTGATGTCTGTCTAAAGTTCATTAGTTTCGTTTTGTCTAAATTTATTTTCAAATTAATATTAGCAACACCTTTGTCTTGTGACACTATTTTATGTGCTGGCAACAATTTATTTATTCCTGTACTGAATACTGTTCTAGCGGCTTTGTAAATCTTTGACCATTTTATAAATTACAATAAACCAATTTCCCACGCATTTTATTTCGGACATGCGTGCGGTATCCTTAAGTCGCTGGATCAAATCCGGCTCGAAGGGCCATCACCAAAATGCATGGGAAATTGGTTTATTACTTGGTTTATTGTTTATAAAATGGTCAAAGATTTACAGAGCCGCTAGAACAGTATTTATTACAGAGATGAAGAAATTGTTGCCAGGACATAAAATAGTGTCACAAGACAAAATGTTGCCAGCATATTAACATAACATAAGTTCATATTACAATGATGCAATTATATGTTTAGATTGATCTGAACAATCATGATAAGCAGTGGTGCAGACTTTGGTAATTTTCTGGGCAACACACAAAATGTTTGTTTTGAGCCTTGAAGTCTTGAAATGTTACAAGCAAACGAAAGTTATGCCATATACCATTCGTATTTTCGAAATAGAAATATGATCGCAAGTGATAAAGCGAAGGCAATCAAGAACGAAGATAACAGAATAGATGTGCTGGGGCCCAATTCTACTAAACCAATTGTATTTTAATTGTTAATGAATTGTCTCATACTTGTCGCTTTTGAGTCTTATGGTATTTCAACTTCAATGGTTTTTCAATTGCATTATAATTGTGACCATTTAGAAACAATCGTAACTTCTTTCTTAATAGAAATTCGTAAAATCATAATTCATGCAAACTACCATTTTGAATGACAATTGCAATTGAATTGTAATTGCATGGTATAAGAATATTTTTTGTTTTTAAAAAATAGAATTGGGCCCCAGAACTTTCGTAGCGTATGGTGTAAACGGATTTTTGTATTGAAATTGAGCTTTTCGGAGTTAAAAATGCTTGTAAGTTGTTTGTTAAATTTGTAGGTTCTGGCTTTTACATGCCACAACTCATTAGAAAGCCGATTTCTAATCATCGAACTCTGATGACTGCAACGTGCGGAGAGAGGAGAAAGGTAATCAGAAATCAGAAAATTACGAATATGACTATAAGGAGAGGATCAATCTTCAAGATCCCAAAGAAACAAGACGTTTTTTTTCGAAATTTCATAGTGCTCTACAGAGCGTCCCAAGACCATGCGATATGATGGGAAATTACCTTAAATATTGTATTTTTAGAAAATCTTTAATTGCGTTATTTCTAACTTTAAAAATAAAATAAAGTCGCCTTTCCACAAAATATCCTATCTATCCTATATTTAAGGTACTTTCCCTTCATATCGCATAGTTTTGGGACGTAAAAAAACCTGGTTAATATAGGTGAAGGAATCTAGGTGTTTCTTTATTGAGATGCTTTGCTTTTGTGAACTCTAAAACACACTTGTCTTCCAAATTAGTTTTTAATATTATTGCAATCACTTTTATCTGTAAACATATCACTTATTTACCTATAACTTTAGGGCTTATGGAACGACCTGCTTCCCACCATGTCGAAGGCACGGGGAAGCAGATGTAATGTGCCAAATCGTACTGAATTAAAATAATAACTTATGGGGAGTGCCTCAAATGTTTTTGGTGATGGAAATTCGCCTCTATCACGCTATATTTAACGAACAATTTTATTAAACAACGCTTTAATTGTGAGAAATGTAAATAATTCAAGCTCACTGGTGCCAATGTATTAAGGAGATAATATATTTTATTGCAAAAATTCAACTATGTCCTTGGAACTTTTTTATGCTCGACTACTTTAAGTAAAACAAAGCTACGTCTTGCTTCAGTGAGGAAGGGTTATGTATGGATGAATATTCGATACCTCAAAAACCACTGAACCATTTTCGACAAATTAAGTGTATTATACAATTTTACCCAAAATATAAGTCACCCCGATGTACTAGCGCCGTAGACTAATTTCTATAGCGCGGGAACCTTCTTGGCTAATCGAATTCGCGGCAAAATAGCAGCCGGTCGCGCGCCTTCTTGTTCATCAATCACTCTTAGATGTGAGCGGGACAGAGCTATACAGCGGGACAGAGCTATACTATACGTTCGGCTACTGTCAGATAGCAGTCCGCACTCTTCTGCGCAAACGAAAACAGTCGATCGGACTTATATTTTGGGTATAACTGTACCCTAAGGTGATTCTTGGATTTATATATTTTCAAAAAAGTAATGCTAGTGTGTGTCTTAGACGTAGATTTTTGAATATCTTACCTATGTAATTTCCTTGCGTCCGTTGCATCTAACATTCGGCCTGGCATGTACCCGAAACTACAGACGCTTACGCCTTAGCACACTGACTGATCCGCATGCGGCAGCGAAGTGCGGAACTGTTATGATAAGGATGCAGCATAGAAATCGCACTAGAGTTAGAGAGAGACCAGGGGCCTAGTTCTACTATTTTTGAGAGAAAAACCATTGTTATACTATGCAATTACAATTGAATTATAATTGTCATTAAAAATGGTATTCTGCTAAATTTATGATTGTTTCATAAGGTGGGCAACCGCTGACCCAGGTCAAACATAAATGAACCATGGAAGTAATTAGCACGGTTCTAAATGTTGTTTTTGGCCATTTTTTTAAATAATTTTTATATTTTTAGAAGTTGGGAAGCAAAAGTTGTATTTCTAAATAATTAGATAAATCAACTCATTGCATTTGCGTGAAACAAAACGCAACAAGCTTCATTACTTTCCCACAACTTCTACGCAAGAAATCAAATTAGCTTTTTGATTATCTTAACATATATTTTCAATAGCCAAAAGTATCTCAACTGTACGTTACGTCAAAAAAGTTGGGTTAAACAATGTATGGGGAGTCGCCCATGTTCTTTAAGATTGTATCATAAATTTCATATAAATTTAACAATTGTCACAATTATAACGCAATTAAAAAACCATTGAACTTAGTAGAATATCAAAGGTGTCAAAAGTGACAACTAAGAGACAATTCATTAACAATTTAAATACAATTGGTTTAGTAGTATTGGGCCCCTGTTGTTTCACCATTTCACTGTTGCATGCGAATGAACTGAACTGAACTGAACTGAACTGAACTGAACTGAACTGAATGCGTCGGTGTACTAAATGCTTTAAAACATCAAAAAACACCAAAATAGCGGTTATGAGGTATCTAAAAGGGGCATTAGGTACTTTACTTTATTTTCCTTATTTCTTAGAATCCTTCTATTATTGTAATTGTTCACTGCAGTCAGGCTATAGTTTATTTGACGCCCACTTATTATCTTACAAAGTAGATCAAGTGAAACCAGTTTCATGGAGGTTTCAGGACTTAGCTTGTATTTTTTTATTTTATATCGTTGATGAATAACGATTTAAGAATATAATCATGTAAATAATGTTTATGTTTATACTTAGTTACATTAAATAGTAAAAACAACGCTATTTTTATTTCATGGACACCCTTATTTAGGAACATTATTTATTAAGGAGATGGCTGCCTTCAGAAACCTGGAAGACCACGCTCTTGGCGCGAAATTATTATTTTTATAATTTCGCGAGAACTAGAAGACTTAACAGTTTTTTTTAATTGATAGTATCTCATAAATATCATCAGTTAAGCTAAGGGAAGTTAATGGGGAAAAAAAGTTGAGTAAATGGGAAAAAAACATTTAAAAAAAAGAATATCGCGCCTCAACGAGAGCTTTCACCTAAATTTCAAAATTCCACAAAGCCTGAAGACCAAGTTTTATAAACAATGTGTCCTGCCCATACTAACATACGCAACCGAAACGTGGCCACTCACAAAGGAGTACTTGCACAAGATAAGAGTAGCACAAAGGGCAATGGAGCGCGCCATGCTCAGTATATCCCTCCTTGATCACATACCCAACGTCGAGATACGACGACGTACGAAACTCACGTATATACCTAGGTATGCGGATCACAAGTGTTAAGTAATTTATTTTTATTTTTTATACTACTTGGAATGACGGATCAAGCAGATGGCCCACCTGATTTTAAGTGGTACCCTCTGCCTATATGAACAGTGCATTACCTCATAGATTGACGACCTCTGTGGCAACCATACTTAGTTTATACTTAGTTACATTAAATAGTAAAAACAACGCTATTTTTATTTCATGGACACCCTTATTTAGGAACATTATTTATTAAGGAGATGGCTGCCTTCAGAAACCTGGAAGACCACGCTTGTGGAGCGAAATTATTATTTTTTGAATTTCGCGAGAACTAGAAGACTTACCAGTTTTTATTTATTGATAGTATCTCATAAATATCATCAGTTAAGCTAAGGGAAGTTAATGGGGAAAAAAAGTTGAGTAAATGGGAAAAAAACATTTAAAAAAAAGAATATCGCGCCTCAACGAGAGCTTTCACCTAAATTTCAAAATTCCACAAAGCCTGAAGACCAAGTTTTATAAACAATGTGTCCTGCCCATACTAACATACGCAACCGAAGCGTGGCCACTCACAAAGGAGTACTTGCACAAGATAAGAGTAGCACAAAGGGCAATGGAGCGCGCCATGCTCAGTATATCCCTCCTTGATCACATACCCAACGTCGACATACGACGACGTACGAAACTCACGTATATACCTAGGTATGCGGATCACAAGTGTTAAGTTATTTATTTTTATTTTTTATACTACTTGGAATGACGGATCAAGCAGATGGCCCACCTGATTTTAAGTGGTACCCTCTGCCTATATGAACAGTGCATTACCTCATAGATTGACGACCTCTGTGGCAACCATACCCTTCAAACCGAAACACAGTAATGCGAGCACTGAGCTTTGCGGCAGAAATAGGTACGGTGGTGGAGTTCCCCGGACGAACTCTTTCACAAAAAAGCTCTACTACTACTAAAAGTGTACCTACTATAGTCTACTTAAGTGGCGATGGGCAGGACACTTAGCTAGAAGGAATGACGGACGGAAGATGGACCACGGCTATAACAGAATGGTGGCCAAGAGATGCTCGGCGAGCAAGAGGCAGATCACCCGCCCGACGACGGTAGGATGACATCGTTAAAGTAGTTGGACGAGAATGGATGAGAACAGGACCAGAGAGAGTGGCGTATTGGAGAGGAGGCCTATACGCAGCAGTGGGTGCGCACAGGCTAAATAGATAGATATATTTGTCGTCGCGAGATCGATTCTTATTTTAAGTTTATTTAGTTTGCTTTGTAAATTAACCACTATCCTTTGATTATTTGGTTAGTAAATTGATTAATGAACTAAGTTAGAGTAATATTTTTGGTTTCAATGTATGATAAATTCAACATAGATTAAAAAGATGAGTGATCGTTTGTTTATGGTTCACATCAACAAGCGATAATCCATCATAGTTTTTGCATAGGTTTTCAAGCTTGTAAAGTTAGTTCTTAATTTAAATCTTGATTTTTAAATGACAAACAATAGGTTTTCTAGTGTTTGTTTTGTTGTTTTGCTAAATTACAATACACGCCTGAACATCGTTTTAGGAAAGCGGAAAGGTACGAACTTCATTGCAATGTTGTGAACTTCATTGCAATGTTTGAATAATGTTTTAGCCAAAACAAGTTAAACTACTAAGGTTGAAAATAACTTTAAAAATTGATGCTTTACATTAATCGTTAAAATTGGTAACTCTGCATAGTCTAAAATGTTGTGAATAATAAGTGTATTGACTTGGAAACGCACCCCGCTGCCATTGAGATTCGTGTAGATCCGCTCTTGTTCGGATTACTTCGGACCGATGGCGGACGGAGCGTCGATAAGATAGATTGGACTGGACTCTTGTCCAGGCCTCGGTGGAAGGCAGGTCGTGCAAAATCTTGTGAGTACCTCTACCTCTAATTCTGTACCTAGTTTAAACCTAGATTAAATAAGCTCAGCTAAATCTATTTAAGTTTAAAAAATAAAGGTGTGTTTTTAAATGAAGTGTTTCGTTATTTGCAATGTGTGATCCTAGTGATAAAGATGGTGACGTCAGCCCTGCTGACGTCACTGTTTTAAAAAACCCTGTTGGTCTAAATCCTTCGTTATATTTATTTAGGATTGGAGTAATCAATATGTTAGAACGAGTAGTTCCTGTTGGATCCCCTATGGACGTAGACCGTCCTAGTTTATTATTTTTTAAGTGTAAAAAAACACACTTTATGGAATAAAATAGCAGTGGTGTCATCTCTTGTCAATGGTTCGAACTAATTTCGGACATAGATCCATCGGTTTCCAATTAAACACCTGTAGATGGCTCCCATCGCTATAGCTGAGTTGATAGTGCCCACTTTTGTCTCCAGCGTCATAGCTCGGTCTATGGCCAAATTGGTAAAGGCATCGCCGATCACAGGTGAGGATGCGGGTTCAAGTCCCGCAGGAAAGGACTTGTAAATTTAAAAAATTAGATCATTCTGTTCGATCCCTTAAAATTTTCAGGCACTTTTCAAATTCCTGGTTCCTTGAAGATTTTGTTAGTGAATTACAGTCGGCGTAAAAATAATAAAACTCTATAGATTGCCAATAAAAACTTTGATAAATTTATTTTAGAACTTTGGTTTAGGTACAGCTAGGCTCCTTAACCTTCAAATTATCGAAATTCCACCAAACATTATAGTCCTGGACACACATTATAAGCCCCCCCATAAGGGTACTATCCTCCCTATCTGCAGTGCTGGTACAAGCCCAGTATTGCTTCGGTCCGGCGGCGCCTGTCGTCTGCCAATGTGCGGCGGTGCTGACTGCGAAGTTGCTTCGGTCGGTCTTGTTGTCTATGTATGATACTCTTTGTTCGGGGTACTTTATGGAGATTGAGTCTATGTTGCGGACCCTGAAATAAGGTTTTAATATAGATGTATTTTTCAAGCCTTTATGAAATTAGGAATTTTGATCAGCATGCGGTGGAACCACGGTGTTGGCCGCCGTCTAAATTCTCAGTTTTTTTATATTTTTATATACATTTTGGTATGACGAATCAAGCAGATGGCCCACCTGATGTTAAGCGTTACCGTCTCGCGTCTGCCTATGAACAGTACATTATCACATAGGTCACGTCCACCTAGGACGCGCCCTATGTGGCATTGCACTGCGCCCGCCACCCTGAGATGCAAAGATGAAAAGTCTTATGTGCCTGTAATTTCACGGGCACTTTCACATTTCACCTTTCAAACCGGAACACAGCAATGCGAGCACCACTGCTTAGTGGCAGAAATAGGTATGGGGGTAGTACGTCCCCGGACAAACTCTTTCACAAAAAAGCTCTACTACTAACGGTAGAGTGAAAATATGGCTGCAAAATATGGCCTTAGGGCATCGAGCATTCCGGTACGGAGGTGAAAACTGCCCAGTTTTTATTAGCTATGATGATGTGACCCTCACCCGTATCCCTTCTGGCAGACCGGCCGCGTCCGTTTGCCGTGTCCATAAACGTCCAGCACAATTCTCTTGGCAGCCGCGAAGGTTCTGTACAGACACCGCCTCTCTCCCGGACGCCGGACCAGCATTGTAGCGCGGAGAGTTTTAATTTTTGTCAAGAAGTGCAGCGGTCTCGGTTGTGGGCTAGGTAATATTAAGGTGTATTATTTTTCAAGTTTCGTTTCGTTTCGTTTCGTATGAGGTAGTGCTGGCCTCTGGTGTCGGAGATTGTCAAGCCGCCTGAGGGCCTCTGACATGGCTTATCGACTGCTATTAATCAATAACAGCCGGGACCGACAGCTTAACGTGTCCTTCGAAGCACAGAGCGATGGAAATCCGCACATAACTTAGAAAAGTCATTGGTGCGAAGCCTAGGTCGAACCCGGTATCGTTGGATTCTGAGTTGCACTAATGAAACGTTAGGCTACCATCGCTTTTTTTTTTGTTTTCAAGTGTAAACACTTGAACACAGTTTATGGATAACATAAAATTTAAATGTGACCCGAAAATTCCGTTCTAGCGGGACTCGAACCCGCATCTTCGTCTGTGATCGGTGATGCCTTTACCAGTTCGGCCATAGAGACGCTGGAGATGAAATTTGTGGGTCAATTTAAATTTAATATTAAGGTGGTTACTTTTTCATACCAACGTATTTTTATATATATGGACGAAAATAACGTGGCGTGGTGTATCCGGCCTAAGAATAGACCCCTTCGTCTCCTCCCGTGGATGTCGTTAAAGCCGAGTAAGGGATTACCCGAACTGGTTGATAAAATTAGTTGGTATAAGATTTGTCCTGGCCTGCTAGCTTATTAAGGAATGTGTTATTACTGGAAGAAAGCAGAATCAGTCATGGGAATCAATGGCGGCGATGAGCTCTCCACTTGTCACGTCTATATTCCACGATGGTGCAACCGACCGTGAAAAGAGGTCGATTGAGGCTCTGCCTACTCTCCTTCGGGGAAAAAGGTGTGTGTCTATGTATGTATGTATGTTATTTGTATTTTTTATAATTATGTGCTTGAAATGAATATGAATTTAAATTAATATTATTTTATTATATTCTATGTCCACGTCCACCAGTGGACGTGCAAAGGCTGCTGAATGATTAGGAACATGATAGACTTAGTTAGTAGCAGTAGAGCTTTTTTTGTGAAAGAGTTCGTCCGGGGAAGTACTACCACCATACCTATTTCTGCCGCAAAGCAGTAGTGCTTGCATTGCTGTTCCGGTTTGAAGGGTATTTTTGCCGGTGAAATTAGAGGCACTTGAGACTTTCATCTTTATGTCTCAAGGTGGGCGTAGTGCAATGCCACATAGGGCGCGTCCTAGGTGGACGTGACCTATGTGGTAATGCACTGTTCATAGACAGCGAGGGTACCGCTTAACATCAGGTGGCCCATATATGCATGATCCTGAATAACTAAGGGTTCCTAATTCCTTCCTTTTTATGCATAATCCGTCATATACCAAGTTGGATAAACAGAACAAGTAATTAATTTTGTAAAAATTAAAAAACCCTCATGCAATGAAACGGCTGAACCGATTTTGATCAAACATAGCTAAGAACACTCCCGACAAATTCACCTTTCAAACAAAATAAAAATCGAAATCGGTTCATCCGTTCGGGAGCTACCATGCAACCATGAATGTTGCGACAGAAAGACACACAAACACAGACAAGTCAAACTTATAAAACCCCGTCGTTTTTGCGTCGGGGGTTAAAAAAAAGGACTTGTTCAAGGAAAGTCCGTCTAAAAAGTAAGAAAACTAGAGCGCCGTGCAAAAATACTAATTAAATACGAGGCACTGGTTGCAAAAAGGTTGCAGAGCTTAGAACATCGTCAAAGAGTTACGTGTTTGTGTATCTTCTACCGCATACCGGTGAGTGTGCTCAGGAGCTGCACGATTTAATCCCCTCGTCTCCATTCCGCCACCTGACGACCAGACGTGGAGAGGCGTTTCACCCTTTTGTTGTCGACATACCACCGTCACGTACAAACCGTTTCTCAAACTCTTTCATCATGCGGACAGCAAAGGCCTGGAACTCCCTTCCGGCTTCTTTATTCCCTTTATCATACAACTTGGGCATCTTCAAACAAAGAGTTAATAGACATCTTCTAGGCGAGCGTGCTTAAATAGGCCTCATCGTCGCTTCCCATCAGGTGAGATGTAGCCAAACGCACCCTATTTTAGATTATTATTATTAAGAGCCTGTGGTGTCCCACTGCAGGCCAAAAACATCCCTTCCTTCTTTCCAGTCCTCTCTATTTTGGGCCACTGTAGACCAATCCTTTAAATATGTATCTATTTCGTCTCTCCATCTTCGCCGCGGTCTGCCACGAGATCGTTTTCCATTCAGAGGCGTCCACTCTGTTAAGGCTTTAGCCCATAACCCGTCTGACATGCGGCAGACGTGGCCCGACCAATTCCACTTCAATTTACCCGCTTTCGGTCCGACATCCGCGATTTGAGTTTTGGTGCGCAGTATACTGTTACGAACGCGGTCTATCAGTCTGACTACTAGAATACTGCGCTCCATGGTTCGCTGGCAAACCCCGAGTTTGGACTTTTGTTGATTAGTCAAAGACCAGGTCTGTGCGCTGTAAGTGAGGATGGGGAGAATACACTATGAATATGTTAGACGTACTGAGAATGCCTGGAAGGGATACTGGTCAATGAAACACCTAATGAAAGGTACACTTCCTTTAACATTGAAACGGGAGCTTATGACGTGTGTATTCTATTTTAGATTTTATTTTAAAACTCACCTGCTCTTCCTAAATATGGAAGGAACGGAATGCTGCCAGCCAGGCAACGACTTCCTCAAGCCAAGGGGGACGCTCATGCGGAAGACGGTTGAAGCCACTTCCTTCAACTTAGCTGCCACCAAGTTTATTGTCGGCAGGTCGAGAGTTAGGCACATTATCAGGTGGCCGTTTTCAAGTTCCTGATCCGGGAACAATGGCTGATTCACTGTGGACGGAAATTTATCATCATCATCAGCCTGCATCTGTCGACTGCTGAACATAGGCCTCTCCCAATGCGCGCCATTTAGAATGATTTTCAGCTCTTCCCATCCACTTTCTACCAGCCTTACACAGATCGTCGCTCCACCTCGCCAGGGGGTGCCCCACACTACGTTTATCAAGACGTGGTCTCCTTTCACCAAAATATCCTATCTACAATTATATTTAAGGTACTTTCTCTTCATGTCGCATAGTATTGGGACTCCCTGTATATGTTTATGGGGAGACCATATAGTTCGCAGGAGGGCAATTCTCGTGCTTTAGAGATTAATTCGAATTCGACATATGTTGAAAAAAGATGGCGAATGTCGAATAAAATCTTAATTTGCTATTCTCGTAATGTCACAAATAGACATAAGTCGAGCAAAATCATTCAAATCGAATACGATTTGATGGTTATTGTGTCATTTTCGTGACTTTTTTTGAAGACATTCATGCTTCGGCATTATCTCTAATTTAGAGATAATCTCTACAATCCGAGAATTGGCCTCCAGGAACTGACAACCATTGGCAAATAAAATAAATAAATAAATAATGCTGGGCAGTTCACACAACATTGTCTAGCCCCAAGCTAAGCAGAGCTTGTGTTATGGGTACTAGACAACTGATATACTTAATACAATATATTACATACGAGTAGATAGATATTTTTTATTATATATAGAAAATACCCAGAACACCCTGAAAAAATATCTGCAAATCGCACAAATATTTGTTCCGAGGCGGGAATCGAACCCGCAACCTCCTGCGTCGCAGGCGAACGTTCGCCCGCCGCGTCACAGAGGTCGTCGTCAATAAAGGGTGTCGAGTGGCGATCCGAACCGGAGGACGCGAAGAGGAAGGATCCCTTGATAGATCAAAAGACACTATACAGTTCGCCAGGAAGGCGGTGGATGCTAAACCGTTCATCGAGGCATTCTATGGGAGAGGCCTGGACAGTGCTGAGCAGTGCACTTCTGTTTTTTTTGTTAATTATTTATTTGGCACTGCGCCCGCCAACCTGAGACATAAAAATAGAAAGTCTCATGTTCCTGTAATTACACCGGCTAAGTTATTACGTATCTTGCAATAGCAATGCGATAGCAAGAATCACGCGAGAATTGCGCGATCATCGCTTCCAAATTGCAAATTCGTATTACGGATCGCTGATACGTAATATGAATTTGCGATTTGGATGCGATGATCGCGCAATTATTGCTATCGCATTGCTATTGCAAGATACGTAATAAGCTAGCCGGATCCATTTCAAACCGGAACACAGTAACGCGAGCACTACTGCTTGGCGGCAGAAATAGGTATGGTTGTAGTACTTCCTCGGACGAACTCTTTCACAAAAGAAGCTCTACTACTAACAAAAGCTCTACTTTTGTAGGCTTCATAAAGATAACTGGGAAATAAAAAGAACCCCACCCACTCGTCAAATCAAGCAGGCCCGGCACGGTGTGTCCCATCCAAACTCCTCCCAACTCGTCTGCCATCATAATGCCATTTGCCGAGGATCCCTTCAAAGTGGTTCCGACTTCGTTGCCAGCGTATACTGCGACGGCCATGTTATTTGCGTAGTTTGGCTAAAATAATACAATATGCCTTTATTTGTTACCAGCGTCTCGCCCCGGCTTCGCAAGGGTAGCCCCCGGTCAAACCACCCCCCCTCTTACCCCTCCCCCCTATGTCAATCTCCTGGTTCTAAGCTACCTCCCCACCAATTTTCTGCCAAATCGGTTCACCCGTTCTTGAGTTATAAGTGGTGTACAACTAACACGTTTTTTTTTTATATATATAGATGTTCATCAATTATGTATATATGCGCCATCTCATTTCTGTCCAGGACATCAGTTAGGGCCAGTCATCATCATCATCAGCCCACACTAGTCCACTGCTGGACATAGGCCTCTCCCAATACGCGCCACTGAGCCCGGTGTTCGGCTCTTCTCATCCACTTCCTGCCGCCGCCTCTCGTAGGTCATCGCTCCACCTAGCCAGAGGGCGCGCCACGCAACGTTTGCCAAGACGCGGTCTCCACTCAAGAACTCGCTTACCCCAACGGTTGTCGGTTCTTCGGCATATATGACCAGCCCATTGACTCTTCAGCTTGCTAATCCTGGACCTGGAGCCGAGTCCAGGGGCGGCTTGTAAATATACCACCTTCATCAAACTCACCCTGAATAGAGGTGACAGAGTGTGTTGTAGCATCGAGTTGGAGCTGATGTACCTGTCGGAATGCTCCCACCTCTCCACAGTGTCCGCAGTGATGAACGAGAAGTTACGACCCAGCTCAGGACCTGGAGCCGTGTCCAGGGGCGGCTTGTACAGATACCACCTTCATCAAAATTTGAAAAATTATTTGTTCCTGAGTTCATTCAGGGTTGCACTAATAGGCAGAAATATTCAGAAAAACAAAACGCCCTGAATATCTTGTAAAATATTGATAATTTTACAAAACCCCCTTTTTCATACTACTTGAATGACGGAACAAGCAGATGGCCCACCTGATGTTAAGCGGTAACCTCTGCCTATGAACAGTGCATTACCTCATAGGTCACGTCCACCTAGGACGCACCCTATGTTGCATTGCACTGCGCCCGCCACCCTGAGACATAAAGATGAAAAGTCTCACGTGCCTGTAATTTCACCGGCACCCTTACCCTTCACACCGGAACACAGCAATGCGAGCACTACTGCTTTGCGGCAGAAATAGGTGTGGTGGTAGTACTTCCCCGGACGAACTCTTTCACAAAAAAGCTCTAATGCTACTTAAAAAAAAAAAACTACAAATATAATATAGTGCCCACTTGTACCTACCCCCCACCTCCCCCCCCATACCAATAACATTTATTATAATTAAAGTGATCACTTAATTAAAATGTAAGTAATAACTTTATACTAGATTAATTTACCTAGCAAGTTTAATTACGTTTTTTTTTTTTTTTTAAACTGTAGGTCAGTAGTGTGCAACAAAAATGTCGTAACCTAAAAAGGAGAGTGGAGAGTTTTAAAAAAAAACGGTGTTTTTACAAGCTTTTATATAACTTGCAATGTATGTCCGGGTGGAATCTTGCAACTGAATTTTAAAGCAGTTATCCTCAACCGATTGAGATAATATTTTAGCATACCTGTCAAGTTCCGATGATAATAAAATATGATAGTGACAGCGAGCTGATCTGATGATGGAGACGGAAGGTGGACAACGGAACTCCTCGATGGATAATAGTAGACTGGCCGTGTTTAGGCTCATTTTGATCAGCACACGGTTACGATCACTAATTTTATAAAAACTAAAATTGAAAAATAAATTTTCCACAAAAAACTTTTTACTACCTCTCTGAGGGTGCAGCAAAAATTTCACAATACTAAGGCGAGGGGAGCGAGCCTCGAAAAAAAACTGCGTTTTTGTCTCGAGAAGAGATACCTCGCGCCGGCGCTGGCCATAACGCAGGCGCAGGGTCTTAGGAGTCGCCCCCTGAGACCCCGCGCCCATGTGCGCCGCACACCCTGCAATAGATAGGGTGTAACATAATATCCCTATAAGCCCGGGGCGAGGGGTATTTTTTTTTTTTTTTTTTTTAACATTGATAGACCTTTGTTTGACCACGATCTCACCTGTTGGTAAGTGACGATGTGGCCGAAGATGAAGCACAAAGGTCTAGAAGGCACCTATTCACTCTTGACTTGAAGAGACTCAGATTATAGTTTTCAGGAAATGTATGCTACACATCATGGCGAAACACTACTTTTGTTCTGCATTTTTTTAAATTTCAGAGTTTTTCATTCATGAAATGCCTCGTAAAATCCTGAAATTCCTCCAAAAATGTACGTAGCACAACATGAGGGCGTTACAATACGTTAAAATAGGCTGCCTCATGTTGTGTTAGATACATTTCTGGAGGAATTTCAGGATTACTACGAGGCATTTCAAGAATTAAAATCTTCGAAATTTTAAAAGTCGTAGAACTAAAGTTATTCGTCATTATGTGCCGAATACCCCCAACGTAGGCTTATAGGCATATTATGTTACACCCTGTATAGGTTAAGTCATCCCTGAGAATAAGTAGGTAAGATTTTTGTATACTACTTGGAATGGCGGATTAAACAGATGGCCCACCAGATGTTAAGCGGTACCCTCTGCCTATGAACAGTGCATTATCACATAGGTCACGTCCACCTAGGACGCACCCTATGTGGCATTGCACTGCGCCCGCCACCCTAAGACATAAAGATGAAGTACGTTACCAGTCCACAGACTTGTCTCCATTGTTCTTACAATGCAAGTTCCATCCATCTGCAAGACCCTCGTAACGGCACACTCGCGTCAATGTATAAATAATGCCAAGACAATAAAACAATATCATGGTAAAAACAAATATGAAAAACATTACATAAGTTTTTATAGCATGCTATTCTGAATTTTGTTACAAAATACCTATATAAGTACACTAGCGACTCGCCCCGGCTTCGCACGGGTAGCCCCCTGTGTCCTGCCCCCCCTCCCCCTATGCCAATCTCCTGGTTCTAAGCTACCTCCCCCACCAATTTTCAGCCAAATCGGTTCACCCGATCTTGAGTTATAAGTGGTGTAACTAACACGACTTTGTTTTATATATATAGATAACAGACACACACCTTTTCCCGGAATGGTAGGCAGAGCCTCAACAGGCCTCTTCACCGTGGGTTGCACCATCGTGGGAATATAGATGTGACACGTGGTGAACTCATCGCCGCCATTGCTTCCCACGACTGACTCGGCTAACGCTTTCTTCCAGTAATTTACCAGGGGTGGGCAGCAACATCGCCCCTCATACTCAAGACCTATACTGCGATCACCAATCCGTCTTCAAACGTGGTGAATACGGTAATTCCCCCCATTGCATTATATGGGGGGGGAGGCCTCGACCAGCATGGGCGTCTACCGGCTGATGATGATAAAATAAATAAATAAATAATGCTGGACAGTTCACAGAACATTATTTAGCCCCAAGCTAAGCAGAGCTTATGGTATGGGTACTAGATAACAGATATACTACTTAAAACAATATATTACAGTTTTTTTTTTATTATACATAGAAATACCCAGAACACCCTGAACAAATACCTGCGATCGCACAAATAATTATTCCGAGGCGGGAATCGAACCCGCAACCTCCTGCGTCGCAGGCCAAATAATGATGGTTTGACTAGATAGGCAATGAGGTGGCAAGCTGTTTTATCAATAATAAAAATTTTGTATCAAAAATATATTTATTTCAAAATACTCCTTAAAACCTAATACTAATACTACTTACTAGCTAGTTTGGCGAAGCCCGTAGACCTCTCCTAAATTCCGCTAGAAACATGAGTACCACAATGACGTCACACAAAGGAGGTGGGCAACCGCTGACCCAAGTCAAAATTAAATGAACCACATCCCCCCCCCCCCCCCCCCCCATTCTTGCCCTTCATGGAAGTAATTAGTACCTACATAGTTTATTATTTTTCCACACTTCATGGATAACATTTCCCAAAAATGTTCGTTCCAGCGGGACTCGAACCCGCACCCTCGCCTGTGATCGGCGGTGCCTTTACCAATTCGGAAATAGAACGAGAACGCTGGAGACGAAAGTGTGCTCTATCAACTCGGCTATAGCGATGGGAGCCATCTGCAGGTGTTTCATAAAAAACCTTCTGTTCAAAGTCTGAAATTAGTTCGAAACATTGACAAGAGATGACACCACTGCTATTTCATCATAGTTTTAGTTTATTTTTTAGTTTCACCTATTTTCGGACTTTGAACAGATGGTTTTACTACTCTCCCACAACTTCTACGCAAGAAATTAAATTAGCTTTTTCATTATATTAACATATGTTATCAATAACCAAAATTATCTTAAACTTACTTATCTTATCTCAACTGTACGTTACAAAAAAGTTGTGTCAAACAATGTATGGGAAGTTGCCCATGTTCTTTATGATTTCTAAGCTCTCATCCTGGTTTTTGAATTATTAACATAATTATATACAAGACAGTGCAAAAAACTTTGGGAGTTTATCAACCATTACATTCTGTCATCTGCAAGCATTGCTTTAGGTTGATTTAACGCATCTTAGCTCTGCTTTTCAAAGGCAAAGTCAAAAGTTATTTTATTCATTGAAATCACAAGAATCATTTTGAATCGTCCTTAAAAATAAATTTACTCCTATTCCAACGCGACCAAACCTACAAGAATCAGGCAACAAACACGGCACGGCTTTATTTGATGATCCTTCTCACTACTAGGCAGGGAGCGCCTGAGTGGTGCCGAGTGAACGAGTGGAAGCTGATTCAAAGAAAAAAGGGAAACCAACTTAAAAGCCTTTTAGGTAGGCAGTCAAAAGTAAGATGCTAGAGAGAATCAGCAAAAGTTCATAAGACAGCACACTCTACGCTTGATATACTCATAAATAACACATCAATAATAAATTATATGTAGGTACAAACATTGCAAATTGACAAATTAGCTGTCGAGGGGCAGAGCGACATTTATTAAAAGAATACTACTATGGGCTTATTGTTTAGTATAGTATTATTATATCTGCGTTGTTTAGGTATAGTGCAATAAGCCTGAAATAAAGATTTAGGTATAGTGCAATAAGCCTGAAATAAAGATTTAGGTATAGTGCAATAAGCCTGAAATAAAGATTTAGGTATAGTGCAATAAGCCTGAAATAAAGATTTAGGTATAGTGCAATAAGCCTGAAATAAAGATTTAGGTATAGTGCAATAAGCCTGAAATAAAGATTTAGGTATAGTGCAATAAGCCTGAAATAAAGATTTAGGTATAGTGCAATAAGCCTGAAATAAAGATTTTAGGTATAGTGCAATAAGCCTGAAATAAAGATTTAGGTATAGTGCAATAAGCCTGAAATAAAGATTTAGGTATAGTGCAATAAGCCTGAAATAAAGATTTAGGTATAGTGCAATAAGCCTGAAATAAAGATTTTGTATTTGCATTTGAATTTGACTGCGCCCACTGACCTGAGACATAGAGATGAAAAGAGTCTCATGTGCCATGTAATTTCACCGGCAACCATACCCTTCAAACCGAAACACAGCAATGCAAGCACTAGGTACTGCTTTGCGGCAGAAATAGGCATGGTGGTATTAGTAATTCCCCGGACGAACTCTTTCACAAAAAAAGCTCTACTATTAACAAACCGTCGCGTAAAAACCGTTTCTCGAGCTCTTTCATCATGCGGACAGCAAAGGCCTGGAACTCTCTTCCGGCTTCTTTATTCCCTTTATCATACAACTTGGGCATCTTCAAACGAAGAGTTAATAGGCATCTTCTAGGCGAGCGTGCTTAAATAGGCCTCATCGTCGCTTCCCATCAGGTGAGATGTAGACAAAAGCAAGCATATTATAGATTTAAAAAAAAAAACTTAGGTATACTTAATTATGTTCCGTTGTTTTAAGGATTATCATCTGACACCGCTTGCGAGAGCCTAGCGCGCCCAGAGGCGGGCGACGCCGCCGAGACGTGCGCTGGGGCGGCGGCCGCGCGCTGGGGCACTTGGGGCGCCGCCCGCGCCCTGAGGGCGGGGCTCAAGGCTAAGAAGCTGCATGTAGTGATGTTGCATGCACCGGACCTGTCCGCGGCGGAGATATACGCGCCGCCGGCGCAGCTTCAGCCGCCTAGTCAACCAGTCAGGTATGGTAGAGTAGGATCGTATGACGAAGCGACTCATGTAACGAAGCATGCGCCGGATCTATCCGCGGCGGAGATATACGTGCCGCCGGCGCAGCTTCAGCCGCCTAGTCAACCAGTCAGGTATGGTAGAGTTGGATCGTATGACGAAGCGACTCATGTAACGAAGCATGCGCCGGATCTGTCCGCGGCGGAGATATACGTGCCGCCGGCGCAGCTACAGCCGCCTAGTCATAACCAGTCAGGTATGGTAGAGTTGGATCGGATGACGAATGATAATGTTAATGTTAAAGAACTTCCTTTTCCGCATTCGAACTCTATGGGCGGTCCATTATGCGTGAGAGTTGTCTGACTAGGTAGTTAGTCTAACTCCGTCCAGAAGCACAGAAGTTCCCTGGGGTCTTCGCAGCCTTAGCGATATATATGTGATACTAATATAAATTAAAACATGTGTTAGGTCATATCATAACCGGCAAATTTGTTTTCGCTATCTGAAGAAGTGTTTATGAGTTGTGATGAGCAAAAAACACGATAAAAATTGAATTTCGCGCCACAAGCAAAAGCAACCACCACCAGATTTATATATACCATCTATGTTTTTAGTACTTATATATACCTACATTCTAAGCAATTAAATAATTCATTCATTCATTCACCTACGATACCCCTTTTTAGTGTTTTTTTTTGTTTAGGGGATCGTTGCTGAACTGTTGATATTTATGAGATACTTTCAATTAAAACATGTGTGTTAAGGTGAATGCTCACGTTTGCGGCGCGAGATTCGAATTTTTTTGTGTTTTTTGCCCTTTACAGGTCATCAACGCTTCTTCAAATGACGAAAGTTGAGTTCGCGACAACTAGGAGACCTAACACACATGTTTTAATTGATTGTACCTCGTAAATATCATCAGTTTAGCTACGATACCCCTAAACAAACAAAAACACTGTAAAAATGTGTTTAGGGGTATCATAGCTAAACTGATGATATTTATGAGATACTATAAATTAAAACATGTGTGTTAATTCTCCTAGTTGTCGCGAACTCAACTTTCGTTATCTGAAGAAGTGTTGATGAGCTGTAATGGGCAAAAAACACCAAAAAATTTGAATTTCGCGCCGCAAGCGTGCGCATCCACCTTAAGTCTCCTAGTTCTCGCGGAATCAACTTTTTCTATCTAGAAAGCTGACATGTGCAAAAAACACCAATATTTAGAATTTTTCGCCTCAAGCGTGAGCATCCATCTTAATCTTCTTGTCACTTTTTCCTAAATCCTTAAATCTCTTTTACAGCCGTCCTGAAACCCCCAGCTCGGAGGTGAGCGGCAGCACTGCCAGCTGCGCCGTCACTATGCCGGGAGAGGCGGCCGAGTACAGCGCCAAGGTGCTGCCCACCAGTGCGCTGAAGGTTCTAGAAGACGCGCTGACAGCCCCCTCGCCCAAGGACGCCTACTATCTCAAGGTGAAACAGGACTCCTGGTTTACGAGGATGCCATCTCTCAGAGTTGCGCAAATGTAAAGTTAGAAGGCGATCATTGAGATCAATCTAAACTTATAATGAGGGGTTTTTACGGCCGTTTCACATCAAGCTTAAAGCCTTGAAAATAGATGGCGCCAGCTCTGTACTTAACTGTCAAAATAAAGTGAAATATCAAAGTCAACCACGTAGTGATATATTTTCGTGGTATTTTGTAACTATCACACAAAAGCACAGACAATGCATTTGTTATTTTTTACAACCATAGTTGAGTCAACGCCATCTATCGATCCAAATCGAACTACTGTTTTTTTTCTAAAATTAAAAGCCCTCATTGCATCGTTGTAATTATGAACTTAAGTTATGTTAATATGCTAGCAAAAATTCAATTCAATTCAATTCAATATCTTTATTTGTGAAACACAGGTTATAAAAGTTCTTACATTTTTTTAGGTACACTGTGATCTGCGCTAGGCGTACAAACTTTGTGATTTATATTATAACAAAAATAACCATAAAACCAAACATACAATTTTCAATAAAAATACAATGTGAAATAGCAATAATGTCAAAATATAGATAATCATGTTAAATAATAAAAATAATTAGTCCTTAGGGTCAAAAAATTCTCGAATTGTATAAAATGTATTTTCTATTAAATAAGTAAATAACTTAGTTTTAAATGTCATAAATTCACAGCATTGTCTAATGTCAGATGGTATTTCATTATAGATTTTGGAGGACATTACAAATACACTATTACTAAAAAGAGCCGTTGTGACGTTATCCCTCAATCGCAAAAAATCGCAACGCCGTGCGCTAGAAACATGAGAAAGTATTTGAGGATTACGTCTTATATATAACACAGTTTCATAAATATAAAGTGATGTCAGTGTCAATAGTTTTAGTTGTTTGAAATACGGCCTGCAGCTATCCCTTCTTTTTAAGCCACATATTGCTCGAATGCATCTCTTTTGGGCAATAAATACGCAATCTATCTTAACAGCATTTCCCCAGAAAATGATCCCATATCGCAGTCTTGATACCACATTACCATGATATGCTGCAATTACAGTTCTTTGATGGACTACCTGTCGTAACATACGTAATGCGTAAGCAGACTGGACTACTTTAGTTTGAACAAATTGTAAGTGCGTTTGCCACTTCATGTTGTCATCAATAAACAATCCTAGGAATTTTGTTGTTACTGTTTCACAAATTTCTTTACCATCATAAGTTACTGTAGTTGAATCTTCATTTGATGTCTGTCTAAAGTTCATTAGTTTCGTTTTGTCTAAATTTATTTTCAAATTAATATTAGCAACACCTTTGTCTTGTGACACTATTTTATGTGCTGGCAACAATTTATTTATTCCTGTACTGAATACTGTTCTAGCGGCTTTGTAAATCTTTGACCATTTTATAAATTACAATAAACCAATTTCCCACGCATTTTATTTCGGACATGCGTGCGGTATCCTTAAGTCGCTGGATCAAATCCGGCTCGAAGGGCCATCACCAAAATGCATGGGAAATTGGTTTATTACTTGGTTTATTGTTTATAAAATGGTCAAAGATTTACAGAGCCGCTAGAACAGTATTTATTACAGAGATGAAGAAATTGTTGCCAGGACATAAAATAGTGTCACAAGACAAAATGTTGCCAGCATATTAACATAACATAAGTTCATATTACAATGATGCAATTATATGTTTAGATTGATCTGAACAATCATGATAAGCAGTGGTGCAGACTTTGGTAATTTTCTGGGCAACACACAAAATGTTTGTTTTGAGCCTTGAAGTCTTGAAATGTTACAAGCAAACGAAAGTTATGCCATATACCATTCGTATTTTCGAAATAGAAATATGATCGCAAGTGATAAAGCGAAGGCAATCAAGAACGAAGATAACAGAATAGATGTGCTGGGGCCCAATTCTACTAAACCAATTGTATTTTAATTGTTAATGAATTGTCTCATACTTGTCGCTTTTGAGTCTTATGGTATTTCAACTTCAATGGTTTTTCAATTGCATTATAATTGTGACCATTTAGAAACAATCGTAACTTCTTTCTTAATAGAAATTCGTAAAATCATAATTCATGCAAACTACCATTTTGAATGACAATTGCAATTGAATTGTAATTGCATGGTATAAGAATATTTTTTGTTTTTAAAAAATAGAATTGGGCCCCAGAACTTTCGTAGCGTATGGTGTAAACGGATTTTTGTATTGAAATTGAGCTTTTCGGAGTTAAAAATGCTTGTAAGTTGTTTGTTAAATTTGTAGGTTCTGGCTTTTACATGCCACAACTCATTAGAAAGCCGATTTCTAATCATCGAACTCTGATGACTGCAACGTGCGGAGAGAGGAGAAAGGTAATCAGAAATCAGAAAATTACGAATATGACTATAAGGAGAGGATCAATCTTCAAGATCCCAAAGAAACAAGACGTTTTTTTTCGAAATTTCATAGTGCTCTACAGAGCGTCCCAAGACCATGCGATATGATGGGAAATTACCTTAAATATTGTATTTTTAGAAAATCTTTAATTGCGTTATTTCTAACTTTAAAAATAAAATAAAGTCGCCTTTCCACAAAATATCCTATCTATCCTATATTTAAGGTACTTTCCCTTCATATCGCATAGTTTTGGGACGTAAAAAAACCTGGTTAATATAGGTGAAGGAATCTAGGTGTTTCTTTATTGAGATGCTTTGCTTTTGTGAACTCTAAAACACACTTGTCTTCCAAATTAGTTTTTAATATTATTGCAATCACTTTTATCTGTAAACATATCACTTATTTACCTATAACTTTAGGGCTTATGGAACGACCTGCTTCCCACCATGTCGAAGGCACGGGGAAGCAGATGTAATGTGCCAAATCGTACTGAATTAAAATAATAACTTATGGGGAGTGCCTCAAATGTTTTTGGTGATGGAAATTCGCCTCTATCACGCTATATTTAACGAACAATTTTATTAAACAACGCTTTAATTGTGAGAAATGTAAATAATTCAAGCTCACTGGTGCCAATGTATTAAGGAGATAATATATTTTATTGCAAAAATTCAACTATGTCCTTGGAACTTTTTTATGCTCGACTACTTTAAGTAAAACAAAGCTACGTCTTGCTTCAGTGAGGAAGGGTTATGTATGGATGAATATTCGATACCTCAAAAACCACTGAACCATTTTCGACAAATTAAGTGTATTATACAATTTTACCCAAAATATAAGTCACCCCGATGTACTAGCGCCGTAGACTAATTTCTATAGCGCGGGAACCTTCTTGGCTAATCGAATTCGCGGCAAAATAGCAGCCGGTCGCGCGCCTTCTTGTTCATCAGTCACTCTTAGATGTGAGCGGGACAGAGCTATACAGCGGGACAGAGCTATACTATACGTTCGGCTACTGTCGGATAGCAGTCCGCACTCTTCTGCGCAAACGAAAACAGTCGATCGGACTTATATTTTGGGTATAACTGTACCCTAAGGTGATTCTTGGATTTATATATTTTCAAAAAAGTAATGCTAGTGTGTGTCTTAGACGTAGATTTTTGAATATCTTACCTATGTAATTTCCTTGCGTCCGTTGCATCTAACATTCGGCCTGGCATGTACCCGAAACTACAGACGCTTACGCCTTAGCACACTGACTGATCCGCATGCGGCAGCGAAGTGCGGAACTGTTATGATAAGGATGCAGCATAGAAATCGCACTAGAGTTAGAGAGAGACCAGGGGCCTAGTTCTACTATTTTTGAGAGAAAAACCATTGTTATACTATGCAATTACAATTGAATTATAATTGTCATTAAAAATGGTATTCTGCTAAATTTATGATTGTTTCATAAGGTGGGCAACCGCTGACCCAGGTCAAACATAAATGAACCATGGAAGTAATTAGCACGGTTCTAAATGTTGTTTTTGGCCATTTTTTTAAATAATTTTTATATTTTTAGAAGTTGGGAAGCAAAAGTTGTATTTCTAAATAATTAGATAAATCAACTCATTGCATTTGCGTGAAACAAAACGCAACAAGCTTCATTACTTTCCCACAACTTCTACGCAAGAAATCAAATTAGCTTTTTGATTATCTTAACATATATTTTCAATAGCCAAAAGTATCTCAACTGTACGTTACGTCAAAAAAGTTGGGTTAAACAATGTATGGGGAGTCGCCCATGTTCTTTAAGATTGTATCATAAATTTCATATAAATTTAACAATTGTCACAATTATAACGCAATTAAAAAACCATTGAACTTAGTAGAATATCAAAGGTGTCAAAAGTGACAACTAAGAGACAATTCATTAACAATTTAAATACAATTGGTTTAGTAGTATTGGGCCCCTGTTGTTTCACCATTTCACTGTTGCATGCGAATGAACTGAACTGAACTGAACTGAACTGAACTGAACTGAACTGAATGCGTCGGTGTACTAAATGCTTTAAAACATCAAAAAACACCAAAATAGCGGTTATGAGGTATCTAAAAGGGGCATTAGGTACTTTACTTTATTTTCCTTATTTCTTAGAATCCTTCTATTATTGTAATTGTTCACTGCAGTCAGGCTATAGTTTATTTGACGCCCACTTATTATCTTACAAAGTAGATCAAGTGAAACCAGTTTCATGGAGGTTTCAGGACTTAGCTTGTATTTTTTTATTTTATATCGTTGATGAATAACGATTTAAGAATATAATCATGTAAATAATGTTTATGTTTATACTTAGTTACATTAAATAGTAAAAACAACGCTATTTTTATTTCATGGACACCCTTATTTAGGAACATTATTTATTAAGGAGATGGCTGCCTTCAGAAACCTGGAAGACCACGCTCTTGGCGCGAAATTATTATTTTTATAATTTCGCGAGAACTAGAAGACTTAACAGTTTTTTTTAATTGATAGTATCTCATAAATATCATCAGTTAAGCTAAGGGAAGTTAATGGGGAAAAAAAGTTGAGTAAATGGGAAAAAAACATTTAAAAAAAAGAATATCGCGCCTCAACGAGAGCTTTCACCTAAATTTCAAAATTCCACAAAGCCTGAAGACCAAGTTTTATAAACAATGTGTCCTGCCCATACTAACATACGCAACCGAAACGTGGCCACTCACAAAGGAGTACTTGCACAAGATAAGAGTAGCACAAAGGGCAATGGAGCGCGCCATGCTCAGTATATCCCTCCTTGATCACATACCCAACGTCGAGATACGACGACGTACGAAACTCACGTATATACCTAGGTATGCGGATCACAAGTGTTAAGTAATTTATTTTTATTTTTTATACTACTTGGAATGACGGATCAAGCAGATGGCCCACCTGATTTTAAGTGGTACCCTCTGCCTATATGAACAGTGCATTACCTCATAGATTGACGACCTCTGTGGCAACCATACTTAGTTTATACTTAGTTACATTAAATAGTAAAAACAACGCTATTTTTATTTCATGGACACCCTTATTTAGGAACATTATTTATTAAGGAGATGGCTGCCTTCAGAAACCTGGAAGACCACGCTTGTGGAGCGAAATTATTATTTTTTGAATTTCGCGAGAACTAGAAGACTTACCAGTTTTTATTTATTGATAGTATCTCATAAATATCATCAGTTAAGCTAAGGGAAGTTAATGGGGAAAAAAAGTTGAGTAAATGGGAAAAAAACATTTAAAAAAAAGAATATCGCGCCTCAACGAGAGCTTTCACCTAAATTTCAAAATTCCACAAAGCCTGAAGACCAAGTTTTATAAACAATGTGTCCTGCCCATACTAACATACGCAACCGAAGCGTGGCCACTCACAAAGGAGTACTTGCACAAGATAAGAGTAGCACAAAGGGCAATGGAGCGCGCCATGCTCAGTATATCCCTCCTTGATCACATACCCAACGTCGACATACGACGACGTACGAAACTCACGTATATACCTAGGTATGCGGATCACAAGTGTTAAGTAATTTATTTTTATTTTTTATACTACTTGGAATGACGGATCAAGCAGATGGCCCACCTGATTTTAAGTGGTACCCTCTGCCTATATGAACAGTGCATTACCTCATAGATTGACGACCTCTGTGGCAACCATACTTAGTTTATACTTAGTTACATTAAATAGTAAAAACAAAGCTATTTTTATTTCATGGACACCCTTATTTAGGAACATTATTTATTAAGGAGATGGCTGCCTTCAGAAACCTGGAAGACCACGCTTGTGGAGCGAAATTATTATTTTTTGAATTTCGCGAGAACTAGAAGACTTACCAGTTTTTATTTATTGATAGTGTCTCATAAATATCATCAGTTAAGCTAAGGGAAGTTAATGGGGAAAAAAAGTTGAGTAAATGGGAAAAAAACATTTAAAAAAAAAGAATATCGCGCCTCAACGAGAGCTTTCACCTAAATTTCAAAATTCCACAAAGCCTGAAGACCAAGTTTTATAAACAATGTGTCCTGCCCATACTAACATACGCAACCGAAGCGTGGCCACTCACAAAGGAGTACTTGCACAAGATAAGAGTAGCACAAAGGGCAATGGAGCGCGCCATGCTCAGTATATCCCTCCTTGATCACATACCCAACGTCGACATACGACGACGTACGAAACTCACGTATATACCTAGGTATGCGGATCACAAGTGTTAAGTTATTTATTTTTATTTTTTATACTACTTGGAATGACGGATCAAGCAGATGGCCCACCTGATTTTAAGTGGTACCCTCTGCCTATATGAACAGTGCATTACCTCATAGATTGACGACCTCTGTGGCAACCATACCCTTCAAACCGAAACACAGTAATGCGAGCACTGAGCTTTGCGGCAGAAATAGGTACGGTGGTGGAGTTCCCCGGACGAACTCTTTCACAAAAAAGCTCTACTACTACTAAAAGTGTACCTACTATAGTCTACTTAAGTGGCTATGGGCAGGACACTTAGCTAGAAGGAATGACGGACGGAAGATGAACCACGGCTATAACAGAATGGTCGCCAAGAGATGCTCGGCGAGCAAGAGGCAGATCACCCGCCCGACGACGGTCGGATGACATCGTTAAAGTAGTTGGACGAGAATGGATGAGAACAGGACCAGAGAGAGTGGCGTATTGGAGAGGAGGCCTATACGCAGCAGTGGGTGCACACAGGCTAAATAGATAGATATATTTGTCGTCGCGAGATCGATTCTTATTTTAAGTTTATTTAGTTTGCTTTGTAAATTAACCACTATCCTTTGATTATTTGGTTAGTAAATTGATTAATGAACTAAGTTAGAGTAATATTTTTGGTTTCAATGTATGATAAATTCAACATAGATTAAAAAGATGAGTGATCGTTTGTTTATGGTTCACATCAACAAGCGATAATCCATCATAGTTTTTGCATAGGTTTTCAAGCTTGTAAAGTTAGTTCTTAATTTAAATCTTGATTTTTAAATGACAAACAATAGGTTTTCTAGTGTTTGTTTTGTTGTTTTGCTAAATTACAATACACGCCTGAACATCGTTTTAGGAAAGCGGAAAGGTACGAACTTCATTGCAATGTTGTGAACTTCATTGCAATGTTTGAATAATGTTTTAGCCAAAACAAGTTAAACTACTAAGGTTGAAAATAACTTTAAAAATTGATGCTTTACATTAATCGTTAAAATTGGTAACTCTGCATAGTCTAAAATATTGTGAATAATAAGTGTATTGACTTGGAAACGCACCCCGCTGCCATTGAGATTCGTGTAGATCCGCTCTTGTTCGGATTACTTCGGACCGATGGCGGACGGAGCGTCGATAAGATAGATTGGACTGGACTCTTGTCCAGGCCTCGGTGGAAGGCAGGTCGTGCAAAATCTTGTGAGTACCTCTACCTCTAATTCTGTACCTAGTTTAAACCTAGATTAAATAAGCTCAGCTAAATCTATTTAAGTTTAAAAAATAAAGGTGTGTTTTTAAATGAAGTGTTTCGTTATTTGCAATGTGTGATCCTAGTGATAAAGATGGTGACGTCAGCCCTGCTGACGTCACTGTTTTAAAAAACCCTGTTGGTCTAAATCCTTCGTTATATTTATTTAGGATTGGAGTAATCAATATGTTAGAACGAGTAGTTCCTGTTGGATCCCCTATGGACGTAGACCGTCCTAGTTTATTATTTTTTAAGTGTAAAAAAACACACTTTATGGAATAAAATAGCAGTGGTGTCATCTCTTGTCAATGGTTCGAACTAATTTCGGACATAGATCCATCGGTTTCCAATTAAACACCTGTAGATGGCTCCCATCGCTATAGCTGAGTTGATAGTGCCCACTTTTGTCTCCAGCGTCATAGCTCGGTCTATGGCCAAATTGGTAAAGGCATCGCCGATCACAGGTGAGGATGCGGGTTCAAGTCCCGCAGGAAAGGACTTGTAAATTTAAAAAATTAGATCATTCTGTTCGATCCCTTAAAATTTTCAGGCACTTTTCAAATTCCTGGTCCCTTGAAGATTTTGTTAGTGAATTACAGTCGGCGTAAAAATAATAAAACTCTATAGATTGCCAATAAAAACTTTGATAAATTTATTTTAGAACTTTGGTTTAGGTACAGCTAGGCTCCTTAACCTTCAAGTTATCGAAATTCCACCAAACATTATAGTCCTGGACACACATTATAAGCCCCCCCATAAGGGTACTATCCTCCCTATCTGCAGTGCTGGTACAAGCCCAGTATTGCTTCGGTCCGGCGGCGCCTGTCGTCTGCCAATGTGCGGCGGTGCTGACTGCGAAGTTGCTTCGGTCGGTCTTGTTGTCTATGTATGATACTCTTTGTTCGGGGTACTTTATGGAGATTGAGTCTATGTTGCGGACCCTGAAATAAGGTTTTAATATAGATGTATTTTTCAAGCCTTTATGAAATTAGGAATTTTGATCAGCATGCGGTGGAACCACGGTGTTGGCCGCCGTCTAAATTCCCAGTTTTTTTATATTTTTATATACATTTTGGTATGACGAATCAAGCAGATGGCCCACCTGATGTTAAGCGTTACCGTCTCGCGTCTGCCTATGAACAGTACATTATCACATAGGTCACGTCCACCTAGGACGCGCCCTATGTGGCATTGCACTGCGCCCGCCACCCTGAGACGCAAAGATGAAAAGTCTTATGTGCCTGTAATTTCACGGGCACTTTCACATTTCACCTTTCAAACCGGAACACAGCAATGCGAGCACCACTGCTTAGTGGCAGAAATAGGTATGGGGGTAGTACGTCCCCGGACAAACACTTTTACAAAAAAGCTCTACTACTAACGGTAGACTGAAAATATGGCTGCAACATATGGCCTTAGGGCATCGAGCATTCCGGTACGGAGGTGAAAACTGCCCAGTTTTTATTAGCTATGATGATGTGACCCTCACCCGTATCCCTTCTGGCAGACCGGCCGCGTCCGTTTGCCGTGTCCATAAACGTCCAGCACAATTCTCTTGGCAGCCGCGAAGGTTCTGTACAGACACCGCCTCTCTCCCGGACGCCGGACCAGCATTGTAGCGCGGAGAGTTTTAATTTTTGTCAAGAAGTGCAGCGGTCTCGGTTGTGGGCTAGGTAATATTAAGGTGTATTATTTTTCAAGTTTCGTTTCGTTTCGTTTCGTATGAGGTAGTGCTGGCCTCTGGTGTCGGAGTTTGTCAAGCCGCCCGAGGGCCTCTGACATGGCTTATCGACTGCTATTAATCAATAACAGCCGGGACCGACAGCTTAACGTGTCCTTCGAAGCACAGAGCGATGGAAATCCGCACATAACTTAGAAAAGTCATTGGTGCGAAGCCTAGGTCGAACCCGGTATCGTTGGATTCTGAGTTGCACTAATGAAACGTTAGGCTACCATCGCTTTTTTTTTGTTTTCAAGTGTAAACACTTGAACACAGTTTATGGATAACATAAAATTTAAATGTGACCCGAAAATTCCGTTCTAGCGGGACTCGAACCCGCATCTTCGTCTGTGATCGGCGATGCCTTTACCAGTTCGGCCATAGAGACGCTGGAGATGAAATTTGTGGGTCAATTTAAATTTAATATTAAGGTGGTTACTTTTTCATACCAACGTATTTTTATATATATGGACGAAAATAACTTGGCGTGGTGTATCCGGCCTAAGAATAGACCCCTTCGTCTCCTCCCGTGGATGTCGTTAAAGCCGAGTAAGGGATTACCCGAACTGATTGATAAAATTAGTTGGTATAAGATTTGTCCTGGCCTGCAAGCTTATTAAGGAATGTGTTATTACTGGAAGAAAGCAGAATCAGTCATGGGAATCAATAACGGCGATGAGCTCTCCACTTGTCACGTCTATATTCCACGATGGTGCAACCGACCGTGAAAAGAGGTCCATTGAGGCTCTGCCTACCCTCCCCCGAAGGAGAAAAAGGTGTGTGTCTATGTATGTATGTATGTTATTTGTATTTTTTATAATTATGTGCTTGAAATGAATATGAATTTAAATTAATATTATTTTATTATATTCTATGTCCACGTCCACCAGTGGACGTGCAAAGGCTGCTGAATGATTAGGAACATGATAGACTTAGTTAGTAGCAGTAGAGCTTTTTTTGTGAAAGAGTTCGTCCGGGGAAGTACTACCACCATACCTATTTCTGCCGCAAAGCAGTAGTGCTTGCATTGCTGTTCCGGTTTGAAGGGTATTTTTGCCGGTGAAATTAGAGGCACTTGAGACTTTCATCTTTATGTCTCAAGGTGGGCGTAGTGCAATGCCACATAGGGCGCGTCCTAGGTGGACGTGACCTATGTGGTAATGCATTGTTCATAGACAGCGAGGGTACCGCTTAACATCAGGTGGCCCATATATGCATCATCCTGAATAACTAAGGGTTCCTAATTCCTTCCGTTTTATACATGATCCGTCATAACTACCTGATTCTGTTTGATAAAAAGAACAAGTAATTAATTTTGTAAAAATTAAAAACCCTCAACGCAATGAAACGGCTGAACTGATTTTGATCAAACATAGCTAAGAACACTCCCGACAAATTCACCTTTCAAACAAAACAAAAATCGAAATCGGTTCATCCGTTCGGGAGCTACGATGCGACCATGAATGCTGCGACAGACAGACACACACACACACACAGACACGTCAAACCTATAAAACCCCGACGTTTTTGCGTAGGGGGTTAAAAAAAAGGACTTTTTCAAGAAAAGTCCGTCTAAAAAGTAAGAAAACTAGAGCACCGTGCAAAAAAACTAATTAAATACGAGGCACTGGTTGCGAAAAGGTTGCAGAGCTTAGAACATCGTCGAGGAGTTGCGTGTTTGTGTATCTTCTACCGCATACCGGTGAGTGTGCTCAGGAGCTGCACGATTTAATCCCCTCGTCTCCATTCCGCCACCTGACGACCAGACGTGGAGAGGCGTTTCACCCTTTTGTCGACATACCACCGTCACGTACAAACCGTTTCTCGAGCTCTTTCATCATGCGGACAGCAAAGGCCTGGAACTCTCTTCCGGCTTCTTTATTCCCTTTATCATACAACTTGGGCATCTTCAAACAAAGAGTTAATAGACATCTTCTAGGCGAGCGTGCTTAAATAGGCCTCATCGTCGCTTCCCATCAGGTGAGATGTAGCCAAACGCACCCTATTTTAGATTATTATTATTAAGAGCCTGTGGTGTCCCACTGCAGGCCAAAAACATCCCTTCCTTCTTTCCAGTCCTCTCTATTTTGGGCAACTGTAGACCAATCCTTTAAATATGTATCTATTTCGTCTCTCCATCTTCGCCGCGGTCTGCCACGAGATCGTTTTCCATTCAGAGGCGTCCACTCTGTTAAGGCTTTAGCCCATAACCCGTCTGACATGCGGCAGACGTGGCCCGACCAATTCCACTTCAATTTACCCGCTTTCGGTCCGACATCCGCGATTTGAGTTTTGGTGCGCAGTATACTGTTACGAACGCGGTCTATCAGTCTGACTACTAGAATACTGCGCTCCATGGTTCGCTGGCAAACCCCGAGTTTGGACTTTTGTTGATTAGTCAAAGACCAGGTCTGTGCGCTGTAAGTGAGGATGGGGAGAATACACTATGAATATGTTAGACGTACTGAGAATGCCTGGAAGGGATACTGGTCAATGAAACACCTAATGAAAGGTACACTTCCTTTAACATTGAAACGGGAGCTTATGACGTGTGTATTCTATTTTAGATTTTATTTTAAAACTCACCTGCTCTTCCTAAATATGGAAGGAACGGAATGCTGCCAGCCAGGCAACGACTTCCTCAAGCCAAGGGGGACGCTCATGCGGAAGACGGTTGAAGCCACTTCCTTCAACTTAGCTGCCACCAAGTTTATTGTCGGCAGGTCGAGAGTTAGGCACATTATCAGGTGGCCGTTTTCAAGTTCCTGATCCGGGAACAATGGCTGATTCACTGTGGACGGAAATTTATCATCATCATCAGCCTGCATCTGTCGACTGCTGAACATAGGTCTCTCAAAATGCGCGCCATTTAGACTGATTTTCAGCTCTTCCCATCCACTTTCTACCAGCCTTACACAGATCGTCGCTCCACCTAGCCAGGGGGCGCCCCACACTACGTTTACCAAGACGTGGTCTTCACTCTAGAACACGTTTACCCCAGCGGTTGTCGGTTCTTCGGCATATATGCCCAGCCCATTGCCATTTCAGCTTGCTAATTCTCTTAGCTATGTCGATGACCTTAGTTCTCTGTCGGATAACTTCGTTGCGGATTTTATCCCTCAGAGACACATTCAGGGTTCGGAGGGAAATTTATACTTAGGTACTAACTGGTTGCTGACCAATTTAAAAACATTTATACATAGTTACTAACTGGTCCCAGACCAGTTTCAAAACATTTATACGTAGTTACTAACTGGTCCCTGACCAGTTTCAAAACATTTATTCTTAGTTACTAACTGGTCCCAAACCAGTTTCAAAACATTTATACTTAGTTACTAACTGGTCCCTGAACAGTTTCAAAACATTTATACTTAGTTACTAACTGGTCCCTGACCAGTTTCAAAACATTTATACTTAGTTACTAACTGGTCCCTGACCAGTTTCAAAACATTTATACTTAGGTACTAACTGGTCCCTGACCAGTTTCAAAACATTTATACTTAGTTACTAACTGGTCCCAGACCAGTTTCAAAACATTTATACTTAGTTACTAACTGGTCCCTGACCAGTTTCAAAACATTTATTATTAGTTACTAACTGGTCCCTGACCAGTTTCAAAACATTTATACTTAGTTACTAACTGGTCCCTGACCAGTTTCAAAACATTTATACTAAGTTACTAACTGGTCCCTGACCAGTTTCAAAACATTTTCGTTTGCAACAATGACTAAGCTAGGTACGCCCATATTTTTGTTTACCAACGAGTCATGATATCCTATGTATACCTATGAAAGTCCTTTGTTTTATGACTTTTACAAATTATAATCTCTTACGACATCCACATTAAAAAATAATTTTCTAAAAAATACAAGCTTCGTCTAGGAACCGATCCGACTTAATTATGAAAAAAAAACTTCCCGCATTTTTATGATGCCAATCGAATGGATAAAAAAAACCTCTTATGTAACAGAGTATCTTATAACAAAAGAATAACCTAAAATGTTTGATTCCATTAAATGTTCAGTTCGATTCCCAGACGGGGCAAGTAATTTTTAGAAAATATTTGAATGCAGTATTAGGTACTAAGTCTTTTTTTTTGTATACTCCTTGAATCACGGTACAAGCAGATGGCCCACCTGATGTTAAGCGGTATCCTCTGCCTATGAACAGTGAATTACCTCATAGGTCACGTCCTCCTAGGACGCGCCCTATGTGGCATTACACTGCGCCCGCCACCCTGAGACATAAAGATGAAAAGTCTCATGTGACTGTAATTTCACCAGCACCCTTATCCTTCAAACCAGAACACAGCAATGTGAGCACTACTGTTTTGCGGCAGAAATAGGTATGGTGGTAGTACTTCCCCGGACGAACTCTTTCACAAATAAGCTCTACTACTACTAAAAGCTCTACTACTCCTACTTACGACACTTATGACAGTACAAACAGATGGCCCACCTGATGTTAAGTGATACCCTCTGCCTAAGAACAGTGCATTACCAAATAGGTCACGTCCACCTAGGACACACCCTATGTGGCATTGCACTGAGCCCGCCACCCTAAGACATAAAGATGGAAAGTCTCATGTTCCTCTAATTACACCGGCACCCATTTCAAACCGGAACACAGTAATACGACCACTATTGCTTTGTGGCAGAAATAGGTAGGTAGTACATCCTCGGACGAACTCTTTCACATAAAAGCTCTACCTACTACTAACAAAGCTCTACTTCTGTAGGCTTCATAAAGATAACTGGGAAATAAAACGAACCCCACCCACTCGTCAGATCAAGCAGGCCCGGCACGGTGTGTCCCATCCAAACTCCTCCCAACTCGTCTGCCATCATAATGCCATTTGCCGAAGATCCCTTCAAAGTGGTTCCGACTTCGTTGCCAGCGTATACTGCGACGGCCATGTTATTTGCGTAGTTTGGCTAAAATAATACAAAATTATATGCCTTTATTTGTTACCAGCGACTCGCCCCGGCATCTCACGGGTAGCCCCCGGTGACCCCCCCCCCCCCCCCCACCCTCCCCCCTACGTCAATCTCCTGGTTCTAAACTATCTCCCCACCAATTTTCAGCCAATTCGGTTCACCCGTTCTTGATTTATAAGTGGTGTAACTAACACGACTTTGTTTTATATATATATATTTATCAATTATGTATATATGCGCCATCTCATTTCTGTCCGGGACATCAGCTCAGGCCGGTCATCATCATCATCAGCCCACACCAGTCCACTGCTGGACATAGGCCTCTCCCAATACGCGCCACTGAGCCCGGTGTTCGGCTCTTCTCATCCACTTTCCGCCGCCGCCTCTCGTAGGTCATCGCTCCACCTAGCCGCACGCTACGCGGTCTCCACTCAAGAACTCGCTTACCCCTACGGTTGTCGGTTCTTCGGCATATATGACCAGCCCATTGCCACTTCAGCTTGCTAATCCGGTGGGCTATGTCAATGACTTTAGTTCTCTGTCGGATAATCTCATTGCGGATTTTATCTTTCAGAGAAACTCCGAGCATAGCCCATTCCATAGCTCACTGTACAACCTTGAACTGGTGGATTAGGCCTACCGTGACTGTCCACGTCTTGTAGGACGCACTGATTAAAGACTTTAGTCTTTAGTCTTCAGGGCTGGTTCGTCGTCGGATTCCGCGGAGGACCTCAATATGCAAATTTCGACAGAGCTTACTTATTTGAGCCTTTCGGGGTCGAGACTCTGGGTCGGTGGGGTACCGGAGCCCTTCGCGTTTTCATAATTATTTTAGGGGTCTAGTCGAAGCGACGCGTGACCCGGGAGCTGGCTCTTATCTGGCTCAACGCGTTAGTATTGGCATCAGCGTGGCAATGCAGCCAGCATCTTAGGGACGCTTCCGTCTGGTAGATTAGTGATTTGGATCAGTTGAGCTACCTTTAGATCTTTAGCAGCGGTCTTCAAGTCTTCAGGTAGCACAACTGTTTCATTAGTTTTTGTACATACCTACTTGTATTAGTAGGTATTATTATTTCTGTAAATAAATGTAGGTAACCTTATTATTTATTGTGAAGCAGACATCCGTGGTTTTCACTTAATGGTTCCAGCGGAAGATCAGCGTTGTGTTGCTACAACACAACAAATGCTGAGCTGGACGCCAATTTGTGTCAGTGTTACGTGGCTGGTGCTAAGAGGCACACCATTTCTTTACACATATGGTACTTACATACATAAAGAAAGAAAAAATTATTTTTTTAGCACACACACACTTAATAGAAATCTATATATTATATCACTTAGGTATAACCCAAGAACGGGTGAACCGATTTGGCTGAAAATTGGTGGGGAGGTAGCTTAGAACCAGGAGATTGACATAGGGGGGGGGGGGGGTAGGAGGAGGGGGGTTCACCGGGGGCTACCTGTGCGAAGCCGGGGCGAGTCACAAAGAATGTAAACAAAAAAGAAATATAAAATCACAAAATTCTAATAGGGTTTTAAACTTAAACATAAAACAAGAGCCTACGTGAAGGAATGGGTAAAAATTGGTCTATCCCTTGATGTGTGCAGTTACACAGGTACACAGCCTTACATACAGACACACGTCTTCTTCCCCGAAAGGGTAGGCAGAGCCTCACATGGGCCTCCTTTCACAGTGGTTTGCAACATCGTACTTAATGGTATGGTATTAATTATGATGGAATTATGGTTATGGATCAATAGCAAAAATAACATCGAAATTTTAGTCCATAAAAGTTATTTTCGCTATTAATCGAGTGTATTCTTCAACCAAATATAATTTGCCGCAAATAATGACCAATATAAAAGCCAACTGTGTGTGGTATGGTGCTGTGGTGTGTCCGGCCTAAGAATAAACCCCTCCGTCTCCTCCCGTGGATGTCGTAAAAGCCGACTAATACTAGGTTCATATTATTGTGTCGGGGTGTGTCGTGGCGCGCCAGAACGCAATCGGTTACGTTTATTACCTATGACTAGATACACATTAGTAGGTTGTGTTGTGTTGTGGCGCGTCAACGTAACAGATTGCGTTCTGGCGCGCCACAACACACCCCGACACAATAATATGAACCTAGCTTAAGGGATTACCCGGACTTGTTGATAAGATTCGTTGACTACCTATAAGATTTGTCCTGGCTGCTAGCTTATTATGGAATTACCCATTATATTATCAGTCGGGAACCAAACTCACCCTGAATAGAGGTGACAGAGTGTGTTGTAGCATCGAGTTGGAGCTGATGTACCTGTCGGAATGCTGCCACCTCTCCACAGTGCCCGCAGTGATGAACGAGAAGTTACGGCCCAGCTCCTGGACCTGGAGCCGAGTCCAGGGGCGGCTTGTACAGATACCACCTTCATCAAACTCACCCTGAATAGAGGTGACAGAGTGTGTTGTAGCATCGAGTTGGAGCTGATGTACCTGTCGGAATGCTGCCACCTCTCCACAGTGTCCGCAGTGATGAAGGAGAAGTTACGGCCCAGCTCCTGGACCTGGAGCCGAGTCCAGGGGCGGCTTGTACAGATACCACCTTCATCAAACTCACCCTGAATAGAGGTGACAGAGTGTGTTGTAGCATCGAGTTGGAGCTGATGTACCTGTCGGAATGCTCCCACCTCTCCACAGTGTCCGCAGTGATGAACGAGAAGTTACGACCCAGCTCAGGACCTGGAGCCGTGTCCAGGGGCGGCTTGTACAGATACCACCTTGATCAAAATTTGAAAAATTATTTGTTCCTGAGTTCATTCAGTGTTGCACTAACAGGCAGAAATATTCAGAAAAACAAAACGCCCTGAATATCTTGTAAAATATTGATAATTTTACAAAACCCGTTTTTCATACTACTTGAATGACGGAACAAGCAGATGGCCCACCTGATGTTAAGCGGTAACCTCTGCCTATGAACAGTGCATTACCTCATAGGTCACGTCCACCTAGGACGCACCCTATGTTGCATTGCACTGCGCCCGCCACCCTGAGACATAAAGATGAAAAGTCTCACGTGCCTGTAATTTCACCGGCACCCTTACCCTTCACACCGGAACACAGCAATGCGAGCACTACTGCTTTGCGGCAGAAATAGGTGTGGTGGTAGTACTTCCCCGGACGAACTCTTTCACAAAAAAGCTCTAATGCTACTTAAAAAAAAAATACTACAAATATAATATAGTGCCCACTTGTACCTACCCCCCACCTCCCCCCCCATACCAATAACATTTATTATAATTAAAGTGATCACTTAATTAAAATGTAAGTAATAACTTTATACTAGATTAATTTAACTAGCAAGTTTAATTAAGTTATTTTTTTTTAAACTGTAGCTCAGTAGTGTGCAACAAAAATGTCGTAACCTAAAAAGGAGAGTTTTAAAAAAAAACGGTGTTTTTACAAGCTTTTATATAACTTGCAATGTATGTCCGGGTGGAATCATGCAACTGAATTTTAAAGCAGTTGTCCTCAACCGATTGAGATAATATTTTAGCATACCTGTCAAGTTCCGATGATAATAAAATATGATAGTGACAGCGAGCTGATCTGATGATGGAGACGGAAGGTGGACAACGGAACTCCTCGATGGATAATAGTAGACTGGCCGTGCTTAGGCTCATTTTGATCAGCACACGGTTACGATCACTAATTTTATAAAAACTAGTATTGAAAAATAAATTTTCCACAAAAAACTTTTTACTACCTCTCTGAGGGTGCAGCAAAAATTTCACAATACTAAGGCGAGGGGAGCGAGCCTCGAAAAAAAACTGCGTTTTGGTCTCGAGGAGAGATACCTCGCGCCGGCGCTGGCCATAAAGCAGGCGCAGGGTCTTAGGAGTCGCCCCCTGAGACCCCGCGCCCATGTGCGCCGCACACCCTGCAATAGATAGGGTGTAACATAATATCCCTATAAGCCCGGGGCGAGGGGTATTTTTTTTTTTTTTTTTTTTTTTAACATTGATAGACCTTTGTTTGACCACGATCTCACCTGTTGGTAAGTGACGATGTGGCCGAAGATGAAGCACAAAGGTCTAGAAGGCACCTATTCACTCTTGACTTGAAGAGACTCAGATTATAGTTTTCAGGAAATGTATGCTACACATCATGGCGAAACACTACTTTTGTTCTGCATCTTTTTAAATTTCAGAGTTTTTCATTCATGAAATGCCTCGTAAAATCCTGAAATTCCTCCAAAAATGTACGTAGCACAACATGAGGGCGTTACAATACGTTAAAATAGGCTGCCTCATGTTGTGTTAGATACATTTCTGGAGGAATTTCAGGATTACTACGAGGCATTTCAAGAATTAAAATCTTCGAAATTTTAAAAGTCGTAGAACTAAAGTTATTCGTCATTATGTGCCGAATACCCCCAACGTAGGCTTATAGGCATATTATGTTACACCCTGTATAGGTTAAGTCATCCCTGAGAATAAGTAGGTAAGATTTTTGTATACTACTTGGAATGGCGGATTAAACAGATGGCCCACCAGATGTTAAGCGGTACCCTCTGCCTATGAACAGTGCATTACCTCATAGGTCACGTCGACCTAGGACGCGCCCTATGTGGTATTGCACTGCGCCCGCCACCCTAAGACATAAAGATGAAGTACGTTACCAGTCCACAGACTTGTCTCCATTGTTTTTACAATGCAAGTTCCATCCATCTGCAAGACCCTCGTAACGGCACACTCGCGTCAATGTATAAATAATGCCAAGACAATAAAACAATATCATGGTAAAAACAAATATGAAAAACATTGCATAAGTTTTTATAGCATGATATTCTGAATTTTGTTACAAAATACCTATATAAGTACACTAGCGACTCGCCCCGGCTTCGCACGGGTAGCCCCCGGTGAAAAACAGCCCCCCTATGTGCTTCTCCTGGTTCTAAGCTACCTCCCCACCAATTTTCAGCCAAATCGGTTCACACGTTCTTGAGTTATAAGTGGTGTAACTAACACGACTTTGTTTTATATATATAGATAACAGACACACACCTTTTCCCCGGAATGGTAGGCAGAGCCTCAATGGGCCTCTTCACCGTGGGTTGCACCATCGTGGGAATATAGATGTGACACGTGGTGAACTCATCGCCCCCATTGCTTCCCACGACTGACTCGGCTAACGCTTGCTCCCAGTAACATACCAGGAGTGGGCAGCAACATCGCCCCTCATACTCAAGAACTGCGATCACCAATCCGTCTTCAAACGTGGTGAGGACGGTAATTCCCCCCATGGCATTATATTGGGGGGAGGCCTCGTCCAGCAATGGGCGTCTACCGGCTGATGATGATAAAATAAATAAATAAATAATGCTGGACAGTTCACAGAACATTATCTAGCCCCAAGCTAAGCAGAGCTTGTGTTATGGGTACTAGATAACTGATATAATGATTACAATATATTACATAGATCAGATAGATATTTTTTATTTTAACATTGATAGACCTTTGTTTGACCGCGATCTCACCTGTTGGTAAGTGACGATGTGGCCGAAGATGAAGCACAAAGGTCTAGAAGGCACCTATTCACTCTAGCCTAGAAGAGACCCAGATTATAGTTTTCAGGAAAGACAGACGACGGTAGTGTATTCCACTCCTTAGCAGTTCGCATTATAAAGGTAGAACTGAAACGTGAATACATAGTTTTTTTTTTATTATACGTAGAAATACCCAGAACACCCTGAACAAATACCTGCGATCGCACAAATATTTGTTCCGAGGCGGGAATCGAACCCGCAACCTCCTACGTCGCAGGCCAAATAATGATGGTTTGACTGGATAGGCAATGAGGAGGTGGCAAGAGGTTTTATCAATAATACAAATTTTGTATCAAAAATATATTTATTTCAAAATAATCCTTAAAACCTAATACTAATACTACTTACTAGCTAGAGCTTAACTTAAGTTTGGCGAAGCCCTTAGACCTCTCCTAAATTCCGCCAGAAACATGAGTACCATAATGACGTCACACAAAGGAGGTGGGCAAGCGCTGACCCAGGTCAAAAATAAATGAACCAGGGCCCCTTCATGGAAGTAATTAGTACGGTTCTAAACGTGGTTTTTCACCCAATTTTTAAAAAAAAAACATATTTTTAGAAGTTGGGAAGCAAAAGTTGTGTTTCTAAATCTACATCTACACTAATATAATATACAAAGCCATAATTCCTCTTATTATATATACTAAGAAGAGGAAGGATTTGTATTTTTGTGTGTATGTTTGTAATTAATAAACTCAAAAACACTGTGTCGATTTCAAAAATTCTTTCACCATTGGAAAGCTACATTCACCCTGAGTGACATAGGCTACCATGGGGGGGGGGGGGAGGGGGGGGGGGGGGGTAAGAGGGGAGGGGCTGTTTTTCATCCTGAAACTACCCGTGCGAAGCCGGGACGAGTCCCTAGTAATTAGATAAATCAACTCAATGCATTTGCGTGAAACAAAACGCAACAAGCTTCATTACTTTCGCACAACTTCTACGCAAGAAATTAAATTAGCTTTTTCATTAAAAACCATAATGATTTTAAACTTACTTACCTATCTTATCTCAACTGTACGTTACAAAAAAGTTGTGTCAAACAATGTATGGGGAGTTGCCCATGTTCTTTATGATTTCTAAGCCCTCGTCCTGGTCTTTTAATTATTAACATAATTATATTCAAGAAAGTGCAAAAAACTTTGGGAGTTTATCAACCATTACATTGTCATCAGCAAGCGTTGCTCTTGGTTGAATTAACGCATCTTAGCTCTGCTTTTCAAAGGCAAAGTCAAAAGTATTTTATTCATTGAAATCACAAGGATCATTTTGAATCGTCTTAAAAAATAAATTTACATCTACTCCTGTTCTAACGCGACCAAACCTACAAGAATCAGGCAACAAACACGGCTCGGCTTTATTTGATGATCCTTCTTACTACTAGGCGGGGAGCACCTGTGTGGTGACGAGTGAACGAGTGGAAGTTGATTCAAAGAAAAAAAGAAAACCAACTTAAAAGCCTTACTTAGGTAGGCAGTCAAAAGTAAGATGATAGAGAGAATCAGCAAAAGTTCATAAGGCAGCACACTCTACGCTTTATATACACATAAATAACACATCAGTAATAAATTATATGCAGGTACAGACATTGCAAATTGACAAATTAGGTGTCGAGGGGCAAAGCGACATCAGGCCACATCTTAGCTCTGCTTTTGGTTGATTTAACACATCTTAGTTCTGCTTTTGGTTGATTTAACACATCTTAGCTCTGCTTTTGGTTGATTTAACACATCTTAGTTCTGCTTTTGGTTGATTTAACACATCTTAGCTCTGCTTTTGGTTGATTTAACACATCTTAGTTCTGCTTTTGGTTGATTTAACACATCTTAGCTCTGCTTTTGGTTGATTTAACACATCTTAGTTCTGCTTTTGGTTGATTTAACACATTTTAGCTCTGCTTTCACACATATTGCTGTGTTCCGGTTTGAAGGGTAAGGGTGCCGGTGAATTTACAGGCACATAAGACTTTTCATCCTTCTGTCTCAGGGTGGCGGGCGCAGTGCAATGCCACATAGGGCGCGTCCTTAGTGGACGTGACCTATGTGAGAATTTATTGTTAAAGGCAAGGGTTACCGCAGGTGGACCATCAGGTTGTTCTATCATTCATGAAGTTAAAAACAAGTAATTAATTTTGTAAAAAATAAAAATCCCTCAACGCAATGAAACGGCTGAACCAATTTTGATCAAACATAGCTAAGAACACTTCCGACAAATTCACCTTACAAACAAACAAAAAAAAACGAAATCGGTTCATCCGTTCGGGAGCTACAATGCCACAGACAGACACACACAAACACACACACACCCACAGCCACGTCAAACTTATAACACCCTGTCGTTTTTGCGTCGGGGGTCAAAATATAATTAATTATGTCACTTGACATTGGCAAATTTCTTTGGAGCACTCCTCAGAAGCCATTATAGGAACAGAACAAGATATTTATTTCCCTGGTATTTATTTACAATGTATGGTAGTAGCGGTGTTCTCCTTAGAACAATGGTATTACCTATTTAACTAGTAGTCTGTCCGTTCACTTCTGGTTGCACGTCTGCACAGACTCGATGAGGTGCGCGAAGTTGCCCCACAGGATGGGGCCCGAGGTACAAACTGTGCCGCCCCCGCGGGATTCTTGTGGGAGCTAGAAAGACAACAGACACATATTAACTATGAAGATAAATGCTTTTTAAATGGAAGAGCTTCCTGAAGCTTAATTCCCGTAATAAATAAGTTTATTGTGTGTTTATTTATTTATTTTTCAATCATGGTGTTAGAATCCCAATAGAGACATAAGGCGAACTTACTCCACAACTGATAAGACTTTTTCGACTTATAAATATCAACTCTCGCACTTCCTCACATAGGGCGCGTCCGAGGTGGACGTGACCTATGAGGTAATGCACTGTTCATAGGCAGAGGTTACCGCTTAACATCAGGTGGGCCATCTGCTTGTTCCGTCACTCAAGTAGTAATTAAAAAAGGAATTTAAAAAAAAAGTCATTTCCACAAGGATCATTTTGAATCGTCTTGTAAAATAAATTTACTCCTGTTCGAACGCGACCAAACCTACAAGAATCAGGCAACAAACGGGGCTCGGCTTTATTTGATGATCCTTCTTACTACTAGGCGGGGAGCGCCTGTGTGGTGCCGAGTGAACAAGTGGAAGCTGATTCAAAGAAAAAAAAACAATTTAAAAGCCTTACTTAGGTAGGCAGTCAAAAGTAAGATGATAGAGAGAATCAGCAAAAGTTCATGAGACAGCACACACTACGCTTGATATACACATAAATAACACATCAATAATAAATTATATGTAATAAATAATCAATTTACATATAATGCTGGACAGTTCACACAACATTATCTAGCCCCAAGCTAAGCAAATCTTAAGTTATGGGTAGGTACTAGATAACTGATATACTTAATACAATACATTACATAGATAGATATTTTTTATTATGCATAAAAAATACACAGAACACCCTGAACAAATATCTGCAGATCGTACAATTATTTGTTCCGAGGCGGGAATCGAACCCGTAACTCCCTGCGTCGCAGGCGAATCTTCGCCCGCCATGCCACAGGGGTCGTCTTTATATAGGTCCTGACGTTGCAAATTGACAAATTAGCTGTCGAGGGGCAGAGCGACATCAGGCCACGCGGCTTTATCAAAGCTTGCACAATACGTACCGCCCGATTGATATCTCCGACGCAGACCCAGTAATCGGCCACTTTGGTGTCCTGGCTGTTGTGCATCTTGTGAGCCACGGCCACCGCCCACTTGGAGTGGTCGTTGTGCGATGTGAACGACATTTTCGCTATTGGAAACTTCAGTCGCTCAATGTTTCTTACTCTGGAAACCATAATAAATAAATAAATAATAAATATTGCTGGACAGTTCACACAACATTATCTAGCCCCCAAGCTAAGCAGAGCTTGTGTTATGGGTACTAGACAACTGATATACTTAATCTTATATATATAAAACAAAGTCGTGTTAGTTACACCACTTATAACTCAAGAACGGGTGAACCGATTTGGCTGAAAATTGGTGGGGAACCACCAGATTGGTTAGAACCAGGAGATTGACATAGGGGGGAGGGGTAGGAGGGGGGGGGTCACCGGGGGCTACCCGTGCGAAGCCGGGGCGAGTCGCTAGTACAATATATTACAAAGATAGATCTTTGTTATTATACATAGAAAATACCCAGGACACCCTGAACAAATACCTGCGATCGCACAAATATTTGTTCCGAGGCGGGAATCGAACCCGCAACCTCCTGCGTCGCAGGCTAACCATTACCCGCCGCGCCAAAGAGGTTTTTGTTGTATAAATACAGTTTTAAGACGATTTGTTAAAAATTTAGAGTCGTTGCGTTACACGCTCACTCAGTAACAGTAAAGATAACAAACTTGATGTTAATACAGTAATTACATGAGGATGTAATATAAATAAATCATAGACAAGAAACACGATTGGTGAAACTTTTCTTACAAGCTTTATTTTTTGAACCCGTTTTAGGTCCCTCCTTCGATTAGAGAAAATATTAAGCGTAAATTGTTATACTATTCAGAAGGTAATCACATTACTTAGATTAATATAACATAATTTATTTGTTATATTTGCTACTTTAGAAGCAAAACGAAGTTTTATCATCTGTCCCTTACGTCAGTTACTTCCGAGCGGCAGAAATCTATACCTCATCTCTTCCGGGTTCAACTGAGTAATAACGCTGTCACTTTTTCTATCAAGCGTAGAGTGTGCTGCCTTAGAACTTTTGCTGATTATCTCTAGCATCTTACTTTTAACTGCCTACCTAAGTAAGGCTTTTAAGTTGGTTTTCCTTTTTTCTTTGAATCAGCTTCCACTCGTTCTCGAGGCACCACACAGGCGCTCCCCGCCTAGTAGTAAGAAGCATCATCAAAAATAAACCAGACCCTGTTTGTTGCCTGATTCTTCTAGGTCTGGTTGCGTTGGAACAGGAGTAAATGTAAATTTATTTTTAAGACGATTCAAAATGATCCTTGTGATTTCAATGAATAAAATACTTTTTGACTTTGACTTTGACTTTCTTGCAGCTATTGTTTTCTTGATAAACTCCGCCCATTCGATATTTTAACATATCGCCTTAAGTCAAACGGTAATAACTTACTGGAAGTTTCTCCCGCACTCCGAGTCCAGGGTTCCCGGTCCATTCGTCCAGGACTCAACGAGTAGATCTGACTGCAACACCTCGGCCAGTCACATAGAAGATTTATTACTTACTGGAAGTTTCTCCCGCACTCCGAGTCCAGGGTTCCCGGTCCATTCGTCCAGGACTCCACAAGTAGATCTGACTGCAACACCTCGGCCAGTCACATAGAAGATTTATTACTTACTGGAAGTTTCTCCCGCACTCCGAGTCCAGGGTTCCCGGGCCATTCGTCCAAGACTCCACAAGTAGATCTGACTGCAACACCTCGGCCAGTCACATAGAAGATTTATTACTTACTGGAAGTTTCTCCCGCACTCCGAGTCCAGGGTTCCCGGTCCATTCGTCCAGGACTCCACAAGTAGATCTGACTGCAACACCTCGGCCAGTCACATAGAAGATTTATTACTTACTGGAAGTTTCTCCCGCACTCCGAGTCCAGGGTTCCCGGGCCATTCGTCCAAGACTCCACAAGTAGATCTGACTGCAACACCTCGGCCAGTCACATAGAAGATTTATTACTTATTGGAAGTTTCTCCCGCACTCCGAGTCCAGGGTTCCCGGTCCATTCGTCCAGGACTCCACAAGTAGATCTGATTGCAACACCTCGGCCAGTCACATAGAAGATTTATTACTTATTGGAAGTTTCTCCCGCACTCCGAGTCCAGGGTTCCCGGTCCATTCGTCCAGGACTCCACAAGTAGATCTGACTGCAACACCTCGGCCAGTCACATAGAAGATTTATTACTTACTGGAAGTTTCTCCCGCACTCCGAGTCCAGGGTTCCCGGTCCATTCGTCCAGGACTCCACAAGTAGATCTGACTGCAACACCTCGGCCAGTCATATAAAAGATTAATTACTTACTGGAAGTTTCTCCCGCACTCTGAGTCCAGGGTTCCAGGTCCTTCGTCCAGGACTCCACGAGTAGATCTGACTGCAACACCTCGGCCAGTCACATAGAAGATTTATTACTTACTGGAAGTTTCTCCCGCACTCCGAGTCCAGGGTTCCCGGTCCATTCGTCCAGGACTCCACCAGGAGATCTGACTGCAACACCTCGGCCAGTCATATAGAAGATTTATTACTTACTGGAAGTTTCTCCCGCACTCTGAGTCCAGGGTTCCCGGTCCATTCGTCCAGGACTCCACGAGTAGATCTGACTGTAAAACCTCAGCCACCAGTCCGCTGTACAGATCGTCGTTGAACATCGCACTCTTCGCGAATGAAAGGAACTTCCGCCCGACTAGCGTCTCAAAACTTTCTATGTGATACCTGAAATTTTATTTTTTACAAGCTTTTATTATTATCTGCGTCAGCACAGCATTCCGGCACTTTAGCTGTTGGTATCGTTTAACTTTAAAAGACCCACCGTACCACCAGAGGTACGACCCGGGGTACGGTGGGTCTGAAGTGACTTGCACTGTATGTATGTTTGTCCGGGTGGAATCTTGCAACTGAATTTTAAAGCAGTTATCCTCAACCGATAGAGCTGAAATTTGGCATACCTGTCAAGTTCCGATGACAATACAATATGATGGTGACAGCGAGCTGATCTGATGATCGAGAGGGAACAACAGATCTCCTCGATGGATAATAGTAGACCTGGCCGTGTTTAGGCTCATTTTGATCAGCACACGGTTACGATCACTAATTTAATAAAAGTTTGTAATAAAAAAAACACAAAATACTTATTTTATGTTATGTATACTTACACACAACACATTTTTACAGTGTTTTATTTTGTTTAGGGGTGTCGTAACTAAACTGATGATATTTGTGAGAATATCATCAATCAATTAAAACATGTGTGTTAAGTCTCCTAGTTCTCGCGAAATCAACTTTCGCTATCTGAAGAAGTGTTTTGGTGTTTTTTGCCCATTACAGCTCAATGGGCAAAAAACACAAAAAAAAACCAATTTCTCCGGGCATCCACTTTAAAATCTTCCTAACAAGCAAGTTTGAGATAAATCACTATAGCACTGACCAGGGAGAAACATCAATCGTCTTATTCCCCACAACGTCCATGAGATGCGGCAACTCGCTCACGAACTCCTGGGGGATGTTCGCGTAGACTATCAGCGGCTCGTTGTACTGCAGCTGTATGGCGATCTGGTTGAGGGTGGCCGTCTGCACGGACACGCAGAGGAACGTCTGCCCGTACTTCATGCCGGTTTGAGGGTAGTCGTACGCAGAACCGTTTAGGCTGTGCACTGAAACTGAAAGAGTTAGTCGCTGAAATTATATACATATACATATTTTTAACCGAATGTTAACATTCGGTGAAACCCATGTTCGACCCATCCCTAATACTTAGTATGTAGTAGTAGACCTTTTTTGTGAAAGAGTTCGTCCGGGGAAGTACTACCTCCATAATTTCTGCCGCAAAGCAGTAGTGCTCGCTTTGCTGTGTTCCGATTTGAAGGGTTAAGGGTGCCGGTGAAATTACAGGCACAGGAGACTTTTCATCTTTATGTCTCAGGGTGGCGGGCGTAGTGCAATGCCACATAGGGCGCGTCCTAGGTGGACGTGACCTATGAGGTAGTGCACTGTTCATAGGCAGAGGTTACCGCTTAACATCAGGTGGTTCACCTGCTTGCTCCGTCATTCAGCAGTATAAAAAAAAAAAAAAAAAAAGTGTTTGTTACTTCATCATGCTGAAACGGCTCGACGGATTTGCATGAAATTTGGAATGGAAATAACTGGACTCCCGGAATAACACATAGGTATATTTTTATCCCGATCGAGAATTACGCGGGTAAAACTGGCGCTGCTAGTATGTACATAATTTTATTAATATTTTGTATTATACATTTCCATACAATTCCATTTTCCTCAAAATATTAGTCACATATTTGTTTGTTTCCTACATCGATAATGAATCTAGGTCGCAATGGAAATAACCACCCACCACAAGGTTTCATTATCAACCGCATTACCACTACATTACCTACATGTAGTGTCATTGGTTGGGCTTCAGAATAAATATATAATGCTGGACAGTTCACACAACATTATCTAGACCCAAGCTAAGCAGAGCTTGTGCTATGGGTACTAGATAACTGACATACTTAATACAATACATTACATAGAAAGATATTTTTTATTATACATAGAAAATACCCAGAACACCCTGAAAGTGGTGCCGTGGTGTGTAAAGCCTAAGAATAGACCGTCTCCTCCCATGGATGTCAAAAAAGCCAACCAAGGGAATACCCGGACTGTTAGAAAGATTCGTCGGTATAAGATTTGTCCTGTCTGCTAGCTTGTTATGGAATGTGTTAGGTATTACTGGGAGAAAGCGTTAGCTGAATCAGTCGTAGAAGCAATGGCGGCGATGAGCTCACCACTTGTCAAGTCTATGGTGCAACCCACTATGAAAAGTGGTCCATTGAGGCTCTGTCTACCGCTTCAGGGAAAGATGCGTGAGGCTATGTATGCATGTTTGTATTCCTTTTGAAATTTGCATCCAGCAAAAGGAGTGCTCAAAACGGTACGTAGTCTTGACGTGAATAAAGCTAGCGGTCCGGATGGTATCTCGCCATAGTGTTAAAAACCTGTGCCCCTGAGTTGTCTCCAGTACTAACGCGACTTTTCCGCCTCTCTTTGAAAACTGATGAAGTCCCCAAGTCTTGGAAGCTCGCTAACGTGCAACCTGTGCCTAAGAAAGGCAGTCGTGCTGACCCTTCAAACTACCACCTTATCTCGGTCACCTCCCTACTATGTAAATGTATGGAGCGTGTTCTGAATAGGACGCTCCTTGCATACCTCGAAGGTAACGACCTCCTCAGTGATCGCCAATATGGTTTTCGCCGAAACCGGTCTACTGGGGACCTTCTTGTGTATGCCAAGCACATTTGGAGTGAGGCCATCGAGAAACATGGTGAAACACTGGATGTTTCGTTAGACGTCTCGAAGGCCTTTGACAGGGTTTGGCACGCTAGCCTTTTTTGCAAGCTTCCTGCCTATGGACTGCCAGATCGTGGTCCAACAAAGGTCTATTAAAGTAAAAAAAAACTCACACGTGGAAATCTCGGCACAGAATGCACTAGCCACAGCGGGTGAACTTGTCTCCTAGTACAACCCCCTTGGTGTGGCCGCTCTCCACGCGGTTCTTCAGATGGCCCACCTGATGTTAAGCGGTAACCTCTGCCTTTAACAACGCATTACCTCATAGGTCACGTCCACCTAGGACGCACCCTATGTGGCATTGCACTGCGCCCGCCACCCTGAGACATAAAAATGAAAGTCTCATGTGCCTGTAAATTCACCGGCACCCTTCAAACCGGAACACAGCAATGCGAGCACTAATGCTTTGCGGCAGAAATAGCTGGTGGATAGATGCTACTCAAGACCGTTCGTTGTGACATTCTATGAGGGAGGACTATATCCAGCAAACGGTAGTGGATGACGATTATTGTGACATAGATTTTATCAAAATATGCCTAAAAATATGGCAAATGACCATTCCTAAAAGTATCCTAAAGAGGCAATGAGCTCACCAAGTATCACGTCTATATTCCATGATGGTGCAACCCACTGTGAAAAGAGGTTCTGCCTACCCCCTTCGGGGAAACAGGCGTGTGTCCGTGTGTATGTATTCCTAAAAATATTTGTGTAACTTACACGTAGGGGCTGGAGGGAATCTCGGCACAGAATGCACTAGCCACAGCGCAGTGAACTTGTCTCCTAGTACAACTCCCTTGGTGTGGCCGCTCTCGACGCGGTTCTTCATGAACTTGGAGTGCATCTTACACATCTCGGCCAGATCGTAGTCGTCGTAATACTTGTCGCCAAGTTTGAACCGTTTGTACTTGGTTGCACTGCTGCGCTGTTTCATATGACCTGTAATTGAAAAAGTGAAAATCAGCCGCCTTGTGAGGTTTTTCAACGAAACTCGCGCCAGTGTGGGAGGACTGTTTCTGGACGAAAGTGGCAGATAGGGGAAAACAGAGGGAAATCCAGAATAAGTTTTTTCTGAAAAATATATTTTTCAATAAAAGGTTTTAATAAAATTAGTGATCGTAACCGTATGCTGATAAAAATATATTTTTCAATACAAGCTTTTATAAAATTAGTGATCGTAACCGTGTGCTGATCAAAATGAGCCTAAACACGGCCAGTCTACTATTATCCCTCGAGGAGTTCCGTTGTCCACCTTCCGTCTCCATCATCAGATCAGCTCGCTGTCACCATCATATTGTATTGTCATCGGTTCTTGATGAGTATGCAAGGTTTCAATTTAATCCGACATTTTGAATTGGGTGAAATCACGATCGAAGATTCCTTTGGATACCTACAAATATATACAGACAAAGCTATTATAACCGTGTTAAAAAATGCAATAATTTAATTGAAAAATGTGTTTAAAGCAATGTTAAAAACATGTTTAAAACACAACATCAACAAAAAAAATAACATGTTTTTTTTGTTTGCTGAATAAAATAAGTTTTTTTTTTCAACCCTGATTCAATATTAGCACAATGTTTTCAACTCACGGTAATCATGAAAAAAATACTGTTCACATTGGATTGAAATTATAATTAAATAAATAAATAATGCTTGACAGTTCACACAACATTATCTAGCCCCAAGCTAAGCAGAGCTTGTTTTATGGGTACTGGACAACTGATATACTTGGTACAATATATTACATAGATAGATATTTTGTATCATACATAGAAAATACCCAGAACACCTTTAACAAATATATGCAAATAGTAGGTACAAATATTTGTTCCGAGGCGGGAATCGAACCCGCAACCTCCTAATCAATGTCGCAAATAGTCGAAATGTCAAACCTCTTTTTGTTTTGGAGTACGTGTTAGCAACAGATTGTAGGATGTCTGGTTCGTTAGCCCAGGCTGACGGCTGGTCGTTGTAGATGAGAGCGATTATACTTCTGTCCTGGAAAGAAAATTAACAACCTTAATGGCGACAATGAGCTCACCACTTGTCACGTCTATTTCCCACAATGGTGCAAGCCACGTGAAAAGAGGCCCATTTGAGGCTCTACCTACCGTTTCGGGGAAAACACGTGTGTATATTTATGTATGTATGTATGTATCTCCTCCCGGGGATGTCGTAAAAGCCGAACTAAGGGATCACCCGGTCTTGTTTGTAAGATACCTATTTCTGCCGCAAAGCAGTAATGCTCGCATTGCTGTGTTCCGGCTTGAAGGGTAAGGGTGCCGGTGAAATTACAGGCACGTGAGACTTTTCATCTTTATGTCTCAGGGTGGCGGGCGCAGTGAAATGCCACATAGGTCGCGTCCTAGGTGGACGTGACGTATGAGGTAATGCACTGTTCATAGGCAGAGGTTACCGCAGGTGGGCCGTCATACAAGTAGTACAAAAAAAAAAAAATTGTCATGAGATTTGTCCTCGATTGTAGAAGCCCCCATAAAACCACCTAACTATAACAATAATATCAAATCAAACATACCAGAAAAATGTACAAAAAAATACAACCTACTCTTTGCATACTAGGTGGACGTGACCTATGACTATGAGGTAATGCGTTGTTAAAGGCAGAGGTTACCGCTTAACATCAGGTGGGCCATCTGCTAGTTCCATCATTCAGAAGTTTTTTTTTTTTTTTTTTTTTTTTTTACTATAGTAGAACCTCGTTTGACCGCGATCTCACCTGTTGGTAAGTGATGATGCGGCCGACGTTGGAGCACGAAGGTCTAGAAGGCACCTATTCACTCTTGCTTTAAAGAGACCCATATTATAGTTTTCAGGGAAGACAGAGGACGGCAACTTGTTCTATTCCTTAGCTGTTCGCATTACAAAGGTGGAACCGAGACGCTTAGTGCGAATTGCGGGTTTTCTGATGAGGTAAGGGTGGTACCGAGCCGTGCGCCTACTTGTCGTATGATGAAAAGGAGATGGTGGGATCAGATCGTGAAGTTCCTGGGAGCATTCCCTGAAATGTAACCTATAGACGATCTAAAGGCTTTACGGCGGTGCTCGAGACTCTGGACCTTAGTCTCCGCCATATGTTGCTCACCTATAAGCCTGAAAGCTCTGCGTGTATAGAATTTATCTTAGTTTATCAGATCATGTATTAATGTGTATGTGTTGTGTGTGTTTGAAAGGAGCCTCTACGAGCCGCACTAAATCCTTTCACCACACCGTTTCTTTCACCATCATTGACCCTGTTCAGGGCTACCATACCCAAGCTGGTCTGACCTTATTACCTCATACAAAGGAGCTAAGGTCCGTCCGACCATAGACGCCGGATCGCTAATAGCTAAGTCTGACATGGTCCATCCCCCCCTCAGTTTTGAAGGCGTGAGGTGCATATAGGCTACCCCCTTACGCACTAAGGGATTCAGGTGATTCTTCTCTCGAGGTAGTTTGTACACGTAGTACCTAGAAATTAAAAATATATTAGTTGAGCACTTTAAAATACAAGAAAATTGTTAGAGGTACAAGGTGTTCCAGAACAATGTATCAGCCCAAAAGGGTTTGATTCTACCCATGAAAAGAACAACTAAATATTCCTAAAAACACAGTTTTTTTTTTCTAAAACAATATCTGAAAGTTTTCTTATGCAGCCTTAATAGCCTATTTAATTTGTAATTTATAATTTGTTTCTTTTACTGTAGGTTTTTGTTTTTAACTTAATCATTGTTTAAGTACCTATATTTAAAAAAACTGTTGATAACCTATTGTTAATTGATTAGTGTAATTGGCCTGTGCCGTTCAAGAATAAAAATCTAGGTTCGCCTGCGAGGCAGGTGGTTGCAGGTTCGATTCCCGCCTCGGAACAAATATTTGTATGATCTGCAGATATTTGTTCAGAGTGTTCTGGGTATTTTTCTTTATATAAAAAATATCTATCTATGTAATGTATTGTATTAAGTACTTAGATCAGTTATCTAGTACCCATAACACAAGCTCTGCTTAGCTTGGGGCTAGATAATATTGTGTGAACTGTCCAGCATTATTTATTTATTATTATATTTAAATAAATATTTAATAAATTTATTATTAAGGGGTGAGAAGCGTTACCTTACCGTAACACAGTTTGTTTAACTAGCACGGAAGGCAATTTCTCTTATTTTCATATACATACTTACTAACATCTTTGCAATTAATACTAATATTAATTTTATTTTGTTGTACCTATTTTAAGTGAAATAATTAATAATCAACTTAATTCTGGGACACCTTGTACTTTAAAGTAGCATATGGGCAAAAACTTACCAATCGACCGGCTCTCCCTGTTCATTCCTACATTGCGGCGTCAAGCCAGAACCTTCAGTCACCAAAATAACCAACAAAAACACAAACATAATGCGTGCACCTCCCTTCGGGGCGCTCAGACGAGTACCTAGACACGCAAGCCTTTGTTGTGAGTTTATTATTGACTTCTACCACATTCATACAACTCATGTGTCATTATAACAACCGCATATCATCCAAACAAGAGGATATTTACACAACACTTTCAATTTTACTTCCTACTGATGCGCGTGACGCGACTAGACGCTCACTAAACAGAACAAACTCATCATTACTAATGTAACATGTTAGAAGCTTCATATTACAACTTCCAACAAAGGATGTTGTTGCAATTTTATTGCGTTATCGACTAGTCTATTATAGCTCTTATGGCATTGATATAAGAGTTAAATTGACAGCACATTGATTGTATTGTGATCTCGGGAGTAGGTACAAAGACGTTTCGATTTTTATTTTATATGGATGCAATGTATGAATCATCCCGTGCCATATTGCAGCTGAAGCTGGCATTGATTACTGACGCTATAGGGAAGCGTTATTGAAAACAAATCCCTCTATTTTAAGTATAAAATATGTAGGTAGGTATGTCAGTTTATAAGGTACACCTACCTATATATTTAGGTATATTTTATTATAAGTATATTTATATGAGCTTAACGTTTAGGTATAATTTTACTCAAACTTTTTTTGTATATTTTTTTTTTAACTTTTTTTTTTTTTTTAAAGGACTATGGGGTGTGAAGCTTTACCTTGACGTAACGTTACGTTCACACGGCGTCGAGTGTTTGTCTACCGAATCGGTTTTTTGTAGGATTCGGTTTAGTGGCAACAATATTTCAATGAATGAGTTCACACATGCATTCAGTTTCAAGTCACGGCAAAAATAACGAATCTTGCTGAAACTGACATCCGATTTTGCCACTACAAACCGATCCTGCCGTACTCCAAAATGTAAGATCCGGTGCAGTGGTATAGCGCATTCAATACATGCGTTCATACGATACAGGGGGGGGGGGGGGGGGGTAGATTCGGTTATTTGCCCAGTTTTCAAACGGGATCTCGATACGAGGCCGTCGGATACGGCAATGCAAGATGTGCTGTGTGAATACAACATTCGGTTTTTCCAGATCCGACGAAAATAAGATTCGGCAAAACGTGGCTCCGTGTGAACGTACCGTAACACAGTTTTTTAACTAGCACGGAAGGTAAAGTTCTCTTATTTCATATACTTACGAACATCTTTGAAATTAATGCAAATGTTAATTATGACTTGTTGTACCTATTCTAAGTGAAACAAACTTATCTTTATAATCATTGTGGTTGCATAACAGTCTCAAATAATGGTAGACATGAATCAATAAATAATAATATATCAATAAATAATAAACAGTAAGTGCAGTAGGTAAGCAGTTGAATAAAAAAAAAAAAAAAAAAAACTTATAGCATTGATATACGATTTAAATTTCCGCACATTTATTGTATTGAGATCTCGGGAGTACAAAGACGTTTCGATTAATTTATAGATGCAATGTATGAATCATCCCGTGCTATATTATTGTGGTTGCATAACAGACTCAAAGAATGGTAAACATGTGTCAAAATGTAATAATATATCTTAGCTCTTATGGCATTGATATAAGAGTTAAATTGACAGCACATTGATTGTATTGAGATCTCGGGAGTACAAAGACGTTTCGATTATATTATGGATGCAATGTATGAATCATCCCGTACTATATTATTGTGGTTGCATAACAGTCTCATAGAATGGTAAACATGTGTCAAAATATAATAATATATCTAAGCTCTTATGGCATTCGTTTCGTTTCGTATGAGGTAGTGCTGGCCTCTGGTGTCAGAGGCATTGATATGAGAGTTAAATTGACAGCACATTGATTGTATTGAGATCTCGGGAGTACAAAGGCGTTTCGATTATTTTATGGATGCAATGTATGAATCATCAGGTGCCATATTTATTGTGCTTGCATAACAGTCTCAAAGAATGGTAAAAATTCATCAATAAATAATATTATATCAATAAATAATATTATATCAATAAATAATATACCTACTGTAAGTGCAAATTTCGTCGTTACACTCTCGGCAGAATGGTCGTGGTTGTCACTTCAGGGTCTGTGGCTCGCTTCACAATCCTTCGCCACTCATCTCGCATCGCAGCTTTCCTGGTGCATTCATGCAGTGGACCGTCCAAAGCTGAACACATTCCCTAAAATATAAGCTAGCAGCCAGGACAAATCTTATACCAAAGAATCTTACATACAAGTACGGGTATCTGATTTTTTCTGAAAAAAGGCACAGGAATATTTTCTTTATAAAAAAAATACACTTTACGTTTTAAAAGTTAGTTTTACGGTAAAGATGTTGAGATTTAAATAGTATTGTCAGGACCTCAATGTAAAAATGGGACATGGGTGTCATCTTAAGAGGAACCACCAAGGGCTAGAGAATTAAAAAATAGGTATTTGTAAAATCTATTGCTGTCGCGCAGACCTCAAACCTCCCCCCGCAGAGCGTGATATCTCAACTGCAGCTTGGATAGACAATACCTATTAAAAGTACATAAAATCAACGATTCGTAGACCCTGATTCCTTCTCCAAAACTTAACCAATTTAACTTTTTTTTTATATTAAAAATAAAAGAAAGTTTTAGCCGTGTTCCTATGATTTAATTTTTTTATATTATCTAGTCAAATTTGTTTTCAGGATGTTTGAACACAGCTGAAAATCTGAGCATTTTTTAGGTATTTCAATGTTCATATCTCTTTTAATAATTAATTTATAAAAAAATGGAAAACATAGGGACACGCCATGATGGCCATAGATTTTTTGGAAAAAAAAAATTGCTCTACATGCATTATCCAGGGAGAAAACAGGGGACTACGTTTGTATGGGAAAACAGCCCTTGTGTTTCCTCTTAAAGGTCGTACAATGACTGAAATACTTTGCCGATAGCATGTACAAACATAAATGCCCAAATACATTGTCAATAATCTACACTAATCTTATAAAGAGGAAAGATTTGTATTTTTGTGTGTGTGTATGTTTGTAATGAATAAACTAAAAAACGAATGTGCCGATTTCAAAAATTATTTCACCATTGGAAAGCTTCATTCTCCCTGAGTGACATAGGCTACCAGGGGGGGGATAGGAGGGGGGGGGGGGCTGTTTTTCATGAAACTACCCGTGCGAAGCCGGGACGAGTCGCTAGTTGTCAATAATCTCGATAACTTATAAAGTGAGATACCTACTACTCAGGTCGATGAAAATATAACAAAAAATCATGACATATTTCATAAATAATTTATTGACAACAATAAAATAACAATACAAAAATAAAAGATCCTGTTTTAACCAATACACAGCACACTTTGCTAATGGAAGACATCATTTTATACAAAGATAAATGCTATAAATATTATCCTTAACCCTAACAAATTACAAAGGAATAAGCGTTCTTTATCAAGACGATAAGGTCCATTATCCTTTTAGCTGGACTACATCACTTATTGCTGAGTAGGCATAGAGACAGCCGCCTTGGTATGCGAAACATCACTCTGCCTCCAATAAGAGACAACAGTCTTCAACTCCGTATAGAAATCGATCCCTTGCTTACCGCAGAAGTGATTCGTACCCAAGAAAGAGCCCCTAGAGCCAGAGAAAGAGAACATAGATAGTGGGACAGGGATGGGAACATTCACTCCTACTTGCCCAACATCAATCTCATTTGCGAATTTCCTCGCCGTAGCACCATTGGTGGTAAAGACAGCGGTGCCGTTTCCATAAGGATTGGCGTTGATCATCTGTATGGCTTCGTCTAATGTGTTGACGAACAGACAGACCAGTACAGGCCCGAAGATTTCCTCTCGGTAGCATTCCATGGAAGGTGTGACGTCAGTGATTATGGTGGGGCCGACGAAGTTGCCCTTTTCGAAGCCGGGGACCTTGACGGAACGTCCGTCTAGGACCAGCTTGGCTCCCTCTTTGACTCCTACGAAACAAATAAATAAAATAAATAAAACAAAATAAAATAAAATAATATAAAATAAATAAATAATGCTGGACAGTACACACAACATTATCTAGCCCCAAGCTAAGCAGAGCTTGTGTTATGGGTACTAGATAACTGATATACTTAAGATGGATTCTCACGCTTGTGGCGCGAAATTCTATTTTTTTTTGGTGTTTTTTGCCCATTACAGCTCATCAACACTTCTTCAGATAGCGCAAGTTGATTTCGCGAGAACTAGGAGACTTAACATATAAAACAAAATCGTGTTAGTTACCACTTATAACTCAAGAACGGGTGAACCGATTTGGCTGAAAATTGGTGGGGAGGTAGCTTAGAACCAGGAGATTGATATAGGGGGAGGGCTAGGAGGGGGGGGGGGGGTCACCGGGGGCTACCCGTGCGAAGCCGGGGCGAGTCGCTAGTTATTTATAATTGTCATTGGCTAAATTGTTGCAAATAATGCACAGAAGCCAAAAGTTGGTGAATGACGGAACAAGCAAATGGCCCACCTGATGACATATAAACTAAGCAATTTTTTTTTTTTTTTTCCTTAACCTATTGTGTCCCACTGCTGGGCAAAGGTCTCCCCCAAAATTTTCCAGGCATCCCGGCCTTTGGCAGTTTCCCACCACTCCTTCTCGTGAGCTTCGAGATCGTCCCGCCAACGCCTTCTCGGTCGGCCCCGTCGTCGCTAATATTATATTATATAATATAATATATATATATATATATATATATATAATATTATATTATATAAAATATTATATTTAATAAGCTATTATATTTATTAAAAATTGTTTAAAAAACCGGACAATGCTAAAGCTGACTGCTTATTCTAAAGTTAAGTGTTATCGACAGCCCTCACACTAGGCCGAGCCTATATCGTGAGGACCAACCTTACAATTATCAAAATAACAAATTAATTTATCGTCTCGGTACAACTGAGATTCTGAATGATGTAAGTAGGTTAGATTACATAGGTGTTTTAATTAATAATCTCATAAATATTACTAGCTACGATCAACCTAAACACATTTTTAGTGTTTTTTTTTAGGGGTATCGTAGCTTAACTTATGGTATTTATGAGATACTATCAATTAAAACATGTGTGTTACGTCTTTCTGGACATACATTGCAAGTTAAATAAAAGCTTGTAAAAAATTTAGTATGAAATCAAGTAAGGTACTTGACGTCTTATTTGCAATTTCACATATCTTCTTATTTTGCAAATCTATACGATATTTCTACCAACAAAGAGGTTTATCAACCTGTCTCTACAGTACCTGATAATGTTATCTGTATTACATGTAATGTTTCATGTACCTACTTGGATAGATACCCTTAGGTTTACTTAGTTATTTTATACAAGATTCCCGTAATTGGTGTGCTGATCCGAAAATAGATAATTTTACCCACCAATGTATTCCTCCTAAAATTATAAATATCCTCCAAAATATCCTTAATTAAAAGATACTTCTCAAAGCTCTCATCTCCACTGCATTTATTCTACTTTCATGTTTCTTCTGCCATACCCAACTTTCGCTACCATACATTAGTGTCGGCACTAACACCCCTCTATGCACGGCCAGTCGTGCCTTTTTGAACACGTTCCGGTACTTCTTTTGTTAGTAGTAGAGCTTTTTTGTGAAACAGTTCGTCCGGGTACTAGTATAGTATTAAATAATAAATAAATAAATAAATAATGCTGGACAATTCACACAACATTATCTAGCCCCAAGCTAAGCAGAGCTTGTGTTATGGGTACTAGATAACTGATATACTTAATACAACAAATTACATAGATAGATATTTTTATTATACATAGAAAATACTCAGAACACCCTGAACAAATATCTGCGATCGCACAAATATTTGTTCCGAGGCGGGAATCGAACCCGCAACCTCCTGCGTCGCCGGCCAAGCTTCGCCCGCCGCGCCACAGAGGTCGTCGAGGTCGTAGAAGAGCTTTTTTGTGAAACAGTTCGTCCGGGTACTAGTATAGTATTCTTTTATCTGTGGTCCGGGGAAGTACTACAACCGTACCAAGTACTATTTTTATTTATCAAGTACTATTTCTGTACTTATTTATCAAGCCAACTTCAAAAATAACCAATAATAACTAAAAGAACCATCTTAAACTCGAAATAAATCAAAAAGTACGAGAAACTATGATAATACGGTGAAATATTGAATAGTTTTAGTTGTCACTGTCTTGCTTATTATTGTATATTATGCTCTCTCTCTCTTAACGAGATGCTTGCTTGCTTGCTTTTTGTCTTGCTCGAGATGAAACAGAAACAATATTTGCAGCACCGCGCTCGAGCCATCGTCGAGTTTACCGGCTAGTACATGGCACCCTTAAGTAGCACTTACCAGATTCAACCAGCCTGTGCACCCTCTCTTAGCCCTCACAGAGATGACGGGCCCCACGTCAGTCCCGGGCACGTGGCACGCGTTCACCTTGAGGCCCTGAGCGCGCGCCACCAGCTCGGGGCTCCACTACTTCGCATCACCTGACACACATTACACTTACCTGATTCAACGAGCCTGTGCACCCTCTCCTTAGCCCTCACAGAGATGACGGGCCCCACGTCAGTCCCGGGCACGTGGCCCGCGTTCACCTTGAGGCCCTGAGCGCGCGCCACCAGCTCGGGGATCCACTCCTTCGCTTCACCTGACATCACAAATATATTGTAGTACAAAATGATGTGAAAAGGACATTCGACGTCGCACACAAATGGCCAAGGCAGCAATTAGCCTAAGTAACGAATAAATGTGGACCATTCCGGTCGAAAGCAAATATCATTTTTGATAAACTGTTTTACGGAGCTCATTCTAGACAACGATTGGGAATAAGTAAATACTGCATAGAATCAAAGTTGCAATGAAGTTGATGCTTTCATTATGTAGTAAAACAAAATTCAATCAACGCGGCACCGGTCAGATACTGGCTGAGTCGGCAACACTGCATGCAGTTGAGCCGACTATCAAGATCTACCTCTCCCGAATAAGCGAGAGAACATCAGGAGATGATGTACTCCAGTTCGTGAAGGAGAGGTGCCAGGGCCGGATTCAGAGGGCGGAGATTCGACTGTCTCTTCAGCGCCTGCAGACCAACAGGGCCACTGACTTCAAGTCATATGCTCTCCAGGTCCAGGCGAAGTACAGGGATGTGCTCCTAGATCCGGAGTTCTGGCCAGCTGGCATTGTGTACCGACGCTATAGGGCAGCGTTTTCGAAACCAAATCCCCCTGACGTAAAGTGATCGTTTTAAGTATATCTTTATCTTTATATGTTAGTTGTAAGTTATATATTACTATGGGCCTTTGTCTAGGTACAATGTACATTTTTCACTGTTGCCTGAAATAAATAAATTAATTGAATTGAATTGAAAATTTCCTAAGACGCATCGTTTTCGAGATGTAAACAAAAAACCAAAAAACGGGACCTTCTTTGTGCAACCCTAGGGCTTAGCTCAGAGGGGTAAGGACTTTTAGTATGGTCCACATGCAGCAAGCACGGCTGGTTCAGCTCAATCGCTACGGCAGTTCCGCACTCTTAACTGCAAGTGGACTGATATAGGCTGATCATGATGATGGTGGTTGTTTAGAGACATACCCACGAACACAGCAGTACTGAGCGCCATACAACGTTGCCCCGCGGCTCCGAACGCCGCGCCGGCGAGCTGATTCAGCGTGTGTTCCTTGTTGGCGTCCGGCATGATGACGCCGTGGTTCTTGGCCCCCATGTTGCTCTGCACGCGTTTACCTGAGCACAGAGTAAGGGATTTATCATCTTTACGCATGAGGTTTTTTTTAACTAGTACGTGTATGACATAACTAGCAGATGGAACAGCTGATGTTAAGCGGTAACCTCTGCCTTTAACAATGCACCACATAGGTTACGTTTACCTTGGACGCGCCCCATTGCACTACGCCCGCCACCCTGAGACATAAAGATAAAAAGTCTCATGTGCCTGTAATTTCACTTGTAATTTTAATTGAATTTGTGTATGTTTCTATGATATTCTGGTCTGAGCACCAAATTTGATCGCGATCGGTTCAGTGGCCACAGCGCGACTGAGTAACAAACAGGCATCATATCGTATTTATAAATAATAAATAATGCTGGACAGTTCACACAACATTATCTAGCCCCAAGCTAAGCAGAGCTTGTGTTATGGGTACTAGATAACTGATATACTTAATACAATACATTACATATATAGATATTTTTATTATACACAGAAAATACCCAGAATACCCTGAACAAATATCTGCATATCGCACAAATATTTGTTCCGAGGCGGGAATCGAACCCGCAACCTCCTGCATCGCAGGCGAACCTTCACCCGCCGCGCCACAGAGGTCGTCAAAATGCATCGTCGTTATATAACGAAACGATGATACAATTTCTCAGACCAGGATATAGAACATACATACATATGTATGACCTATATCCTGGTTTGAGCACCAAATTTGATCTACAGCGCGACTGAGTAACAAGCAGGCATCATATCGCATTTATAATAATAGTATAGTGTTACCAGCGGCAGATGCCCGGCTGTAGATGTGCTTGCCGGCGCCGTCGCCGCCGACGAAAGACACTGCCTTGATGTCCGGTTCGTCGCAGATGAAGTTCACAGCCGAGTGCGTGCCGTGCACCACCTGCAAATCATAAGTTAAGGCGATATGTCAAAATACCGAATGGGCGAAGTCTAGCAAGAAATCAATAGCTGCAAGACAGTGACAGCGCTATTGCTCACTTGAACCCGGGAAGAGGTGAGGTATTCATTTCTGCCGCTTGGAAGTAACTGACGTAAGCGACAAATGATAAAACTTCGTTTTGCTTCTAAAGTAGCAAATATTACAAATACATTATCTATAATTAATCCGAGTAATGTGATTACCTACTGAATAGTATAAAAAATATGCTTAATTTTTTTCTCTAGTCGCAGGAGGGGCCTATAACGGGCTTCAGAAGGGCCAATTTCAAAAAATAAAGCTATCGAGAAAAGTTTCACCAAGAAGTGTTTCTAGTCTATGATTTATTTAGATTACATCCTCAAGTAATTACTGGTAAAAGTAAAGGTTACAAACTTGATGTTAATACATAAACCTTTACTTTTAGTGAGAGAGCATGTAACGCAACGACTCCAAAATTTTAACATAGCGTCTAAAAGTGTTCCACACATTGATGTTACAAGTGTAAGTGAGATAAACATTATGTAGAAATGGCCTTGAGAGTCAAATTAAGACGCTGCAGTATCTCATCTCTTAGCTGCTGAATTACATTCGGCCTAGCTCGGCCAGTGGAAACGTATCTCTCCATAACTGTGCTGTCGTCTCCATACCCAATTATACCGGGCATTAGCAGATCATTAATATGCAGCAGAAACAGTGTGGCAGATAGCACTGACCCCTGAGGTACCCCAACGTTTACAGCCAATTGATCCGACGAGCAGCCGTCAATAACTACTCGAATGGATCTTTCCCTCAAGTCTACGAGCCAGGAGCAGATTTGAACTGGCAGTCCGTAGGCAGGAAGCTTGCCAATAACTCAATAAGGCTAGCATGCCAAACCCTGTCAAAGGCCTTCGAGACGTCCAGTGAAACAAAATTCAGTATTTAAACAAAAAAAAAAAAAATGTACGTATGAAATGTGATGTGATTCTATCCTTTTTCTTTTGGTGCCAGCAGAATTTTTACATGTTGGAACAGCACACAACGGCATATTCACAAGAAAATATTTCGAGTTCTACACGACTGGCCGACCACAGACAGACTGGGTGAAACTTTTCTCATTGAGACCTGTTTGCGTGGTGACAGTTTTAACGAGTGACACGGTTTCTGGTATTTTCTATAATCTTAGGCACGCGCAAACAGTTACAGCACACAGTTTTACCCAAAATATAAGTCGCCCCAATGTACCTGCGCCGTAGACCAATTTCTATAGCGCGGGAACCTTCTTACTACCAATAGCAAACGCGCGCAAAAATCTTGCGCTGTTATTGGTCAATCGATCTCGCGGCAAAATCGCGGCATCTTGTTCTTCAGTCGTCTCTTAGATGTGAGCGGGATAGAACTATACAGCGGGACAGAGCTATACTATACGTTCGGCTGTCGGATATCAGTCTGCGCTTTTCTGCGCAAACGAAAACAGTCGATCGGACTTAGTACAACTTACATTGACGACGCCAGGGGGCGCGCCAGCCTCTTCCAGCAGATCCATCATCATGAGGGTCGCGCCAGGGTCCAGCTCCGAAGGCTTGATGATGCAGGTGTTGGAGACTAGTGCCCCCTTAGTACAGCTTACATTGACGACGCCAGGGGGGCGCGCCAGCCTCTTCCAGCAGGTCCATCATCATGAGGGTCGCGCCAGGGTTCTGCTCCGAAGGCTTGATGATGCAGGTGTTGGAGACTAGTGCCCCCCTTAACGCTCGCAGTACAACTTACATTGACGACGCCAGGGGGCGCGCCAGCCTCTTCCAGCAGGTCCATCATCATAAGGGTCGCGCCAGGGTCCTGCTCCGAAGGCTTGATGATGCAGGTGTTGCCGGTGACCAGTGCCGGGGGGAACATCCAAAGGGGAATCATTACGGGGAAGTTGAATGCTGCCACGCCTTGAATGAAAAGAAGTTAGAAGTTAAAAAACCGGCCAAGTGCGAGTCAGACTCACGCAGGAGTCGTACCATTATCTATAAAAACGGCAAAAAAATCACGTCTACATAAAATTAAAATTAAAATTACGAGTAATTCCCGATTGTCCCCGAATCTGTCCCCATTCGGGTTCAGACAGGACTTGACGGTTCCTGTGTGTCCCCGAATTTGCGCACGCAAAAAGTGGTCACCCATCCAAAAACTAACCTCACAGAGCATTGCCTATATTTGGAAAAATCACGTTTGTTGTTTGGGAGCCCCCATAGATATCTATTTTATCAGTTTTTTAGTATTTGTTGTTATAGCGACAACAGAAATACATCATCTGTGAAAATAATACAGCCTGGTGACAGGCAGACAGCCCGACAGCGGAGAGTTAGTAATAGGGTCCCGTTTTACCCTTTGGGTACGGAACCCTAAAAATATACATACATACATAAACACACGCCTTTTTCCCCGAAAGGGTAGGCAGAGCCTCAATGGGCCTCTTTTCACTGTGGGTTGCACCATCGTGGGAAAGAGACATGGCAAGGGGTGAGCTCATCGCCGCCATTGCCTCCCACGATTGACTCAGCTAACGCTGTCTTCCAGCAACCAGGACAAATCTTATCAACAAGTCCGGGTAATCCCTTAGTCGGCTTTTACGACATCCATGGGAGGTGACGGAGGGGTCACACCACGGAAGTTCACTAATGTTCTTACCTCCGACGACACCAAGCGGCACCTTGTAGCTGTGTGTATCCATGTCCTTAGCGATGTTCTGGATGCTGTCTCCCAGCTGGAGACTGGTGATGCTGCAGCAGTGTTCCACGGACTCTGCAAAGAGGTACACGTTTGAAGCGTACCTTATCTTTTTCATTTTTGTTCTAATGCTAAATTAACAACTACAACATTCAAACAACAAAAAAAAAACGGAATCGGTTCATCCGTTCGGGAGCTACGATGCCACAGACACACACACACACTCAGACACGTCAAACTTATAACACCCCTTCGTTTTAGCGTCGGGGGTTAAAAATGGAGTTGATAACGTGTTCTATACATGACGGACTCGTCGTCACACCAGCATATTCTGCTTTTACAAGATCCACGGGAGGAGATGGAAGGCTCTATTCTTAGGAAGGACAAGTAGGAAAATAAATCTTACGGATTCCTCGAAGTACATCTCCTTCGGCATCAGCGATGGTCTTGCCTTGCTCCTCTGTGATCTTGGCGGCTATTTTGGACTGGTTCTCTCGCAACAGACGCGCGAATCTGTAACATTTTTTTTAACTGTGTGATTGACTGAACACGCAGATGGCCCGCCTGATGTTAAGCGGTAACCTCTGCCTTTAACAATGCATTCCCATGTAGGTCATGTCACCTAGGACGCGCCCTATGTGGCATTGCACTGCGCCCACCACTTGAGACATAAAGATGAAAAGTCTCATGTGCCTGTAATTTCACCGGCACCCTTACCCTTCAAACCGGAACACATCAATGCGAGCACTACTGCTTTGCGGCAGAAATAGGTATAGTGTAGTACTTCCCCGGACGAACTGTTTCACAAAAAAGTTCTACTACTACTAAAACAAACAGGCTGAGTTTCTCTGAAAGATAAAATCCGCAAAGAGATTATCCAACAGAGAACTAAAGTAAATTTTCGTAAGCGGTATTCTGTATGACTACGCCAAGTCTTCTCGTCGCCTATACCACAATGCCTGAAAACTAAAGTATTCAATCAGTGCGTCCTACCAGTAATGACCTATGGTGCCGAGACGTGGACACTCACGGTAGGCCTAATCCACCAGTTCAAGGTTGCACAGCGAGCTATGGAATGGGCTATGCTCGGAGTTTCTCTTAAAGATAAAATCCGCAATGAGATTATCCGACAGAGAACTAAAGTCATTGACATAGCCCACCGGATTAGCAAGCTGAAGTGGCAATGGGCTGGTCATATAGGCCGAAGAACCGACAACCGTTAGGGTAAGCGAGTTCTTGAGTGGACACCGCGTCTTGGCAAACGTAGCGTGGGGCGCCCTCTGGCTAGATGGAGCGATGACCTACGAGAGGCGGCGGCAGAAAGTGGATGAGAAGAACCGAACAGCGGGCTCAGTGGCGCGTATTGGGAGAGGCCTATGTCCAGCAGTGGACTAGTGTGCGTTTCTTCGGGCACGTGTCGAGACGCGGAGAGGTGTCCATTGAACGCCTTGTTGTACAGGGTAGAGTTGACGGTACACGAGCACGGGGCAGATCGTCCATGATATGGACTGACCAAATCAAGGCAGCTTTGGACGGTACACTGCATGAATGCACCAGGGAAGCTGCGGTGCGAGATGAGTGGCGAAGGACTGTGAAGCGAGCCACACACCCTGAAGTGACGACCACGACCACTCTGACAAGAGTGTAACGACTAAGAAGGAAGGACTAGTGTGGGCTGATGATGACTAAAAAACTACTATAATGTATTTATTACTAACTTGAACATAAGTTGCTGTCTCGTCATAACAGTAGATTGGCTCCATGTCTTGTAAGCCCTCTTGGCTGACTCCAGGGCACTGCTCAACTCGTCCTGGGTAGTTTCTGGAACCCTGAAAACACAAATAAGGTTTATTACGGGCCTTGGTTGCATCAATACAATTTTTTGTATATATCTTATAAATAAATGGTAAACGTCCCGGCGTCGCACGGGTAGTTTCAGGATGAAAAACAGCCCCCCCCCCCCCTTTCCTATCCCCTCCCCTGGTAGCCTATGTCACTCAGGGTGAATGTAGCTTTCCAATGGTGAAATATTTTTTTAAATCGGCCCATTACTTTTTGAGCCTATTCATTACAAACATACAAACATACAAAAATAGTTACAAATCTTTCCTCTTTATAATATTAGTGTAGATTATACATTATTAATATTTTCTATACACTTACAAATAAAAACATCCTTTTTTTTCTACAACTTGAATGACGGAACAAGCATATGGCCAACATGAACATTTAGAATTAGGGAAAAAATAAGACAATAAACCAAAACTAAACTAAAAGCCTACCTACCAGATCAGCAAGCCGTCACCCGACGGCAGCGTGCCCAGAATGCTGGCTGTATTTCCACGCTGAATGGCAATGCTTATTCGTTGACCAAAATAAAAGCCAGCATTCCGGGCACGCGTGGAATCGAAATCACTCCGCAATTTCTTTGAAAATTTGAAGTGCCCCTGGTTCCCACGGGCTTAGAGTTTCCACGCCAAACGGCTCAAATATGTACCCTCTGTCGAGTAATGCATAATTGCGCCGTGTGAGGAACTCCGCTGATGTTGCTGCGGAGCCCGCCCACACTGATGCACCCGGAAGATGGGACGGCGCCAGAGTATCGACACAGGTAGCGTCCCACACCAGAGGTCGTCCCATCCTCCTGTCATACCATCGGGTCTTTTCCCATCGTCACGCATCAAGCCATACGGTTGCCCAAATTTTTTGGTCTATAATTTCTACACCAGTATAGAGAGATGAAGTTTGTAACCAGGTGGTTATCTCCGGATCTACTGATCCGATTCCGCAATATTACACTAATAGGAAGCTACATTATTCGCGGAGATAATGCGCAAAAGATCTGCGTCCCTGATGCGCCGGGTGCGCGACAGCTCCAACAGCTACCTACACCTGATCGCACAGAGGCTGGACACTGACTGTCTATTTATGGAACACTGGACAAGAGCGTATATTGTGCTCTCTTGACCAGTGTTCGATAAATATTTTGAATGAAGATTTTAATTTTAAATTTTTGATTTTGAATTTATTTTGAATTTTATTTTTAATTCTAATTTGACTCGAAATATAGACACTAACTTATTTTGATTATAATGTATTCTTGTCTGAAATAACCAGCCAGCCAGCCGCAACAGCCTCCTGGCTGTGGTAGCCGATGGGCCAGATTCCCACCTCACTCAGCACTGGACCAAGATGCATTCAGTTATGGCCAATTACACATATTACTGAGCGGATCTTGACCTAGTTGTTAGAATAAAAATTTAACTGTGTTACTGTAGGTATTAATATTATTTTCTTAAGTGCTGTATTTTGTGTACTAACCAAATTATGGATCTATGAGTCTGTTTTTTTTTTCCTTTTTTTCCTTTAATAAACAATTTGAATTTAATTGAATTATCGCCGAGTAGCTCTCGCCCTTACGCCCTTACCCCCAAATACCTTGAAGGTTTTATGAGCCCTGGTTTTAGGCGCTGGTGTCTTGGTGGACGAAGTTGGAAGCCCTGGTTCTCGATTTTGCAAGTAATCCGTACTGGGAACTACTTTATATCCTGACACCGCATGTACGAAGCCGTCGGCAAAAGGCTAGTGTGTATACTACAGTATAACCGGTATCGCACGACTTATGAATTCGCAAGATAATAGTGAAAAACAATATAGGCTGTTATCAGCAATCAAGTTATTATGAAGCAGTCTCAGATTTGGCAAAAACGATAAGGAAATAAACGTAGGGCTTGTCACTATGCCAGATTATAAAGATATAAGTAGATAAAAAATATATAAAGTTGATTCAAAATATAATTTTATATAATGTATTTGCGTAAAAGATAAGACTGAATATGACCTAAGATGTGATCTCTTATCAGTTTAATAATAACTGACATCATAAAATATTGCTTCATAGTTATTCCAAAGTCATAATGAATGACATATTATTTTGCGAGGAAATCTGTATTATGTACTAGCGACTCGCCCCGGCTTCGCACGAGTAGCCCCCATTGAACCCCACACCCCTATGTCAATCTCCTGGTTCTAAGCTACCTCCCCACCAATTTTCAGCCAAATCGGTTCACCCTTCACGGTTCATTCTTGAGTTATAAATAGTGTATCTAACACGACTTTGTTTTATATATATAGATTTACATCTAACAGCCGTTACCTAAAGAATTTGTCGTAGGGCCTCTGAAAAACATACAGCTATGAATTAAGGCGCTATAGGTTCAACCAGTTTCAACAAACATTTTTGTACGGGGCGAAGAAAGCGAGTGCTCGCTCTACTACCATGTTTTTGTGTATAAAAAACAATATAAAAATCCCCTTTAGAGTTTTGTTAAATTTTGTTGGTGACTTCACTAACTCAAATAATAATTAAAAAGTTACCAAATGTTTCAAAAATTAAAACGTGTAAGAAGTAAGTCTAAAATGGTATTTCAATTTTAAAAAGGTGGTATCATTGATAAAAAAATTCGAGTGAATTAATTATAGTAAAATAGTGTATAGTGTATTGAATTTATAATTTCACTAGATAACAAGCTTATTCCATTCAATTCAATCTATTTATTTTAGACATTGTCCATATTTTGTTAGTTGCACTTATGATAATATTAGTAGAAACATATTTACAATTAAAAAAAAAAACAACGAACCAAAACCAAATATACCAAATATAATGAATACCATATATTTTTTTCTTCTTGAAAATTGTAAGAACTCTTATGAGAAACTTAAAAATTCTAGAGCTCATTATAGACATGCTGTGAACCTATTGCGCCCTAAGCAAAGTACTTGTTCATATGATAAAATAGCATTATTTTTTCTTCTTTAGTTGTGTTGTTTTATTTGATTTCAATGATGGAACGAACATGTAGCCCACCAGATATTAAGTGGTAACCTTTGCCTATAACAATGCATTACCTCACAGGTCACGTCCACCTAGGACGCGACCTACGCATTGCAATGCGCCCGCCACTCTGACTCAAATAGATGAAGTCTCATGTGCCTGTAATTTCATCGGCACCTTCAAACCGAGTACTACTGCGACAGTAACAGGTATGGTGGTAGTACTTTGCCGGGCGAACTCTTTCACAAAAAAGCTATACTACTACTAAACTACTAGTCCTTATAAGCTCTACTACTACGAGAACTAATAGTCTTCGGTAGCATGATATTCTAGTAGGTACTGAACATGTAAATGTTTCATGCAGAAGGTCAAATGTGTAGCATTTTGGAAATGAATATGGATTTTGGACTTTGTCATATAAAAAGGTACCTTGAGGATCGCTTTGATATTGTGCCTCACACACGCGCTCACCCGCCCACACCCACCAATACACCCTCACACACTCACCCTTACACGCAATTAATCTTTTTTCACTCGCCCATTTTTGTTATAGTACTGTTTATAATTTAGATTTTGCAATGTTTGCCTCGCTTATTGTTTTTCTGCATAAATAAACTTTCTTGTTAAACTTAGTCCGGGTATCCGCGATACAGGCTTGTCCTAGTGCGGTACCCATTGTTAATTATCAATAGCCACAATTATTTGTAAAAAAAAAAAGTATTTGTATTTTCTATTCAATTTGGACAACCTAAACCAAAATGTGACAAAGGGAGGAGCAAATGCCCACTTTTATCAGTTGTCCGTTATTTTGATGTTAAAACAAAACCATACATACATACATACTAACAAGCACATACATGAATGTGCTTGTTAGTCAAACTAATGATATTTATGTGATACTATATATATAAAAGTGTGTTAGGTCATATAATTACCGGCAACATAGTTTTTGCTATCTGAAGAAGTGTTGATGAGCTGTGATGAGCAAAAAACCCGAAAAAATGTGATATTCGCGCCACAAGCGAAAGCAACCACCTTAACTAACGCATTCTTCCAGTAATAACACATTCCATAATAAGCTAGCAGCTAGGATTCATCTTATACCAACGAATCTTATCAACAAGTCCGGGTAATCCCTTAGTCGTCTTTTACGACATCCACGGGAGGAGACGGAGGGGTCTATTCCTTGGCCAGACACACCACAGTTAACTTCTCTTTTATATATTTAGAATACCTTCCAATGACTTCATTTGTGGCTGGGTTTGTGAGTTCAATCCAGTTAGTAGTTTTTGAGTCGACATATTTTCCATCGATGTAAAGTTTGGTAGCGGGCGCTGAGCTGCTGTAGTTTCTACGCAGAAATACTTGAGACTGAAATTTAAATATTACTTAAAAATCAATGACACTAAATTTACAATTACACTTACAATAGCACTAAATTTGACACATTCTGGTTACTGTGATGCAGCCTAAACTTGAGTTTATAATCAAAGGTTTTCTTTACAACATGGTCAATCTTCTCAAAGGCAAATAATCAAATTAAGACATTTGCTCAAATGGTGTCGGGATAAAATTAAATAATTGCCATGCCCTACCAGGAGTCATGTTGATTGCCATGCCCTACCAGGGTTCATGGATGTTATCGATACCACTTTACACCACTTACCTACATTTTGTACAACACACAACCAGCACTTTGAATTTGAATGTGAAATTAGCAGAATCAGGTCAAAATGAGTTTTCTTAATGCCCTGTATACATACATGAATCAGTTTTCATAATAGATTGCGTTGCGCAAAACGTAATTTGAATATCGAATCGTAATTTAAATAGATGGGATATATGTTGAGAATTGAGCAACAAAACCAGCAAGAAATCAGCTATGAATTATGTAAGGAGTTCAAAATTTACAAAACTGGTGAATGAAACATGAAGTCCATTATGAAGAATTTATTGCTTGAAGTAGAGGATTATGTTTTCGAAGGCAAATAGGTACCTACGATTAGATTCTATTAACTCCATTTTTACAATTTGTCTTGTAAATCACTGGTAAATAACTGGTAAATCAGCATTCAGAAAACATGTCAATAATCTATTTTTTATGAAAGATGATGTAGATCAGCCTATTACGCCGAATTAACTTACTTCAGATTTAAAAAGTTTCAACATTGCTGAAGCCATGGTGGTCCGTTTAAAAATAAATTATAAAAAACTATCAGTCGAGCGAGCACCCGGTGAGCGGCTATTGGGTGGAAAGAGGGCAAAGCCAACTGATTAGAATACAAAATGTTCTGACCTTGAATTGATAAAATTAATTCATTTCATTTCTCGACACACAATCATGAAACAACAAAACAAACTTTGAAGTTTTTTTTTTCTTTGAATTGTCTGATGACTGATGGATGTCGTGGTTTATATTTCCTCTTCTTCTTCACTTCTTATAATGGCTTCTGAGGAGTGCCCCAATTTTGCCAATGTCAACTATCTCAAATGATTTATTTCTTCCTTCCATGGGTTTTGTAAACTTTTGTATAACGTCAGTGTGGCAAAGTGTAAAATTAAAAATCATTGAGTTTTCCTGCGGAGTAATCGGTAGATTTTTATTCGGAATATAACAAGAGCACCTATTTTATGTTATTATACGATCATTTATTCAATTACAATTATTTGTTCAGTTACAATGAAGGGTTCACGGCCGTTTCACATCATGCTTATAGCCTTGAAAATAGATGGCGCCAGCTCTGTACTTAACTGTCAAAATAAAGTGAAATGTCAACGTCAACAACGTAGTGATATATTTTCATCTTATTCACACAGAAGCACCAGACAATGCATTTGTTAATTTTGACAACTATAGTTGAGCCAGCGCCATCTATCGAGCCAAATCGTACTACTTTTTTTTAATTCGAAAATGAAAAGCCTTCATTGCATTGGCTAGGTATTCATTTCCGTCGTCATTTACATTCAGCCCCTGCCGCTGCCCCTCGCGCTGCCGGCAATTCCTTAAATACTGCTGCAGCAGAATCGAGAGAAGTACCTATGTGTTTACATACTGCCCCACCACCCACTTCGCTTTCAAGTTTCGCCAATGGCAGACGTCGAAATAAACATTTTACGATACATAATTATGTTCCGTCAATCCAGTACTATAAAAAAAAAAAACGTAGCATACCACTTCTTCCTAGCAATTTTTGCGTAAGCGCAAGTTATGAGTGCCGTCATAGCACAACAATGGAAAGCGCAACCAAGCAATTCACAGCCTTTGAATTGTTAGACATCTATGGTTGCCAATTCCATAGCTGCGCTTTCTAGGGTTGTACATTCCATGGCTGTGCATTGTCAGCACATGTATGTATAATGTACAAACAAGGCAAACACGACCATGGACTGTACAGCCCGGTAATTGGAAGCCAATTGGATTACTTTTCCATTGTTGTGTACATGGACCTAATAATGATTGTGTCTTCCAAGAGTGTAGGTACATAATTTTGCACGGCCAGGAAAGCACAGCCCGAGAAAGCGCAGCCATCGAATTATCGTACTTATATGTATATCAATTCCAAAGCTGCGGTAGGTAGGTCTACCTCTACCTAATCTAATCTAATCGATTTATTCTCTAGATATTATTATACGTTGTACGCTATTCAAACATTTGTGATTTATTGGCGATAGCGCCATCTCTTAGGATAGCAATGCGTCACTTCTTGACAGCATCTGGTTGCGTTCTTAGTTCACCAAGAGTGTGATAGGTGTCGTGTCACCCACATCACTCACTTTCCTTCCATGCCGCAGGTCAAATAGGTACCTACTATTATTTATTCTGTGCACACAGAAGGTTTCACAAAATACCTTTATTTATACTGTAGGCTGTATACCTACCTATTATGGCAGCGTTGACAAAATTGTAACTCCTAGCGTGCTCGTAATCTGCGGTAAGTCGAGGCTAAAGGCCGTCATACACCTAACGATATGCTTGCGCAAGTTTAGACTTGTACAAGTATACTGTAACGTGTAGGTATGTCAGAAATTTGCGCAAGTAGGTATCTTCCCATACACGTTACAGTATACCTACTTGTACAAGTCTAAACTTGCGCAAGCATATCGTTAGTCGCAAGCGTTAATGAGTAGGATGCGTTGTTCAGGACTACCTACGATAAGTACTAACGAGAGACTGAACGTGATGCGCCTGTTGCCTGCGGTGAGTTGAGACGAAGCGTGAGTGAGTGCTGTTGCTGTGATCCACTAATCTTGAATCTGGCGTGTCCACGATTAATCGGGACGCGCGTAACAGCATAAGCACCAGGTAAATGAACAAGAGACTCTTGGCAGGAGTATCACGGTACCGGATCCAATCAATTAATGGGTTGGTCAAATCAAATAAAAGATAAGAATTCGTTTTGGCTTTGTATTTTCCATTTTACTTACCATTGATCATATTTAAATAGAAACACTGCTTGGTTCGTATTTACTGGTCAATATAATATACATAGGTAGGTACACACATCAAGTTACCTACATAGTTACACAAATAATATGAAATAACAACATACCAGTTTCACGTGTCTTTGTATTTTCCATTTTACTTACCATTGATCATATTTAAATAGAAACACTGCTTGGTTCGTATTTACTGGTCAATATAATATACATAGGTAGGTACACACATCAAGTTACCTACATAGTTACACAAATAATATGAAATAACAACATACCAGTTTCACGTGTTACGACCAGCGCTGTCGATACAAGACTGCCCATTGCAACGAATAGCAGCTCTTTATAAAGCCCACAGTCGGACAAGTACGGGAATCAATGTTCCGTCTTTAATTATGTACAATTCTGGTAATCGATCGTTGGAAAACTAATTACTATAGTGATATACGTTTCAAATAATTACTATTGAATTTACGTATGATTTTAGAGATTAAGATTATTCAAGTTCAAGTTTAAACAATAATCAAATCACGTCCTCTGCTTAATTGCAATGGAAACTATACGATCTAATATTGTAGGTATAAATTATAAATTAAATCATCAATTATTATCATAATATCTAAACCGGTCTTCAATTATTTATACCTACAAGTAAACGAGCAGACGCCCGACCACGTGTTACTTGTAAACAAACTGTTTTCAATTATAAAACATGATTGAAATGTACATACCAACATGTACATTTCAGAGATGATTCTTACAACTTCAAAATACATTTATTGGTAGGTATAATTTAATGTAAGAGTATCTTACTTGACAGACATCCAACGTGGTGGTACTTTTAAATATGACATTTCACATTTAATCATGTTGAAATGCAATCACAATCTAACACGGCCATACTGACAGGACTTCGCTCTCGAAGTACACAAATCAAAATAATCTCAAAGTGATCTTCGTATTGAATCTTTCTCATTGATCTTTTCTGACTTTCATAAAATTGAGTTTTCGTTGATAATCATCAGTACAATAATACATTTTGCTCTATATATTTCAAACACTATAATATTGATATTATATTGATTTAAATAAAACTTTATGTAAATTTAAATTTACAATTACCTGTATTTCTATTGAACAGTATAGCTTACAGCTTAAATTTACATTTTAGATAATTCGAAAACAACTAGCAAGTGTACTTTGTTGTTAACAAAATATTTTATTCTGTATATACCAATATCGAAATATAAAGATTTCTCCTAAGCCTTTTTAAAAAAAATAATACTGTTATATTTTATTAATAAACAAGATTAATATATATTTATGTAGGTATGCTTTACTCGAGCACCGCTGTCTTTTGATTTTGTTTTATCATGACTTTCCAAAGGTTGTCTGGAAGACATCGTTTTTAGCGATAAGGCCAATGTACGTCACTGTTATTGTGTTTTGTTCTTTTATCTTTTTACTTTTCTGATTGGTGTACAATAAAGTGTTTATCTATCTATCTATTCATTATTATTATTGTTGGTATAGATGCCTACCGATGTGTTTTATTTTAATTGTTGAATTTCGTTCTTAATTTTCATCTTCCATCATTTTGCTGGTTTTTTTTTTTTTTTTTTTTTTTTTTTCTTTTTCTTTCTGTTTTTGTTTAATGGAATAGAATCGTTCCGCAATGAAACCATACACATATTATATTTTCTGTTTTCTTTTCTTCATAATTATCTTTCACTTTCTGTTTTCTCTTTTTCTTTTCTTCGAAATTATATTTCACTTTCTGTTTTATCTTTTCACTTTCTGTTTTATTTTTTCACTTTCACGGCCAAACTGACCAGTATTTCGTTCTCGAAATACTCTCACATTTTTTTTTTTTTTAAATACATAGAAATAATAGTTTTTTTAAAGTTTCTCTGTCCTCTACCAATCCAACACCTATCACCTGCTACTCGTGAGTCTCAGTGAAGGATCAGGACAGAGACCGACTAGCAGATAAATACATAGACATAATAGTTTTTTAAAGTTTCTCTGTCCTCTACCAATCCAACACCTATCACCTGCTACTCGTGAGTCTCAGTGAAGGATCAGGACAGAGACCGACTAGCAGATAAATACATAGACATAATAGTTTTTTAAAGTTTCTCTGTCCTCTACCAATCCAACACCTATCACCTGCTACTCGTGAGTCTCAGTGAAGGATCAGGACAGAGACCGACTAGCAGATAAATACATAGAAATAATAGTTTTTTTAAAGTATCTCCGTCCCTTACCAATCCAAACACCTATCACCTGCTACACGTGAGTCTCAGTGAAGGATCAGGACGGAGATCGACCAGCAGATAAAGTTTCTCTGTCCCTTACCAATCCAAACACCTATCACCTGCTACTCGTGAGTCTCAGTGAAGGATCAGGACAGAGACCGACTAGCAGATAAATACATAGACATAATAGTTTTTTAAAGTTTCTCTGTCCTCTACCAATCCAACACCTATCACCTGCTACTCGTGAGTCTCAGTGAAGGATCAGGACAGAGACCGACTAGCAGATAAATACATAGACATAATAGTTTTTTAAAGTTTCTCTGTCCTCTACCAATCCAACACCTATCACCTGCTACTCGTGAGTCTCAGTGAAGGATCAGGACAGAGACCGACTAGCAGATAAATACATAGACATAAAAGTACCTCTGTTCCTTACTAATCCAAACACCTATCACCTGCTACACGTGAGTCTCAGTGAAGGATCAGGACAGAGTAGCAGATAAATACATAGACATAATAGTTTTTTTTTTTTTAAAGTGAAATATTATTTCTGTTACCCGCTGCTAGTAACATTCAAACAAATATCGGATTCAGAAGCCAACTAGTGGAAATTCATATGTGTATATTTTCATACCAATTTAAAGGACTGATTTATTAATTTGTTTTCAATAAAATATCCGACTTGGGTTATTATCATAATCTGCTTCGGTCATACTGACCCAAAAGATATTGACAACGTTTAACATTGAACAATAGTAGGTATTCATTTAATTTTTGTAACGTGGTTTTTTTTATTTTTTTATTTTATTTCTTTAAACATATTGTTATTTTTTTAAAATAGTTATTTTCCTTTGAAAAATATCATTTATCGAAAGTGGATAGCTGATCCCAGGTTTTATTTATAGGTATTTGTATACTTTTGATAAAATGTCTCAATTTTTTGTAAAATGTTATGGCTTGTTACTATCCGACCCTATCCGGCCTATCTCTAGTAAAACAACAAGCAAGAAACGTCTATGTTTTTTTTTTTTGCGTTTACCCACATTGTCGAACAAATAATCTTTTGATATAATAATTTTCAGTAAGTTGTCCTTATTACAGCACTAATTTTAGAAACAGTCTTTGCGAGTACCTTTTTGCTTTTTCACGAACTTCCTGTGTCTTGCTTATACACCAACTTCCTGTGTCTTGCTGATCCTCGACAGTTCCTGTTGTGCAGGGTGGGCTTTCATAACCTTGAGGCGCCATACGTTCCACTATTGAGCAGCGTCTGTTGAAAGCCCTGGGTTCTTCATATCCTTTTGGACATTTGTCATCCACGTTGTTTGTGGCAGTTTTCTCCCTCGTCTCTGCGTAGCCATGGGTATGCAGTTTTCTCCCTCGTCTCTGCGTAGCCATAGGAAGGTACGTTTTCACGTCATGATTGTTAGGTCTTCTCATCACATGACCTTTGTAGCTATGTTTCATAGGATCGAAGACCGTTAATGCCACGTTGTCGTCTAGAGCGGTCACAAAGACAAGACCTTAACACGGAGTTCCATAACATCAGGATCAATATGAAAACCAGAAACAAAATATGCATTAGAATATGTTTAATTGATCCATTTTACAAGGAGTAAGTAAGAATATTTACGTCAAGCTTGTTAAAGTCATGATCTAAAGTATTTTATCCATGGAAGTCGCAAGAATCATTTTGGATATTCCCATAAATCAAATCTACTCCGGTTCCAACGTGACTCGCGACCAAGCCTAGAAGAATAGGTAACAAACATGGCTTACTTATTTGATGATCCCTCTTACTACCAGGTAGCAAACTATTTATAATTTATGACTATAAATTAAACTATAGTTGTACGTTACTCAAAATAAGAGAAGTGGCTTGTGACATTTGGTTGGTATATAACAGGTTATAGCCACATAGTGTTATAACTATTTATTTGTCACTAGATATATGAGATGGGCAAGTAATGAGAGAAAAAAAAAGGACTTCATGACCAATACTTAATTTTTGTGTACACCAAATATATGTACATCCAGTAAATGCACTGAAATAAAGAAGTTTCTGACAGCGGTACATAAACAGGGCATGTGACTTAGTTTTCACATAAAACAATCAGCCGTCTTTAGCAACAACAAACGACAAACGAGGAGTGTCCGAGTCGGTCGGCTCGACGCTATTTATACAGCAGTGTCACCTGTTGTTGATCGAAAGGCGAGTCGGGTGACTCGGCGCTCATTATACTAATGATATCAGGTGTTGTTGATTCGAGGTTTGTTTATCTATTGATTACACAAAATGTGAATAAATATACTAGGTACATTGTTTCTTGAATGTACGTAAATATTTCAGAATACCTAATTGTCATAAAGAAATTAATTTTTTAAATAATTTTTCAGGATAAGTGTCAAATTTATTGAGGAATCCCCATTTAAAATGTCAAGTATCCACTACCAACGGCTTCAGACAATACTAGTACCCCATTTTGAACCAGTTTGGAAAACCACCTCATAATTGACTTCCCAGTACAACCCCTCGCATTGAGACGACAGGACCTCCAGATCCCAAGTCTCTACTCTCTCAGGTCAGTCAGGTCTCATTATATTTAGATGTGAACTTTGTTCTTTGAGAGGACAAAACATCTTTTAAAACATATTTCATTACTCAGTAAATAAAATCAATATTACTTAACTTTGTTTTCGTTTGTGGTCACTCGTCGCTGTATTGAGGGGCATTTGTAGGTTAGATACCACGTTGTTGTTTCTACGACGGTGAACAGAGTTTTCAGTAGGGATCGCTTCGATAAGATGCTCCGTTGTAGATCGTTGACGCAGTGGCGTTGAATCGGGTCATCAGCACATTTTATTTCGATGAAACGCTCCACGTGTATCCAGATTCATCATGAAAAACAAAAATGTATTAGAACAGGTACATGAGTTGTATCCCACTTCTGATAACAGCATAAGCACCAGGTAAATGAACAAGAGACTCTTGGCAGGAGTATCACGGTACCGGATCCAATCAATTAATGGGTTGGTCAAATCAAATAAAAGATAAGAATTCGTTTTGGCTTTGTATTTTCCATTTTACTTACCATTGATCATATTTAAATAGAAACACTGCTTGGTTCGTATTTACTGGTCAATATAATATACATAGGTAGGTACACACATCAAGTTACCTACATAGTTACACAAATAATATGAAATAACAACATACCAGTTTCACGTGTCTTTGTATTTTCCATTTTACTTACCATTGATCATATTTAAATAGAAACACTGCTTGGTTCGTATTTACTGGTCAATATAATATACATAGGTAGGTACACACATCAAGTTACCTACATAGTTACACAAATAATATGAAATAACAACATACCAGTTTCACGTGTTACGACCAGCGCTGTCGATACAAGACTGCCCATTGCAACGAATAGCAGCTCTTTATAAAGCCCACAGTCGGACAAGTACGGGAATCAATGTTCCGTCTTTAATTATGTACAATTCTGGTAATCGATCGTTGGAAAACTAATTACTATAGTGATATACGTTTCAAATAATTACTATTGAATTTACGTATGATTTTAGAGATTAAGATTATTCAAGTTCAAGTTTAAACAATAATCAAATCACGTCCTCTGCTTAATTGCAATGGAAACTATACGATCTAATATTGTAGGTATAAATTATAAATTAAATCATCAATTATTATCATAATATCTAAACCGGTCTTCAATTATTTATACCTACAAGTAAACGAGCAGACGCCCGACCACGTGTTACTTGTAAACAAACTGTTTTCAATTATAAAACATGATTGAAATGTACATACCAACATGTACATTTCAGAGATGATTCTTACAACTTCAAAATACATTTATTGGTAGGTATAATTTAATGTAAGAGTATCTTACTTGACAGACATCCAACGTGGTGGTACTTTTAAATATGACATTTCACATTTAATCATGTTGAAATGCAATCACAATCTAACACGCGCTACTGTCCACGAAACTTGAATCATTGTGCGCCTAGAGAGCATAGAGTGCGACGAGGATGCCCAGATGAGATGCCGCTGTGAAATCGAATGCCACGTTAAGATGTCGCGGCAATAACGTCTTTACCACTAACGTCTTTTTCATAAGGGCACACGGGGCCTGTGCCCAGGACTTCATGAGGGCCCGGAAGGCCGTCACAACGCTTGCGCTAAATAGCACATTTTTTTGGAGCTAAAGTCGCATAATTTTTCGAGGCTTGCTCCACTCGCCGTTATACACCACTATTCCAAATACCATAAAAAACCTAGATAATCAGTATTCGATAAAGCATTATGCAAACTCCTTGTGCAATGAATACTCGACATACAAACTCCTTGTGCAAATAACTCCTCGAGATATACCTACCTATCGACATTTTCGACAAGAAGTTTAGCATTAGAATAAAAACTGTTTTTGTTTTTTGCTGTCATTAGTAAATTGACGCTATTTTGAATACTGTATGAGCAACACGGAATGGAGACGCCATCAAAGGCATTCCCCGCAGTAGTTCCCCTCTAAATTTAATGCCCTCGAGGGCATACAGCTTATAAAAAACTAGCTGTCGCCGATTGCTCTGTCAGACTGAATCGACTCGCGTGGGAGATAGTGCTCCAAGAAAAATGCCGAGTTGTTCAGTTTTATGCTGTATAAAAATGATTGGATCATCAAATTTACAAGAAGATGGTGTTTCCTTTCACATGTACCTGAATTTCAATTAAATTATTATAATTTATTGCATAAAAATTGACCAAGACAAATTAAGCCGTATCAAAACAAAAGTGGCCATGTTAGATTTTGTAATTTTTGAGTTAGTGTTCGGGGTAAAATAATAAAACTGAACGGTTTAACAAAAAAAACCGTGAATATTTTATTCAATAACACTGATTCACTCTTCACTACGACTGCACTTCAGTACACTAGTCATTCATTACTCTAAAATCACTCCCAAGTTACTTGATTTATTCGTACTGAAAGCCTATTCCCTTACGACTACCCTGCCCACTCTTAAACCGAGCTCCACTTAAGCGTGTGATAGAGGGGCGACATAAAAGTGACCAAAACAATAGATATAAATGTGTATAATACATCAATGTGCATGTCAGGATGTATTCTGCTGACGTAAACATGTATATAACGTGTAATGTCAGTAAGCCAAGAGGTGGATGATTACTTAATATCCTTGATTACTAAATACCATTTATTAAACACGTTCGACATCATGTGACATGTGACATTAACGAGTATCGTATTTGACGGCTATGTAACCACTAACTAACCGTTAACTACTAACTACTACTACTACGTGTCACAGGCTCTTTCTTGGTTCAGTGACCAACTTGAGATATAGTGTCCCTGAAAGTGGCCTGTGACCAATGGTGAAAGAACCAGTGTGGTAAAAGGATTAAATGTACCTCGCAGAGGTGTATTATATGATATGTCAACGTAAGTGTCATGTGAAACTATATTTAAAGAAATAAAATTAAATCACACTACTATTAACAACAAGTGTAACATCAAAAAGTTTGTACATTTGAGAACTTTAATACAAGAGATGGCAAGCATGAAGATGATATTTAAATGAGTGAAAATTCTGGAAATCAAGTGAACTTAACGCCTTATTATCAGCCGGAACGTATCCAAAAAGGCACGACGACTGGATGTGCATAGAGGGGTGTTAGTGCCAACACTAATGTATCTGGTGGTAGCGAAAGATGCTAAGGCAGAATAAACATGAAAGTAGAATAAATGCAGTGAAGATGAGGTTTGAGAAGTATGTATGGTGGACTTTGAGAGAGAATAAGAAACTGTGTGTTAACAGAGCATTGTAAAATGAAAGACCACGTGTATAGTGACAAGGATTGAGAAAGGTATGCTTGGATGGTTTGGGTATATATAAAGGATGAATGATAGTAGATTAACGAAACTAGTTCATAAGATGAGCATGAATGGGACAGTTGGAAGGGGGAGACCTCGGTGAAGGTATTCAGAATAGATCAGGGTCGATCTGGAGAATGGCCAGGCTAAGAGCGCCCTTAACCAATGAGCATATATGAAGAATGTGATGTGAGTGAATGAAGCGAAACAGGTATGCCAGGATCGTAGCAAGTGGAAATTCATGGTCTCTGCCTACTTCTCTGGGAAACAGGCGTGAGTATGTGTGTATGTTTGTAATATTATAAATGCTAAATTTTCTAAGGATTGGATGAAATTTAGAACGGCGATAGCTGGACCACTGGAATAGTTTTAAATTTTATTTAGATGTTCCCATAGGATCAAAACTTATGCGAGTGAAATCGCGGGTTGCTTCTAGTTTATAATAAGAATAAAACTACGTGGTTAATTTTATCAAAATCGGCAATATTGATCATACTTAAATAACTTTACTCTTTTCAGGTAAAAGTAAATAAAGATGCTTTAAAAAAATCGTTGATCGCCCATTGTGAGGTTACTGTAAAATCTTTGCAGGTTGTGTTTGCCTATAATGAGGGGTTTTCACGGCCATACCAAATCATCTATAAACCCTTGAAAATAGATGTCGCTGCTGTGTACTTAACTGTAAAAATAAAGTGAAATGTAAAAGTCAACAACGAAGCGATATATTTTCGTGGTATTTTGTTACTATCACACAAAATAACATAGGTACGATGCATTTGTTGATTTTGACAACCACAGTTGAGTCAGGGCCATCAATTGAGCCAAATTGAATTAAAAAAAAAAACGAAAATGAAAAGCCCCCATTGGTTTCTTCTGTAGCTAAAGATGGGTATATAGTTTGTGCCTCTTCATATATGCATGTCGGATCCTCAAGATCCCTCCGAGCGGCAAAAGGCAACTTAGGGGCTTTCCAGTGGGTCTCGTGCAAATGAGGAAAATTCAAAAGTGGTTTCACTAAGATTTTATTCAAACTGACTTTGAACTTGATTTTGTATTTTGTTGATTAAATCGTGTGCACTCTGCCAACGCCGATGTAATAATGAGCTCTGGCGCTTTCGTACGCTCCTTTTATATCCGAGCGTCGATCGCTTTGCGTCTTTGCGTAAACAAGACTCGGGCGCATTCGTTTGGGTGGCGCGACACGACAGAATACGATTGTTCGCAGCCGTACACGTGGTGTTTATAAGCCTTCAATCTCAGTAGATCTATTCTCCAGATTCATCATATGACTTCTCTCTCCGACATACATGTGTAGACTGTTGGTAAACCTAATATTTTTTAAATTAAATAAGCAACTGCTAACAATAACAGCCTCAATGCACACTGAAATAGCTTTGTGCTCATTTAACAGTTTTTTTTATTTCTCAAAAATTCCTGTATGTGAGTTGCCCGTGTTTTCTTTTATACTACTAAATTAGTGATGTGCCTCAATAATAAAGTAGATTTTTTATCGATAAAATAAATGCTCGTTTAATATGTTTTACAAGCTATTGAAATTTGATTTATATTATTCGGGAGCCATAGCCTAGCCTAACCTAACTTTCTAACCGTTAATCCAATCACCATGAAGGTATTGGTATGTAACAAGGTAGGTAACTGTTATGATTTTAATTTGAAATTATTCATTTTATGCCATAAGTTGACGACCTCTGTGGCGCGGTGGACGAAGGTTCGCCTGTGACGCAGGAGGTTGCGGGTTTGATTCCTGCCTCAGAACAAATATTTGTACGATCTTCAGATATTTGTTCAGGGTGTTCTGGGTATTTTCTATGTTAATGCAAAATAAATATCTATGTAATGTACTGTACTAGGGATATCAGTTATCTAGTCCATATCACAAGCTGTGCTTGGCTTGGGGCTGGATAATCTTGTGTGAACTGTGTCCAGCATCAAAAAATAAAATAAAAATAAATATATATATATAATGAAATTCACTTAGGTACAATGTGAAAGAAAACACCATCTTTTCGTAAATTCGATGTTCCAGACCTTGATTTACAGCTGAAAATGTAACGATTCGGCATTTCAGTATTTGTAGCACTGTCACACTATTTTACTCTATGCGTCACACGATCGGTTCAGTCTGACAGAGCAATCGGCCCATCATGATACAATTTTATTACTAGCAAAAGCAAAACATGCTTGGTGAGGGCTAGCAAGCTTTTTTTCCCCTGATTATTTATATTTAAACAAAGACATGAATTTAAATTACTATGCTAAATTACAACGGATAGTTTTTTCGTTAAGTGTACCACAAAATTGCATGGGATAGTAGAGGACTCGCTTCGCTCGCCCTAATGATCGGGCGAAAACAGTGTTACTAACGCGTATGCCCAAATGAAATTGTGCATAGCCAGAGGGGAACGACATCTTGACATGAATTTAAATTACTATGTGATATTACAAATCTAGAGGTGTGATAGTTTTTCGTAAAAAGTTGCATGCCTACCTAGGTTGTGGGATACGTGATCACTATAAATTAACAAAAGCATTTCCCAGTTTGAACTCATTTACTCATTTTCAAGAAAAGTCGTGTCATGAGTGTCCGTACTGTGTCGTGGGATTTTCCTATTCAAATCCTATTCTTTGATTGACCAAAGAATTTAAAAAAAAATTGCTAGTTATAATTTTTTCAACGCGATATTCTGTTCACTAGATAAAGCGCTAAGTATTACTTTACCTACCATTGTTTAACATTAACATAACTTAACACACCCAACACATACCTACATAGTTGTGATCCCACACTAGGATCCCATGTGACGTGGGATAATTATGCCTGAAATAAAAAAAAAAACTATTTTACATTTTAATGACTAATGTAGTTTTTTGGCACTTAGGACCATGATTTTTGGTTTTTGACAATAACAGTGACTGACAGATATAATACATCGTATATTTCGTGGCCAGAACCGACATGGATTATGTAGGTTAGAAGGATGACGGCAGCTAAGTAAAGCGTTTTTTCCTTTCCTTTCCTTTCGTCTCTTTTGACTTGCCGAACCATAGTTTTATGAAATTATTGTATGCTTTGAACAAAATTCTAATTAAATTTTCCCAAGAACTAATCATCTCATGAGCTAGTGGTTGTACCTGGGGTACTCAAAATGTTCTTGATTTTTTCTCTATACTCTAAGTTTCCGCGTTTACCCCCTCTCTCTCCAGCCTACTACTACCTTTTACTAATCTAAAATTTCATAGTGATCCACAAAATGATCTGTATGTTATCCTCGATAACTACTCCGGAACTCCTCCTTCACAGAGAGCGTTCAACCCTTCCCCCCATACCTAGCCGCCCTTAAATCCCTTCAATGACCTTTGATGGTAGCACAGAATATATACAGTAGGCAAAGTAAGTTCCTACCAAAAAGTTATCGATACTATTAATTTATCGACTTGAGTGCTGGAAGTCCCTAGAACGGGTGTTACTGTCAATTTTGTGACATAACATGATGTTTGTACACAGAAAGCATCTATGTGTGTATAAAGATTTTTGATGTGTTGATGTTTATAGATGTGTGCGTTTATAGCGATAGAACGACTGGTTACAAAAGTGTGCATCAAACTGTAAGTGAGTGCGTGAAGCCCCCCCCCAAAAATTTCTGAATAAATATGTATCGGTTGACAGCTCTAAGGCGTCTCCCCTCCGGTACGGAGGCCTGCGTTGCTCGATGCCTATCTGTTATAGGTAGGTACCTACAAGATATTACAAGATCCACCAACTTATCAGTCAGTGGCGTAGCTATACCATCTGGGGCCCGTGGCAAATTAGTTTTTTTTTTAAAATGTTGTCTCTTTTTGGATTTTAAGCAGAACTTATAAAAATATTTTTTTCAAATAAAATAAAATACGCAGGTACAAAGTAAACAAAATAATTGAGCTCGCGGCCTCTTGGGCCGGGGCCGTTTCTACATATTTTTCTATCATCTACATACCTAGGTAGGTACCTATGCAACTCTTGAATAAAACGGATTTATATCGAGGGCCACATGGATCACACACGCTGCTTTATTCAATAATGAGGGGTTTTCACGGCCGTTTCACATCATGTTTATAGCCTTGAAAATAGATGGCACCAGCTCTGTACAAGCTAAAGTAGCTCTGTCAAAATAAAGTGAAAAGTCAACGTCAACAACGTAGTGATATATTTTCGTGATATTCACACAAAAGCACAGATAATGCATTTGTTATTTTGACAAGTATATTTGAGTCAGCGCCATCTATCGAGGCAAAAAAACTTCTTTTTTTTTACTTATTCGTTTATAAAAGCCCTCATTGCACCATTAGCGTTGACTATTAGCACATAATAAATAAGATAAATCGCCTATTCACACTAAAAATCGCTGACAGCAACGACCGAAAAAATTATTTTCAATAATTATTAGGTACCTACCTAGCCATAATATTTGATGAATGGTGTTTGACAATGTTGTCATTCAGGGTCTTTGCCAGTGGTCTCGTTTCAAGCGTCCGGTGGTAGGTAGGTTGACTGTTGGGCGACTGTCAAAGAACCCCTTCATCGAACAACGCGCAGTCTTGATAAGCCCACACTTGATCAAACATCCACATAGTAACTCCGCTGTAGGTACGATACCTACCTAGCCCAGGGCGTAGCCAGGATTGTGTAGGTGTAGGGGCCCCCTTTAGTAGGTGTAGAGCTTTTTTATGAGAGAGTTCGTCCGGGGAAGTACTCCCACTAAACATGAACATTACAGACTCATTGCAGCTACTTGAAACTCGATCACATCCGTAACTTGACTCTGTAACTTATCTAGATGTCCCAGCAACTGAAATACCCAAGCTAAAATATTAAATTTAAAAGTTTCCTAACTGTTCACAAGAAACATTTCTGAAATTTACGACTAGCTAAAATTTGGGACGTTTAAAATAAATAAAAAACCACCATTTAAACCACCATATTCTGCCGCAATGTAGTAGTGTTCGCACGAACACTACTACATTGCGACACAATAATCACAGAAAACAGTAATACAGTAAACACAGTAATCTGTGTTCCGGTTTGAAGGGTATGGGTGCCGGTGAAATTACAGGCATAGGTATATGAGTCTTTCCATCTTTATGTCTCAGGGTGGCGGGCGCAGTGCAATGCCACATAGGACGCGTACTTGGTGGACGTGACCTATGAGATAATGCACTGTTCATAGGCAGAGAGTTAACATACCGCTTAACATCAGGTGGGCCGCTTGTTCCGTCATCTAAATGTATAAAAAATAAATAAAAAAAAAACCTAGATTATATTGATTTGATCGTTGTTTTTAACATATGAGTTTCACATGAGCAATGTAGGAAGTAACATTAGTCGTGCAAATCATTCTTTTGGGTTCTCACTAAACGTTTTACGATTCATTTTTTAGGGTTCCGTAGCCAAATGGCAAAAAACGGAACCCTTATGGATTCGTCATGTCTGTCTGTCTGTCTGTCTATCCGTCCGTATGTCACAGCCACATTTTACCGAAACTATAAGAACTATGCTGTTGAAACTTGGTAAGTAGATGTATTCTGTGAACCGCATTAAGATTTTCACACAAAAATAGAAAAAAACAATAAATTTTGGGGGTTAGACCTACTACAGTAGAGCCTCGATAATCCGAACTACCAAAAAACAACCCCTGTTCGGACTCACGGAGCGTTCGGATTATAGTATGTTCAAAAAATGCAAGTATATGTTGACAGAATTTATTTATAGAGGTACTATAAGATACATATCTAAATCTAAAATTTTAGTAGCTAGTTGTTTTACCTATACCTATGTAATAACTTAGTAAACTAAGTAGCAGTTTACGCCCTCGAAAAATTTGCGATGCCTGCAGAGGGAAAATACGTCATAAGTGCCCACTATTTTATAAGAACAAATTGTAACACTTATTTATGAAAATAAATAACACAACTTGCGACAACGCAAGGGAGCTCATCCACACATCATCGACACGTGGGTATCTCGTACAGCTCGCTTTACGAGATCTTTTCTCCCCCATACGTGCAAGTTGTGGAATGGGCTCCCCCTGAGGTGTTTCCGCTAAACTACAACATGAGCCGCTTCAAAAAAAATGTAAAAAGAGTCCTTCAGGGCAGGCAACGCATTGGCAATACCTCTGGTGTTGCAGATGTCAATAGGCGACGGTAACCGCTTACCATCAGGCCGGCCGTAAGCCAGTTTGTCGAGCCATTACATAAAAAAAAAAAAAAAAAACTTGTATCTTGTACGATAAAATACGTTACTTATTCATAAAGTGATAAATTTTAGTTTGGCGGGTTCTATTTATTTTAAAGAGAAGATCCATACACTCCATCTTTTAAACTATCCAGTAGATATAGCACACTGTTCAGCTATGGTTAAAGGATGAACACGAGAGGTGACTAATACGTAACTGAAGACAAAACATAAGATCGCGGTAAGAGAGAGAGAGAGGGGGGGAGCAGTCGGCAGTTCGGATTACAGCGACGTTCGGATTAGACAGAGTACGGATTATCGAGGCTCTACTGTACTTAGAACTGAAACTCATAGTGGGGGGGCTGTTTTTCATCCTGAAACTACCCGTGCGAAGCCGGGACGAGTCGCTGGTAATTAATAACATAAAATATTTTTTATTACTTTTTATTGTTCCGTAAAAAAAAAGCAAATTTCTCTATGGATCTTTCGTCTGTCAGTCTGTCAGTCTGTCAGTCTGTCAGTCTGTCAGTCTGTCAGTCTGTCAGTCTGTCAGTCTGTCAGTCTGTCAGTCTGTCAGTCTGTCAGTCTGTCAGTCTGTCAGTCTGTCAGTCTGTCAGTCTGTCAGTCTGTCAGTCTGTCAGTCTGTCAGTCTGTCAGTCTGTCAGTCTGTCAGTCTGTCTGTCCGTGATGTCACAGTCACTTTATTCCGAAACTATAAGAGCTAATGCTGTTGAAACTTGGTAAGTAGATGTATTCAGTGAACCGCATTAAGATTTTCACACAAAAATAGAAAAAAACAATAAATTTTTGGTGTTAGATACTTAGAACCGAAATTCAAATATATTTTTTCATCAAACCCTTACGTGTGGTGTATCTATGGATAGGTCTTCAAAAATGATATTGAGGTTTCTAATACCATTTTTTCTAAACTGAATAGTTTGCTAGATACACTTCAAAAGTGGTAAAATGTGTGTCCTTACAATCCTTCCTTACAAGTCGTCAAAGTCAAAGTCATGTTTTAGTAAAACCGTGGCCGTTTTACCTACAACCGCCTGCCTACCGCTGCACCTGCCGCCACTGGTCGTCTCAACTCTCAACTGTTACATGTATATAAGATAAGATAAGATAATTGATTATTTTCAGATTTCACACATTAAAAAATTGACATGTCATCCATTTTATTAATAAATTAAATGTTATAATTAATGTTATTTAGTATACAAAGTTACAATTATTAAAAGAATGTAATTAGTATATGTAAGGGCTGAGATAGGTATTTTTATACCTTAGTAACTTCGACCAAATTATTTACGTCGATGCTTAGTAACAACATAACAATAAAGTATAGTAGGTACCTATGTGTAGTGTCACTTTGAGAGATAGAATAAGGAATAGTGTGATAAGAGACCGTTGTGAAATTAAAGAAGACGTAGTGACTAGGATTGAGAAAGGTATGCTTAGATGGTTTGGGCATTTAGAAAGGATGAACGATAGTAGATTGACGAAACGGGTACATAAGACGAGCGTGAATGGGACAGTGGGAAGGGGAAGACCTCGACGAACGTATTCAGATCAGATCAGAGACGTTCTAGAAAAAGGCCAGGTCAAGAGTACCCTTAACCGACGAGCATGTACCTATAATATGAAGAATGTGATGAGAGTGAATGAAGCAAAAGAGTGCTTCGTGATCGTAGCAAGTGGAAATCCGTGGTCTCGGCCTACCCCTCCAGGAAACAGGCGTGAGTTTATGTATGTATGTATAGTACGTACCTACGTACCTACCTAGTGCCTGGCAAAACTCAAAAGGCAATCTGCTTGATGTAGATAAGGGGGTCAATAACCGGCCTATCGGTCATGCACGCACTAACTACACTGTCATCGTGCGTAGGTAGGCTCCTAAATACTTACAAAATAAGCCGATAAAAGCTGAAAATTCCAAACCAATTCAAATTCAAATTCAAAATCTATTTCAGGCTTATTGAGAATTGTATTAAACCTAAACAAACCTTAGAAACTAACATTATACATTAACAAGACAAGTAATTAATTTAGTAAAAAATAAAAAAAACCCTCAACGCAATGAAACGGCTGAACCGATTTTGATCAAACATAGCTAAGAACAATCCCGACAAATTCACCTTTCAAACAAAAAAAAAAAAGAAAACGGTTCATCCGTTCGGGAGCTATAATACGATGCGACAGACAGACACACACATACACGCACAGACACGTCAAACTTATAAGACCCCGTCGTTTTTGCGTCGGGGGTTAAAAACACTTTATTTATAACTTAATCTAACACACGTGTTATCGCCGACGCGTCGCGGCCCGGGGGATCACGTGACAGGCGGCCCTTGAACCGCCGGAACTTCACCCCTTTCGGCCAGAAGTCAGGGCTCAAGTAGGTAGGTCTTCGGATCTTCCGTAGGGACCCTCACCATAAATGATAATATCAAAACTATTTAAGTATATAAGCAAGCATACGTCGCACAGTCAGCTTTTGTGCAGACATGGATTAGGTCAGCGGCGATAACCTCGTGTCTGGATGCAAATACACCACGAGACTTCAAGGTAACATGAAATACCTATTATCGAACAATTTCACGTTCAACCAGACTATGAAAGAAATAGAGAGCAGCAAGGTTTTTTTTTTCTTTATAATTTGCGCCGCACGGCTTGTGCATTTATGCCATTTTCAAGTATCTGTATTTTCACTATATTGTATTTTCAATATATTTTGCAACGTTACACACCTTCCAAGTCGTCAAAGTCACAGTCGAGTCATGTTTTAGTAAAACGGTGGCCAATTTTACTAAAACTTTGGTAGACAATTTCCACCAATTTCAAAAGTCACGCAATTCACTTCCATTTCATTTCACTACACTTGTGCTTAATAAACGAGCTACATTAGTTAAAATGCCACCAAAATAACACAAAATAACTCAAGAAAACACTAGGAAAAGAAATAAAATAAAAGTGGCGGGAAGAGTCAAGCAAGGGTTAAATATGGAGGCAGTAATGCTAATTTATTACCCCTCGTCACAGATTATGTAATACGTGCCACGTGCCAAATAACTTAATAAGGGTTCCGTACCCAAAGGGTAAAGCGGGACCCTATTACCAAGGCTCGGCTGTCCGTCTGTCTATCTGTCAGTCCGTCTGTCACCAGGCTGTATCTCATGAACCGTGATAGTTAGACAGTTGAAATTTTCACAGATGATGTATTTCTGTTGCCGCTATAACAACAAATACTAAAAAATAGAATAAAAAACTATTTCCTCCCATACAACAAACGTGATTTTTCCATGCGGGGTCAGTTTTTGGATGGGTGAACACTATTAGAGTGCATTTTTTTTACAAACTTGATTTTTATGCCGTTTTTATAGATAATGGTACGGAACCCTTCGTACACGAGTTCGACTGGCACTTGGCCGTTTTTTTAATCGCTTTAGGCATTTTAGAAGGCGAAAAAATACGACTTTACACCACGTAGTTTACTAGATATTCTCCTGCTGGCGTTTCGTTGACCATAGTAAATTTTGACGACCTCTGTAGCGCGGCGGGCGAAGGTTCAACTGCGACGCAGGAGGTTGCGGGTTCGATTTCCGCCTCGTAACAAATAATTTTCGCCTCGTAATTTGTACGATCTGCAGATCAGGGTCTGTTTTGATCTGATTTGTTCAGGGTGTTCTGGGTATTTTCTATATATTATAATAAAAAATATTCTATATAATGTATTGCATATTGTATATTGTATATTGTTGTATATCAGCTATCTAGTACCCATAACACAAGCTCTGCTTAGCTTGGGGCTAGATAATGTTGTTTGAATGGTCCAGCATCTTTTATGTTATTTTAATTTTATTTTATTATAGTACAAATGTGTTTTTTCGAGTTATTGCTTATAGTTTTGGGTTTTGATGGCATTTTAATGTGGTGTGTGTATTGTCTTTTCGAAAAATGGTGAACTTTTTAATATTTTAATACTATAAAACGATTAGAGTCTAAATAACATATTATTATTTTGCGTTGGTGTTTCTGGCCAGAATATACCCCTCCGTCTCCTCCCGTGGATGTCGTAAGAGCCGACTAAGGGATTACCCGGACTTGTTTGTAAGATTCTTTGGTACCTATAAGATTTTTCCTGGCTGCTAGCTTATTTAAGAATCCGTCAAACCCAGGCACTTCATACAAAAAAAAAAACGCCACGCGCTGCTCGAAAAAGCGGTTTTTATAGAATAACTCGATAATTTAAAAAACCTAAGATAAGATAAGATAATTTATTTGCCAGAACATTGTACAAAGTTCTTAAACTAGGTGCAGTCCACTACCTTATAACTAGGTATGCAAATTTTCACATGAGTAGGTAACAATAAAATGAGTAGATACCTCCGTTTTACTATAGGTATTGATCTTATTTATCCAATTGTTGACCAAATAATCTATACCATATTGATTATTGACAAACAATCGAATCTAGCCAAAAGTGAGAGGTAATTTTGTGATTATATTTTATCGAGAAAATATTGGCCTGTCGTGTTTCTGTCTGGGTGATCCCTCGGTATTATAATGTAGTATCCATGTATATTTCGTATATAGTTCGTCCGGGGAAGTACTACCTCCATAATTTCTGCCGCAAAGCAGTAGTGCTCGCTTTGCTGTGTTCCGGTTTGAAGGGTAAGGGTGCCGGTGGAATTACAGGCACATGAGACTTTCATCTTTATGTCTCAGGGTGGTGGGCGCAGTGCAATGCCGCATAGGGCGCGTCCTAGGTGGAAGTGACCTATGAGGTAATGCACTGTTCATAGGCAGAGGTTACCGGCTCGGGTCTCGATGGCGCCTCAGCGGTAATCATCAACATTACACACTAGTACCGTAATGTACTATTTCTCAGTTCAATGTACTCTGTAATCGCTCATTTAGTCATAAACAAAGTTTATCGAACGCACAATACAATGGCGTATATCGACATAAACTCACCTACTACCTACTGGCTGCTACTGTAATGGGAAATGCTACAGCCGTGCACTGATCATATATAATAATAAATAATAAATAAATAATGCTGGACAGTTCACACAACATTATCTAGCCCCAAGCTAAGCATAGTTTGTGTTATGGGTACTAGATAACTGATATACTTAATACAATACATTACATAGATAGATATTTTTTATTTATTTTTTATTTTTTGACATTATACATAGAAAACACCCAGAACTCCCTGAATAAATATCTGCAGATCGCACAAATATTTGTTCCGAGGCGGGCATCGAACTCGCAACCTCCTCAATATTGAACAAGTGAAGCGAGTTCTCAGAGTCAACTTGGAATAATCGGCGTTTGTATGTATGTATGTTTGTCCGAGCATAACTTCGGAACCGTTAATCCGATCTTCATGAAATTTGATTGGGAGGTAGATAGTATTGGTACAATTTGTTGGTAAGGTAATGAGCTATATCGGTTGGGGCGTTGTTGAGATATCGGGGTTCAAGAGGGGGTAAAGAAATAAAAGTGAGAATATCGGATTAAATGGATCAGATCATATGAAATCCCCTCGCTTCGACATTTCAAAACTATTAAAAAGTAAATTTTTATTGAATATCTCGTAAAATATAGATAACTAGCAGCGCCTCGCGGTTTTACCCGCATAGGTCTCGATCCCGTGGGGTTATCGGTATAAAAATGTGTCTATGTTTAATTCCGGGAGTCGGGTATCTCCATTCCAAATTTCATCCAAATCCGTCGAGCTGTTTCAGCGTGAAGAAGTAACAAACACACGCACACACCTATTAATATTATATAAATAAATAATAAATAAATAATGCTGGACAGTTCACACAGCATTATCTAGCCCCAAGCTAAGCATAGCTTGTGTTATGGGTACTAGATAACTGATATACTTATACAATACATTACATAGATATTTTTTATTATACATAGAAAATACCCAGAACACCCTGAACAAATATCTGCAGATCGTACAAATTAATATTTGTTCCGAGGCGGGAATCGAACCCACAAACTCCTGAGTCGCAGGCGAACCTGCGCCCGTCGCTCCACAGAGGTCTTCATATACATATACAATATGTAACTATTTCCCCAGAATTTAACACTGTATCTTAATTTTGATTGTACTAGAGCATAGTCAGTATAATGCGCGTCATGTTTCACTGCGGGGCAAAGGCTGCTTCTCTATAAGTCGCAAGTCCGGCCCCACATGGAGTACTGCTGTCACCTCTGGGCAGGAGCACCTGGCTACCAGCTTGGACCTTTTGACTCGGTTCAAAGGCGTGCAATGAGAATTGTCGACAATCCCAAGCTCACAAACGGTATTGAGCCCTTAAGTTTGAGGAGAGACTTTGCCTCTCTTTGCGTGTTCTACCGTTTGTATAATGGGTTTTGTTCCGAGGAATTGTTTGCCATGATGCCTACAGCAACCTTTTTTCACCGCACCGCTCGCCATCGGCAGAGGATTCATTCGCACACCTTAGAGCCAGGGTGGTCCCGGACTGTGAGGTTTCAGAGAAACTTCCTCCCGCGAACGCTCAGGTTGTGGAATGATGCTGAGGTTTTCCCGAGCGACTACAAATGTCAAAAGAACGCTGGCGGTCAAGCTTCTTCAGGCGTTCCAGCGTTCTTTTTAAGAGATTCCTTACTTTTCTACTTATTTAAGAGATGTATACCTATGCATTGAATGAGTGCCTAACTAGATAACTACAAATAATGTACAATTATAGTACGCGTCATGTAAAAAGTACGCTGGAACGCCTGTAGAAGCTTGACCGCCAGCGTTCTTTTTACATGACGCGCACTATAGATCAGATGAGAACGGAGACCCCTTGCTGCGCCTCGCGGACTAACGACGGCTCTTCAGCACATAGTCAACAGACAAGTTCAGACAACTGGTTAAATAAAACCAATAAACCACTTGAACAAATATCCGTATTGTCCTCATTACGGTTTTATAAATTGCTAGCTGTGTGTAGAGTTGTTTTATGCATATCGAGTCACTTTTTTTAACCTGGGCCCCAGGGTTGGAAAAAAACATGTTTTTTTCTTCAAAAAGAACAAAACACTGGTTTTAATCTTCAAACAAAAAATAATAAAAAAACATGTTTAAAATAAATTTCTATCATTTGTTTTTTTTGTGTTTCGTCATCGGCTGACCACAACCACTGGGTACTCCCTTTCATTTTCTAGTTCGTTGTTAAGTGGTACCCGAAACCACAGATAAAAAATACTCCGAAACTTAATTGTTTTCCTCATATTTTTTATCGTTAATTGAATATTCAATTTAAATAGAGTATTTAATGTAGTGTTGCTTTATTTAAATGGATACCAGAACGAAAACGAAAGATAATAAAAACCGGTCAAGTGCGAGTCGGACTCGTGCACAAAAGGTTCCGTACCTATAAAAACGGCAAAAAACACGTTTGTTGTATGGGAGATGGGAGCCCACTTAAATATATATTTTATTCTGTTTTTTAGTATTTGTTGCTATAGCGGCAACAGAAATACATCATCTTTGAATATTTCAACTGTCTACTAAAACGGTTCATGTGATACAGCCTGGTGACAGACGGACAGACCAAAAAAATCAAGTTTGTTGTATGGGACCCCCCTTAAATATGTATTTTATTCTTATTTTAGTTTTTTTATGTTATAGCGGCAACAGAAATACATCATCTGTGAAAATTTCAAATGTCTAACTATCACGGTTCATGAGATAAAGCATGGTGACAGACGGACAGAGCAAAAACAAACACGTTTGTTGTGTGGGAGCCCCCTCGAATATTCATTTTATTCTGTTTTTTAGTATTTGTTGTTATAGCAGCAACAGAAATACATCATCTGTGAAAATTTCAAATGTCTAACTATCACGGTTCATGAGATACAGCCTGGTGACAGACAGACAGAGCAGAAAAAAACACGTTTGTTGTGTGGGAGCCCCCTCGAATGTTCATTTTATTCTGTTTTTTAGTATTTGTTGTTATAGCAGCAACATAAATACATCATCTGTGTAAATTTCAAATGTCTAACTATCACGGTTCATGAGATACAGCCTGGTGACAGACAGACAGAGCAAAAAAAAACACGTTTGTTGTGTGGGAGCCCCCTCGAATGTTCATTTTATTCTGTTTTTTAGTATTTGTTGTTATAGCAGCAACAGAAATACATCATCTGTGAAAATTTCAAATGTCTAACTATCACGGTTCATGAGATACAGCCTGGTGACAGACAGACAGAGCAAAAAAAAACACGTTTGTTGTGTGGGAGCCCCCTCGAATGTTCATTTTATTCTGTTTTTTAGTATTTGTTGTTATAGCAGCAACATAAATACATCATCTGTGTAAATTTCAAATGTCTAACTATCACGGTTCATAAGATAAAGCATGGTGACAGACGGACAGAGCAAAAACAAACACGTTTGTTGTATGGGAGCCCCCTCAAATATTCATTTTATTCTGGTAAAAAAAAATGCACTCTAAAAGTGTTCACCCATCCAAAAACTGACCCCGCAGATCGTTGCTCAACCTACATTTGGAAAAATCACGTTTGTTGTATGGGAGGAAATAGTTTTTTATTCTATTTTTTTGTTTTTGTTGTTATAGCAGCAACAGAAATACATCATCTGTGAAAATTTCAACTGCCTGACTATCACGGTTAATGAAATACAGCCTGGTGACAGACGACAGACGGACAGCGGAGTCTTAGTAATAGGGTCCCGTTTTACCCTTTGGGTACGGAATCCTAAAAAATACCTACTTTAACAATTTAGACATGAGTGAAAGTCTTTCTCAATGTATCTCTTAAAATGGATGCTCAAAAATAGTTTCCTAAATATTTTTTGTACAAAAGGCGTCTATACAAATAAAGGAATGAAGTTACACAGGTGTTACACTATTTAGACAGTGCATGCCGTGTCCTAATAGTTCGTGGGCAAACACACGGTTTATTATGTCACCCGTGTGTTTGCTGATCTCTTTGTAATCCCTCAGGAATTTCAACAGCGTCTGGAACATAATGTATAGATAATTCTATTCTATTCTATTTCTAACCCTTTGTGTCCCACTGCTGCAAAGTTATGGTGGTTGATCGCTCGGCTTAGGTGGAGCTAACTGGAGCACTAACGCTAACGAGCTAACTGGCTTCACCTTTGATGACTTCTGTAGCGCGGCGCGCGAAGGTTGGCCTGCGACGCAGGAGGTTGCGGGTTCGATTCCCGCCTCGCAACAGATATATGTGCGATCGCAGAAATCACGGTGTTCTGGGTATTTTCTATGCATAATAAAAAATATCTATCTATGTTATGTATTGTATTAAGTATATCAGTTATCTAGTACCCATAACACAAGCTCTGCTTAGCTTGGGGCTAGATGATGTTCTGTGAACTGTCCAGCATTATTTATTTATTATTATAAATATATATAAAACAAAGTCGTGTTATTTACACCACTTATAACTCAAGAACGGGTGACTCGATTTGGCTGAAAATTGGTGGGTAGGTAGCTTAGAACCAGGAGATTGACATAGGGGGGAGGGGTAGGAGGGGTGGGGGGGTTCACCGGCGGGCTACCCGTGCGAAGCCGGGGCGAGTCGCTAGTTTATTATATTACGAGCAATGGATCATGTGAGCCAGACGTGCTAAGAAGGATTGGCATGGCAAGGAATGCCATGTCGCAGCTGCATAAGATTTGGTCAGATAGGAGCATAATATCCACAACACAAGAGCTCGTCCGGGGAAGTACTACCACCATACCTATTTCTGCCGCAAAAGCACTAGTGCTCGGATTGCTGTGTTCCGGTTTGAAGGGTAAGGTTGTCGGTGAAATTACAGGCACATGAGACTTTCATCTTTATGTCTCAGGGTGCCGGACGCAGTGCAATGCCACATAGGGCGCGTCCTAGGTGGACGTGACCTATGAGGTAATGCACTGTTCATAGGCAGTGGTTACCGCTGGGCCATCAGCTTGTTCCGTCATTCAAGTAGTATATAAAAAAAAACTTAAATTGATCACCACCTTGGTTTTCGCCATCTTTCAGTACGAAGTACTTGGACGTTGAAGAAGGCGGACCGATTGCGTATAGATGTATGGGCTCTATTGTTTCGGGAGCCTATCTTGAGTCCGAGGAGGTTGGCTTGTAGAGTGCCGAGTGAAAACCAGATGTGTCTTGTCCAAAGCGTTTAATGGGATACATACAGTGCCGAATCCTCGCTAGTTAGTTATCATAGTATGAACAGTAATACAGAAAAATTAAATCCATTTCTAGAGCATTCGTCCATCTTGTAGAACAGCAAAGACGATACCATATATTGATCAACCACAGATAATAATTCCCACAGATAATAAACAATAATGTGGTAGACGCCACAGATGCATTTGAAATGTGGTGCTGGCGGAAAATGCTCCGAATCCCATGGTGCTCATCGCACCAACGTTTCAATCCTCCACGAACTCAACATTGAGACCAGACTTTCCACCACATGTCTCCGCAGGGTCCTCGAGTTTTTTGGCCACATTGCCAGGAAGGAAGGTGGCAATCTTGTAAAGCTGGTGGAATCTGGTAAATTGGAAGGAAAGAGACCGCGGGGACGGAGCCAAGCGCTGGAGCGATCAAATTAGCTCTGCGCTCGATTCCAGCGTGAGCGACGCCATGTGGATAGAAGGTAGTGGAGGCAGATCATCAAGTCCAAGGTCGTACATAAAGGTCACGACCCTCAGCAGTGAGGTAACCGACGCAAGGAGGGGAGGGTGTCCCACTGCTGGGCAAAGGCTCACGTACCTGGATCAATTTCTCACCGATAACCTGAGGGATGATCTCGACCTGGAAAGAGAGCGTGGCATTGTGTGTTCGCGTTATACTGGCACGGAGGTTTGCAATGTGTACTGAACAGGTGAAGGTAACGCTCTTTAGAACATATTGCTAGTCCTTTTACACTTGCAGCCTCTGGACCAACTATACGCAGACAGCATACAATGCCTTACGCGTTCAGTACATCAAGGCGTTCAGGGTGCTGGTGGGGCGGCCTCGTTTCTGCAGCGGCTCTGGCATGTTTGCGGAAAAAGTTGATGGCTTCCATAGCATCACGCGCAAGAGGTGTGCGTCAATGAGGGTAAGGGTCCGTGGAAGCCCGAACAGCACCGTGAACGCGTTGTCGGACAGGTGGGACTGTCCTATAGCAAACCACTGGATGCGCCTGCATGTTGGGTTTGCGAAAAATGATTTTATTTAATTGTAAATGTGCCTCCCTACTAACATTATTATAAGCGCAACTAACAAAATATGGACAATGTCTGAAATAAATAAATTGAATTGAATTGAAAGGCCTCCCCCCATTCCGGTTCAGTAGTAGTAGAGCTTTTTTGTGAAAGAGTTCGTCCGGGGAAGAACTACCACCATACCTATTTCTGCCGCAAAGCAGTAGTGCTCGCTTTGCTGTGTTCCGGTTTGAAGGGTATGGTTGCCGGTGAAATTACAGGCACATGAGACTTTTCATCTTTATATCTCAGGGTGGCGGGCGCTGTGCAATGCCACATAGGGCGCGAACTAGGTGGACGTGACCTATGGACTGTTCATAGACAGAGGGTACCGCTTATCATCAGGTGGGTCATCTGCTTGTACCGTCATTCTAAGCAGTATAAAAAAAAACACATCATAAATTATAATGTAGTTTGTTCTCACAAGTCTTTATCACATTCTTCACTAATTCTTCTAAAGTGCGTTTAATAACGCCCTAATAGATTTATAGCTCTTCAATTGAGGAAGGGACGCGACAATTACAGCACGGAAGCGTCTAGCCAACTCAAAATATGTGGGAAAACAAATGTAGTGTGTAGAAGAGACGCTTACCAGCTGCCGTAATGCAGTTCACCGTTATCCCGTACGCCGTGAAGCCCGAAGCGGTGGTGGAGTACCTCAAGCAGAGGGGTGAGTCTGAGTTTTGCAAACACCATCGTAACGGTGAACGTAACACGATCGTACGTGTATAACATAATAACTAGCTATTAATCAATGCCAAAAACGTCACAGATTAATGGCTAGTTACTACGCAATACACGTACACTCGCCGTTACGATCATCGTTACGATGGTGTGTGTAAACTCGGACTTGCCCCTCAGAAGACAGGGCTAACCATGAGGGTCGAGCAGTTGGCGTCTCGCCATGATGTCAATTTTATTTCCTTTATGGTGAGGGTGCCGACTGACCGTCTATCGACCTTCATGAATGGAGAGTTCTGGCTGAAAGGTAACAAGTTTTGGAGGTTCATCGGACGCCTGACACGAGACACTGCTCAGGTGCGTCATACGTCGCCGTCTAAACGTGTGCATTAAAGTCTAAAAGTGTTTTTATATGTATGTTAGTTTTTTAACCCCCGACAAAAAACGCACCTTGTGTTATAAGTTCGACGTGTCTGTGTGTGTGTGTCTGTCTGTCCCAACGTAGCTCCCAAACGGCTGAACCGATTTCGTTTTTTTTTTGTTTGAAATGTGTATTTGTCGGGAGTGTTCTTAGCTTTGTTTGATCAAAATCGATTCAGCCGTTCAGCGTTGAGGGTTTATTTAATTTTTACAAAATTAATTACTTTTTAAGGTCTTAATCTTGCAATGGGCTTATTGTTTAGGTTTTTGTACATTTTCCTATTGGAAAATAAATAAATATAAAAAGCCTGAAAAGAAACCTGAAAGGAACCTGAGCCTGAAGCCTGAAGAAGCCTGAGGCCTGAAATAAATATATTGATTGATTGATTGATTGATGGTAATCTTGAAACTACCGCGGGGCTAAGCAAACCGGTTGTTATTATACCGGCGGAAAACTCAATTAGTAGAAATTTCCTAACTATTCTACACGTATATAAAACTAGAGTCCGTCCGCGGTCCGCGACACAATAATTACAAAAGCAAAAAATTAAGTACACTAGCGTCGTCTGTCTTTCCTGAAAACTATAATCAGGGTCTCTTCAAGGCTAGAGTGAATAGGTGCCTTCTAGACCTTTGTGCTCCATCTTCGGCCACATCGTCACTTACCAACAGGCGAGATCGTGGAAAAACAAAAATCTAATATTATTTATTTCTATTATTATCAATTGTTATTATAATTTTAAATATTATTTACTTATTTAGTAGTAGTAGAGCTTTTTTGTGAAAGAGTTCGTCCGGGGAAGTACTACCACCATACCTATTTCTGCCGCAAAGCAGTAGTGCTCGCATTGCTGTGTTCCGGTATAAGGGTGCCGGCGAAATTACAGGCACATGAGACTTTTCATCTATGTCTCAGGGTGGCGAGCGCAGTGCAATGCCACATAGGGTGCGTCCTAGGTGGACGTGACCTATGAAGTAATGCACTGTTCATAGGCAGAGGTTACCGCTTAACATCAGGTGGGCCTCTTGCTTGTTCCGTCATTCAAAAAGTATAAAAAAAAAAAAAAAAAAAAAAAACTAATTGTTAATTTATATTGTCCTCTATTGTCTCTATATCTTGTCTCTTGTGCTGTATAGTAAATGTGTACGTGTAATACTATTACCAAATAAATGATTATGATTATGATTATAATTATCATAGTTACAAAAAAAAACAGGCAAAGAAGCAATAATAATAAGTTTTTTGTGAAAAATATATATTTCAATACAAGCTCTTATAAAATTAGTGATCGTAACCGTGTGATGATCGAAATGAGCCTGAACACGGCCAGTCTACTATTATCCATCGAGGAGTTCCGTTGTCCACCTTCCGTCTCCATCATCAGATCATCTCGCTGACACCATCATATTGCATTGTCATCGGAACTTGGAAGGTATGCAAAATTTCAGTTAAATTGGTTGAGGATAACTGCTTTAAAATTCAGTTGCAAGATTCCACCCAGACATCAATATATATAAAATCGTTGCGTGACTGACTGACTGACTGACTGACTGACTGACTATCAACGCCCAGACTAAACCGTAAGTCCGAGAGACCTGGAATTTGGAGGGTACGTTCCTTTAATGGTCTAGGAGTGCACTAAGAAAGGAATTCGAGAAATTCAACCCCTAAGGGGGTGCAGTGGGGTGTTTAAGTTTGTATGGAAAGTACACGCGGACGAAGTCGCGGGCATTCCCCTAGTACTACATAAATACATTGCAAGTTAATAAAAGCTTGTAAAATACTTCAAGGACACTCTTATCATATCACATCGATACATTAATACCTAGAAATTATGTATGTTTAGGGAGATATGACGATAAAAGTTGTGTAACGAAAGGGAGTTTCAAGGAAATATTGTTAGAACTTATTTTTATCCACAGTAAATATTTACCTTCCTAAACTCGGCCCGTCCGTACCTACATGTCAACCAATAAAATCTTTATCGGTTAGGTATTATCCTTAGAATATATAATAAACCAGAATCCGTGTCACGCGTTAAAACTGTCACCTCGCAAACTGGTCTCAATGTGAATAGTTTCACCCAGTGTACCTGTGGTCGGCCTTGAGGCTAGTCGTGTCGAACTCGAAAGATTTTCTTGTGAATAAGCCGTCGTGTGTTCATTCCCGCATGTAAAAATTCTGCTAAGCGTAAAAAGAAAAAGGATAGAATCTTATTTAATTCGTAAGTATTACATTTAATAATCTTTTTGCTTTAAATAATGAATTTTGTTTACCATTCATTCTTTGGAAAAAAGTTAAGCGTCCATTTTGTCATTAAATAAATAATAAATAAATAAATAATGCTGGACAGTTTACACAACATTATCTAGTCCCAAGCTAAGCAGAGCTTGTGTTATGGGTACTAGATAACTGATATACTTAATACAATATATAACATAGATAGATATTTTTTATTATACATAGAAAACACCCTGAACAAATATCTACAGATTGCACAAATATTTGTTCCGAGGCGGGAATCGAACCCGCAACCTCCAGCGTCGCAGGCGAACCTTCACCCGCCGCGCCACAGAGGTCGTCATTGTTGCCAACATCTCCAAAACTTTACCCCTACTGGTGGGAAGTATGATAGGCGCGGGGGAGGCATTGTGTTTGGCGACACAGCGCGCCGTACTAATAGCATCGTACGCACCTTCTGGTTTATTCTATATACTAAGGTACTAACATAGTTGAAACGATTTTTTTATCTAAATATTGTACGATAGTCGTACTGTATGTAAGTATTTCGAAGCCGTATTAAGGCGCGATAGGTTCTCAAATTTTCATAGTTTTCTATGAAGAAAAAAATATATGATATTTTTGAGCTTTTTATTTAGTGAAATCAATAATTCAATACAATATTTGAATTACTTCACTCGATAAAAAAAAATAACAAAGATACCTTTTTAAAATATAAATGCTATTTTTCACTCACTTCTCTCACGTTTTAATTTTTGAAACATTTGGTTACATGTTAGTTATTATTTGAGTTAGTGAATTCATCAACAAAATTAAACAAAACTTTGAACGACATTTTTATATAATTTTTTTATACATAAAACACGGTATCAGAGCGTGCGCTCGCCTTCTTCGCCTCATACAAAAATGTTCGTTGAACCTATAGCGCCTTAAGTGTAAGGGTTAGGAAAATGTTATCTTTCGGGAAATGCTGGGAAACTTCACGATCTGATCCCACCATCTCCTTTTAATCATAGGACGAGCAGACGCACGGCTCGGTACCACCCTTACCTCCTTATATAAGTACTGAATGGATCTAAGCCCAACCAATTCCCCTACCGAAAAGAGACGTTGTCTACTTTTATTTTATTTCTTTTCCTAGTGTTTTCTTGAGTTGTTTTGTGTTATTTTGGTGGCATTTTAACTAATGTAGCTCGTTTAAAAAGCACAAGTGTAGTGAAATGAAATGGAAGTGAATTGCATGACTTTTGAAATTGGTGGAAATTGTCTACCAAAGTTTTAGTAAAATTGGCCACCGTTTTACTAAAACATGACTCGACTGTGACTTTGACGACTTCGAAGGAGTGTAACGTTGCAAAATATATTGAAAATACAATATAGTGTAAATACAGATACTTACTTGAAAATGGCAAACCCTACAAACCCATACATAGGTACACCTTTGTTCCCCGCACCTATGGGGAAGAAATTATCTCGAGAAACGAGTCGTTCGAGAAACCCAGGGTTCTATGTGTGGATAAAAATAATGCTTGCAAGGAAATGCTTTCTAATCTTATCAAACCGTATCTTAAGACTGCAATATTTGAGTAATGTAATTACGTCTAAGATAATGAAACTAAGTAGGTATCTATCTACAAAGGACAAGTTGCAAATAACAGCAACAAAGAAGACTGAATAATATGATTGTTTTCGTACATATAACTGAAAAGTAGGTAACTCTCACCTTATCTAATAATAAGATTATGAAAAAACCGGCCAAGTGCGAGTCGGGCTCGCGCACGAAGGGATCCGTACCATTATCTATAAAAACGGCAAAAAAAACACGTTTGTTGTATGAGAGCCCCTTTAAATATTTATTTTATTCTGTTTTTTAGTATTTGTTCTTATAATTCTTTATAGTACACAGAAAAAACATTACAAATAAAAATATACATTTATTTACAGAAAGAATTATACAAGGTATGTACAAAATACATATGAAACAGTTGTGCCACCTGAAGACCGCTGCAAGCGATCTAAAGGTAGCTCAACTGATCCAAATCACTACCAGACGGAAGCGTCCCTAAGATGCTGGCTGCATTGCCACGCTGAATGGCAATACTAATGCGTTGAGCCAGATAAGAGCCAGCTCTCGGGTCACGCGTCGCTTCGACCAGATGCCCTGAAAGAATTTTGAAAACGCGAAGGGCCCCGGAACCCCACGGACCCAGAGTCTCGACCCCGAAAGGCTCAAATAAGTAAGCTCTGTCGAGACTTGCATATTTGCGTCTTTTGAGGTCCTCAGCGGAATCTGCCGCCGCACCGGCCGCGGCCCTAACTGATGTCCCGGACAGATGAGATGGCGCAAGGGTATCAACGCATGTAGCGTCCCACACCAAAGGCCTACCCTTCTCCCACGGAACAAGAGTCATGCCGTCAGGCCGCTTACCATCGTCACGTAACAGACCATTCGGTTCTAGAATAGCTGGAATGTTAACGCTGGTAAGGGCCCGGCGAATGATATCATTAAGGCTAGCGTGGCGGGAAATACTACCGGCAGCCCTGGTGCACGATAATCCGTGGTGACCAAGCTGATCAACAGCAGTACCGCACTGGCAGTGATGAGGGGCACAGCACAAATAAAATAAAAACAAAATATAATAATATGTGCAAAGGCGAGCTTAACCCTAGAGAGTTTTCTTACAGCAAACCTTTGAGGCAAAAGCAATACATCATCTGTGAAAATTTCAACTGTCTTACTATCACGGTTCATGAGATACAGCCTGGTGACAGACAGACGGACGGACAGCGGAGTCTTAGTAATAGGGTTCCGTTTTACCCTTTGGGTACGGAACCCTAAAAGTAAGGTTATTGACTCGTTGAAGATCATTGGCCGCTTGTTATTGATATTATGAATTTTAATTTCTTGATAAAACATTAGATTGTATATATTTATCTGTGGTTTATCAAAAAACCCTAAATTAGCTACGCAACTATTGTTTTTATTGTGCAACAATTATTATGAGTGCTGTGGTGTGTCCGGCCAAGAATAGACCCCTCCGTCTCCTCCCGTGGATGTCGTAAAAGCCGACTATGGGATTACCCGGACTTGTTTTGTAAGATATGACCTGGCTGCTAGCTTATTAAGGTATGTGTTAGTACTGGAAGAAAGCGTTAGCCGAGTCAGTCGTGGGAAGCAATGCCGGCGATGAGCTCACCACTTGTCACGTCTATATTCCACGATGGTGCTACCCACTGTGAAAAGAGGCCCATGCATTGAGGCTCTGCCTACCCCTTCGGGGAAAAAGGCGTGTTTATTTACCTGTGTGTATTCTTTCTAATTCTGAATTTTTAGGGTTCTGTAGCCAAATATCAAAATACGGAACCCTTATGGATTCGTCATGTCACAGCCACTTTTTCCCGAAACTATAAGAGCTATGCTGTTAAAACTAGGTAAGTAGATGTATTCTGTGACCCGCTTAAGATATTTTTGGGGTTCTCCATACTTAGAACTGAAACTCATAAAATTTCATCAAACCCATACGTGTGGGGTATCTACGGATAGGTCTACAAAAATGATATTGAGGTATGAAATAAGAGAATGATAAAACTACAAAAAAAATATGGTTTACCATGTAAACTTTCACCGAAAATTAGTTTGAACGAGATCTAGTTAGTAGTTTTTTTAAATCTTTTCAATCTACAGATTTGTACCTATTTTTGTATGTTTGTATATTTGTAATGAATAGGCTCAAAAAGTACTGGGCCGATTTAAAAAATTCTTTCACCATTGGAAAGCTACGTTCACCCTGAGTGACATAGGCTACCAGGGGGGGGGGATACGAGGGGGGGGGGGGGGATACTAGGGGGGGGGGGCTGTTTTTCATCTGAAACTACCCGTGCGAAGCCGGGACGAGTCGCTAGTACGTCATAAATCGTAACCATCCAAGAACGTTTATATTATGTTACTTGCTGCTACGGAACCCTTAATGGGCGAGTCCGACTCGCACTTGGCCGTTTTTTTCTTAGCGACCTCGCTTGGTGAAAATAGGTTTACCTACTCGAGTGCCCAGTTTCAAAGTTAATAAAAAAAACTGCTCTATACCTAATCAAATCACAATGAAGGCTTTTTATTTTCGAATAAATAAACAATAAGTAGTTCCATTTGGCTCGATAGATGGCGCTGACTCAACAATGGCTGTCAAAATTAACAAATGTATTGTCTGTGCTTTTGTATGATAGTAACAAAATACCACGAAAATATACCACTACGTTTTTGACTTTGACATGTCACTTTATCTTGACAGTTAAGTACAGAGCTGGCGCCATCTATTTAAGGCTTTAAGCATGATCTGAAACGGCCGTGAAAACCTCTCATTATCATCGTGCTTGTGACATAGATGTGTGCATGCAATTATAAGGTTTAAGGCTTGTGACCACGCCAAATAACCTTGAGGAGTTGGGCGGAGCTTATTACCTCACCCCGCGCACCACACGCACTAAAAGATCGCAACATTTATACGCAAGTAAATAAATTTTCGTGCTCTTTGAATAAAAAACAAGGGATTAAAATGGTTCCAACTGCACAAATTACAGCTTCTTTTAGAATAGTTTTTCTTTTTATCTATTAACAATAGAAAAAATATCAATAAAGCAAGTTACTTCTCACATCCTGCAGATGTGTTAAGTACCTAAAAAATATCAGTCTTCTTCATGCCTTCTTCTTTTTTTTTTTTTTTTTTTTTTTTTTTTTTTTTATGCTACTTGGATGACTGAACAAGCAAGAGGCCCACCTGATGTTAAGCGGTAACCTCTGCCTATGAACAGTGCATTACCTCATAGGACACGTCCACCTAGGACGCACACTATGTGGCATTGCACTGCGCCCGCCACCCTGAGACATAGATGAAAAGTCTCATGTGCCTGTAATTTCACCGGCACCCTTACCCTTCAAACCGGAACACAGCAATGCAAGCACTACTGCTTTGCGGCAGAAATAGGTATGGTGGTAGTACTTCCCCGGACGAACTCTTTCACAAAAAAGCTCTACTACTAGTAATACTCTTCTATCGTATCAACGGTTTACCTTTTTTTGTTTAAACTATTTTAGAGTAAAATGTAGCTACTTCTACAGCATCGTCTGTGGCTTTGTTAAGGTCCTCCCTTGTGCAGGTGGTGGGACACAAGGAACAGGTGAGCAAGTGAGGCATGGACTGAATAGTAACTCCACAGTCGCATTCAGTCTAAGAGGAGTCTCGCATTCCCCATTTGCAGAGGTTTTGTCTGCAGCGGCCAACTTGGGTCAGGAGCCTGTTCATAGATTTCCAGACCAGCCACGGCAGCTCATGACCGAGGGGTAGGTGTTCCTGCGGGGTTATAAAATCAGCCGGTGGTGGGTGCGTCTCCTTCCATGCTTTGACTTTCATGGCAGTCGGGTGATCTTGTGCGGCTTGAGTTACGCGGACATAGCTCTTACGGCTTTTCAGTCGGGCTGGAAATTGGAATTTGGTGTCCAAATAGAGGGTGTCGGTTGTCAGATGCCTGTCTCGCCTTCTCTGTTGTATAAGTGACATCCCGTCGAATGGAAGGTGGAGCAATGCCTGCTAACGGGTAAAGCATGTTTAGAGGGGTCGGTTTAAAATATCAGTAAAAAGTTATTTCAACTTCGCGCTTTTTTCGAAGCTCTTTAGAAAGAGCGGCCTTAAGAGCGGCCAACCCCAATACTTTCCATCCTCGTACAAACGCTCGTGCTCGTCGTACGCTCGTCGTTAGATGTTTTGTACAAATATGTATCTTGAAGAATATATCTAGGTTCGAGGATAAACAAAATTGTATTTTTTTCACCACTAAATTCAGTATCGGCCTTCAAAAATCAGCTTATTTGCACAATTTTAACCTGAACTTTCGATGTTCATAATCTATACAAGTAAAAAAAATGCTTCCAGGAGACCTTGCCCATATTATGTAGATTCTAAATGACAGACATTTTTTCACAAACTTAAGGCTTTTTCAATAGCACGTACGTGCTGGAACAAGTTTTATGAATATTTAGCGCATTTATTGCCGTTTCGCAAGTAAGTAGCGGAATTTTCCGAATTCCAATCAAGGGATCTGGCACTGGCTCTCAATATCATAAGCCTGTATCAGTCCACTGCTGGACATAGGCCTCTACCTATGCGCGCCATTTATACCGATTTCCAGCTCTTCCCATTCACATTCTACCAGCCGCCTCACGCAGGTCGTCGCTCCACCTAGCCAGGGGGCGCCCCACACTATGTGTACCAAGACGTGGTCTCCACTCTAGAATAAGTTTACCAGCGGTTGTCGATTCTTCGGCATATGCCCAGCCCATTGCCATTTCAGCTTGCTAATTCTCTGAGCTACGTCGATGACCTTAGTTCTCTGTCGGATATCTTCGTTTCGGATTTTATCCCTCAGAGGAACTCCGAGCATAGCTCGTTCCATAGCACGCTGAGCGACCTTGAACTGATGGAGCAGGCGCACCGTGAGTGTCCACGGTCCAGTGTCTTATTATTCACACTCTTTCAAACGTTGAATTGGACGAACCTACAAGATTTTAGTTCAAATCAAGAAGGGCCTCTTTGATAAACAAACGTTGAATTGGACGAACCTACAAGATTTTAGTTCAAATCAGGAAGGGCCTCCTTGATAAACAAACGTTGAATTGGACGAACCTACAAGATTTTAGTTCAAATCAGGAAGGGCCTCCTTGATAAACAAACGTTGAATTGGACGAATCTACAAGGTTTTAGTTCAAATGAGGAAGGGCCTCCTTGATAAACATTCTCAGACCACGATTGTACACTCTCATACAAACATTTTTCAACAAGGAACCGAACCCGTGACCTCTTGTTTCTCAGCTATCTACTTGCCTATGTACCTCGTGTGAAGGCAAGGGTAACAGATGCAGAGGTCAATGAACTTACTAATTAGGGCGTACAACATATAAATTACATTGGTTTACGTAAACTGTGGCAACACGCTTGCCATATCTTTACGAGCCTTTGTCTCGCCTACAATCGTCCAGCAACCGTATTGCGACGGACAGTCGCGTAGAAACACTATTTACAAGCATTCAAAGAAAGAAAAAACCGGCCAAGTGCAAGTCGGACTCGCGCACAAAGGGTTCCGTACAAACCTGTAGGTATATAAGTAAAAGTTCTGGTATTGTTATTGCTAAATGAAATCATCATGAGGAAAGGGGTAGTAAGTTTAAAATTATTAAAATTATTTTTATTGTATGATGTAACTAAAAATTTATTTTTTCTTTATCTGTGCTATAAGACGTTGCTTCGTACCAAATTAAGAAATTCTGAGTTCACGGGAAGTACCCTGTAGGGTTTGATTCCCTTGCGAGTGTCGAAAATTTGCAGCATAAACGGCTGTATCTTTTGATTACCTTGGGTTAGAAGTTTGATTTTTTCACAGCTCCAAGGGGCAGTAGACCTAAGTATTTGATATAAATTTCAGCTTGATACCTCCACGCGTTCCTGAGAAAAAGGGTCTTGACAGACAGACAGACGGACAACAATGTGATTCTATATTGGTTTCGTTTCACCTTTTGAGGTACGGTACCCTAAAAAAGAAAGAAAATGGTAATTCGTGACGATACATAAAAAAGCAAACAAGATAAGAACTAAATAAAACTAATACAAAAATAATTACACAGAATCAAAACCTATGGCAATTTGTGTGTGCGCGTGACGTAAGCCACAAAAGGGACCCCAACTCAGCGTCAACTTGCAATGAGGGCTTTTCATTTTCGAATAATAAAAAAAACTAGTTCAATTTGGCTCGATAGATGGCGCTGACTCAAGTATGCTTGTCAAAACTAGGTTCAAAGCAGCGCTATCTATTAGCGCATGATTTGAAACGTCCGTGGAAACCCCTCATTGCTTAGCGTTTCGTGTAGTGTCATTGCTGCCTGCATTCTGGTGCATGAACCTACTGGTTTAGTAACTGTTTTTTTAAATCATAATTTGTTTTTTTTTTTTTTTTTTTTTACACCGCGGTTATAATTTTATCTTTAGTTTTTTGTTCGAACTATAAGTATACTGAAAATGTATTTAGGTTTCCAAATACACCGACACTGAATTAATGAGCGGATATTCGTATCTACGTCTTAACGGAAGATCAGCGCTGGGTGTTGTACTAATATTTATTCTGTGGCTGGGTTGCCAACGCGGCAGCAAACGCTGAGTTGGGGGGGACCCTTTTGTGGCTTACGTCGGCACACACACAAATTGTCATAGTTTTGTATCTGTGTTTTTTTTTTATTATTTTTTATTTAGTTCTTACTTTCTCTTTTGTTGTCTATGTGTATAGTTGCAAATAAATGATAAGTAACTTTCTTTCTTTCATATTTTGTATTTAAACAAGTAATTAATTTGTAAAAATTAAAACACCCTCAACGCAATGAAACGGCTGAACTGATTTTGATCAAATATAGCTAAGAACACTCCCAACTAATTCACATTTCAAACAAAAAAAAACAAAATCAAAATCGGTTCATCCGTTCGGGAACTACAATGCCACAGACAGACACACACCCACACAGACACGTCAAATTTATACTTAACACTTTTGTCGTCACCAATCCAAGTGTAGCAGTATTGCCCTAGGTAGTAAAACCTATATTATTGCATTAACCCGGCACCAGGTCAGTTATTGATAAGTAAGTCGCCTGAGTGTATATATAGCCACAGAATATATAATAGTATAAATAGAGCCATAGAGCCTATGTAGAGCCAGGTGTACCTACTCACCTTTCTAGAACCTGACTTCAGACATTAATCTGACGACCTCTGTGGCGCGGCGGGCGAACGTTCAGCTGCGACGCAGGAGCTTGCGGGTTCGATTCCCGCCTCGGAACAATATTTGTACGATCTTCAGATATTTATTTTGTTCAGGGTGTTCTGGGTATTTTCTAAATACGTATAATAAAAAAAAACTATGTAATGTGTTGTATTAAGTGTATCAGTTATCTAGTAGCCATACCACGAGCTCTGCTTAGCTTGGGTCTAGATAATGTTGTGTGAATTGTCCAGCATTATTTATTTTATTTATTTATTTATTCTGTGCTTCAGATTGGGCCGATTTTATTGATATCCCAGCTCTTTTTAATGGGATTCCAGAGTAAAACTTTGCGCGCCTTTAGTGAAAGGGTTCACCGTAAAACAATATTACTATTATCTATAAAAACGGCAAAAAAAACACGTTTGTTGTTTGAGAGCCCCTTTAAATATTTATTTTATTCTGTTTTTTAGTATTTGTTTCTATAGTGGCAACAGAAATAGGTAACTACATCATCTGTGAAAATTTCAATATTTTTTTATACTGTATGAATGACGGAACAAGCAGATGGCCCACCTGATGTTAAGCAGTAACCTCTGCCTATGAACAGTGCATTACCTCATAGGTCACGTCCACCTAGGACGCGCCCTATGTGGCATTGCACTGCACCCGCCACCCTGAGACATAAAGATGAAAAGTCTCATGTGCCTGTAAACTGTCTAACTATCACGGTTCATGAGATACAGCCTGGTGACAGACGGACGGACAGCGGAGCATTATAGGGTCCTGTTTTACCCTTTGGGTACGGCACCCTGAAAAACTGATACCTATTGCTCCGTTAGCCTTCCGATACCATAAATAAATAAACCAAAATAAATACGGAACCCCGTCCTTGGAATGTCAAAAACTGTGATTTCCTTTTAAAACTAGTACAATAAAGTAGGCGGCCGCAGACAGAGAGACCGCTCAAAACAAAGTGTAGTAGTAGAGCTTTTTTGTGAAAGAGTTCGTCCGGGGAAGTACTACCACCATACCTATTTCTGCCGCAAAGCACTAGTGCTCGCATTGCTGTGTTCCGGTTTGAAGGGTAAGGGTGCCGGCGAAATAACAGGCACATGAGACTTTTCATCTTTATATTTCAGGTTGGCGGGCGCATTGCAATGCCACATAGGGCGCGTCCTAGGTGGACGTGACCTATGAGGTAATGCACTGTTAATAGGCATAGGTTACCGCTTAACATCAGGTGAGCCATCTGCTTGTTCCATCATTCAAGTAGTATAAAAAAAAACAACGTGCCATTTGTCGCACGCACACTTTGACGTTACGTCTATTATTTATTCTGTGGTTATGTCTACGTCTACAGCACGGGAGGTCTTCAGACATTCTCACCATTCTCACGCAGTCTCAAGCAGAAGTAAGTCGCGACTGTCGCGAAATAAATAAGAATATTGGGTTAATTTTGTAAAAAATTCAAAAAACCCTCATTGCAATGAGAGGGCTGAACCGATTTTGATCAAACATAGCTTATAAAAAAAAAGAAGAAACATTCGTTCAGGAGCTATGATGCCGCAGACAAACACACACACAGACACGTCAAACTTATAACACCCCGTCGTTTTTGCGTCGGGGTTTAAATACTAGAAGCACTCGTATAGGGAAGATAAATTCGATTATTTTATTAAATAAGTAAATTTATATATACTGAAGGATATTTCAGAAGCAGTTCAAAATATAACTATTACAATACCTAACACATGTTCCCCCATCATGTATTTAAATAAACTTTATCTAAGTACTTGAACTAGGTACCTACCAATTTTTATATTCAGTTAATATCATATAATAAATGATATGTATGTTTGTTAAATTATGATCTTCTTTACTGTTTGTTTTTATATAATCGTGAAGTGTACACATGTTTTGGAATATAACCTAGTTAAAAATTTCTGTAATGTACTTTTATAATAATTTTCGGTTGTATTCTGTTTTGTGTGCCATATGTTATAAATAAATAAATAAATAATAATAATTGCATGCTTAAGCGGCATGTGTCGGAAATAATAATTAACTATACAACCACATTTTATGCAAAAATAAATTTCATTTCCATCCCCCCATCTCGGAAAGAGTATTTTTGCTCCTCGATATCTGAGTGCAAAAAAGTATAATTTAATTTAGAACATCGTATGCACTACGCGTGTGAATTTAAAACATCATTAAACCTATTTACTTCTACCTTCATGGAGCCGAATTTATGATACAACGTTTTTTAATTTGTTAAAAATTCAGACTCTGAGCCTTCTAATTCTAATTCTAATTCTAATTCTAGGTGGGGGTGCTAAGACCTGCACTGACATCCCGCTGTGGGGTGTATTGTGCATTATCGCCCTTTTTTTTTCTTTTTTTTTTTTTTTCGAGGTGAAATCTGCAAACAGATACCGTTTTGCATTGAGGGTGCAATACGGTTATGTGAGGTTCACGGACTCGTGGACTCACTAAAACACCCCGGTGGCCATCCTCTGCGCATGTCGATGGGCTCCGGGATCTCCTACGGAACGCACCGGTGCCCATCTCGCGCGACGCCCAACAGGGCCCATCCCGTGGTTGGCCAAAAAGCCAACCACAAACACTCCCTCCAAATGTGGCAGCACAGGGTCCACTCTGTGCTGCCACCATCCAAAGGCTCGTAGGAGGGTGGCCAGAGCCCTCACTCCGACCACCACGCGAGCCCAGTGACATTTCTCTCCTCCACCACGAAAACGTGCTCGTGTCATCGTGGCGAAAGAGGGAGATGTCACTTCCTACCTGGCCATCATCTATCTTCCGAACATAGCTCGGCGGGAGTGGCACCAGCTACGCCTGGAAGGTAGAGAGGGCAAACTACCTTTTCACCGTTTATTCCCACATTTGAGTTTGGATTAACCCAAAGCCAAACAAGGGAATAAACAGCCCTTCCCTGCTGTCTCATCATCCAGGCATAGTAGGGAGCCACTCTGCTTGGGTGATGAGAGGGCAGCTCCTCCCCGTTGCGAGTGGCATCACGCTCGATGGATCGAATGTGCCGCCAGTCACAAACAAGGGTACTCCACCTCACCCATCGGGCACCTCTGAGCGGCCCTCTCACTGTGCCCTCTGCTAATCAGAGGGACACGCGGAGGGCCAGCTGCCTTCCTACCCCAAATATGGGGGGAACGCCTAAGGTTGGGGTCAGGGCGATAGTCAGCCCACTCTCCAACTCCTCGCAAGTTAGAGAGCCGACACACCACCACCCTAACCCCAACACTCAATCCCGTTGGCGGTCTCTTTCCCTTTCACTGCAGAGATCTGCCATGCAGTGATCTGGAGAGAGACCGCCTGTCTTCCCTCCGTCGTATCCTCCAGATGAACCTCGAGTACACCTAGAGGATACGAAGGAAACGCCTCCCCGTTTGCAAGTGGAAGCAAACTCACGAGGGTTATGAGTTCACTGCCAGTCTCATGTGCATTATCCCCCTGTGCTAACCCTACCCCAGCCAGCTCAGCTCCTTAAAGTAACGGAGCAGGACTTTGGGTTGATGGCAACTTTGTTGAAATGTGTCTGAAGGCGTCGATGATGGAGAGCAGGATCCAAGTAGCTCCTGCAAACCCGTCTTAGCCCTGGTTTCTTTTGTGGCCGCACAATTTAAGATGACGTGCTCCACCGTCTCTTCTTCCTGCAAGCAGCCCCGACACAGCCCGCTGCCAGTGGCTCCAATTTTGTGCAGGTGATGGTTGAGGTCGCAGTGTCCTGTTATGATGCCCACCACCATACGCAGGTCCTCGCGTTTCATTTTAAGCAGTGTATTCGTCATTTTCTTGTCAGGTTTTGGGAGCATATGTTTTGTGTGCTTACAGTCCGACCTTCGTTCCCATAGCTTTTGGTGCTCCATTTCTGAATGCAATCTTAGCTTGTTTTTGATTTCCACTGTTGGTTGTTTCGATAGGCTGATGTCAGCTTGAGTCGGGATAAGTTTAGCCCCTTCCCTAGCTAGGGAGTCAGCCCTGTCATTTCCAAGACAATGGCCATTGCTTTCCGTCCATTTGATTGTGACATTATACTTCTCAGTCAGTCTCTGAAGTGCAGTGTGACACTCTGCAACCGATGTTGACCTGGTGTCCGGTCGCTTCAGCGCATTTGTGAGTGCTGCACTGTCTGTTACGAAAATAAGTTTTATTTGTCTATCAATGGTCCCTATACCGGTGGACACTATTGATGATGATATATCAGTTGCCGCTAGCTGAAGCCCCAGGGTTTCTGCTTGAAAAGCGGTGGTGGATTTATTCAGAGGTTGTGCCCTTGAGTCCAGTTTCGGGGCAGTAAAAGCCGCAGCCCGCACCTTTACTCTGTTTGGCCCCATCTGTATATATGTGGTAGATGGGCGGGGCGGAAGGAAGAGTCACCTCCGTGTCTTCAGTCGCCACTTCGTACCCTTTGTTGTTAAGATATGTGGTGGCTATTCTATCCGTACCCTCCAAGGCTTCTGGGATTTTGTTGGTCGCCTTTCCCAGTATCTTACAGTGATTTGTTATTCTGTTATGTCCCTTCCACTGGTCCGTGGATTTTATTATCAGTGCTGCCGCCGTTGCCTCCTGCTGTATGTGTATATGGAGCGGCGTCAGGCCTAATAGGATGTCTAGCGCTGCTGATGGTGTAGATTCTGAGCCTTCTTGGTGTATTACTTTATTTTGCATTTAGTCATTTCCTCGCTGAGATGAAAAGTTACGTGTTGCGAGTGCAAAGATTTTTCACCTCGTGCTCTTTTAATTCCCTCGCTAACGCTCAAGATTCTAATTTTTGAATCCTTCGCTTGCTCGGTCATCAAAATTGAGCACGCGGTTAAAAAGCAACTTTTGACTATATAACAAATAACTATTCATTAAAGAATGCTACTTTTCTACACATTGAGATACAATCGTGCATTCTAACCCTAATGCGTCAGGCAAGTTTTAGACTGGAAAAAATTCTAAAAATCCGGCTTCCTTATCGTTTCAAAGACATTTTGTGAGCCATTTTGGCAACATGACCTTTCCGAAGTAAAAAATCCTGCTGAATTCGGTTCTGAATGCTGCCAAGCCGAATTTTGGCTAACCAAAACCGAACTTCATATTTTTTTTTTATATTTCTCACAAACCATAAGCCCTACCAAAAAAGTTTATACACCATGTTATAGACAATTTTATAGAGATCCTTTTTGTACTTGACATTGTTTTTCTAACTGCAATACATTTTGGTTAAAATCGTAGAAACCGCGGTTAGGGACATATTTCTAGGAAAAAAGGGGAAAAGGGGGGAGGGGAGCCTAAATTCGGCTTGGCAACATTCAGAACCGAATTCAGGAGGCTTTTTTACATCGAAAAAGCCACGTTGCCCAAATGGATCAAAAATGCCGTTGAACTTGAAAATTTTAAAATGACCAGTCTATTTAGGTAAGTTTTCAAGAACGTTGGGAGTGACCCTTCTGTTCTCATTCTGTTTTGTGCTGGTACCCTTGAAAACGTGACTTTCCGAATATAACACAGGAAGTGGATATAAAACAAACAACTTCACTATCTGCTTGTGAAAATATAAATAACTTTCAGTTTAATCCACTCACATAACTACATACATTTTTGTATATTTACAATGTGTAGGATGTTGAGGCGCAGAGTGATCTTTTCATATTTTTTCAGTTTAAATTCATTTTATTTTATCACAGAAAATAAATATGAACGCAGAGTGCAGGCTTACAGGTGAGCAACAACTGCGGAGACTAAGATCTAGAGTCTTAAGCACCGCCGTAAGGTTGCATGCCTTTCGATCTTCTATAGGTTACTTTCGGGGAAAGTGCCAAAGGAACTACATGATCTGATCCCACCATCTCATTTTCATCACATGACAAACAGGCGTTCAGCTCGGTACCATCCTTACCTCATCAGTATACCAGCAATTCGCACTAAGCGTTTCAGTTCTACCTTTATAATGCGAACTGCTAATGCTAAGGAGTGGAATACACTAACGTAGTTTGTCTTTTATGAAAACTATAATCTGGGTCTCTTCAAGGCTAGAGTGAATAGGTGCCTTCTAGACCTTTGTGCTCCATTTTCGGCCACATCGTCACTCACCAACAGGTGAGATCGTGCTCAAACAAAGGTATATCAATGTTAAAAAAAAAACAGGAACAAAAAACTAATTAAGGTGGATGCTCTAGCTAGAGGAGTGTTTTTTTTTTGCCCATTACTGCTCATATTCACTTCTTCATATAAGTAGCGAAAGTTGATTTCGCGAGAACTAGGAAAAAACACTGTAAAAATGTGTTTAGGGGGTATCGTAGCTAAACTGATGATATATATGAGATACTGTGTTAAGTCTCCTAGTTCTTGCGAAATCAGCTTTCGCTGCCTGAATAAGTGTTGGATGGGCAAAAAAAAAACAAAAAAAAAAAACGCGCCTCAAGCGAGAGCATCCACCTTCAAATAATCGTTTTAAACTGATCCCTTGCAGACAGGATTGAATGGGAACAAAATTATAGGTATGAGGGATCGAACAGGACAGGGATCGAACTCAAGGGATCCATCAGGAACCAAGCAATGAGGGCTTTTCATTTTGGAATTTTAAAAAAAAAATGTTGTTCGATTAGGCTCGATAGATGGCGCTGACTCAAATGTGATTGTCAAAATTAACAAATGCATTGTCTGTGCTTTTGTGTGATAGTAACAAAATACCACGAAAATATATCACAGTGCGACAGCAAAAAAAATATATATCACAACGTTGTTGACTTTGACGTTTCACTTTATTTTGACAGTTAAGTACAGAGCTGGGGCGCCATCTATTTTCAAGAGTTTATGCATGATGTGTAGCGGCCATCTAAACATCCAGAAATCCAAACTCAAGGTTTGCCAAAGAGCAATGGAGCGCAGTATTTTAGGCTTTAAACTAACTGACCGCATCTGAAACACCATACTGCGCTCCAAAACCAAAGTTGCCGATGTGGGAGAGAAGGCCGCGCGGCTGAAGTGGGATTGGGCCGGTCACATTTGCCGGATGCCCAACGAACTTCGAGCCAAAATCAACACGGCATGGAGCCCTAATACAAGCAAGGCGGCGTCGCGGCAGACCACGCATGAGGTGGCGGGATGAACTGGACGCCTGAGAGGCAATGGGAAACGGTTGCACAGGACCGTGGTGACTGGCGGAAGTGGGGGGAGGCCTTTGCCCAACAATGGGACAGTATGGGCTATTGTTCGTTCGTTTCGTATGAGGTAGTGCTGGCCTCTGGTGTCGGAGTTTGTCAAGCCGCCCGAGGGCCTCTGACATGGCTTATCGACTGCTATTAATCAATAACAGCCGGGACCGACAGCTTAACGTGCCCTCCGAAGCACAGAGCGATGGAAATCCGCACATAACTTAGAAAAGTCATTGGTGCGGAGCCTAGGATCGAACCCGGTATCGTTGGATTCTGAGTTGCACTATTGAACCGTTAGGCTACCATCGCTGTTGCTGTTACCCAGTATGGGCTATTAGTAATAATAGTAATAGCAGTGTAGCGGCCGTGAAAACCCCTCATTGAACTGGTTTTGGTTTAGTCAAGCCGAGCCTTTAACTTACTCAGTTATCTAATCAGCACTCTGTACAAATATTAGATAATACATTTATCGCTTACATCCAGCAGCAATTATTACTATCATAGAACTAACATCGAACTAAGTATTTGCTTTCTTGGCTGATAAGGACGACGGTTGATAAGCTGATAGTTTGAATTTTGGGTTGTTTGTTGGGAAACAGCCTAAACCAGCCTATAGTCAGTCAAAAGTATTTTTGACAGATTACAAGTTAAGGAGGAGGTTCTCATACATACATAGACACACGCCTTTTACCCCGAAAGGGTAGGCAGAGCCTCAAATGGGTCTCTTTTTACCGTGGGTTGCACCATCATGGTAAATAGACGTGACAAGGGGTAAGCTCATCGCCGTCATTGCTTCCCACGACTGACTCTACTAACGCTTTCCTCCAGTAATAACACATTCCTTAAATAAGCTATATTCGTGTTTTTTTTAGTTGACACTTCCAGATTGGTCCCATATGGTTCTGATGATGGGATCCATGAGGAATTGAGGTAACTCCTCAAATACGATAGACGCACATATAGTGATTTCGGTATTTTCAACAACATGTGCATTTAGAAAGTGCCATTTGGTGAAACGGAACTGATGAAGAAGACCAGAGATGGCCACTGGAACTACTCAATTATAAGCAGGTACCTATCCATTTCAGTGTGACCCTTGGTGACTGATATCCGATTGAGCTGAAATTTTGCATACCTGTTAAGTACCGGTGACAATACAATATGATGGTGACAGCGAGCTGATCTGATCATGGAGACGGAAGGTGGACAACGGAACTCCTCGATGGTTAATAGGAGACTGGCCGTGTTTAGGCTCGTTGTGATCAGCTCACGGTTACGATCATTAATTTTATAAAATCTTGTACTGGGTATAAATTCCTAGCTTCGAAATCGTTGGTCCGGCTAGTTCACTGCAAGATGGCACCTGTAAATACTCCATGGCAGGTGCCATCTTACGGTGAACGAGCCGGACCGTTCACCGTAAGTTGGCACCTGCCATGGAGTAATCGTTGGTCCGGCTAGTTCACCGCAAGATGGCACCTGTAAATACACCATGGCAGGTGCCAACTTACGGTGAACTGTCCGGCTCGTTCACCGTAAGATGGCACCTGTAAATACACCATGGCAGGTGCCAACTTACGGTGAACGGTCCGGCTCGTTCACCGTAAGATGGCACCTGTAAATACACCATGGCAGGTGCCAACTTACGGTGAACTGTCCGGCTCGTTCACCGTAAGATGGCACCTGTAAATACACCATGGCAGGTGCCAACTTACGGTGAACGGTCCGGCTCGTTCACCGTAAGATGGCACCTGTAAATACTCCATGGCAGGTGCCAACTTACGGTGAACGGTCCGGCTCGTTCACCGTAAGATGGCACCTATAAATACTCCATGGCAGGTGCCAACTTACGGTGAACGGTCCGGCTCGTTCACCGTAAGATGCCACCTGTAAATACCTGCGTGCCAACTTACGGTGAACGGTCTGTGAGCTCTGTCATTTTTGATACGATGCTGCTAAAACAATCCAAGCGTGGATTGGATGGCAGAACTGAACAACATTTTCACGTTTCGTTTTAATCCAAAAACAAAATGCGGCTAATAGGAGGTTCATTAATTTCAATCTTTAAAATTCCTAAAAACTTCTTATTTTCCCCTGATAAAAGGCCTAAATTTTAGTAGTACTAGAGCTTTTTTGTGAAAGAGTTCGTCCGTGGAAGTACTAGCTACTACCATATCAATTTCTGCCGCAAAGCAATACAGTGCTCGCATTGCTCTGTTCCGGTTTGAAGGGTATGGGTGCCGGTGAAATTACAAATAAAAATAAAGAAAACCTGACATGTCAGGAAAATTCCTGTCATATCCCTAGTTGTGAGAGTTACAGCTCGGATTAGTCCCATCCCATGGGATCTACAAATACTCAGGAATACAACGATCACATAAAGTACGCCAAGGCCATGTCTTATCTCGGTGTTAAGTTGCCAGAGCCGCCGACTCAGCTAAACCTAAGCCAATCCGAGCCACAGACAATAAATAGCTATACTACTCTAGATCAGTTTACCGACTACTGGGAACCGAGTGTTTTGACTCTAGTATTTGCTGGACTCAGCCGTTTACTCGTGTTTACAAAGGGTTTACAGTTACCTTGTTGGATATAACTAAACAAATCATGACGCCAGTACGCAGAACAAAAAGCTCATTTATGAAACATACCAAACCTCTGATTTAAACTATGTAATAGGTACTTAAGTAGCTAACCTGGAGCCCAATTCTACTATTTTTAAAACAAAAACCATTCTTATTGAAATCTTTTAATTTTGACGACCTCTGTGGCGGGGCGGGCGAACGTTCGCCTGCAACGCCGGAGGTTGCGGGTCCGATTCCCGCCTCGGAACAAATATTTGTGCGATCGCAGATATTTGTTCAGGGTGTTCTGGGTATTTTCTATGTATAATAAAAAATATCTATTTATGTAATATATTGTATTAAGTATATCAGTTGTCTAGTACCCATAACACAAGCTCTGCTTAGCTTGGGGCTAGATAATGTTGTGTGAAATGTCCAGCATTATTTATTTAATTTATAAAATGAGTGCGAATGAAATAGGTTTTTTATGAAAAATATATTATTCAATACAAGCTTTTATAAAATTAGTGATCGTAACCGTGTGCTGATAAAAATGAGCCTGAACACGGCCAGTCTACTGTTATCCCTCGAGGAGTTCCGTTGTCCACCTTCCGTCTCCATCATCAGATCAGCTCGCTGCCACCATACCTATTTCTGCCGCAAAACAGTAGTGCTCGCATTGCTGTTCCGGTTTGAAGAGTATGGGTGCTGGTGAAATTACTGGCACATGAGACTTTTCATCTTTATGTCTCAGGGTGGCGGGCGCAGTGCAATGCCACATAGGGCGCGTCCTAGGTGGACGTAACCTATGTGATAATGCACTGTTCATAGGCAGAGGTTACCGCTTAACATCAGGTGGGCCATCTGCATGGCCCGTCATACCAAGATGTATAAAAAAAACATCATATTGCATTGTCATCGGAACTTAACAGGTATGCAAAATAGTGCTGGATAGTTCACACAACATTATCTAGCCCCAAGCTAAGCAGAGCTTGTGTTATGGGTACTCGATAACTGATATACCTAATTACATAGTTTTTTTTTTTTTTATTATACATAGAAAAATACCCAGAACACCCTGAACAAATATATGCGATCACAAATATTTGTTCCGAGGCGGGAATCGAACCCGCAACCTCCTTCGTCGCAGGTCAAGCTTCGCCCGCCGCGCCACAGAGGTCGAGTTAAATAAAAGCTTGTAAAAATAACGCTGGTGGCTAGGCGTTCTCCTGCGTTCTTTTTACATGACGCGTACGATTTTAACTGTTGCCGGAAAAAGGACAAAAACTAAGTACTTACTTTTTGAACATGTGTCTTCCCGCTGGGTAAAAGCCACTTCCTAATTCTTCCATTCATCCCGGTTTTTGACTGATTAAGGTTTTAGCCTCGAGGTCGCCCCGCCAGCCAACACCTCGAGCGCTGACGGTCTTTGCCTTCTGTCCTCGGGCACCCTAGGAGTAACGATACTCGCCCACTTCTCGGCGTGGATCAGACTTACGAAACCTCATCATCATCACCAGCCTTATACGCCCACGGTTGAATGAGGCCTCCCCATAGAATACAATGGGAGGATTTACTATAATCACCGTTTTTTATCTTTGTGAATGACTGTTCAAGCAGATGGCCCATCTGATGTTAAGCGGTAACCTCTGCCTTTAACAATGCATTGTCTCATAGTTCACATCCACCTAGGACGCGCCCTATGTGGCATTGCACTGCGCCCGCCACCCGGAGACAAAGATGAAAAGTCTCATGTGCCTGTAATTTCACCGGCACCCATACCCTTCAAACCGGAACACAGCAATGCGAGCACTAATGCTTTGCGGCAAAAATAGGCATGGTGGTAGTACTCCCCCGGACGAACTTTCACAAAAAAGCTCTAGTACTAACAACCTTGTGCTAACCTAATCATTTGTGTAATGCAACTATGTAGTGTAATCCTAATAGGAATATTTAAAGTTAAAAAGATATGGGTTACCGATTAGTATGTCAAGTTGACTAAGCATTTTGGGTTTTCGAGAAGGATAGGAATAATAAGTTTACGGGGGAATGCAACATAAATAAAAACAAAACATATTTAACATATTTTGACTATAATTCAAATAAAAAATGCAGATGGAAATTAGAAAACCTTACAAGAGAATGCCACTTATTGGACCTTCATTTTGTTGTCAAAAAGAAAGAGACGAACTTAGTCAATATTTGGAAGATTAACTTAATAATAACTGAAATTAAATAAAAAATTAAATACTTAATTACAAATGACGTAGGTGCTACAAACCTAGATTCTAATGTCGGTTATAAAATAAATGACTCATGTAAAGAACTAAACATTAAGTTACAAGTAATCATATAATATGTTTGTTTAAATACAAAAGAAATTAAATAAATCAGTTTAATGGTTTATGTTTCTTAATGAACTGATAATAAATAATATTCGTGAACTTAATGAAAAAACGCTTAAAACTAAGTATTTTCCTTAATATTAGGTACAAAATGTTTAACTTAATGGTCATCATGCAACGAGTTGACGAAATGGAGAAAAACCAAAACTATTACGTACCGCAGCAAACAATACAACATACCATCTCGTTTCTACACTACAATAAATAAACGGCAAACCGGGCAACAGTAAACATGTCATTTTATTGAAAATACGATATCTGTATGTAAAGTAGTAATATTAAAGAATTTAAGGAGCCGCGAGCAAGCAGTCTCTTGCTAATAAGAATCCAAGCGTTGGTCCTTATCTATCAGAATTTCTCCTAATCACTTACATTGGTCCCTTAATTAAAACTTTAAACCTTTTTTTTATATAAATATTATAAAATATCACACTTTAAATTCAAGAAAACTATCCTACGTCGAAACTAATTACTTAGCTTTGTCAAGTACAAATATAATTAACCGCGCCAATTTGAACATTTTATTCAGAGGACAATAAATAAACAAACTATCTATCTTGATAAACTAAAAATTAAACATAATCAATTTACATATATCTGTAAAAGGCACATTGTTTTTGTTGGCGCGGGTTGTGGCGGCTGGAAGCGCGTGGAGGATGCCGCCATCAGCCCGCGCCATCGGGGTCGACGCTATCCTGTCACCTATAGAATACCGTAACGTTTTTTATATTTATATTATTCATGTTATATATCTTTGTATATGTTTATAACGCACGGACCTCGGGAGCTCGGCAGGCGTACCTCAGGGCTCTGAACGGACCCGATCTCTTTAAACGCCGCGGCGTACACTCAGATACACGGCTCGGTTAGTCGCGAGGACGAAAAAACAATCAACACAAAACCCAAACGGGTTTCGGCTCGCTCGTCCTCCCGACCGAAGGTAGAAAACGAAAAAATATTGCAGACGAGTCGTGAACGAGAGGGGCGATCCGCGGCGGGCTTGATAGGTCTCAGTTGGCCGCGAATTGAGGGGCCCAGTGGTGTCAATTAGACCTGCGGTCACCGCAGCTTGAGCAGCGGCCAAATGGACACTTGAAATGATACAGTCTTACCCAAAATATAAGTCCGATCGACTGTTTTCGTTACCGCAGAAAAGCGCAGACTGATATCCGACAGTATCCGAACGTATAGTATAGCTCTGTCCCGCTGATATCTAAGAGTCAACTGATGAACGACCGGCCGCAATTTTTCCGCGAAAGCGATTAAACAATAACAGCGCAAGATTTTAGCGCGCGATTGCTAAGTTACATTCCAGCGCTATATAAAGTGGTCTACGGCGCAGGTATATCGGGGCGACTTATATTTTGGGTAAAACTGTACGAATCCGTGTGGATTGAGCAGATGAAACATGTAAGAACAGGCCTAAAATGTAGAACTGCAGCCCAATGAGCTCCCGAGGTGATGCGGCAACCGACTCCGTCCACAGGACACGAGGACTGAGATTTGTTGGGGTATAAACGTGCGGACGGAAGCCGGCCGCGTGGAGCGAGCCTGCAACGAGCTCCCTGCCGGCCAGGGCCTCGTCCGAATGCGGTGCAACATCGCAGCTGCTGGCTACAACAATTACAGTTAAAGAGACTCGAAATAAATAATAAATTATTATCTTAAATCCTTAAAAATAGATCACGAGCGCCTTCTCGCGGTACGGTACCGAGCGCGGATAGGCAGTTACAAATAAATAAATGTTCTATAAGCTAACTTTACAACACCACCGCTCGGCGGAGATCGCGTGGAAGACTTCCGCGAGCCACACGTCAATAAATAGGTATCTAACAATATAAGGTGCCATTTACAAATGAGTGCCGACCATTATACCTTAATCACATTATTCACACCGCAAACTTTCGAGACGCCAGTACACACTTCGTTATCTTTATAAATTACAGGGCGAAGTAGTAACAGGGCATCGACAATCTGGAGATCATAACTTGAGCGTGTGCGGGCGCGGCGCGGCTGGAAGACGACGAGAGGCACTAGGGTGACGGAACTTAACGCTAGCTCGATATAAGTTAACTTAGGACTAGGAGCGCGGAGCTAGGCGATCACGAGGTCGCCGAACGCGCCGGCGAGACGGTTGAACACGGGCAGTCGCTCCTCCTCGGAGTCGGGAGATTGCGGGCGGCGGAACGCGAACGCGGTCTGCGCGGGCGGAGACATGGCCGGCGGCGAGTGCGGCGAGCGCGGAGATCGCGACCCGTCACTGCCGTAGCCCAGCGAACCGCCCGACGATGAGAGCGACGCGACGGAACCACCTGGCGACGGCGGCTCACGGCGGCGCGCTTCCTCCGCATTGTGGACGAAGTGGCAGCGTGGCCCGTACGGACAGAAGCCCACCGAGTGGAACGTGCGGCACAGCTCCGTCTTGTACTTGGGGTGGCGCTGCAGATTGCGTAGCTCACGCATGCCGTGAGCGAACTGACACTTGTCGCCGTATTTGCAGACGCCGGCCTCCTCGAAGGGGCGGCACAGCTCGGTCTTGTAGCGGCTGGTGGCTTGCGGCGGCTGCGCCGGCTCGCTCGTGGTGCGCTCGAGGCGGCGGTGGCTCAGCCGGTCCAGCAAGCCGGCGAGCGCGCGGTGTGCCGGCACGGACGCGGCGCGCGTCAGCACTGGATGCTGCTCCCAGCTCACGGCGCCTCCCAGGCCGGTGGCGCCGGTGGGCCCGATGCCGTTGCTCAGAGCTCCATTCATCGTCTGCACTGGCCGAGATTGGTTCTGGAATAAGGAGAAAAAAACATGTTTACTACTTTGATTACGTGATAGGAAAAGTAAAATTCCTGATGAGAATGGACTTTATTTACAATATTATTTTTCAGGCCAGCTGACCAAACTAAATGAGGACAGGTGGGAACACTAAATAAATTCAAGTGCGAGTCGGACACACGCAAAAGAGCTTTTCATACTACGGGTAAGTTTGTTTGTAAAAAAAACAAAATGCTTTACGGTACTGTACTGATCTAGTTAGCTGCGGCGTATTTTGCAAATGTATCATCTCCGTAGCAGCTGAACAGATTCACAGCTGGACAGAGTATAATCTGATTCTCGCGTCTGCTTTAACAAGCTTAGTACATTGACTTTAGTATAACCGAAAAGCGCCCCTAGCGGACACCTAGAGGACCTCAACTTCCATATAAAAACCAGTGTAGTGTACACCACAAACCCGTAAACTTTCTAAATTAGAACCTCTGAAGAAAAAAATAAAATAGGGCACTCGAAGGTTGGTGGCTTGCAGACAGCTAAGAGAGAGATAGGGTCTCATTTCACCCTTGGTGTACGGAACCGTATCAATTGGGTCAGATAACGGGGTAGCAGTGAAGCATGAACGAAATTAAAACAAACCAGGCAACAGGTTCTTTTAATTTTGGGTGATTAGAACGTCAGGGTATTCCTGTCCATTTAATGCCGGTTTTTCTGCGCAGGAACACTATGTTTGACAAAATAAACGATTCTGGGGCTTTCGTTTAGCATTCAACATTGTAAAAAGTTTTTTGAGAAAAAATATTTTTTTCAATACAAGCTTTTATAAAATTAGTGATCGTAACCGTGTGCTGATCAAAATGAGCCTAAACACGGCCAGTCTACTATTATCCATCGAGGAGTTCCTTTGTCCACCTTCCGTCTCCATCATCAGATCAGCTCGCTGTCACCATCCTATTGTATTGTCATCGGAACTTGACAGGTATGCCAAATTTCAGCTCAATCGGTTGAGGATAACTGCTTTAAAATTCAGTTTGCAAGATTCCACCCGGACATACATACATTGCAAGTTAAATAAAAGCTTGTAAAAATAAATGTTTTTACTATATTTTGTGAAGTTGAAAAAATGTATTGAATCTGGGCCGAAGGGTCGCCGGGCTCGGGTACCTGCCAACGCACAAAAACTGTTCCCAGTCGAAGGTATCGCCGCCTACCTGCTCAGCTTCATCTCGCTTACACTAATGGCCCCACGTTTTGGAACGGTTAATATTACCCAATTAAACCAGGCTCAAAGTGCTTATTTCAGAGCTCTGGGGTGAGTCGAATTTTAATGGTATCCTTAACCAAAGTTCGTACGGTCCATGAATTATTAATATCGGTAAAATTCCTAGTCAATATTCCCAGTACGGGTCTTCGGGTGACGCTGGCGCTGTCGTATCGTCCTCACTTACAGATGCAAATGTTTTATGTAGTCTTTTGTTTTGTTGGTACGTCGAACCTGGCGCTCCGGAACATCACCATAACAATGGCGGTTGCTCACGCGAGAGGCAGTTGACACGGGCACCGGCACTCGGTGTGCGACAATCAAGGCGATTGTGCTGTGCACTATTGTTCAGTCGCCGGTCGCCTGTCGCCGCGTCCGACTGAGACGAATAATTGTCGCCAGGTCATTCGACTACACTACACCTCTCTAGCTAGTTGAGGGGCAACGGTCGAAGCGTGTCGTGTTGGGTAACAGTACTCCTATGATCTATTCGTGATCCATTCGAAGCCTGCACTGTACGCATCATTTGCAGCCTACGGTTTGCCTAGCTGTGTCGTAAGAACTTCATTGTTTTGCATTCATGACGCTCAGCGAACCTCGCTTTATTTATTGGATAGGGCCGTCTATTTGGATTGTTATTTCAAGACAATGATCGGTCTACGCAGTTTTGCAACGTTGCGTTGTCGAGCACAGATGTTTAGCCATTCTATGAGGCTATGTTTGAGGCCCGTGAAGACCGGATTATATTGGAACTCGACGCAAACTAAGAGATATTATAAGGTAATACGACAACTACACGTCATTGTGGCTCTAACCGCCTCTGCCTTGTCCGTAGATCATAAAACATTTGCAGTAAATAAACACTAAGAAAAGTATTCACGAGTAAACTATTAGTTTTATCGGTCAACAACCATCTATTAGCTAACTATTGGCTTACTATCAACGTCGTGTACTCATAGAAATGACCGAACGACTATTTATGTAGTAATTTATTTATTTACTTGATATGCTTAGTGACTGAGTCATAAAGTTACTCGAAGTCACAAAAACAAATGCAAAACTGGATATTTTAAACAATGTTTGCGGTCAGAGTAGCACCGGCCATCATCTAGTAAACAGTTACAAACACACGCTTTTAGTGGCGTATATCATGTAGTTTATTGTTACCGAGATGTGGGCACTAATAAACGTCACCATATTCTTTGTACAAGGATCTGCTAAGCGCAGATGATGAAACACAATGGTCTAGAAGGCACCTATTTTGCCTTAAGGAGACCCATTATAGTTTTCAGGAAAGATCCTTTAGCTAAAAATATACCCGTAAAAACCAAACAATAAGTTGATGTAGACCCTCGTGACCGCGATCTCACCTGACGGTAAGTGACGATGTGGCCAAAGATGGAGCACAAAGGTCTTTGAAGGCACCTATTCACTCTAGCCTTGAAGAGACCCAGATTATAGTTTTCAGGAAAGACAGACGACGTTACTGTATTCCACTCCTTAGCAGTTCGCATTATAAGGGTAGAACTGAAACGTTTAGTACGAATAGAAGGTATATTAATGAGGTAAGGATGGTACCGAGCCGTGCGTCTGCTCGTCCTAAGATGAAACCGGGACGGTGGCAGCAGATCGTGAAGTCCCTGGGAGCATTCCACGAAATGTAACATATAGAAGATCGAAAGGCATGCGCCGTTTTAAAACAATTCAAACATTAAATCAAACAAAAGCCGTCAGTAACGTCAAAGGCGAAAGTGTAGCAAACAAAATTAGCGTAACGGTGCAATCGCGGGTGAAATATTGCAGTGAAAAGCCAGGGGTTAAGTCAGTGGCGCGCAAGAGTCGACGGAAAACAGCCAATGCGTAATTATTAGAGAGTTATCAGAGCGGAACATTGGTTAAACGTTGCTTTCCATCGGACGTTGCTCGCGCAACCGAGCTCCAGGGTAAATTCAAATCACTGTCGGTTTCAAATAGCCGTGTTGCGTTTGGAGCCCTGCAGTGGGCAATCAGACACCGCCACGCATCATAATAAATAACACATGTTAGGCCATTAGTTATAGCGTCAACAGTTTACACTTATAGTGCATGCATTTCGATCTTATATAGGTTACATTTCGGGGAATGTGCCCAGGAACTACATGATCTGATCCCAACGTCTCCTTTTCATCATACGACAAGCAGGCGCACGGCTCAGTACCATCCTTACCTAACCAGTATACCCGCTAATTCGCACTAAGCGTCTCGATTCCACCTTTGTAATGCGAACTGCTAAGGAATGGAACAAGTTGCCGTCGTTTGTCTTTCGTGAAAACTATAATCTGGGTATCTTGAATAGGTGCCTTCTAGATCTTTGTGCTTCAACATCGGCCGCATCGTTACTTACCAACAGGTGAGACCGCGGTCACGAGGGTCTTAAACAACTGTTTGTTTGGTTATACCAGTATTTAGGTAAAGGATGCTTGTAACAAACTTTTCCAGAGGACAGGTCGCTTTGCGCCTCGCGCTCCGCTGTTTGCAGGGCGGGTTAGCGCGCCGCGCCGCGCCGTGTTGTCAACGAGACAAACATGCCGCCAGCTCGAGCGGTGTGTTTGTACACTTCATTATAACGGTGGCAGCAAGTTGCATCATCAAATATGGAGGTTATTTCAGCTTTAATGGAACCACATGTAGCTATTTCATCACGAAAAAGATAGCGACGTTATAAATGTTTTTCTTTATGCTACTTGGAATAACGGATCTAGCCGTTGGCCCACCTGATGTTAAGTGGCACCCTCTGCCTATGAACAGTGCATTACCTCATAGGTCACGTCCACCTAGGACACGCCCTATGTGGCACTGCACTGCGCTCGCCACCCTGAGACATAGAGATGAAAAGTCTCATGTGCCTGTAATTTCACCGGCACCCATACCCTTCAAACCGGAACATCGCAATGCGAGCACTATTACTTCGCGGCAGAAATAGGTGTGGAGGTAGTAATTCCCAGGACAAACAATTTCACAAAAAAGCTCTACTACTAACAAATGTGTGGTTATTTTATAAGGTATGCCTTTCTCCTTCTAATCTTCCTGCAATGGCTTCTGAGGAGTGTTCTAAACTATTTCGCCAGTGTCAAGTGATATATTTAAATATATTTTTTATAGTCACGGGCACGTATAGCGACGCTGAAAAGTGTCCATTGGACGCCTTGTTGTAGAGGGAGCACGGGGCAGATCGCCCATGAGATGGAACTGACCAAATCATGGCAGCTTTGGATGGTCCAATGCATGATTGGACCAGGACCAGTGGTTCACCACTGGGTGAACCCTCCTTTTTATTGTATTGATTTTATCTATCCAATTGTTGACCCAATAATCTGTACCATATTGACAAACAATCGAATCTAGACAAAAGTTAGAGGAAACTTTGTGATATTTTTTTATCGAGAAAATTTTGTCCTATCGTGTTTCTGTCTGGGTGATCCCTCGGTATTATAATGTAGTATCCATGTATATTTTTAATTTGAATATTGTACTTGATTTAGTCAGTTAAAAATCTAATCTAAGATTGGTAATTTTGCGTTATACACCTTAAAAGATAGTGTTTGCCGTTAAAGAATGACATAAGCATCAGATTTGCACCTGTGAAATATAAAAGTAAACAAAAGTAGGTAATTCGAAGGTTATAAATATGTGAGGAGGTCGTCGACATACCGAAAAGAAAACAATCATGGCACGTTTGCAGTACTTTTAGCTTTTCTGATCTGTAAATAAACAGATTGATAAAATGCAACATCAACACAGACGCAGGCCAAGAAAAATTGGAAAATAAGCTTTCTTTTGGTTCATTTCAGTGAAACCGCGGGCACTTAAAGAGCGTGAACTCTTGGAAGGTTGTCGAACTCTTTAAGCAACACGGCCATGGCTCAGCTCGTGGATACTCGAATATTTGCGTTCATAGTCAGTAAAATTATCACCTCACCTCACATTATTGTCGATGTTTTTCCAAGACGGACTCTCGCTAAATATATTCTCTCGATCAAACCAGCCAGTACGGTTTAATTTTCTGAGTTCAGTGCCGCCTTCAAACATAAGGGTTAGAGCCTTATGATGGTACTAGAAACTCGCCCCGGCTTCGCACGGGTAGTGCAGGTATCCCCCCTCCCTCACAACCAAAATCTATCCACACACCAGATGCAAAATCCTTACAAGTTATTCCCCCTATGTAAAAATTTGTTACACCTTGTGTTAATTTATTGGAGATTTAGTAAGGATCCCTATTTTTTTTTTAAATATAATATAGCCTATGTCACCAGGGTCACATGAGCAATTTATCCAAGTTACACCGGTTAAAATGCAACTAACTCGAAAGAACACATTAAAATGTAACATAAAAATGGCGACGTTTCTTTCAAAAATGGCCGATTGAATCAACCTGCAGGGCTGTAAATCGTTAAAAGTTCATTTAAATATAGAACGCATTTGATTAGAACCAATTAACGGTCATTAAGCAGTGTTCTTGTTCATGTCGCTGTATACATTGCTGCGAGGCGATCTATCTTACTTAATGATTTGAATTTGTACAGTTACAGTTTAGTTGTACTAATATTTATTCTGTGGTTTAGGGCGCGATGGATTCAACCAGTTTCAACAATTTTTTTTTTTTTTTTTTTTTTATACTACTTGGATGACGGATCATATCCTCTGCCTATATGAACAGTGCATCACGTCCAGTGGTCACGTCCACCTAGGACGCGCCCTATGTGGCATTGCACTGCGCCCGCCATCCTGAGACATAAAGATGAAAAGTCTCATGTGCCTGTAATTTCACCGGCACCCTTACCCTTCAAACCGGAACACAGAAATGCGAGCACTACTGCTTTGCGGCAGAAATAGGTATGGTGGTAGTACTTCCCCGGACGAACTCTTTCACAAAAAAGCTCTACTACTACTAAAGTAAGTAACATTTTGGTATGAGGTGAAGAAGGCGAGTGCACGCTCTGATACCGTGTTTTAGTGTATAATTTTTTTATGTAAAAATGCCCGTTAGTCCCTTCTCCCATTACTATACGCACAGGCGATTCAAGTATCCTGAAGGTATCCTGCAAGTCTCGGAGACTAGTCGCCGCCAAGTATCTCACATACATTTGAATGCAGGCTAGTGTGCGAGCCTGCATTCATGTGTATGTGAGATACTTGGCGGCGACTAGTCACCGAGACTTGCAGGATACTTCAATCGCCTGTGCGTATCGTAATGGGAAAAAGGCTCAAGAGTTTTGTTAAATTTTGTTGATGACTTTAATAGCTCAAATAATCTTATATATAGAAAACAAAGTCGTGTTAGTTACACCACTTATAACTCAAGAACGGGTGAACTGATTTGGCTGAAAATTGGTGGGTAGCTTAGAACCAGGAGATTGATATAGGGGGGAGGGAAGGAATGGGGGGGGGGGGGGGGGGGGTCAGCGGGGTTACCCGTGCGAAGCCGGGGGGAGTCGCTAGTAATTAATAAGTTACAAATGTTTCAAAAATTAAAACGCGAAGTGAGTCTAATATCGTATTTCAATTTTAAAAAGGGAATTCATCCGGGGAAGTACTGCCTTCATACCTATTTCTGCCGCGAAGCAGTAGTGTTCGCAATGTTGTGTTCCGGTTCGAAGGGTATGGGTGCCGGTGAAATTACAGGCACATGAGACTTTCATCTTTATGTCTCAGGGTGGCGGGCGCAGTGCAATGCCACATAGGGCGCGTCCTAGGTGGACGTGATCTATGAGCAATGCATTGTTAAAGCATCAGGTGGGACATCTGTATGTTCAGACATTCCGTAAACAAAAAAAAACGCTTTAAAAAACAAATGGATATTCCTTTTTTAGGGTTCCGTACCCAAAGGGTAAAACGAGACCCTATTACTACGACTCCGCTGTCCGTCCGTCTGTCACCAGGCTGTATCTCACGAACCGTGATAGTTACACAGTTGAAATTTTCACAGATGATGTATTTCTGTTGCCGCTATAAAAACATATACTAAAATACAGAGTAAAATAAATATTTAAGGGGGCTCCCATACAACAGACATGTTTTTTTTTGCAGTTTTTATAGATAATACGGAACCCTTCTTGCGCGAGTCCGACTCGCACTTGGCCGGTTTGTTTTGATAATGCATGAGAATTGAGACTTTGTTAGTGTTATAAGAATTTGTTAATTTCTCCGACGAGCATTCAAGAGGGAATTGGTGATTGATCCTATCAGGCTTTATTGAATGATTGCGCGAAATCGTGTGGAGATACTACTGTCCCCTCTGCCAAGACAGGGGCACAATCTCAAGCGAGAGGAGTCATCCAGACACACGGCAGTGTGCCAGCCAAGTTCAAAACAAAGGGGCAACACACCGGTGGGTTATTGACGGAGCGAGCCAAGTCCTTGCAACAAACTTGCATTATTTGCTTTCATCTGTCCGGATTAAGTATGTATGTATGTTGATCAATAAATAAATAATGCTGGACAGTTCACACAACATTATCTAGCCCCGAGCTAAGCAGAGCTTGTGTTATAGGTACTAGATAACTGATATAATTGATTGATACAATACATCGCATAGATAGATATATTTTTATTATGCATGGAAAATACCCAGAACACCCTGTACAAATATCTGCAGATCGTACAAGTATTTGTTCCGAGGCGTGAATCGAAACCGCATCGCAGGCGAACCTTTGCCCGCCGCGCCACAGAGGTCGTCAATGTGTTATTACTGGAAGAAAGCGTTAGCAGAGTTAGTCGTGGGAAGCAATGGCGGCGATGAGCTCACCACTTGCTACGTCTATATTCCACAATGGTGCAACCCACTCTGAAAAGAGGCCCATTGAGGCTCTGCCTATCCCTTCGGGGAAAAAGGTGCCTCTCTATGTATGTATTTATGTTATTGAATATGAAGATCGTTATAAATGACAGGAGCAATGATTTAAGGAACTTCAAAAGGACTCAGGGTGGCGGGCGCAATGCAATACCACATAGGGCGCGTCCTAGGTGGGCGTGACCTATGTGGTAATGCACTGTTCATAGGCAGAGGGTACCGCTTAACATCAGGTAGGCCGTCTGCTTGACCCGTCATTCCAAGTAGTATATAAAAAAAACTTGTTGATATTCATTTAGATCTCACTTCATTTTTAGCAAAGCCGTTATCCGAGTATTTATCTTGTAAGTTTTTTGTTGCAAACTTGTCTTTCTTCACATTAATGTTTTTATTGGGATTAACCTTTCAGTAATTCGCGTCTCCCCTTTGTGTCCTGTTTACCACAATTTGCATGCATGGACGCATAAGTCGCAGTTACCCCGACTGCCCCACTTGTCCTGATTTTCCTTAATAATATAATTTAAACCGCTTTGTTTGTATGCGAGGTTCTGAACAATGGACGTTAAGTGAATCACGCGGTGTAATTACAGGCATAGCTTACAGGTACATGTGACGCATACGGTTTGATGAGGCGAAGTCTAGACTCTATCTTCTAATAATTAAGATCTACATAGCAACAAAACAAAAAAAAGACAAAGTTTGGCCCTCACGGTACAGGCTCAGCCTAGTGTGAGCGCCGTCGATAATCTATACTAATATTATAAAGCTGAAGAGTTTGTTTGTTTGTTTGTTTGTTTGTTTGTTTGAACGCGCTAATCTCCGAAACTACTGGTTCGAATTGAATAATTATTTTTGTGTTGGATAGTCCAGTTATCGAGGAAGGCTATAGGCTATATAACATCACGCTACGACCAATAGGAGCAAAGATATAGTGGTAAATGTGTAAAAAACGGGAGAAATTATAAGTAATAAAATATCGCGGGCGGGCTGTTTTTCACCGGGGGCTACCCGTGCGAAGCCGGGGCGAGCCGATAGTACCTAATACTTAAACGAACTCTATTTAAGGAAAATGCTTTCGATCAAGGCGCGAAATTCAATTTTTTTGGTGTTTTTTGTCCATTACAGCTCATCAACACTTCTTCAGGTAGCGAAAGTTGATTTCGCGAGAACTAGGAGACTTAACATACATGTTTCAATCGATAGTATAAACAGTATAGCTACGATCGCCCTAAACTAAAAAAAAAACTTAGTAAGAATTGTTTAGGGGTATCGTAGCTAAACTGATGATATTTATGAGATACTATCAATTAAAAACTTTGTTAAGACTCCTAGTTCTCGCGAAATCAACATGCGCTATCTGAAGAAGTGTTGATGAGCTCTAATGGGCAAAAACACAAAAAAAAAGAATTTCGCGCCACAAGCAAGAGCGTCCAGCATGAGGCGAAGTCTAGACTCTATCTTGTACTAATTAAGACTAACATAGCAACAAAAGGAACTATTTAATGCACTGCTCTCCCGCAAAGCAATTACAGTTGGCAGCATGTGTTTTAGATTATTTCTTGAAATATCACAGATGATTTCATAAATGTTTTTCTTTTTTAATTTTATCACTTTTTGGGATATTATTAGATATTCTATCACGCTCTATCAAGTTCTTAGGGCAATTTGTCAAACTGATTATGCCGAAGAACCGACAACCGTTGGGGTAAGCGAGTTCTTGAGTGGAAACCGCGTAGCGTGGGGCGCCCTCTGGCTAGGTGGAGCGATGACCTAACGAGAGGCGGCGGCGGAAAGTGGATGAGAAGAGCCGAACACCGGGCTCAGTGGCGCGTATTGGGAGAGGCCTATGTCCAGCAGTGGACTAGTGTGGGCTGATGATGAATGAGTAAGATGGATATGATATACTATCAACCCACCATCTCCTTTTCATCATAGGACGAGCAGACGCACGGCTCGGTTCCATCCTTGCCTCATTAGTATAACCTCTATTCGTACTAAACGTTTCAGTTCTACCTTTATAATGCGAACTGCTAAGGAGTGGAAAACACTACCGTCGTCTGTCTTGCCTAAAAACAATCTGGGTCTCTTAAAGGTTAGAGTGAATAGGTGCCTTCTAGAAATTTGTGCTCCATCTTCGGCCACATCGTCACTTACCAACAGATGAGAACGTGGTCAAACAAAGGTCTATACAATATTAAAAAAAAAAACCTTTTATGGTATTAATATAGACATGGTGAGCGGTGTCGACAATAGTTCACATAGTTAGCCATTAGATGAGTGCGACCGGACGCGTGGTGTGCCATCACGCATGCAGATGTTACCATAGGCCGTAGAGCGATTGCAATGCGAGACGAAGCCCTGTATGGTATAAATGCCATCACATACACACCGACCAGTGCTGCCACCTTAGCGCTTTCGGAGTCAGATCTAGCGCCTTTTTGGGACACTTACCGCTGAAATTTTAATGTTCGGTGTTAGATCTAGCGCTTTTTTGGGAAACTTAGCGCTGAAATTTTAATATTCGGAGTTAGATCTAGCGCTTTTTTGCGACACTTAGCTTTGAAATTTTAATATTCGGAGTTAGATCTAGCGCTTTTTTGCGACACTTAGCGCTGAAATTTTAATATTCGGAGTTAGATCTAGCGCTTTTTTGCGACACTTAGCGCTGAAATTTTAATATTCGGAGTTAGATCTAGCGCTTTTTTGGGAAACTTATCGCTGAAATTTTAATATTTACTCCTAGCCGAAAATATACTTAGTAGTAATCACGTCGCAATCTCGGCAAAAAGTAGGAAGTAAGCAGCAACACCGCAATTCGTTTAGCTTCCGTTCCGTTCCTTAGGTTTAGGGTAGGGTCATTATACTTATTAATAAAGATCATTTTAGATTTAGGATGATAAATACAATTTGAATAAAAACTTCTTCCTACTATAACTTTTTTGTTCATGCATGCTAGCGGATTCTAGCGCTATTTTATGATTATGAAATCTAGCGGAACCCAGCGCTATTTTCAAGTGCTTCTAGCGCTGATTGGCTTCAGGGAGGTGGTAGCACTGACCGACAGGCTTTATTTATATCACAAACGCCTACCAATTGTCTTCAAGTTATAATACCTATTCGAAACAATGGAAATATATTCAGATACGTAAGTAGGTAAATCATTGCCACGGCGAAAAGGAAATCACGTAGCGCGCAGAGCGTGTTTCGTGAATTTTTCGTATTATCTATTACATTTATTTTCCGAGAAAACGCGCGTGTTATTTGTCATTGTTTAGGTTCAATGACATGCAAAAATAAATACGTTTTTTATTGTATTTACAAGTCGGCACAAAATTTATAGGGGATACATTTAGAATGCAAAATAACCAATGTTAGATTTGATTTTGGACCGACTAAATCAAGTACAATATTCAAATTAAAAATATACATGAATACTACATTATAATTCCGAGGGATCACTGTACCAGAAACACGATAGGACAATATTTTGGCGATAGAAAAAAAAAACAAAGTTACGTAAATTTTTTGCCTAGATTCGATTGTTTATTAAAATGGTGCATTATTGCACCATTTGGTGATTGTTTATGATTGGGTAAAAAATTTGATAAATAAAAATAATATAACAAAGCTCTGATCGCAGAACAAAGCCGAGGGTTAACTGTAGGGGTTTCGTAAAATCTATACACATAAAAGAAACTCGTGTTAGTTACACCACTTATAACTCAAGAACGGGTGAACCGATTTGGCTGAAAATTGGTGGGGAGGTAGCTTAGAACCAGGAGATTTACATAGGGGTGGTTCACCGCGGGTTACCCGTGCGAAGCCGGGGCGAGTCGCTAGTTTTCTATATTTTACGAGATATTCAATAAAAACTGCATTCCCGAGCGGAGCGAGGCGTTTTTTTGTATGAAATATAAATATTAATATTTCTGGACAGTTCACACAACATTATCTAGCCCGAAGTTAAGCAGAGCTTGTGTTATGGTTACTAGACAACTGATATACTTAATGCAATATATTACATAGATAGATATTTTTTATTATACATAGAAAATACCCAGAACACACTGAACAAATATCTGCGGATCGCACAAATATTTGTTCCGTTCGCCCGTCGCGCCACAGAGGTCGTCATGAAGATTACTGTTTGGGGTTGGAGCAATCTTAAACAGCAGGAATAATAGAGCGAGTATCTTCATGAGGTCACAATCACAACACGAGGTGGCGGTGTTGTTCACCTCTGTTAGCATTCAGCTCGGGTCTGCGTCCGCGCGCCGTCGCCGACTCGTTTATTACGTGCAATGCGCGCGCACCATAAAGCTGGTGCCGTAAAGCGAATGTCAACAAAGGCCCTCGTTCAAGCCGGGCGTGTTTACCCCCCGGCCGCTCAAAGCGGAGGAAGCACATCCCCCGGCCGGGGCCGCTTTTAGCACCTCATATTTATAGACACAGTATGCTGCTCTGATGTAGAATGCTGATTTGCAGAATGGCTTTGTCAACAAAGTTGCTACGATGCTTTAGTGCGCCCGCACATTCAGCCACTAGTCGCGACCACAAGCCGCGGACGAGTTTTTCATATTTTTGTATAGTATCGTATTATTTACAGAAAGAATAATACAAGGTATGTACAAAATACATATGAAACAGTTGTGCTACCTGAAGACCGCTACAAGCGATCTAAAGGTAGCTCAACTGATCCAAATCACTACCAGACGGAAGCGTCCCTAAGATGCTGGCTGCATTGCCACGCTGAATGGCAATGCAAGTATCGTATTGTATTTAGTAGAACTATGGGCGAAGACCACGACAGATTGGATCCCATACAGACGACGGCTACGTCGAAGGCCCAGTCGGATATGGCGGGATGAGCTAGACTCCTACTTGAAGGATTGGTCTCAAATAGCTAACAATAGAGACGATTGGAAGGAAGGAAGGGAGGAATTTACCCTGCAGTGAGACACCACAGGCTCATAATAATTGTATAGTATCGGCTAACCGAGCGTTCGAGTGGCCGCGTTCGAGCCACATGCTGCGGGAGTCGCCCGAGCTCGCTACTTGTGGCCGCGTTGTGTCGCGCACACTCGGCCACAGTAGCCGGCTTCGTCCCCGCGTCCCCACCAACCAACACATGTCAGTCTTGCTGCAAGCATGCAACCGAACGCTCGTCACGATGTCGGCAGATTTCGATGTAGATGCTTTTATCTCTGATATAGAAGAGCGCCCTGCTATTTGTGACTCAGGAATTCAGCCAAATAGTGGCTTAAGTGGCGGCCACCAGTCACCGCAACTAAGCCACTAGCGGCTGCGTCTAGTGGCTTGATTGAGCCACTTCGTCCCGCGAACACTCAGGTTGTGGAATGATCTGCCTGCTGAGGTTTTACCAAGCAACTACATATGGGCTTCAAACAGGGGTGTTTGGAAATGTTTAAAGGGTCGACAACGCGCGTGTGATGCCTCTGGTATTGCAGGCGTCCATAGGCTGCGGTAACCGCTTACCAACAGGTATGCTTGTTTGCTACCTAAAAACTAGTGGTCGCGTTAAGTGGCCGCGACTGTGGCTCAATGTGCGGAGGGTCTTATACATATTATTATTGATTCATGCTTTATTCAATCGCGAACTGTTGTCTAGAACTTCCCATACATCACGGTGTCTTAATTGATATGTGGCAGTCTAGCACCGTGACAAACGAATCATTGTGCTGTGGCTATTACTGCCACGAAGGGCCCAGTTACGTCAAACGCGTTTTCTGCTTGAAGCAATTCCTTTGTCTGTGCAATTTTTATTGTTGCGTCACGCTGCCGGGGTATAATCCGCTTTCCCCGTAAATGGTACATTTGTGACTCATACGAGGTGGGAAAACGTTAACGATCAATTTGTCGCTGTGGTGTTATGGTTCGATTAAGCGCATGTTGGACCAAATCTGTCCTTTGTGCTCTTAGAAAGTTATCAGACAATTAGATTAAGCTAATGGTTACACCAACCAACCACCAATATAGGTTACGCTAATGTACAGACATTTCAAACGATACCTACTTACCGACGTTATATGTTGAACCTCAGAGGGCTGAATAAGTGACCACTTTATAAGGTGGATGCTCACGCATGACGCGCGAAATTTATTTTTTTGCTGTTTTTTGCTCATTACAGCTTATTAACACTTCTTCAGACAGCGAATGTTGATTTTGCGAGAACTAGGAGACTTAACACACATGTTTTAATTGATAGTATCTCATAAATGGGTCATTCTCAGTTAAGAGGTAATAGCTTACTGATAAAACTTGGCCTGACAAAAAAATTTGAAATTTGATTTAATTTTTTTACAGATTTATCAAAACAACTTGTTTTTTAATATGTGCTGGGTGACCAGTCAATTTTTCATTTTTTTATCATTTTACAGAAAGCCAGGGGAGAGACTTTTATGTTTTTTTTTTATAAAATATAAATAAATGCATATATTAAATGTTTGTAAATTTTTTATAAATCTATTAGATGATGTATATGCATTTTCTAATGTTTTTTTTTTTATTATTTTTTTTTAACTCAGAAAATAGTGATTGTTGAGCACAGTCTAGTCCCTCCCCTGGCCTCTTGAAAAACAAGAAAAAAATAAAAAAATTACGGATTATTTTGCAGATCTGAATAATTGAAAGTGTAATTCAGTGTAATAGTCCATTTAAATCAATATTTATACGTCTGCTGAACATTTTTGCAAATGATGTACCAGGGGAGAGAAAGCCAGGGGAGAGACTTTTCAGTAAGAAAATCGATAATATCTCAAAAGTATTTAATATTAGTTAATAAAATGAAGTATGTTTGTAATCTATAAGTAAATTAAAGTCAATATAAATATATAATTAAGTATTTAGAAAAGTTAATCCAGAAATAAAGCTGACCAGGGGAGAGACTATTTCACCAGAAACCAACAAAATTGATGAACAAAAGGATCAATATGAGTGACAAAATGTGGAAAAAAGATCATTATTACAACGTTGGTTTATATTTGTGGATCAAATGAATTATGATTAGCATTAATACTACAATAATTAAGATCGCAAATACAATATTTTTTAGATTATAAGAATGCCAGGGGACGAGACGCAATTTCTGGCAACAAAATGTATCGTGAATATAATCCATTAAAAAAAAAAAAAAAATGTTACTTCGGTTACATCATTACAATCATTCTTTATATTAATTTCTAATACAGACTAACTTAAAATGTTTTCATGGCTTTAAGATCACGTAAACTTACTGATTTACTGTAAATACTAGCTGGCGACAGGCCAGGGGAGAGAAGTTTTGCATGTTTGAGGTGAAATTGTGACAAAACTAAGTTAATTAATTATTTGAAATTGATTGTCCATAAAGTTGAGCACTTATATTAAGAGATTATGATATAATATTTTCTCAATTTTCGAAAGAAGTATGATTATTTACCCGGGACATCGTTTTTACCTCTTAACTGAGAATGACCCAAATATCATCAGTTTAGCACTCTAAGCACATTTTTTCAATTTTTTTTTGTTTAGGGTTATCGCAGCTTAACTGATGATATTTATATAAACAATCAATTAAAACAAGAGTGTTAAGTCTCCTAGTTCTCGCTAAATCAACTTTCGCTACATGAGGAAGTGTTCATGAGCCGTAATGGGAAAAAAACACAAAAAATAATAATTTCGCGCCTTTAGCGAGAGCATCCACATTAAACTGGTCACTTATTCAGCCCTCTTAAGGTTCAACATACACACGGTCGGTAAGTATGTATAATTCAGACCTCTAAGGTTCAACATACACACGGTCGGTAAGTATGTATAATTCAGCCCTCTAAGGTTCAACATACACACGGTCGGTAAGTATGTATAATTCAGCCCTCTAAGGTTCAAGATACACACGGTCGGTAAGTATGTATAATTCAGCCCTCTAAGGTTCAACATACACACGGTCGGTAAGTATGTATAATTCAGCCCTCTAAGGTTCAACATACACACGGTCAGTAAGTATGTATAATTCAGCCCTCTTAAGGTTCAACATACACACGGTCGATAAGTATGTATAATTCAGCCCTCTAAGGTTCAACATACACACGGTCGGTAAGTATGTATAATTCAGCCCTCTAAGGTTCAACATACACACGGTCGGTAAGTAGGTATCGTTTGAAATGTTTGTACATTAGCGTAATGTTGTTAAGTAGGGCGCTTCTTTATTGATTCAAGTTTTTAATTAAACTTGTTTACTGTATTTTATTGTCTATTTTAAACAATTTCAACAGTTTAGAGTCATTGTAGGTCAATTAAATAAGTTCGTTAATATAGTCAGGTCGGTGTTACTCACGAGAAGTAGTGTCACTTCGTCGTCTGTCAGTGCTTCGGGACTCACCTGCGAAAGAAAAAACAGAGTTTGTTAGCATCAACAAAATATAAAACAAAGTTAGTTAGCATCAACAAAATATAAAACAAAGTTAGTTAGCATCAACAAAATATAAAACAAAGTTAGTTAGCATCAACACATTATAAAACAGAGTTAGTTAGCATCAACACATTATAAAACAGAGTTAGTTAGCATCAACACATTATAAAACAGAGATAGTTAGCATCAACAAGATATAAAACAGAGTTAGTTAGCATCAACACATTATAAAACAGAGTTAGTTAGCATCAACACATTATAAAACAAAGTCATTAAGCATTAGCACATTATACATTGTATAATGTTTTAATGCTTTTTAATTTTTGTTGAGAGTTTTTTAACTTTTAAAACTTATATTATTATATTTTAACCCCCGACGCAAAAACGACGGGGTGTTATAAGTTTGACGTGTCTGTGTGTGTCTGTGACATCGTAGCTCCCGAACCGATTTTTTGTTTGTTTGAAAGGTGAATTAGTCGGGAGTGTTCTTAGCTATGTTTGATCAAAATCGGTTGAGCCGTTTCATCGCGTTGAGGGTTTTTTAATTTTTACAAAATTAATTACTTGTATATTACAAAACCCTCAACGCAATGAAACGGCTGAACCGATTTTGATCAAACCATAGCTAAGAACAAACCGGAAAAATTCAACTTAAAAAAAAAAAACATCCGTTCGGTAGCAACGATGCCACATACAGACACAGACACACACACACACACACACACAGACACGTCAAACTTATTACACCCTGTCGTTTTTGCGTCGTTGGTTAATAATGTTGTCCAACATCAGCAGCCACGCGTAACGGTTCAAAGTCCCTGTATTACGTTTGAAACCTTCCACTATTAGTTTTATATCATTACTCAATAAATGCTGTAACCGGCGAGCCAGTCCCGACCGGTCTCGGTTGAAAGCGACAGCACTTCCTACATGAAAGTAAAACTACACTACAGATAGGTACTCCGCTAGTTGTCCGGAAAACTCGCAGAGACCGAGCGCGATCTAACTGAACTGGAGAGCAATTCTCGTGCTTTAGAGATTAAGTCGAATTCGACATATGTCGAAAAAAGATGGCGAATGTCGAATAAAATCTTAATTTGCTATTCTCGTGATGTCACAAATAGACATAAGTCGACCAAAATCATTCAAATCCAATACGATTTGATGGATATTGTGTCATTTTCGTGACATTTTTTGTAGACATTATCTCTAATTTAGAGATAATCTCTACGATCCGAGAATTGGCCTCCTGATACTTTGTTCGTTGACGCTCTAAGCAAGTAGTTAATTTAGAGATAATCTCTACGATCCGAGAATTGGCCTCCTGATACTTTGTTCGTTGACGCTCTAAGCAAGTAGTGCAGTCAATCAATCACATGCTTAGGAGACCTCAGGTTTTAGGATACAGTAGGTACTCTATCCATGTACATGGATACAGTACCCTAACTAAAAGCTGAAACTCAAAGAATCAAATAAATCATAGGAAGTTCTAGGTAAAATAAATAGATATTGAAAAATCCTCAAGCTACGAAAGGGTACGCAGAGCCTCTATGGGCGTCTTTTCACTGTGGGTTGCACCATCGTGGGAATATAGACGTGGCAAGTGGTGAGCTCATCGCCGCCATTGCTTCCCACGACTGACTCGGCTTACGCCAGTCGCCACAACAAATAACACATTCCTTAATAAGCTAGCAGCCAGGACAAATCTTATACGAACGAATCTTACTAACAGTCAGGGTAATCACTTTTGGCGTTTACGATATCCAGGGGAGGGGACCGAGGGATCTATTCTTAGGCCGGACACACCACAGCACATTATATAGATAAAAGAACAGACAGGTATTTTTACAATTTAGAAGCTTAGATTTATGTCTTTCAACAACTATATGAAAACATTATAAGAGTAATGCGCAAAGATGGGTGAAGCCGTATAGTGATTTATTTCCTCGTTAGGCATGTTAGTTAAAAAAAACTGCATATTTTTTTATTATAGTGACGTCGCAAGGAGGCTTTAATTACCATTGTATCGGTTGGAATCAGAGACAAAAGGTAGATGTAAATGAATAACTGAATAACATAGCAATTAGTTAAGGCGCTATAGGTTCAAGGAACATTTTTGTATGAGGCGCACGCTCTGATACCGTGTTTTTATGTATAAAAAATTTATATAAAAATGTCGTTCAAAGTTTTGTTTAATTTTGTTGATGAATTCACTAACTTAAATAATAACTAACATGTAACCAAATGTTTCAAAAATTAAAACGTGAGAGAAGTGAGTGAAAAATAGCATTTAAATTTTAAAAAGGAGGTATCTTTGTTATTTTTTTTTATCGAGTGAAGTAATTCAAATATTGTATTGAATTATTGATTTCACTAGATAAAAAGCTCAAGAGTATCATATATTTTTTTCTTCATAGAAAACTATGAAAATTCTTTACAAAAACTTTAAAATTCTAGAGACATTTGAGAACCTATCGCGCCTTAAGTACATCGTAAATGGTATTAGATGATGTTTTTATTGCTCCCTACCTATTCCTACCTACGTTCTATCAGAAGTGTTATGTGTTATGCAAGTGTGTAATAAATCTGTTACGACACTGTTTTCGGTTTATGTGGCATTAAATATCTAGTGGCCTTACACCGATGTCTTACATATTTGTTTATAACGAGCCTATGTTTATTTATAAATATAAACATAGATGTACCATGACCACACGGAAAAACAATAAAATATTCATATCTTAATGAATATATAATGTAATGAGTAAGAATAGCCACACACACCACATCCTAAATGAGAAATAATTTAAATCTAATTTGAAACAATTATTAACAAATAAATGCTATTAGGTAAGGGTGCCGGTGAAATTACAGGCACATGAGACTTTTCATCTTTATGTCTCAGGGTGGCGGGCGCAGTGCAATGCCACATTGGGTGCGTCCTAGGTGGACGTGACCTATGAGGTAATGCACTGTTCATAGGCAGAGGTTACCGCTTAACATCAGGTGGGCCTCTCGCTTGTTCCGTCATCCAAGTAGTATAAAAAAAAAAAAGTAAAATATTCGTGAATGTATGGAGGACACTGTGATTTTAGGGCGACTTTAATTTTAATTTGATGTATTTAATTTAGACATTCTTTTGTATTTTTTAATTTTGCTTTCTAGATGAGGTAGAACATAATTGGAACTTACCTACTTATTTTAAGACCTTTCATATATGACATATAATACATTTATTTACAGAAAGAATAATACACGGTATGTACAAAATACATATGAAACAGTTGGGCTACCTGAAGACCGCTGCTAGCGATCTAAAGGTAGCTCACCTGATCCAAATCGCTGACATAATATGACATTATGTTCAAACATATAAATTTATCTTTATCTTAATCTTATCTTTATCTCATCTTTACAACTTTATTTTACTAGAAGGTTAAGAAGACGATATATAAATGACCATGGACTGTATAAGCTTCGCCAAATTTATACAAATCTTAGTGTGGGCACAGCAGTAAGGCATCAATCGCGGCCCTGATGCGAGTTATATTACTTGCAACATCTACAGTATAAGAAAAAGAAAGGTAATAGTCGATTAAGCTTTTCTAATTGGTATACCTTTGTTTGAGCACGATCTCACCTGTTGGTAAGTGACGATGTGGCCGAAAACGGAGCACAAAGGTCTAGAAGGCACCTATTCACTCACACACTTCAATGAAATGACAGAAAGAAGCTGATAAGGCTGCGTTTCCACCAAAGATGTACGAGGCACACATCTCTCGCACAAAACCCTCGCACACATCCCTCGCTTGTTTTGTACGTATAAAACCTCGCTCTGGTAAGCCGTTTCCACCAGAGCTGCGCTGAGCGAGGCGAGGTAAATGAAATGATTCTATTGGTTCTTAACAAACACATCCCTCGCTACGCATCTTCGCTCATCTCTGGTGTAAATTAACGCAGCCTTAAGCTTTTCTAGTAGGTGGTACCAAAGTTAACCCTATAGCCGTTGTCTACGATTCAAAGTTGCTCGCACAAGAACTCGGTAGAGTCGAAGAGCGCGGTGAAAATATGGTTCGATTGCAACAACAAACATGCAATTTGCAAGCGTCCTTGCACACGTAACGATAGAGCGCGATAATGCCCACATTTTCCACTGCTAGTTAGCTACGAGTCGGCAGTTATACGCATCTACTACCAGTTACAACGCAGCGTTCATTCCACACAATTAACTACTAAGTTACACTGCACGGTGAAATTACTGACAACAATACAGATATTACGCCACCGTGTTTAGACGTGCGGTGTCGCGACCCGCGCACATAATGGGACTCTACGTTTCTAACCTTCGATCAAGAACACAACTAGATTTCGGGTCACGTACAAAATCAAAGCTGAATACCGTCCGCGTGGGTATATATACTTATACAGCTAAATTTGTTTACTAACGAACTGAAACAAAAGTTTTAAAACAGTTCTAAGTTCAACCTAATTACAACCATGACACCTAGCAATAAAGTAGCAAATCTTCAAAATTATTATATTATACTTACGATCATTCGTCACAAAAAACGAGCAAAGCAATAAATTACTGCTGTCAATTAGAAATGAAAAGACATAGGTTAAACAACATTTAGTGTGAAATCAACCCTTAAAGAGCTACAAATAAAGTTCGCACAAATAAAAATAAAAAATAACAGCTCACTTTTCAAATGAGCTGTTATTCACCGAGCCGTATTTTTTGGGCCGAACTGGCATCTTGTTTATTCTTGATCGAAGTTTCTAACGCAACCGGGTGATCTCCAATTGAACCCGGCAGCGAAGGCCCTGCGCGGATCACGAACTCACTAACGCAACCTCATTGACCGAAAGAGGTCCTTTAGGTAATTGGAGGCAATGCCAAACTAACATAAAATAATTCCAACACTAACTAAGTTTCACCAACTTATCTTTGTTTTACGAAACACTTAACGAAATTCAAATGTTGTTGAATTATTCTAAACAAGTAATTAATTTTGTAACAATTAAAAAGTCCTCACAACGCAATGAAACTGCTGAACCGATTTTGATCAAACATAGCTCAAACGACGCAAAAAACGATGGGGTGTTATAATTTTGACGTGTCTGTGTGTGAGTGTGTTTAGGTGTGTGTGTGTCTGTGGCATCATAGCTTCCGAACGGATGAACCGATTTAGATTTTTGTTTTGTTTGAAAGGTGAATTTGTCGGGAGTGTAGCTAGCTATGTTTGATCAAAACCGGTTCAGCCGTTTAATTGCAAAGAGGTTTTTTTTTAATTTTTACAAAATCAATTACTTGTTTCTCTCTGATCTGCATCAGATCTCACCCAAAACATTAATAAAGAAAATGTTGTCTGGAAGAAATCGCTGCTAAGCTATAAGACCGCCCATTGTACTTTTAATTACATGGTTAAGTTTTTTTTTTTTTCGTATTTTTATTTATTAAGGTGTACAATAAAGTTTTTTCTATCTTCTATCTAAAGATAAAAATAACTAACCCAACAACTACGATTTTCTTTTCTCAAGAGTTTCATTTTTTCACTGATCTAGAGAACCAAGACCGTTGGTATAAGATATATCCTGTCTGCTGGCTTATTTAGGAGTGTGTTTATTAATGGAAGGAAGCGTACCGAGTTGGGGAAGCAATGGCAGCGATGAGCTCACCACTGGTCACGTCTAAATTCCTGCGTTTACTCACGGTGAGATTATTGAGCCTCACATTGAGGCTTTGTCTACCAAAATGCGTGTGTTTATGTATTATTATTTATTTATTATGGAACATCAACAGAATTTACATGGTGGGTGCTTACTGTTGATAGTTTAAGATTTAATTTACATGCAATTCCAATTATAGTGCGCGTCATATAAAAAGAACGCTGGCGGTCAAGCTTCTACAGGCGTTCCAGCGTTAGTTTTATAATTGTAATTACTATAATTGTACATTATTTGTAGTAAACTAGGTAGGCACTCATTCAATGCATAGGTATACATCTCTTAAATAAGTAGAAAAGTAAGTAATCTCTTAAAAAGAACGCTGGAACGCCTGAAGAAGCTTGACCGCCAGCGTTCTTTTTACATGACGCGCACTATACAGTGCACTAAACATTTTGCATAAACATAGGTTAATAACAAAAAAAAGACGACATAATAAGAAGGCCGATGATGGCAGACAATACAACATGCTTACATAATTATAACCATCAAAGACATCGGAAAAAGAAATTAACTAATAAAATTTAAAAATAAATAAAAAATAAGACCTATTTTTTGACATGCTATAAAAAAAAACAATTAAACATGAAACCTAACTTTTTCAGAAAGCATAACTATTAAAATCTCAGATTATTTAGATGATAATAAAGCTTGGGACTGAACTTGCTCCAACACTACCAAAACAAATGTATATCTAATAATAAGATTGCAAACTATAATTATTAAAAAGTGACTTGTCAAAGAGTTTTTTTAAAAACCTATTGAATAAATAAATTTTGAATTTTGAGCTTGGAAAAACGTTACATTGTTGCTCAGAATCAGAAGAGAATGGGCTATCGAAGCGTGTTGCGCCGACACAAACGGGCGCCTTGGTTTCGCGACGATCAACGAAGCAATCGGGGCCACTTGTGCTAATGAAACACTTCAATTGAATTGGGGACAATAATTCAGCATTGTATCGCGCTTCTGTTTACCATTTATATATAAAAGAAAATACCTATATCAATGAATGCACGCGGAAAACTACTGGAGCACGATGCTTGCTCAATTGTCTGCGGCGTGCATTGAACATGGAAATTCTGAGAAAGGAAATTTTACAGTCATAATACGACTCAAATAAAAGCATGAAACAGTAGCTTTGTAGGAGTCTGGAGCGTGTAGAATTGATTGTAGTTAGTCCGCAACTTTTTTTGTAAAGAATTGATTGTAGTTAGTCCACAAGTGTTTTTTTTTTGTAAAGCCTTTGAATATTCATTAATTTATTCGGTAAAAAACAACATTCAAAGGCTATGTAGGTGTCTAGAACTTAGAATTGATTGTAGTTAGTCCACAACTTATTTTTTTTGCAAAGCCTTTGAAGATTTATTCATTTGTTCAGTAACAAACAAACAACATTCAGTGGCTATGGTAGCCTAACGGTTCAATAGTGCAACTCAGAATCCAACGATACCGGGTTCGATCCTAGGCTCCGCACCAATGACTTTTCTAAGTTATGTGCGGATTTCCATCGCTCTGTGCTTCGGAGGGCACGTTAAGCTGTCGGTCCCGGCTGTTATTGATTAATAGCAGTCGATAAGCCATGTCAGAGGCCCTCGGGCGGCTTGACAAACTCCGACACCAGAGGCCAGCACTACCTCATACGAAACGAAACGAAGTGGCTATGTAGGAGTCTGGAGCGTGTAGAATTGATTGTAGTTAGTCCACAATTTTTTTGTATAGAATTAATTGTAGTTAGTCCACAAGTGTTTTTTTTTGTAAAGCCTTTTAAGATTTATTAATTTATTCGGTAACAAACAACATTCAGTGGCTATGTAGGAGTCTGGAACGTATAGAATTGATTGTAGTTAGTCCACAACTTTTTTGTATAGAATTAATTGTAGTTAGTCCACAAGTGTTTTTTTTTGTAAAGCCTTTTAAGATTTATTAATTTATTCGGTAACAAACAACATTCAGTGGCTATGTAGGAGTCCGGAACGTATAGAATTGATTGTAGTTAGTCCACAAACTTTTTTTATAGAATTGATTGTAGTTATTCCACAACTTTTTTTTGTAAAGCCTTTTAATATGTTATTTTCTAGTGATGTTTAAGGTTACAATTTGTTATTTAAAAAGAAGTTTCCATTCAAAGTACTATATAATTTACTTCTACTAGGGATCAAAAACCTATAGTTTAGATCATGGAAGAATTAATTATTCAGATTGATTGTAGTTAGTGCACAAATTTTTTGAAAAGCCTTTTTTTTTATTATATCTTAAAAATTTAACACAAACATTGTATTATACACTCAAAAGACCCTTATGGGTTTGTTCAGAGTGTATACAAACCGCCTTAGGTGTAAATACATGATCTTACTCTGTAATTCTAAGGTCCTAATAAGGTCGAATAATTTAATCGGTAACAAACAACATTATTAGTGTTAATAATTTAGCTACATAGCTTTATTCAAAGAATTTCAGCTAATAATGTTTAACAGATACACGAGCTCACCCGCAAACAGGTTTGCCTTGTGCCAACCGAATGCTTTATTGAAATCTCAGTTAATGATTATTAATGAACGTGATATTAAATAAAGTACATTGATTAAAATGTTAGTAGAATCTGTTTTTTATATTTTCATTGTCAGCCCATATTGTCCCAATGCAGGGCAAAGGCCTCCCTCCCTTTTTTCCAGTTCTCTCTGTCCCTTACTGCAGTGGGTCAGTCTGGTAGATGCACATCTAACTCGTCACGCCATCTCCGTGGAGTGCATTTTGCCCATAGATCTTCCGACATGCGGCATACGTGGCCCAATCCCACTTGAGTGAGACTGATTTTTTGCTAACATCGTAAACCTTTGTTTGCGAGCGCAGCATTGAATTTCTAATTCAGTCTGTTAGTCGGACACCTAAAAGACTGCGCTCCATAGCCATGGTATATCAGGTAGCATAATATTAAAGGTATTATAACACCGTAATTCGTTAGATAAGTAAGTATAGTGTTGCCCCGCGAAAATACATATTATTATCGGCATTAGGTCAAGTTCAAATGGTTTATCTTTCATGTTAAACTTAACTTGAATCTATTAGCTAGTATAGCGGGTATAAAGACAGGACGCAATGTTTAGTTCTTGTTACCTATAATATTTATAGAACTAAGCCAAGCAACGTCAGGTCGTTAAAGAAAATTTCAAATACCTATACCATAATGCAATGTAATAATAACAAATCGAGTCTGGTCTTCTTAAGAAGTCCCAAAAACATTCATTTATTATTACAAGATTTTATTTAACTTGCAATGTATCAGGTATGTTTATCTGGGTGGAATCCGGGTGGAATCTTGCAACTGAATTTTAAAGCAGTTATCCTCAACCGATTGAGTTGAAACTTGGCATACCTGTCAAGTTCCGATGGCAATACAATATGATGCTGATCTGAAGATGGAGACGGAAGGTGGACAACGGAACTCCTCGAGGGATAATAGTTGACTAGCCGTGTTTAGGCTAATTTTGATCAGCACACGGTTACGATTACTAATTTTATAAAAGCTTGTATTGAAAAATATATTTTTCACAAAAAACTTATTTCTATTTCTATTAAGCCAACGATATCGGTATCGTACCGGCAAATGATGTATCGTTACATCCCTACTTATAATATTTATAGAACTAAGCCAAGCAACGTCAGGTCGTTAAGGAAAACTTCAAATACCTACAGTGCAATGTAATAATAACATAACGAGTCTAGTCTCCTTAAGAAGTCACAAAAACATTCATTTATAGGTAAGCATCTCTGCTGAATATTGAACGTCAGCCTTGCGACCTTGATCGCAGTCGCAAAGAGTTCGCCGGCCAAATATTAATTAAATATTTATAACATACACTAGAACTCGTTTGGCAAGTCCGTGGCTCGCGTGTTGATTCTCCAACGAACTAACGTAATTATAATTCTTAAAAAAAACTACTTCTAAGCTACGAATTTATCCCCAATACAAGATTTTGCCATCTCTGGTCTTCTTCATCTGTTCCACTTCAGCAAAGGGCACTTTCTGAATGCACATGCTTGACTTGTTGCTGAAAATACCGAAATCGCTATATGCGTGCCTATAATATTTGAGGAGTTCCCTCAATTCCTCATAGATCCCACCATCAGAATCAGATTTTGACAAAAATGGGACCAATCTCGAAGTATATTGACTAACGTTTACAAGAGTTATTGGTTTAGTTTTGGCGTTAGCGGCCAACGTGTGTTCACACTTTGACCGTTCAAAACCGCTCAGTTCGCTGGCGTGCATCGATGGTGTTTTAGTAGCTAAAGAAGTATGGCCAACTTCTGGCCCAGATACTGGCCCAATAGTTGGGACAACGTGAAACCGTTTCACCAATGCATGGCCAGCGTTGCATACTGCAGGATTACTTAGTTGATTTGACGGAACTCATTATTTTTGGTCCTGTACTGTCAATATCCTGGTAAGGGTTATAAGCGTAGAAATAAATGTTGAATTACTCAGGCAAACAAGCATACGGCCCACCTGTTGGTAAGCGGTTACCGTAGCCTATGGACGCCTGCAATATCAGAGGCATCACACGCGCGTTGCCGACCCTTTAAACATTTCCAAACACCCCTTTTGAAGAACCCCATACTGTAGCCACTTGGGAAAACCTCTGCAGGGAGTTAATTCCACAACCTGAGTGTTAGCGGGAGGAAGTTCCTGTGAAACCGCACAGTCCGGGACCACCCTGACTCTAAGGTGTGCGGATGAATCCTCTGCCGATGGCGAGCGGTGCGGTTAAAAAAAAGGTTGCTGTAGGCCTCATGTCAAGCAATTCCTCGGAACAAAACCCATTATAGAAACGGTAGAACACGCAGAGAGAGACGCAAAGTCTCTCCTCAGACTTAAAGGCTCAATACCGTTCGAGAGCTTGGGATTGTCAACAATTCTCATTGCACGCCTTTGAACCAAGTCAGAAGGTCCAAGCTGTAATCTTGGAATTACATGAACCTTGAGGAGTCATATCATGAACAAATGTTAACTTTAAGACTTTACAGTCGGTCTCAGAAACCAGCCTATATTACAGACAACCAACAGTGAGTAAGTTATATTGACTGAAGTTGTAATCTGATGTTTTATTAAGAACAAAGGAACAGTGCGTGAGTCTGGACAGGCAAAATTACAATGCTGTTGGCCTTTTCAGATGGTGTGAGGTTGTTTGTCAGTGAGACATCGAGTTGTGCCGGACGGATCTACGGTTTGGTTTTGCCGCGTGACACACGCGAGCAATGCAACGGCCGGTGGTGCAATCATACGTTGCGATTGTCACGCGAACCGCGATAATCGATCTTATAATCATCTGAATGCCGAAGGTTCGATTGGCGTACGCTCCACTTGAAATATCGTCGTAATGACCTTTAGGCATCTTCGAACTAGTATTCGAAATGTCATTTGTTGTTGGGCGTTCAAGATATGGTGGGCACTGGTTATAAATAGTAAGTGGATCCCGGAAGCCCAGCTCTGAAGGTCGAACTGCGATGAGACGGCCTTGCCGTTGGCTGTTCCACTTTCTCTGACGCTTGGTGCCCACGTGCGTTGCGTCTCGAGGAACAATTGCCCGTTCCGCAAGCTCGGTTACGTGACGCGCTCTTTGGAACTGACATAATCACCCCAAATTACAAAGTTTCCATACGTGAAGTAGCCGAGGACAGCTCGACCAGCATTAACTTCTTTTAGCTTTATTAAACAAAGCCTTGGTCTCGAGCTGTGGCGAGCCATTCTTTTTATTAACCCCCGACGCAAAAACGACGCGGTGTTATAAGTTTGACGTGTCTGTATGTGTCTGTCTGTCTGTGGCATGGTAGCTACCGAACGGAAGACCCGATTTCGTTTTTTTTTGTTTGAAAGGTGAATTTGTCGGGAGTGTTCTTAGCTATGTTTGATCAGAATCGGTTCAGCTGTTGCATTGCGTTGAGAATTTTTTAATTTTTACAAAATTGTTTACTTGTAAATCCAACATATTGCTGCCCGCGTCTGTATTTGTGTCAGTATTGCAGTACAGCCAGACGAACAACATAGCGCGTAGATGAATGCACTTCATTGAGATGGTAAGCCGTAGCAGAGCAATTTGAATACCAACATAACCAAACGCGGCCACAAAAATATGGGCCAGGTCTCTTGCGCAAGTACGACCGGTTACATCTAGGCGAGTGTGAAACTGGCGTCATTATCGTGAAAAATTGCGATTTACGTAAATATTTGCTGTCGTTGTGACATAAATTGGTTTTGACAAACAAACGCTACATTGTGTTATAATGGGAGAAATCGAAGGTCTTTGAATGCAATGGTGGCAAGCAGCTTTGTGGTCTCGACAGCAAGCTGACGGTGTGCGTTGGGCAAGACTTACACAATTCAGTGAAATAGTGGATTAGTCGCAACGCCCATTAGAGCATTGCAGGCCTCCGTAATGCAATGCGCAGGCGGCTGATACCCGGGGCCCAATAAACCACAACCAAAACCTTCACGATTCTAAGGTTATCAAACGTTCATAATAGCGAAGCACGAACGCTGACTAAGGAATCTGTGCATAGAATGAGAGTCGCCCAAAGGTCTATGGAGCGTTCATGCTTGGAATATCTTTATTGGTCCGCAACCCGGAAATCCGAAGGAGGACAAAGTGGCACATATTGGAGACTACTGCGAGACTAAAGTGGCGCTGGGCAGGACACTTGGCCAGATTTGGTGACGGCAGGTGGTGTAAGGCCCTGACCGAGTGGTGGCCGAGAGGGAGCACTAGAGGCCGTGGCAGACCAGCAGCCAGGTGCGCGGATGATATAGGGATGCGAATCGCACAGAACCGTTTGGAGTGGCGTTTGAGGGAGGGGGCTTATTAAGCAGTGGGCTATTATTTGAGCTGCCAATGATGATGAAGATGATGTGAATAGTGCGATTGGTGCCAAGTTCCTCAATTTGGCAGAACCTATATAGCAACGTTTGAACAATGGTATTTACCATCAAAGTTGTTATCAAAAAGGGCAATTAAATAAATAAATAATGCTGGACAGTTCAACACAAAGCAGAGCTTTATTTACAATACATTTATTTACAGAAAGAATAATACAATGTATGTACAAAATACATATGAAACAGTTGTGCTACCTGAAGACCGCTGCAAGCGATCTAAAGGTAGCTCAACTGATCCAAATCACTACCAGACGGAAGCGTCCCTAAGATGCTGATCCCTAAGATCTATGTTATATATACAATATATAACATAGTTTTTTTTTTAATTATACATAGAAAATACCCAGAGCACCCTGAACAAATATCTGCGATCGCACAAATATTTGTTCCGAGGCGGGAATCGAACGGGTCGTCAATTAATACAGTTGGTCTAATTTGATATTAAATCAAGTATTCAGCTGTGTCAAGCTGTTCCATTTAGCGGTTTTGTTTAGCAAAAGGTAATTTAGTTCCTAGCTGCCCCCTTATTCGCTATGACCAAACGTGACATGACGCGGGCTCGTCACGATATCTTCGTGAAATCATCGTTCAGTTCATTGTGACGTCACACGTTATTGTCAAGTTATCTTCTATGGTCATAGCGAATAACAGCCCAGAGGGCCTACCACAGGTTTGTAATTTGTTACAACTCGGAATAAATTGCCAGAAGACCGAATTGCCAGTCGAAATGTAGTTTTTGTACCAGCCACCCAGAACTTACTGTGCTCATTGCCATAAATTGATATCACAAAAATTGCTTTACCTGCAACAAAAAAATAACAATTATAAATAAACAATAAATTTTAGGAGTAAACGACTATTAACATAAATATTTGAACATAGAAAACGGGCAGGATGAAGACACAAATAAGTAATGATATTGTGGTATTTCCACGAATGCTAGCCAACGAAGAACCAGCGCTCGTGAAGTGAGCTAAGTAGGCGGGTGAGCGGCTGACCTTCGGCGGAGGAGCAGGCGAGTGGGCTCATCAACGCTCAACACGTTTCATAAACAGCTTTAATTAAATGTATTTTATTATAACGCATCAAGCTTTATTATATTTAAGGCGTGGATATATGTGAAATGTGTTGCATTAAGACCTTTTTTCTCCGCGATCTTAATAGAAAAATCGTCAAATAAAATATATGACAATCAATCTACATGATAAAGTAAAAGTTAAAGTTAAGTTTTATAGTGGATATGCCATTTTTTTTTAAATAACTTAAAATGTAAGCTGTGGTGTGTCCGGCCTAAGAATAGACCCCTCCGTCTCCTCCCGTGGATGTCGTAAAAGCCGACTAAGGGATAACCCGGACTTGTTGATAAGATTCGTTGGTATAAGATTTGTCCTGGCTGCTAGCTTATTATGGAATGTGTTATTACTGGAAGAAGGCGTTAGCCGAGTCAGTCGTGGGAAGCAATGGCGGCGATGAGCTCACCACTTGTCACGTCTATATTCCACGATGGTGCAACCCACTGTGAAAAGAGGCCCATTGAGGCTCTGCCTACCCCTTCGGGGAAAAAGGCGTGTGTCTATGTATGTATGTATGTAAAATGTAAGTTATCAATTTGCAAAGTAGCCTCTGTTTTCGTAGTTACAACCATTTTTCTCTTAAACTATCAATCATAAGATGTTTTTATTGGCTTCATTTCATTAAATAACACAACGCAGAGGGAATCTTCGTTATCATTTTGAAAATTACTTACCTAATGATTTTTATATTTAAAAAAAACATGATTTTCGCTCATTTTCCGTTTCGCGAGAGCTGTTACTTACTAACTTATCTCAACTTCTTATTGACATAATTTGACGTCCATTGACGCCTTAAGTTGACGTGCCTCTCCAGTTTTTTTTTAATTTGGAAATTAAGAACCAGTTCGAACATGCTGCGTGTTGCTCGTTATTTTTTATTGTTCCTCGTATCGTCCCTCGCTCGTCCAAGTCGTTCTTCAATTGTTCAATTGCGTTGTGAGTGTACAATAATTTAGTTTATTATCGAGGGTGTAGAGAGGGTGGAGAAGCGGGGAGGGACGGAAGTTAAGAAACGTGCAGGACACATTGTGCGAACTTGCTTTAAGACATGGCCGCTTGGCCGGTACTGCCGCCAGACGTTCCTTGTGCTGCCACCTCTCAGAGGCCAATCAGCGCTAAAAGCGCTTGAAAATAGCGCTATATTCCGCAAGATTGCATAAACATAAAATAGCGCTAGAATCCGCTAGCTTGCATGAACAAAAAAGGCATAGTAGTGAGAAGTTTTTATTTATTTCAATACAAATTGTATTTGGCATCCTAAATCTAAAATGGTCTTAAAATGGTGGACCCTACCCTAAACCTAAGGAACGGAACGGAAGCTAAACGAATTGCGGTGTTGCTGCTTACTTCCTACTTTATGCCGAGATTGCGACGTGATTACTACTAAGTTTGGTCTGTCATAAAATAGCGCTATATTTTCCGCCTAGGACTTAATATTAAAGTTTCAGCGCTAAGTGTCCCAAAAAGCGCTAGATCTAACTCCGAAAGCGCTAAGTTGGCAGCACTGGTTCTTTGGCTCACTAATTACTTGTTATTATGTCTCCAAGGCACAGATGTCCCACATCCGTTCCCAGCGCGTTTTTTTTCTAGTGCCAATTTATAATTGCGAGTCGAACAAGAGCTCTTTATTTTATTTTGGGTCATCATTGTCTTCGTTATGAGTTAGCAGTAACAAAAGTTATTCATAATAGTAATTTCAAGGTTGTTGGCTTAATAATACAGGCAGTATGGAAATTTGACAAGCAACTTACACCCCCAGTATTATTGTAGTTTTTGACTTACACGGCCGTGTGGTGTACACTTCACGGATTTTAGTATGGAGAAATCGAAGAGCGCCCCTAGCGGGCACCTTGAGAACCTCAAATCCCGTACAAAAATTCATGAAGTGTACACCATACGGCCGTGTATAAGTTGCTTGTCAAATTTGCAGACGAGCCCCTCTGGTAGCTAGGAAATTACAGTAAAAAACATTCCTACAGGTAGTTGTTCAGTCGACAGGTTGGATAAAATGGGGCTAGGTGGGAAAAGGTCGAAAGTTAATGAAACTTCGGGATGTTGTTCAGGGATGGTTTATTAAAAATTTCTCAAGTTTTGGACCTCGAGAAAGAGGGGGGGGGGACCGGCAAAAGTTTCCGGTTTTTCCTCAGTAACTTTTTTCCCTTACATCCTACGGCAAAAGAACTTCTTTACTTTTTTGGTGAACGTAAAATTTCCTATAATTTAGAATATTAAAACATGTTTGTATGACAAATAGGTTACCGAGAGACGAGGCTTCAAATAAAAAATAAAAAATAAACTATGATGATATTCCGGTTTTTTCAATTATGAATATTACTCACGGAAGTTTTAATAGTATTATGATGATATTTCTTCTGCTATAACCCAATAATGGTAAAAAGTTTTTGTAATTAAGGTTCCTGGTTACAATCATCAACTTTGGAAAGCCCCCGCTCCCCTCTCCTCCCACCCAACCCAATATCCCCCTTTTCACACAGGGTCCTCGAGGTCTAAAACTTGAGAAAATGTTAATTAACTATCCCTGAACAACCTGCCAAAGTCTCATTAACTTTTGACCTTTTTCTAGCTGAAACTACCTGTCGACTGGACAGGTAGCAGTTTAGCAGATCATAAAATGCTTTAATTCGACCTACGTATGGTAACTCTCCCGATAGCAAAGGATAGGATGTGGTCGATAAGTAGTTGTTCAAAGGAGAACATCACGGAGCCAACACTAACTGAAATAGAGAACAAACAAGCCATTACGTGTGCTTTTCACTTTCATCGGGAGCGGTCGTTAGAGACGGTACGGTTAGTTCATTGCATAGATACTGTTGGGCCGTTTGCACGCTGCCGGCCTAGAGTTGTCTAGATACTAGCATGATAGTTGGTTTGTTACTCTAACTAACAGGCATAGTGCATACATTACGGAGCCAACGCAAACTGAAATAGAGAACAAACAGCCTATTACTAATATTACGTCTGCTTTTCACTTTCATCGGGAGCAGTCGTTAGAGACGATAGGGTCAGTTCATTGCATAGATACTATTGGGCCGTTTGCACGCTGCTCGCCTCGAGTTGTCTAGATACTAGTATGATAGTTGGTTTGTTACTCTATCTAACAGGCATAGTGTTGTTTACATCACGGAGCCAACGCAAACTGAAATAGAGAACAAATAGCCTATTACTACTATTACGTCTGCTTTTCACTTTCATCGGGAGCAGTCGTTAGAGACGATAGGGTCAGTTCATTGCATAGATACTATTGGGCCGTTTGCACGCTGCTGGCCTCCAGTTGTCTAGATACTAGTATGATAGTTGGTTTGTTACTATCTAATAGACATAGTGTTGTTTACATCACGGAGCCAACGCAAACTGAAATAGAGAACAAATAGCCTATTACTACTGTTACGTCTGCTTTTCACTTTCATCGGGAGCAGTCGTTAGAGACGGTAGGGTCAGTTCATTGCATAGATACTGTTCAGTCGTTTGCACGCAGCTCGCCTCGAGTTGTCTAGATATAGTTGATAGTTCGTTTGTTACTATCTAACAGGCGTCGTTTTGTTTACAATATAATATAATTATCCTATTTTGCGAAAAACCAGCTCTTGATAATGACTATAGGTTCAACCAGTTTCAACGAACATTTTTGTACGAGGTGAAGAAGGCGAGCACACGCTCTGATACCGTGTTTTTGTGTATAAAAAATACTATAAAATGCCCTTAGAGTTATGTTAAATTCTGTCAATGACTTCACGAACTCAAATAATAATTAATAAGTTACCAAATGTTTCAAAAATTACAACGTGTAAGAAGTAAATCTAAAATGGTATTTCAATTTTAAAAGGATGGTATTTTAATATTTTTTTTACCGAGTGAAGTAATTCAAATAGTGTATTGCATTTATGATTTCAGCAGATAAAATGCTTAAGAATACCATATATTTTTTTCTTCTTTTCAACTGTAAGAACTATAAAAAACTTTAAAATTCTAGAGCTCATTATAGACATGCTTCGCAGAGAAGAAATGAAGGAGGTTATAAAGACAAAATTACATGAAAAAGATAACATACGAGAATTGGATAGCAGTCATAATCATAGTCTAGTTCATAGTCTTGTGAATTCGCACATGTCGTTATTCAAGTGCTATGCACATGCATAGAGCAGAGAGCGCCACTTGCCTTGCAGCAGCTACAAGATCACGAGAGGCGGATGCGAGAGTTAAGACGATTATTTTTAGCCGGTCGTCGACAACAAATTGTAAATAAAGCACAGTGACGTTTCGTTACAAGTTGAATAAACTGTCGCTCGTAAAACAGGCGATGGAACGTTAGCAGCCGACCGAGACTCGAAGCGAAGGGTCACGCGATAACGGGCGATGATAGCTTTTGAACTGCTTGTGTACTAGTTTTAGATAAGCTATCAACTTGCGTCACCAAATTATATACTTAACAGACACACAAGAGCTAAACTCCGTCACTATCTAACTCAGTGAAGTCCAGGTAAGTTAGAAAGATACAGAAAAACGCTCGCGCTACGAATAGTGAACTAAAATCACGAAAAACGGTATTTAAACAAATATTTGCTGCGTAACTGAAAATATAAATTGACTATGCCCTCTAAAATTATATTATTTGTTACGAGTACTCTTATTAACTATATCAATGTACGCTGATAGGTAATAGATATAATTACGTTTTTAACGCATTGTATAGAGGTAAGTTTTTATCGAGAAAATTTATCGAAATCGTGTTTCAGGCTCGATCATGCCCTTGCAATTATGATGAAGATTAAGGTGGGGTATGACGCAAAATTACCAATCTTAGATTTGTTTTTTAACTGACTATATCATATACAATATTCAAATTAAAAATATGCATGGATACTACATTATAATACCGAGGGATCACTCTACCAGAAACATTATAGGACAATATTTACTCGATTTAAAATAGAAACAAAGTTAGGTCTATTTCTTTCTTAGATTAGATTGTTCATTAAAATGGTGCATATTATTGGGTAAAAAAAATAGACAAATAAAATCAATACAACAAAGCCGAGGGTTTACTGTAGGGCTTTTGTAAAATTATCTATATTTTACGAAGGGTCTAGTTTTATGTTTATGTTTATTTAAAACACTATGGGTATTATTTTTTTGTGTTTTATTCTTTTTTCTATGTAATATTTCTTTGTTTTTTTGTTTACATGCTATTATTATTTTTTATTTGTTATTTCTCTTAAGTGTGTTTGCTACAAATAAATCTTTCTTTCTTTCTTTCTTAGATATTCAATAAAAACCGCTTTTTCGAGCAGCGCGAGGCGTTTTTTTTGTATGAAGGTTTCTGCCTGGGGTTGGCGCAGTTTTGACGTATATATTTTTTTTTTACTCTTGACAGCCTCTTAAAAATACAGCGCTGTAAACAACAATAACTCACAAAATAATGAGTGAAACGCCAAACAGGTCCGGTTATGGAAACGAGTTATTACGTGAAACTGAGTTATCGTTTTCCACGGTTGCCGGTCATCGGAGCATGGCTTTCCACGTCATGGAATAACATCCCCACTTGTCACGGTGATGACTTTTCCCCTACGCGAAGAGTGAGGGTCTTTGCTCTGGCAGGTAATGTGCTCGTGTTACGAAAAGCTTCTGTAACGTTTCGTTATTATTTACTAGCGACTCGCCCCGGCTTCGCACGGGTAGCCCCCGATGACCCCCGCGCCCCCTCCTGCCCTCCCCCCTATGTCAATCTCCTGGTTCTAAGCTACCTCCCCACCAATTTTCAGCCAAATCGGTTCACCCGTTCTTGAGTTATAAGAGGTGTAACTAACACGACTTTGTTTTATATATATAGATTATTAGCCTGTAGTGTCCCACTGCAGGGCAAAGGCCTCCCTTCCCTCCTTCCATTCGTCTCTACTGTTGGCTATTTGGGACCAATCCTTCAAGTAGGAGTCTAGCTCATCCCGCCATCTCCGTCTGCATGGTGCAACAATGTAACCATGATATAACTTTTGAAACTATCATTGTTACGTACATTTTTTTTTTTTTTTTTAAACTTTGATAGACTTTTGTTTGACCACGATCTCACCTGTTGTAAAGTGACGATGTGGCCGAAGATGGAGCACAAAGGTCTAGAAGGCACCTATTCACTCTAGCCTTGAAGAGACCCAGATTATAGTAGACTAGAAAACGAGAGAGAAAAAGTAAAGAAAGAAAGAGAAGGAAGAGAAAAGAAAGAGGGTAGATCGATATATATTTTTGCCAATAACATCTACTCGCAAAGACTTTAGTTAGTTCTCCCGTGATCATGGCGCATGCAACTGTGCCGAAACATCGGGAACAATCAAAACTCAAAAATCATGGTAAATACCCCCGTTCCTAGTGAAGATAATGTTACCATAATAACTGTATGCAAGCATTCATTTTAACAACTTTCAAGGAAGTCGTAAAATTTACCGCGTAGGGTGGTAACTGGTAATGTTATCCCGCCGTGTTGATGCTCCTTACTAAGCTAATCATGGATTGGTAAGTGGGTTTCCCCTGTCAGTAGCTTCACCGTAATATTCCACGTGCGGTGCGCATTTCATGGACCCCCGGGCACGGCGTCACGCGGCGTGACTGCGGCCAGGAGTCACCCATGCACGGAGCACCTATCTGATAATGCACAGTACTGTTGTACGTAATCGAGTTAGGGAGAGTTCCACCTGTTTTCAACCTGTACTCCGCTAGTAACCAATGAATAAAATATATAATTTTTTTTTGTGAAAAATATATTTTTCAATACAGTACATACATACATACATACATAGACACATACCTTTTTCCCCGAAAGGGTAGGCAGAGCCTCAATGGGCCTCTTTTCACAGTGGGTTCACCATATAGACGTGACAAGTGGTGAGCTTATCGCCGCCATTGCCTCCCACGAATGACTCGGCCAACGCTTACTAACGCTATCGCATTCTTCCAGTACTTCCGATGACAATACAATTTGATGGTGACAGCGAGCTGATCTGATGATAGAGACGGAAGATGGACAACGGAACTCCTCGATGGATAATAGCAGACTGGCCGTGTTTAGGCTCATTTTGATCAGCACACGGTTACGATCACTAATTTTATAAAAGCGAAGATTCGATGGTATAAAATTTGTCCTGCATGGCTGCTAGCTTATTATGGAATGTGTACGGTATACTGGAATGAATGAATGAATGTATACTGGAAGCTGAGTCAGTCGTGGGAGGCAATGGTGGCGATGAGCTCACCAATCATCACGTCTGTATTCCACGATGGTGCAACCCACTGTGAAAAGAGGCCTATTGAGGCTCTTTCTACCCCTTCGGGGCAAAAGGCGTGTGTCTATGTATGTGTTATTACTGGAAGAAAGCGTTAGCCGTGTCAGTCGAGGGAAGCAATGGCGGCGATGAGCTCACCACTCGTCACGTCTATTTGGTGCAACCCACTGTGATAAGAGGCCCATTGAGGCTCTTTCTACCTGTTCGGGGCAAAAGGCGTGTGTCTATGAGTATGAAACATAAAAATTTCAAACGACTGACAAATAGGTACAACTAAGTAGGTATTCATTATTATGTAGGTAGGTACGTAGGTACGTGTTTCCGAGAAGATACACTTTACATTTTCGCGGTAGGTTAAAGTCGAATAAATTTAAATCCAAGGACTCGTTTTAACTTGCATACCTACTGTCTTTGTTTTACTCGGTCGCATATTTAACATACATAGGTAGTTTACAAAGGAAACTCTTACTAAGTACATTTGTTGCTAGCGTTGTACACAAAACAAGTTCAAGGTTACACATACAGACCTTCATAAGTTCAGAGCTATCCGGCTTTTTATTATACGAATGACGGAACAAGCAGATGGCCCTCCTGATGATAAGCGGTAACCTCTGCCTATGAACAGTGCATTACCTCATAGGTCACGTCCACCTAGGACGCACCCTATGCGGCATTGCCCTGCGCCCGCCACCCTGAGACATATAGATGAAAAGTCTCGTGTGCCTGTAATTTCACCGGCACCCTTACCCTTCGAACCGGAACACAGCAATGCGAGCACTACTGCTTTGCGACAGAAATAGGTATGGTGGTAGCACTTCCCCGGACGAACTCTTTCACAAAAAAAGCTCTACTACAAGTGAAACATTTGCATGTTTTTTTTTATACTACTTGGATTGACGGATCAAGCAGATGGCCCACCTGATGTTAAGTGGTACCCTCTGCCTATGAACAGTGCATCACCACATAGGTCACGTCCACATAGGGTGCGTTAGACAGTGTACGTTTAAAAAATTATTCTCGAGAAAAAAAAATCGTGAACTTACCTCTACAATGCGCTTATAACGTAAATATCTCTATTACGTATCAGCGTACATTGATAACATTAATAAGAGTAACAAATAATATTATTTTAGAGGGCATGCTCCATTTATATTTTCCATTACGCAGCAAATGTTTGTTTAAATAGCGTTTTCGTGATTTTCGTTCACTTTTCGTAGCGCGAGCGCTGTTCTGTCACTTTTCGTAGCGCGAGCGCTGTTCTGTCACGTCTAACTTACCTGTACCCTTAGTACGAGAATTTGTCAGTATTCGAAACTATATGAAGTTTAGTTTCCTTCAATACATTTTGTGACAGTGTCCTTAGTTTTCTACTCGTTTTCGCTAGGGGCGCTGCTAGTAAATGTATGGAAGGAAACGAAACTTCATGTAGTTTCGAATACTGTCAAATTCTCGTACTAACCCCCCTGAACTTTACTGAGTTAGATAGTGACGGTATTTAGCTGTTGTCTGCCTGATCGTAGAGCCGTGAGCTAATATATATAACCTCTGTACGCTGGCTTTTATTTTGGTCAACGAATAAGCATTGCCATTCAGTGTGGCAATGCAGCCAACATTCTGGGCATGCTGCCGTCGGGTGACGGCTTGCTGATCTGATAGGTAGGTTTTTATTTTAGTTTTGTTTTTAACCCCCGACGCAAAAACGACGGGTTGTTATAAGTTTGACGTGTCTCTCTGTGTGTGTGTGTGTGTGTGTGTGAGTGTCTGTCGCATCGTAGCTCCCGAACGGATAAACCGATTTCGTTTTGTTTTTTTTGTTTGAAAGGTGAATTTGTCGGGAGTGTTATTACCTATGTTTGATCAAAATCGGTTCAGCCGTTTCATTGCGTTGAGGTTTTTTTTATTTTTTACAAAATTAATTACTTGTTTTACTACTAGCTTACGGACCACCTGATGTAAAGTGGTCACCGTCGCTTATAGACTGTATTGTGTTTGTTTAAAATTTTTAATTGAATAAATGATTTTATATTTAAAAAAAAACTCTGTATTGACTTAATTATAAATTCTCCTCAACCAACGAGCAGGGCAAGGCGTGTATTTGGCCTTAGAGACAAGGTTTTGTATCGGGCAGACCAGGAAGCAAGCAAGGCCTTGCGAAGTTCAACGCCTCGTGTGACGAATGCACGCCACAGATACCTTCATACTCGGTATCGGCACTAAGGCAGAGATAAATAGATCTGACTTAGCACGCACCAATGCTTAGCAAATATCCCTGTTTCACACACATGTCAATCACTCGTGCTAGAGAAGGACAGAGGCGTGCGTGGTAAGAGGTAAGTAAGATATAAGCCGAGTTAAATAGATCTGACTTAGCACGCACCAATGCTTAGCAAATATCCCCGTTTCACACACATGTCAATCACACGTGCTAGAGAGGGCCAGAGGCGTGCGTGGTAAGTAAGATATAGGCTGAGAAAAATAGATCTGACTTAGCACGCACCAGTGCTTAGCAAATATCCCTGTTTCACACACATGTCAAATCACGGGTGCTAGAGAGGGACAGAGGCGTGCGTGCTAAGTAAGATATGGGCTGAGATAAATAGATCTGACTTAGCAGGTATCAATATTGCTAAGCAAATATCCCTGTTTCACACACATGTCAAATCACGCGTGCTAGAGAGGGACAGATGCAATGCCAAGTAAGATCAATTTATCTCAGCCTACTCGGTGGCGAATCTTGTGACATTTCACAAGGCACAACATCACCCAAGCTTCCGCCATCGAGGGAAATTCGACCTCCGAACTTTGCGTGCTGCAAGACATTTGATATTCTACGCGCATTATGCAAGACTGCACAGATAGATGCTCAGTTACACAACTGTGTGAAAATTACAGACTATAAAACAATTATTATACCTACTAGTTCCGCCTGTACCTCAATGTACAAACGATTCATCAAAAGATAGGGCATTCATCGTTTGCCACTAACGTATTATTTAATTTAGCACAAGTCCACGGCCTTATAATGCGCGTCATGTAAAAAGAACGCTGGCGGTCATACTTCTTCATGCGTTCCAGCGTTCTTTTTACATGACGCGTACTATACCTAAGTATAGACCCCTCCGTCTCCTCCCGTGGTGTCGTACTCCGACTAAGGGATTACCCGGACTTGTTTGTAAGATTCGTTGGTATAAGATTTGGGGTGCATCCGTATTGATCCCAGAAATTCATCCCACGAGCTAAAAGTAATATTGTCCTGGCTGCTAGCTTGTTTAATAATAATAATACATTTATAAAATCAGACATTATAGGTCCATTATTTGATAGTATTATTCTTAAAAACTATGTTAGAAATACATTAGTTACAGCTATAAGTTGAAGTGAAAACTCTCATCCGAATCCCGACCAAACAGGCTCCAGCGAGACTACCTACCTGATCAGGACCTGGATAAAAGACTTCATTACTGGCAGGTCATAGCGAATGTATGTCTTTAAGAATGTATTATTACTGGAAGAAAGCGTTAGCGGAGTCAGTCGTGGGAAGCAATGGCGGCGATGAGCTCACCACTTGTCACGTCTATATCCCATGACGTCAACTGACGTCATGACGTCCATGGAAGTCATGGTGAAAAGAGGCCCATTTGAGGCTCTGCCTACCTTTTCGGGGAAAAAGGCGCGTGTGTTTATGTATGTATGTATGAAGACATTGAAAATTAATCGCAAAACTCCAAAGTTATGTCATAGCATAGGTGACCGCATAAACTGGACAAGAACGAATGTGGCACAGGCAAACAAACAACACCAAGTCAGCTGCCTCCAAAATGGGCACAGGGTTGCCACTTGCTACACTTTTGCCAGGCATTTTTGTCTACAAGCCAAAGAAAAGAAGGATTGTACTCGCCTCAAGTTTCGAAACTTTTACCAATTAGGTAATTAAAATAACATGATGATTTTTCAAGTAAATTAATAATTCTATTCGAAAATAAACGACTTCGATGCTAGGATTATTTTCCCAATACAAGATTTTATAATATTAGTGATCGGAACCGTGTGCTGATCAAAATGAGCCTAAACACGACCAGTCTACTAATATCCATCAAGGTGTTCAGTTGTCCACCTTCCGTCTCCGTCATCAGACTAGCTCGCTGTCACCATCATATTGTATTGTCATCGGAACTAGACAGGTATGCCAAATTACACCTCAATCGGATATCGGAAAGTCACCCTTATCGCCACCCGTGAAATACTTATCATTGAGTTGCTTCAATGGCCATCTCTGGTCTTCATCAGTTCCACTTCACCAAATGGCACTTTCTGAATGCACATGCTTGACTTGTTGCTGAAAATACCGAGTATACTTTAAGTGTGCCTATAATATTTGAGGAGTTCCCTCAATTCCTCATGGATCTCATCATCAGAACCAGATTTTAAGAAAATAATGTGAATTGTTTCGTAAAACGAGAACTTTTACCGAAATGAAAATTTCCCGTTTTAATTATCATTGTTTGGTATGTTTTTTAAAAATTCTCGAACAAGTCCGCCCCTAAAAAAAAAAAAAAACTTGTAAAAATCCTGAAATTACTCGAGAAACTCGTGAAATTCCTCCAGAAATGTACCTAACACAACATGAGGCAACCCTACGTAAGGTCCTTAACGTACTGTAAGGTCTGTAACATAGAGAATTAGGAACATTTCTTGAGGAATTTCAGGATTTTAACGAGGCATTTCATGAATTTTAAAAATCCAAATTAACAAAGTCTTATAACTAAAGTTATTCGCCTTGATGTGTAGAATACCCCCTCCCCGGGCTTATAGGGATATTATGTTACACCCTGTATATATCTGAGACTACAGAACCAGAGTTTTTCAAACGCGATGCGCGCCTATGGATTTGATAAGATCTGGCAACCCTATCACGATGGATGGTATGACATGGGTTATGTAAGTCTTGGTCCGACAATGACCCACCGGCGCGCGCGCCACTTTCCATCTTGACACACTATCTACGGGCGGGCCACCACCGGCCGCGCGGTGCTGAGCGCGACGTGATCACAGTGGAACCAACGTTTGAATTGGTAATGGATGACTCAATGGGGACTGCATAAATTACAAAATTGGTTTAGAGTTTAAACAAACAATTCATTAATTATTCTAAAGGAAGTTTTAACCTTGACTTAGATAAAATACACTGTAAATTCTTATTTTAAATTAAATTAACTTTGTAGCAAAGGTCCAACCAAACGGGCGTGGATATTATGTGGAATGTGGTTCATGAAAACCTTTTTTAGCCCCCACGCAAAAACGACGGGGTGTTATAAGTTTGGCGCGTGTGTGTGTGTGTGTTTGTGTGTGTGTGTGTCTGTGGCATCGTAGTTCTCGTTTTTTTTTTGTTTGAAAGTTGAATTTTTCGGGAATGTTCTTAGCTATGTTTGATCAAAATCGGTGCAGCCGTTCCATTGCGTTTTTTTTTCAGTGCGGTTTTAAAAAAATTTACAAACGTAATTACTTGTTATTATGGAAATTTCTGTCTTGGGTTGAGGGAAAATAAATAAATAAATAATTTTTTTTTAAATAATTTTTTTAATAATAGACCCATAACTGCAATATAGACCTATCTTACAAAGCCTACTTGTACTAAACTGTAGGCTAAAATAACAAAAAAAAACATAATAGGTATAATATAGTCAAGAATAGAAACATTCACTTTTGAAACTATCATGGTTATGTACATAATTTGCACTAGAAACGGGATATTTACCATGATTTTTGAGTTTTAAATGTTCCCAATATTTCGGCACAGCTGCATGCGCAACGAAAAAAAAAAATACGCGCAAATATCCCGTTTCTAGTGAAAATTATAAGATAACTTTTTGTAATTTGCTTTTGCTTTTGACAGGAAAAAAATCCAAAGTTTCTTGCACATAAAAAGCCTAATACTTCTAAACGCCTGAAGCGATTTTAAAGATTATTTCACGATAATAAAGGCAATTTAAAGATTTATAAAAAAAAATCGTTTACTTGAAACAATTGCGTTTTTCGTGATTTTCGCTCACTATTTGCTTCGCGTGCTCTGTTCTGCCCCGTTCTTACTTACCTGAATTTTACTGAGTTAGACAGGGACAGAATCTGAGGTGACTAATCACCTTAGAGCCGTATTCATCAATACTAGTAAATAAATCAATAGTAATGAATAGTAGTAATTGCTAGTGTTTCACCAATTTTAACGAGCACGTTTTCGCAACAAAACAGTCTTGATCCGTGGGTGGCTTTTCAATTGCGACACATTCGCAGCGATTATACGCGACGTGAAATACAATGCAATTAGCATTTCGGTCGTTCTACAATACAGAATGATGGTACCAAGTGAGGTCAAGTTCTTCGATGTATCGACCCGCCTAATTTGGGTAAGTACAAAGGAAATTATTCAGATATGTGCCCGATTAAAATAGTTGAACTTTAATTTTTAATCTGCAATTCACTGACTTCAAGGATTTCGAAAAATTAAACGAATTTACACACGATTAAGTTAATGGAGCGTGGAACTGACTTATTCAAATCGGGCTGGCATGACTAAACAAATAGTAAAGGACAGTGGAAGTCGGACTATACAGGCTGTCCCAAGACTATGCTACATGAAGGGAAAGTACCTTAAATATTGTAGATAGGATATTTTGCTGTTTTTTTTTTTTTGAGGGGACTTAATTTTATTTTTAAAACTTAGTAATACTGCATTCAAAGATTTTCTAAAAACTACTTGCACATCTTGGAAACAAACCAATTTAAAAATTAAAAATTAATATGATTAATTTTACGTTATTCCTTTGTTTTAAGATACTATGTTACTTCAGAGGAATTATTATTTTTTATCCATTCTTTCGATTGGCATCATAAAAATACGGGATGTTTTTTTTTCACATTTAAGTCGGTTCGATTCCCAGACGAAGCAAGTAATTTTTAGAAAATCTTTGAATGCAGTATTACTAACTTTTAAAAATAGAATAAAGTCTCCTTTCAGGCAAATATCGTATCGACAATATTTAAGGTACTTTCCCTTCATGTCGCATAGTCTTGGGACGCCCTATAGTAGTTACCTTCTACAAAACAATGCAATAATATTGGGTCGGTGACGCATCCAGTATACCTACAGCGCGTGAGGTCGGACGCACCCCGACCGATAGCACTACAATTGCGCAGCAATGTTATGTTTATTGTATGACAAAATGCACTTTAAAACAAGTCAAAACAAAGTCAAGACAAAACTATAATCTGGGTCTCTTCAAGGCTAGAGTGAATAGGTGCCTTCTAGACCTTTGTGCTCCATCTTCGGCCAAATCGTCGCTTACCAACAGGTGAGATCGTGGTCAAACAAAGGTCTATCAATGTTCAAAAAAAATTACCATGTATTTATATTACCCGACTATGACAAAGCCAAAAGGAAAGGTTATGTTTTTAGCAATCTATGTGTGTATGTATGTTCGTATTTACGAATGTTTTACAAGCTTCTATTTAACTTGCTAATGTATGTTTGTCCGGGTGGAATCTTGCAACTGAATTTTAAAGCAGTTATCCTTAACCAATTGAGATGATATTTTGCATACCTGTCAAGTTCCGATGACAATACAATATTATGGTGACAGCGAGCTGATCTGATGATGGAGACGGAAGGTGGATAATGGAACCGCTCGAGTGATAATAGTAGACTGGCCGTGTTTAGGCTCATTTTGATCAGCACACGGTTACGATCACTAATTTTGTAAAAGCTTGTAGGTATTGAAAAATATATATATACAGGTAAGCATCTCTGAATATTGAACTTCAGCTTAGCGACCTTGATCGCACAAAGTTGAGTCACAAAGAGTTCGCCGGCCAAATATTAATTACAACAAATTATAACAAAAAAAAACACAAAAAACGTATTTTTTTTATAGAGTGGGATGTCAAATGAAAGAGGAGAAAATTCTAAGTCCATTGACAATTTAATTTACATTTTGAATTAAGATAATATGCTTAAAATAAATAAAAAAATGTATTTAAGTAAGTACCTAATCTTGTAGTTCACCCGTAATCTATGTTTTTATAACTTTGTACTGGTTTGAATAGATTATGTGCGCAATTGAGAAGATGCTGGAATATTATTGTAATTACTCATTGAACTAAACGATTAAAACGTTAGGTAAGTATATGTTATAGATTGATAAGAATTATTATTGACAAGTGTGAGTGAACTGTGAGTAGGTTCCCTTGCAACGCAATGCGTATGCGCCGTACAGCAGCAAGCATGCAAATAAAAGTGAAAGAGTTCGCGGGTTCACTTCCTGCATCGCAAGCGCATATAAGATATTGTCGCACGCGCGGCTTATAATCGCGGTAATACCTAACTCTGCGTTTGCGCAACCGCGCTGCAATCGAGTGAAACACGTGACGTAGCCGGTATTACGATACTTACATTCTCTGCAAAGATAACCAACGTTTTTACCCGACTAAGGCAAATAAAGGGTTATGTTTCTAGCAGTCTATGAATCTGTGTTTGTATTTTTTTTTTGAATACTACTTGGATGACGGATCAAGCAAGAGGTCCACCTGATGTTAAGCGGTAACCTCTGCCTATGAACAGTGCATTACCTCATAGATCACGTCCACCTAGGACGCAACCTATGTGGTATGCACTGCGGCCGCCACCCTGAGATATAAAGATGAAAAGTCTCATGTGCCTGTTATTTCACCGGTACCCTTACCCTTCAAACCGGAACACAGCAATGCGAGCACTACTGCTTTGCGGCAGAAATAGGTATGGTGGTAGTACTTCCCCGGACGAACTCTTTCACAAAAAAGCTCTACTACTACTAAAACAATTTACTACTATTGGCAATTTTGCGTTTACGGGGTATAACGCAAAATTACCAATCTTTGATTCGATTTCACAGTTAAATATGTATGGATGCCACATGCAATGCAATACCACACAGGGTGCGTCCTAGGTGGACGTGATCTATGAGGTAATGCACTGTTCATAGGCAGAGGTTACCGCTTAACATCAGGTGGGCCATCTACTTGTTTCGTCATCCAAGCAGTTAAATAACCGTGAAATTACAAAATATCAGTGCCCAGTGACCGTCAGAGACGACACCAAAGATAAGTTAACAAAAAAAGCATGGGTGCTGTGCTGTGTTGTGCTGGAAGTGTCGTGCTAGCTGTATAGTGCTGACTGTAGTGCTAGCTGTGTCGCACTAGCTGAGGCTATGTCGTGCTGGCTGTGTCGTGCTGGGTGCTGGCTGTGTCGAGCTGGGTGCTGGCTGTGAGATGCTGGCTGTGTTGAGCTGGCTGTGTTTTGCTGGCTGTGTCGTGCTGGTTGTGTCGTGCAGGCTGTCTTGTGGTACGCTGGTTAGTTGGTATTGCAGCAGACTTGTAGTTGCTGATCCGTGACAGTTCCTCTCCATTCAGCCGTGTCATTACGAAATAAGAAAGTTAAGTAGGTGCGATTTGGCACAGGGAAGCAGGTTTCTGTGGATGTGGTGTGCGGTTCCCGATGCACTGGTGTCATGTTCATTCTACTGAGGGGCTAGTCAGCGAATTTTACAAGCGACTTACGCGGCCGTGTGGTGTACACTACACGGATTTTAGTATAGAGGAATCGAAGAGCGCCCCTAGCGGGCACCTTGAGAACCTCAAATCCCGTACAAAAATCCATAAAGTGTACACCACACGGCCGTGTTTGTTGCTTGTCAAATTTGCAGACCCTCAAGAGGGGCTACAGTCTGCAAATTTGACAAGCAACTTACACGACCGTGTGGTGTACACTACACGGATTTTAGAACGGGATTTGAGGTTCTCAAGGTGCCCGCTAGGGGCGCTCTTCGATTCCTCCATACTAAAATGAGTGTAGTGTACACCACACGGCCGTGTTAGTTGCTTGTTAAATTTGCAGACCCTCTGGTGCACCCATTCCGTTCAATGTCAGTTCAGTGCGCGGTGCAGACGCAACATTACTGCAACTTCAATTTTACTTGTTCACTAACTGTGGAGAAGACCTTACAGAACGCGCTGAGCCAACGTTGAAGCAAACACCGCGTCTTGACAGTTTTTCATGCACACATCAAAAGATCTGCGCCAATACCACGCATGTTGGCCAAACGATCAGTTAGTGGGCGTGCGGACAATTTTGCCCAACTTTTGACCCAGCCACTGGTCCAATAGTGAGCCAGCGCGTAAGCAGTATCACCAATACTGGCCCAACTATTGCACCAGCGTTTATAACGGTCCTAGAATAGAACGTCATCCTTTTACAAGTGTGGGTCAAGGCCCATATTTTTTTTATACTACTTAGAATGACGGAACATGCAGATGCCCCACCTGATGATAAGCGGTAACCTCTGCCTATAAACAGTGCATTATCACATGGGTCACTCACGTCCACCTAGGACGCGCCCTATGTGGCATTGTACTGCGCCCGCCACCCTGAGACATAAAGAATGTCTCATGTGCCTGTAATTTCACTCAACCATACCCTTCAAACCGGAACACAGCAATGCGAGCACTACTGCATTTCGGCAGAAATAGGTATGGTGGTAGTACTTCCCCGGACGAACTCTTTCACTAAAAAGCTCTACTACTACATATCAATAAAGCAATGCTTGAAGAATCACACAATTGTAAATAACCAACCACCCAAAAGCACGTGAGACTTTTCATCTTTATGTCTCAGGGTGGCGGGCGCAGTGCAATGCCACATAGGGCGCGTCCTAGGTAGACGTGACCTATGTGAGAATGCACTGTTCATAGGCAGGGGTTACCGCTTAACATCAAGTGGGCCATCTTTTTTTTTTTTTTTTTTTTTTTTTCTTTTTCCGTCATTCAAGTAGTATAAAAAAATAAAAACTTACTCAATCATCAAAATAAATTCAATGCCATCACCATCACCGACTGCGCCTAAAAACTACCAAATTATGAATGCATTTATTAATGTGGACTAAGCGGTCACGATACTGACCCCCTTAGCACAACCAGAATATACAAATGTTGTTGTGCTGTTGCGTAAGGTGTTCTTTACGGGTAATTATGTAAAGCGGTGGATCGAGTCGAGACCTGCGCCCGCGCAATAGCGGGTAACGTAAAAGTGTTACGCGGTGTGCTCGATTTTGCAGCCGCTTGTGACGCAATGCAGCTCGAATGTGTGCCAAAAGCGCAGCAGAACCTTCTGTACTTACGGACACTCTCTTTAGAAGCTAACCTCGCCCTCATAGTCGGTTATCATGAACTTTTTTTTTATATATACAACTTGGTATGCCAGGTCAAGCTGATGGCTCACCTGATGTTAAGCGGTACCCTCTGCCTATGAACAGTGCATTACCACATAGGTCACGTCCACCTAGGACGCATCCTACGTGACATGGCATTGTACTGCGCCCGCCACCCTGAGACATAAAGATGAAGTCTCATGTGCCTGTAATTTCACCGGCACCCATACCCTTCAAATCGGAACACAGCAATGCGAGCACTGCTGCTTTGCGGCAGAAATAGGTATGGTGGTAGTACTTCCCCGGACGAACTCTTTCACAAAAAAACTCTACTACTACTAAAAACTAAACTTTGCAATTACTAGTTGAATCATCGGTCTACTTCAAACGGTTTTGGTGATCTCTAGATGCGACCTTAGAGTATAGAATAAACCAGAAGGTGCGTACGATGCTATTAGTACGGGGAGCTGTGTCGCCAAAACACAATGCCCCGCGCCTATCATACTTCCATCCACAGAGGTAATATTTTGGTGATGTTGGCAACAATGTCAAAATAGGCGCTTGACTTTTTTCCAAAGAATGAATGGTAAACAAAATTCATTATTTAAACCAAAAAGATATTGTGTGTAAGATATACATGTAGTGATTTTGATCAGTTGAGCTACCTTTAGATCGCTAGCAGCGGTCTTCAGGTAGCACAACTGTTTCATATGTATTTTGTATATACCTTGTATTAGTTGTATGATTATTTCTGTAAATAAATGTAATCATAACAGAAACAATGTGATTATATCCTTTTTCTTTTTAAGCCTAGCAGAAATTTTTATATATTGTGGGAAAGACAAAGACACACGACGGCGTATTCACAAGAAAATATTTCTAGTTCGACACGACTAGCCGCACGGCCGACCACAGACAGACTGGGTGAAACTATTCTCATTGAGGCTAGTTTGCGTGGTGACAGTTTTAACGCGTGACACGGGTTCTGGTTTATTCTATATTCTAAGGCTGCGACTAAGTTTAGTGTTTACATCAACACGCGCACGGGTTATCGGCAGTTGACGACATAAATACCTAACGCAACTAAGTTAATTGCCCAAGAGAAACCAACAGTCGTCGAGAAAGGGAAATTAAAAGCTAGGGTTATGCGTTGAATTACTGTTGAATACATGAAACTATGTATGTTCGGACTTGTATATATTCTGGCTGTTGGCTACCTTAGGAGTGCTTTTACTGTATGCGTGGTTCAGAGAAGGAAAACTTGACACAAACCCGGCTGGGACTAAGTCGTAAAGCACCTGCAACCCGAATGACGACACGGGTTGAGATAAATAAATAAATGATAAATTAATGACAAACTCAAATATATTTTTTCATTGAAACCTCAAGGATCAGTTTGAATCGACTTACAAAATAAATTTACGCCTGTTCCAACGCGACGAGACCTAGAAGAATCAGACAACAAACACGGTCGGTTTTTTTTTTGATGATCCTTCTTACTACTAGGTTGGGAGCGCCTGTGTGGTAACTCGAGAAAGATAGCTATTGTTCGTAGAAGCTAGGTACATTGGATGTTTGGTTTAGAAAAATTGCATTTCTAGTTCGGCCTGTTAGGCATACAAACATTACAAAAAAAATGGAATACTAAAAAAATATTAAAATTATAATATGATTACACCTTAGATATCTATAGAGTATAATAGAGGGGTAGCGTAGGTTCCTGGGAAGGCCTACGGTATCAAAAACGTGTTCCAGGTGATGTGACGTCAGTGGAGAGGATGCTTAGGTGAATCTTTCGTATGCTATAAGGCCCATGATGATGATGCTGACATGTAATTACCACGTTGTTTTTAACAACAACGCTCGTACCCAGCTGTTATCAGGCGAGGCGATAAGATAGAACAGTACCCTTTGTTTGCTCGGTGCACTCCACATAAGACCTTAGATAATGCATTATCTAAATATGTACGGCAACTAGTTGTTTGCTTACTCACTCTAGTGTCTATTCTTTGTCTGAGGTGAGGAGAAAGACGACCAATGATTAAATAAAACACAAATTCACTCAGCTTTAGCTGTTGGATACAAACAGTATTTAAAATGTGAGCAACTAAATAAGTTACCATATTGTAACCCTGGATTTAGGTGGTAAGTTAGGTACTTCTAATAGGTACTGTAACTATTTAAATAAGTTACCATATTGTAACCCTGGATTTAGGTGATGAGTTAGGTACTTCTAATAGGTACTGTAACTATTTAAATAAGTTACCATATTGTAACCCCGCCTGGATTTAGGTGATAAGTTAGGTACTTCTAATAGGTACTGTTAACTATTTAAATAAGTTACCATATTGTAACCCCGCCTGGATTTAGGTGATAAGTTAGTTACTTCTAATAGGTACTGTAACTATTTAAATAAGTTACCATATTGTAACCCCGCCTGGATTTAGGTGATAAGTTAGGTACTTCTAATAGGTACTGTAACTATTTAAATAAGTTACCATATTGTAACCCCGCCTGGATTTAGGTGATAAGTTAGTTACTTCTAATAGGTACTGTAACTATTTAAATAAGTTACCATATTGTAACCCCGCCTGGATTTAGGTGATAAGTTAGGTACTTCTAATAGGTACTGTAACTATTTAAATAAGTTACCATATTGTAACCCCGCCTGGATTTAGGTGATAAGTTAGGTACTTCTAATAGGTACAGTAACTATTTAACTCACTAGCGACTCGCCTCGGCTTCGCACGGGTAGCACCCGGTGAAATGGTGCAACCCACTGTGAAAAGAGGCCTATTGTGGCTCTGCCTACCCCTTCGGGGAAAAAGGCGTGTGTCTATGTATGTATGTATCATCAAGACACTCAATGGGACATTATACCCTGCTTTTGTATCTATTATCAACGGAAAGTTATATTCGCTAATAATATTGATAGTTCTTATCACTATTTATTTATATTTTATCGCTACACTATGTTTTGTCAGACGCATGTGCGGCGTGATCGTATTTCTTGTTTTTCAGTGAAATTATATCAACGTATTTTCAGTTCGATAAACGTGCATTTGTTTTATGCTGATTGGTAATGCTATACACGTAATCACTAGACATCGGATTATATGCACTATCAATATGCCAAAATATGCATGCAAATATTCACTAAAAAAGGGCGAAATATGCATAAAATATGCACTATCAAAAATACAATTATAATTAGAACTTATGTTTATTATATTATTATCTATCACAATAATAACTTGCTTGCAATAATATTATTATATAATACTCATATAATAAGTTATTTAATAATAAATAACTTATTTATTTATTATAATTCTTGTGACAGTAAACAATAATATATTTTTCTAGGTTTCCTGCAAACTTGTGACGTTTGTCACTTAATGGTGTCGATTCTGTGCAGCATTCTCTAATTTTAAACCGCGTTAAAATTATCGCGCGCCCTTTCTAATAGACTGAAATAAAAGAGACCGCGATAATTTTAATGTGGTTTAATATTAGTGAATGCTGCACAGAATCGACACCAATATTTATTTATAGGCTGAAAACATCGAGCAACACACGTAGGCCTGCGTTGCTCGATGGCTGAAAATGACCTTTCGACGTCAACTGACGTTACAGGACAGAACTTAAAATTTGGCGCCATTTCTGCAGAGACCTCATCAGGCAGAGTTTGTCCGGTGCCGTTGATAAATGCGTTAATTTCCTTTATTCCTTCAAGACCGGGATTTTTATGCATAACTGCACTTAATTTGCTGAGTGTGCGCGAGTCGGATGTGTTGACGGCGTAATACAACATGCCTTACTCTGCCAACGTACTCGCATAACTACTGAAATAAGCACTATCAATGAAAAAGTACCAAAATATGCAATAACGCTATAAAAATAGCATTATATGCATTTGCATATGCAAACATGCAAATGCATATAATCCGATGTCTAGTAATCACTATCGTCTTTCTGAATTTCAATAGTTCCGAATTCTACAGTTTCTTGCAATCATGTTTCCACCGTATCTGTCTTACAGACCGTTCACCGTAAGTTGGCACTTGCCATGGAGTATTTACAGGTGCCATCTTACGGTGAACGAGCTGTAGGTAGCATATTATGGTGGTTTAGTCTAACACTAGTAGTCTAATAGTAGTAGAGCTATTTTGTGAAAGAGTTCGTCCGGGGAAGTACTACCACCATACCTATTTCTGCCGCAAAGCAGTAGTGCTCGCATTGCTGTGTTCCGGTTTGAAGGGTAAGGGTGCCGGTGAAATTACAGGCACATGAGACTTTTCATCTTTATGTCTCAGGGTGGCGGGCGAAGTGCAATGCCACATAGGGCGCGTCCTAGGTGGACGTGACCTATGAGGTAATGCACTGATCATAAGCAGAGGTTACCGCTTAACATCAGGTGGGCCATCTACTTGTTCTGCCATTAAAGTAGGATAAAAAAAGAAAAAAAAACACTAAAGCCAATTTTCGTCAATACACGACGACGACTGTTATTTTGACGAACTCTCCAAGATGACTATGAGGCAGACAACAGCTAAATTCCGTCACAATCTTACTCAGTAAAAACAGGTAAGTTAGAAAGTGACAGAACAGCGCTCACGCTACGAAAATTGAAAGAAAATCACGAAAAACGCTATTTAAACAAATATTTGCTGCGTAATCGAAAATATAAATCGACCATGCCCTCTAAAATACCTAATATTATTTGTTACTCTTATTGATTTTATCAATGTACGCTGATACATAAAATAGATATTTACGTATGTTACCTATAAGCGCATTCAGAGCAATTTATCGAAATCTGTTATATATCTATAAATTTATCGAATTAATTAATCAAAATGAAAGGCAATTTATCGAAATCGTGTTTTGGGCTCGATCATGCCCTTGGAAATATGATGAAGTTGAACATAGGTATATAAATACATACATAAACATGACCATATATATACATTTTGTTGTATTAAACTGTGTAGATTTTGCTAAAAATACGTTTAAAAAAGCCTATTTTACTCTTGAAAGCCTCCAGAAATGGCATCATTAGCAAATATCCATTCATACCGAGGAAAAACACCACAAGTTTTTTATTTTTATTTTCTTAGTTTTGTCATTGCCCTCCTGAAGAAACTGCAGGGTATTCACGGGGAACTTGAAAAGTTTTCAAATATACTTTTACATAGGGCCGTCAACTCGATGGCCGTGGGAGTGAACAATGCCGTTTGGCCGGCATTGAACCCGCGCACACTCTGCCTCTGCCGAAACAATTAGCGACTCGACGCGAATCTAACAAGACTATTTACTCAGCCACCGACTTGATGGCTTTACAGTATAACCTACCTACCTAGGTACTTGTCAACTATGTAGCAAAAACAAATGAGTTTTTTGTAAAAATATTTTTTTCAATACAAGCATAATTTTAAATTAGTGATCGTAACCGTGTGCATATCAAAATGAGCCTAAACACGGCCAGTCTACTATTTTACATCGAGGAGTTCCGTTGTCCACCTTCCGTCTGCATCATCAGATCAGCTCGCTGTCACCATCATATTGTCATCCGAACAGCTCAAAATGGGTGGAACTTCAAATTCAGTTGCAAGATTATGTTCCTTACAGAAAGATGGAGAGGAAAGGAAGTTAAATAAAACCTTGTGAAACATCAGTAAGAGGTGAAACACGGCTAAATACATAGATAGATAGATAGATAGATTAACACTTTATTGCACACCAAATATAAAAAATAAAAAAGATAAAATAAACAAAACAATAACAGTAATGTACAATGGGCGGTCTTATCGCTAAAAGCGATCTCTTCCAGACAACTTTTGGATTTTTTTTTTTTTTTTTTTTTTACATATTACAAGGTTTTTGTTTTTTTTTACTACTGAATGACGGAACAAGCGGATGGCCCACCTGATGTTAAGCGGTAACCTCTGCCTATGAACAGTGCATTACCTCATAGGTCACGTCCACCTAGGACGCACCCTATGTTGCATTGCACTGCGCCCGCCACCCTGAGACATAAAGATGAAAAGTCTCATGTGCCTGTAATTTCACCGGCACCATTACCTTTCAAACCGGAACACAGCAATGCGAGCACTACTTTTTTGCGGCAGAAATAGGTATGATGGTAGTACTTCCCCGGACGAACTCTTTCTCAAAAAAGCTCTACTATTACTAAGTAAACGGTTTAACTGGGTCTGTACTGGAAACCTGTAATTTATTACCTCAGATAATATAACTATACCAACCAAGTATGCCAAACAAGAAACGATCTAGGTAAACCAAAACCGGACTGGCTCAATGCTAAACGAAAACGACAGTAATGTGGTTGAGCGTTGATATCACAGACCGGTTTTCGGAGCGATTTAAGGCTTCTACAGGGGGCATGGTACCCGAAATAAAATATCAGTAAGCAGGTTAAAATCGAGGATTAATTATCCTAATCAAGACACGACTGATTCTAGAAATAAAACAACCTCCAATTTATTTGCAAAAAATGAGCAGGTTCGATTCTCTGTTTGCTACTTAATAGTTACTACGATGAGGTTTTGAAAAATGGTCAAATTTAGTTATTCTTAGCAAAATCAACATAGTTTAAGATAATTAAAAATATATATATGTTATTCTTCATCATATTTCCAAGGGCATGGATCGCGCCCAAAACACGATTTCGATAAATTTTCTCGTTAAAATAAAATCGTGAACTTACCTCTACAATGCGCTTATAACGTAAATATCTCTATTACCTATCAGCGTACATTGATAACATTAATAAGAGTAACAAATAATATTATTTTAGAGAACATGCTCGATTTATATTGTCGATTACGCAGCAAATATTTGTTTAAATAGCGTTTTTCGTGATTTTCGTTCACTTTTCGTAGCGCGAGCGCTGTTCTGTCACTTTTTAACTTACCTGAACTTTACTGAGTTAGTTAGTGACGGAACTTAGCTGTTGTCTGCGTCTTAAAGCACTTTGTTCATTAAGTCGCGAGTGGCCGCGTCGAGATGATTGGGTGGGCAGCGCAGGGCAAGAGGGCACTCGCTGCGTAGGCCAGGACCAACGGCCGCACTCGTAACCGCCACCGTACTATTTTTAGCTCAGCTCCTTTCTCCGACGGACTGCGGACGTGAGTCAACCCTTTGTTCCCTCGCAGACGCATGGTCAACAGTCGCCAAGGTGTCGCTTTCCAAACACACGTTAATATTGCTTAGGTTTGTGGTTCGCCTTGGTTTCGCTTGCTCAACGTGGAGATGCCATTATGCTCCGATGCTCAACGCAAGACATTAATTTGAGGCAAAATGAAGGTTTTGCTCAGCTAAGACGTGATTGCGCCAATCGCCTTGCGCCGCCCACGCCACTCATGAATCCGAAATGAGATACACACCTCGATTCTCTTGAAATGGCAATAACTTTAGTTTGATGTGTTATATAGAAGTTAAGGCCCAGATAAATAGAACACACTTCACGGTGACTTAGTCAAAGCTTTACTTTATACCAGGGTTTGAAATTATCAAGATAAATATGCCCTTTGATAATTATCAGATAATTATCCGATAATTATCAAACTGATATTAAGTTTAGGAATCCTTTTTTATCAACATTTATGTTAGAAGCGAGTAGTTTAGTAAATAAATTATACACATTTTACAATCAATTAAATCTTTTTTTATATATAATGCGTGAATAAAATCTTGCAAACCAAAATACGAGAAATTAATCAACTATGTACTACTTAATTAAATTGATGAATGGAATATCATCGTCATAAACCTCAACTGCGTTAACTGGACGGGGGTTGTCTTTATCTGAAGAACCGAAATTAAAAATCCAACTTAAATCTGCTTTATTATCACCAAGATACTTATCAAGATAATTATCAACCTATATTTATCTTGATAATTATCACTTCGAACCCTGCTTTGTAGTCGTTACTTAAGACTGCGCTCAGCCAGGCAGAAATCTTCGTACGAAAAAACGCCACGCGCCGCTCGAAACAGCGGTATTTATTGAATATCTAGTGAAATAAAGATAATTTTAAAAAACCCCGTGTGTGAACCCTCCGTTTTATTGTATTGATCTTATTTATTCAATGTTTGACCCAATAATCTGTACCATATTGACAAACAATCGAATCTAGCCAAAAGTTAGAGGTAACTTTGTGATTTTCTTTTATCGATAAATTTTTGTCCTTTCTTGTTTCTGTCTGGGTGATCCCTCGGTATTATAATGTAGTATCCATGCGTATTTTTAATTTGAATATTGTACTTGATTTAGTCAGTTAAAAATCTAATCTAAGATTGGTAATTTTGCGTTGTACCTTAAGTACCTTCCTATGTTATTGCTGCTAGCCAAATATGCAGGACTACGAACTCTAATTCTCGGCGAATTGGAAATAAGACTTTATAATAGCTTTATATTAACTTGTGCAATTTCCGGGTGGAATCTTGCAACTGAATTTTAAAGCAGTTATCCTCAACCGATTGAGCTGAAATTTGGGATACCTGTCAAGTTCCGATGTAAATACAATATGATGGTGCCAGCGAGCTGATCTGATGATGGAGACGGAAGGTGGACAACGGAACTCCTCGATAGATAATAGTAGACTGGCCGTGCTTAGGCTCATTTTGTTTAGTATCACTAAACAAAACGGTTACTCGGTTACTATCACTAATTTTATAAAAGCTTGTAAAGAAAAAAATATTTTACACAAAAAACTTATAAGTAGCTCCAAAACCTATGCACTTGAGCATGCTTGCAAAATGATAACATTACGCTGAACAACAAACTGGTCAGCTTATCAGTATAAAAAACATAAAAGCCATACATAACAGTGCCATGATAGTGATGAAATACACGCCTACAATATTTCCGGTTAGATAGACGGCCCAAGCGGCCGTGGAATGGTCCAATGGTCCGGTCACAAGCCTAGCCACAGCCAGAGTGACAACAAAATCCCAGTATAAAAGGCAATGTCCTGACTGACTGACTGAATGACTGACCGAGTGCCAACGCACAGCCTAAACCGCTGGTCGTAGAGTCTTGAAGTTTGAGGTGTGTTTGTCTCGATGCGAAGGGTTGAACTAAGAAAGGAATTTTGAAAATTCGCATGCTATAGGGTTCAAAATGGGGTATTAATATAAAACAATAATGCTGTGTATTTCGGAAACCATGAAAATTTTACAAAGAGATTCCTCAAATAACATTTACAGACATGTGATTCAGTGGTACCTGAAATTTTCCTCAAACAGGGCACGCGACCGTTTTTCTTTGTAAAAAAATACACTTTAAGTTTTAGACAGATTTCAACGTATTTCGACGTTGTTAAAAGTTAGTTTCACGGTATAGTTGTTAAGATTAAATTATTTTCAGGACCTAAAGGTTAAAATGGGACTCCTAAATTGAAAAACTTGAGTGTGGTGTTGTTTCAAAGGTCGAAACGCGAAAGAAAGACGAAAGACTGAACGCCGGGGAAGTTTTCTGACTACGCGCGGACGAATTCGCTAGCATGTCATCTTGTACTAATATACAGAACGATATGCAAGCCGCAAGTTCCTGGGGGCATCGCATTTCGCCAATGAAGCATGAGAGGAAAATTATCTGCAGCTAAATTCACAAGCTCCCACGATCTGTGGTTATTGTTTGCGCCGCACTCGAAGGTGCTTGCAACGTCTAGGTGTTGGGAAACGGAGGTGTCGGCCTAGTGGCTAGAACCGGCTGTTTTGAAACCTTTCGAGTTTAGATTGCGAAAAGTGTGGAAAGCTTCTATTTATCTAGGTACTTGTGCACATTTATACAGAGATTGCCAATGCCTAACTAAACAAAACGCTGAATTTAAAGAGGGTTTATTCAGAAGGACACTCGTTGCGTGAAGTTTTTGGAAATCCTATAATAATGCAAGAGGCAGACAACAGCAAAATTCCGTCAATATCTAGGGAACTCTGTTATGTTCAGGTAAGTTAGAAAGTGACGGAACAGCGCTCGCGCTACGAAAAGTGAACGAAAATCACGAAAAACGGTATTCGGTAATCGACCATATAAATGGAGCATGCCCTCTAAAATAATATTATTTGTTTACTCTTATTAATTTGATCAATGTACGCTGATAGGTAATAGAGATATTTACGATAAAAGCGCATTGTAGAGATAAGTACACGATTTTATTCTATCGTTTTTTTTTTTCGAAATCGTGTTTAGGGCTCGATCGTGCCCTTGGAAATACGATGAAGATTAATATATATATATTTTGTTGTCTTAAACTGTGTAGATTTTGCTAAAAATACGTTTAAAAAAGCCTAATTGACTCTTGGCAGCATCTTAAAGTTGCAACACTAAAAAAAACCTTTCGTTAATTAGAACGGAGATGCTAATACCACTTCAAAACTTTTGGACTGCTAACGAATTTAAAAACATGATAAATAAATTTATGAATCCGGTCAAATATCTTAAGTCACATATGGTGGCATGCCCAACCTTAGCCAGGTAACAGATTTTAGTCAGCACTTATATATTGGTTACCGAAATGGGTCGGCCAGTTTAATACAATGAGACCTTTATCAACACACGTGGAGAGGCTATCGCTAGTCGTCACGTGACTACCTATACCACAGTTTTATGGATTGTAAAACTGTGACCATGCATATGAGAATTTTTACAAATGCGAGTAAAGTAGGTACAGTTTACCCAAAATATAAGTCCGATCGACTGTTTTCGTTTGCGCAGAAAAGCGCAGACTGATATCCGACAGTAGGAGAACGTGTAGTATAGCTCTGACCCGCTGTATATAGCTCTGTCCCGCTCACATCTAAGAGTCGACCGGCCGCGATTTTGCTGCGTAATCGATTAACCAATAACAGCGCAAGATTTTAGCGCGCGATTGTTGTTGGAAGAAGGAAGGTTCCCGCGCTATGGAAATTGGTCTACGGCGCAGGTACATCGGGGCGACTTATATTTTGTCTAAAACTGTACAATAAGGCTCAACCTACACTCTAGCAGAGAACACCTTCAAAAAGAAATAAAAAATAAATAAATAAATAAATAATTTGCGATAACCTCCTCGCTGATGACACAGACATCAGCAATGAGGGGTTTCACATCAGCTTAATAGCCTTGAAAATAGATGGCGTCAGCTCTGTACTTAACTGTCAAAATAAAGTGAAATGACAACGTCAACAACGTAGTGATATATTTTTACTATCACACAAAAGCACAGACAATGCATTTGTTAATTTTGACAACCACAGTTGAGTCAGCGCCATCTATCGAGCCAAATCGAACTACCTATATCTACTTTTTTATTAATTCGGAAAAGAGAAGCCCTCATTCCGCGAGAATGCGCCCCCGACACGGCCTCCGCGAGTTCTCCGTCGTTGTATAGAGTTTTCGCAAACATCGTAGCCAAGAGCCAAGTTAGTTAGATTGTGTGATTTGCGTGCGAGCATTACAACGTGTGGTGTGATCACGCCACTGATCGACTTATGTTCTGAAAAATAGGTGGCTAACTGCAAAAAATACGCTGGTGCCCTATAAACCATGTGGTAACCTATAACGCAAAATTACCAATCCTAGATTACATTTTTAACTGACTAATGGCTGGTTTCCACGGGCTTAGTAGCTAAGTGCTTAGTACTTGTCACTAATACTAAGTCCCAATGTGTAAACTGTAAGATTAGTGCTTAGTATTAGTGTTTGTGAATAGTGCAAGTGAATAGAAATCGATCCTATTTACTAAGCGACAAGTCGATACCTGACCGCGTGTTTTCCCTTGCTGACCTTCTGTAAACAGCTCGACAAGTTAGTTAGTGACAAGTTTAAACACACTGCGCAAAATCAGGCGGAGTCGCTCTATTTCGAATGTCTGGTCACTAATACCTTCTACTAGCTCCACCGTGTAAACGGTTTCTTCTCACTTGTCATATTGGGGCTTAGTGTTGTGACGAGTACTAAGCACTTAGCTACTAAGCCCGTGTAAACCAGCCATAAATCAAGTACAATATTCAAATTAAATATATGCATGGATACTACATTATAATATAATCCGAGGGATCACCCAGAAAGAAACACGATAGGAAAAAAAAAACTTGATAAAAAAAAAGTTACCTCTAACTTTTGGCTAGATTCGATTGTTTGTCAATATGGTACAGATTATTGGGTCAAAAATTGGATAAATATAATCAGTTCAATAAAACCGAAAAGATATCTGTGAGGGTTTTTAAGAATAAACTATAGTTTATGAGATACTTGCAGCGCCCCGCGTAAGTCTCGATCCCGTGGGAATATCGGGATAAAATGTGCCTGTGTTATTCCGGGAGTCCAGTTATCTCCTTTCCAAATTTCACCCAAACCGTCCAGCCGTTTCAGTGTGAAGAAGTAACAAACACTCACACACTAACACACAAACTTTCGCATTTATAATATTAGTGTGATGTGATCTAAAACGGCTTTTTCAAACGGCGAGAGTCGTTTTTTTGTATGAAGATTTGGGGTTCCCGTAGCCTTCAAAATAAACCATTTCCTCAATAATAAGTAAATAGTTTTATGGTGCCGAGCTGAACCTTAGATAGGTACCTAACCTGCCATATAAACCAGTAGGTACCAAAGTTATGGCCCCACAAATAATAATCGGAGAACCTATACTATAGTTCCGGGACAAAAATACGACACAAAAGCCTTTATCTGGACTTGGGAGTGGAACAAAAAATTATGGCAAACGGTTTTATTTGTAAAAAGGCAGCAGGTAGAAGGTTGTAGGTGTATTCAAGTCCCAAAAGCGCTTTGAGGGGATTTAGAAAAGAAAATATCGAAATTTGAAAAAATACACCACGTAAGAAATGCACCTTTCGAAATTCCCAATGCTGCAATTTTAAGTCGCGATAGGTTCTCAAATGTCTCTAGAATTTAAAATTTTTTGTTAAGAATTTTCATAGTTTTCTATAAAGAAAAAAATATATGATATTCTTGAGCTTTTTATCTAGTGAAATCAATAATACAATACAATATTTGAATTACTTCACTCGATAAAAAAATAACAAAGACACCTCCTTTTTAAAATTTATATGCTATTTTTCACACACTTCTCTCACGTTTTAATTTTTGAAACATTTGGTTACATGTTAATTATTATTTGAGTTAGTGAATTCATCAACAAAATTAAACAAAACTTTGAACGACATTTTTATATAATTTTTTTATACATAAAAACACGGTATCAGAGCGTGCGCTCGCCTTCTTCGCCTCATACAAAAATGTTCGTTGAACCTATAGCGCCTTAATACGTAACGTTATGGAAGGTGTGTTATTTCATCGCATTACTGAATAGTATAATAACATTTATTACAAGATTTTATTTAACTTTAAATGTAGGTTGAAAATTGCAAATTGAAAATTGCACCAGTAACAAAGAAATTGAAAGGAAATCGTTTAGCTTGGTATGAGCTTGTGTAGTATTATTTTATCTGTGGTATGGGCATGTTATGAGGAGGGATGTAACGCATGTAACTAAGAAAGTTATGAATATGAATGTTAGTGGATGGAAGAGAAGATGAAGACCTATGAAAATATGGATGGATTGCGTGAGAGATGATATGAATGAGAAGGGAGTGAATTCTATGAAGAGTTCTACGAATTGCCAATTATTTAAATTATATCAAATACCTACTATTAATCTTATGCAATTCTATTTATATATATATGATCCCCTTTTTTTATGATTTGAGGTTTTCCCGAGCGAATACAGTATGGGGTTCTTCAAAAGGGGTGTTTGGAAATGTTTAAAGGGTCGGCAACGCGCGTGTGATGCCTCTGGTATTGCAGGCGTTCATAGGCTACGGTAACCGCTTACCAACAGGTGGGCCGTAAGCTTGTTTGCTACCTTGGTAGTATAAAAAAAAAAAAAAAAAAAAAACAGTATATGAATTTTTATATTTACCTTTTCTTACCTGTAACTTGGTGTTGGTGATAAATGATTTGTATTTGTATTTCAATGATGAGGTGACGGACAGGGGAGAGTGGAAGAAAAATACGAACTGCGCCGACCCCAAATAAATTGGGAAAAGGGCAAGACTATGATGATGTAGGTATGTATGCTTGTCCACATACCTGCATTGTGATTATTGATACATTTATTTACAGAATGAATAATACAAGGTATGTACAAAATACATATGAAACAGTTGTGCTACCTGAAGACCGCTGCAAGCGATCTAAAGGTAGCTCAACTGATCCAAATCACTACCAGACGTCCCTAAGATGCTGGCTGCATTGCCACGCTGAATGGCAATAATAATGCGTTGAGCCAGATAAGAGCCAGCTCTCGGGTCACGCGTCGCTTCGACCAGATGCCCTGAAAGAATTTTGAAAACGCGAAGGGCCCCGGTACCCCACGGGCCCAGAGTCCGTGGGGTACCGTTGATTATTGATTACAATTGCCGTGCTGTTTTTGTGTTGTCGTAACAAAATAATACGAAAATATATCACTACGTTGTTGTCTTTGGCATTACACTTTATTTTGACAGTTAAGTACAGAGCTGGCGCCATCTATTTTCAAGGGTTTAAACGATGTGAAACGGCCGTAAAACCCCACATTTTCAAGCAAACCTAATATTATTGTTTTAAAATGTAGAACAGGTTATAAACACACACACTTGTAAGTTACAGAGTAAAAAAACTTTCACCCCCTGATTTGGCCTTTAACTTGTATGCCCTTGGAACGTAACCCAAAGAAAACGAGCAACCCCAAGCTACAAACAAGTGCCTTCGAAAGCGGAATACAGCACAAAAAGTGAACGCAGGTAGTGAGTCGAAACCCATGCCATTTTCAACCTAAAGCTTATAAAGACAGGAATCATTTTACTATGTCGGTGTAAATAGGAACAAAAACCGGCTTTGGTCCCACTTTGATCCCTATTCCGATAGCTTTAGTGTCGTTTCAAGGAATCAACGCTTTTATGCCATCCTCTTGCTGTTGTCTCAACCCCTGCAGAGATTTGAAAAGGTCCGAATTTTATTGAATTTTATTTTATTTATTTAACGTACCATATTTTTGTATATTATATACTTGTTGTTGTTGTTGTTTCGTATGAGGTAGTGCTGGCCTCTGGTGTCAGAGTTAGTCAAGCCGCCCGAGGGCCTCTGACATGGCTTATCGACTGCTATTAATCAATAACAGCCGGGACCGACAGCTTAACGTGCCCTCCGAAGCACTATATATACTATATACACATTATATACTGTGAACACTTTATATATCTCCCTAATTAAAATATTTATCTTGGAGGTTGTTATTTTAATTACGCACATTCTAAAATAACAACTATTACAGATGTCAGAGCTTTGTTAACAAGTAATTAATTTTGTAAAAATTAAAAAAAACCTCTACGCAATGAAACGGCAGAACCGATTTTGATCAAACATAGCTAAGAACAATCTCGACAAATTCACCTTTCAAACAAAAAAAAAACTAAATCGGTTCATCCGTTCGGGAGCTACCTACGATGCCACAGACACACACACACACACACACAAACTTATAACACCCCGTAATTTTTGCGTCGGGGGTTAAAAATAAAGTGTTAGGTAATTTTACGAAGACAGGGCACCCTGATATATCAGGAATAACAATAAATATTTTTAACCACTTTACACATAATATTGTTTTTACTAAATAATAGTACTTCTATCACTTATATCCTTATGCATGCTCTGAAAGTAAAATGTAGCATTTCCAGCCCTATAGCGTTTCTTTTCGGTTCGTTTACCCTAGGTATGAAATTTTGACACATTCGTCCACGCTTAACATCAGGTGGGCCATCTGCTTGTTCCGTCATTCAGTAGTATAAAAAATAAAAAAAAAATAAAAAAAAAAACGCAACATTTTCACAAAGTAGGTAGGTACCTATGTAGTGGTTGTAAGTGGTTGTAAGTTACAACCACTATGGTAGGACATCTCAGTAGTCAGTAAGGTAGTACCTAACTACCTACAAAAGTTAGATCTAAGCTAAAATAATGTTTTGTAACCTCTCGTTATCGCTCTGACAGTATCTTGAAATTTATTTATTTACCTTTTTAGATTTGGAAAAGTCAAACGTAAATTAACCAACCACTATCGTAAAGTAGTAGGTAGAAATTAAAATTACAGGCACATGAGACTTTTCATCTTTATGTCTCAGGGTGGCGGGCGCAGTGCAATGCCACATAGGGCGCGTCCTAGGTGGAAGTGTCCTATGAGGTAATGCACTGTTCATAGGCAGAGGTTACCGCTTAACATTAGGTGGGCCATCAGCTTGTTCCGTCATTCAAGTAGTATAAAAAAAATAAAAATAAAAAGGTAGGTAGGTACGTACTTACATACCTAATAAAATTTAAATAATGCAAGTGAAGTAGGTAACCTACCTAGCCCCATGATCGGATGACGTTGTTAACATGATGATGGACTGGAACCAAGAACAGCTGATTTTACCAGCATGTTAGATTATCGATAGACATGAAAACTTTAAATACCTACCTAGTCCAAATATATTCAAATCTAAACTAAAAACTCTTTTGTCGAAAGGGTGTTTCTACTCTGTGGACGATTTCATGAAATGTGATAATGTACCTTCGTAGGTATTTTTTTTTTTTGTAAGTGTTTTGTTATAATATTGTGTAGTTCGTATAAATGACCATTATTTTTCAGACACGATTGTATAATTGTTTATGAAATAACTGAAACTGAAACTTCAGCACCAGAACCACCAGTGATGAATAGTCTACGATGAGGAACAGCAGACATGCCGGGTTTGAGCTCTTATGCAGTTCGGATTACGACAGTCAAACATTGTTAATCTTTTCAACCAAACGAATGCCTACCTATGGAAAGGACATGATAATCTGTTCCCTCAGACTTTGTTCCGCATTATCTTTTCTGATGAATTACTTCAGGAAAATCATGTTGTGTTTAGGTAATGACTAAGTAGATAGATAAGTAGGTTAAAAATGTAAGGTTAGAGCCGATAGGTACGCACAGAATCTTAGTTGAAGCAACGCGTAGAAATTACCGAATAAACACCCCAAAAAATTTTTTACACGTTAAAAACGATATGAAAATGGACTTACCTTCAAAAACAGATCACCAAAGTCGTACACCGCAGACTGATTCATGATGGCAGTCGACATCGTGTAATTATAACACTCAATCCAGATTTTATGCTTTTCGCTTGAATTATGAGTAAACTGATTCACTGAAGCACGATTATTTTACGGCTCACTTTGATTTTGAAAAGATTTATCAAGTCAGGGTCAGAATAACGAGAATTTTTAGGGAAACCTTCGTAAAAGTTCTTGTAGTATTAAACAGAAAGATCGTTGTTCATTTGTTATTCGTTCGATGACCGACCGCAACTAGATGGCCGAGAGCGGCGTTTTTTTATGACCACGTAAAATGCCAAATCCCAAATCGGATTTTTGAACACAGTTTCGCAAACGCTGCGAAAATGTACAAAACAGTCCTTTGTTTCGAAATGTCTCACTTTATTTTCGCGTCTATACGGAAAATCACAATCTTGGTCAAAATTCTGCGCGAACTGTCTCTAAATGTCAACTTTTACATTAAAAACTTTTTTGTTTTTATGGACTTTAGACACCAAAAAGTTTAAATTCTGGTTGTATAAATCGCAAGTTAAAACAAAACGTCAAGTCCGCGCAAAACGCACCACACGTTCATTCCGTATCACGCTTGCCCGCGCACTGAGCGAGTGCCGAGCGCGGAGCGAGCGGGCGGCGGGCGGCGGCGGCTGGCTGGCTGAGCGGCGGGTGGGCTTGTTTACGCTTGCTCGCTTGTGTCACTAGTGTTGTGTTGTTGTTTGTTTGTAGGTTAGTTTGCTTGCCACGCGGGTGTACTGCTGGGTGTAAGTACTCGCAAGCGACAGCGGGCGCGGACAAAGATATTTTTTTGTTTCAATTAAAACAAACATCAAAAATCATGTTTTCTTTCATTAACCATTCACTAACTTATCTCAGAAACTAAACGCCATTTTTTAAAATACACATAAGTAGGTCTTTTCTTTACTTATAGTTAATATGAAAACCTAAGCGGTAATCTTAAGGTAGGTAGGTAGGTACTTAAATTTCCACGGGAACTTGTACTATTAGGTATTTATTCTGTGACGGGAAACATAAAATATAAAATGTACCTACATACGGAACCCTCTCCACGCGAGTCCGACTCGCAATTAACCAGTTTTTATAAACTAAATTATACCACTAGGTTGGTTTGGTACAGTCACAATTCACAAAGTAGGTAGGTACCTACCTAGGTAAGTACGAGACAGGGCGCAAGCGGGGCACCGCATTTTGTACATAGGTGCATACAGTGGCCGTACGTAATAGCTAGGTATTCCATGCGGCAGCCAAAATGCTAAATATAGTAGGTACCTACCCAGCTAGGTATCTTCAGCAGATATGTAGGTAAAATGGCGTAAATTTAATTCTTAATAATTAGGCACCTATGTTCGAAAATACATAATTACAGGGATATATAGTAGGTAGGTACCTACTACGGTATCCCAGACAGCAGCCCGAAGACAACCTTGCTACCTACTACCTACTAATAGGTAGGTACCTACCTACCTACTTTCATTAAACAAATGAAAATAAAGTTTCGTTATAGTAACTACCTACTTGTACTATTATTTATTCTGTGATTATAGGTTATAGGTAGGTAGGTTTTGTTATGAGCCTTAGATTGTCTATAAGTAGGTAGGTACCTAATCAAAGATAAACCTCACCTTTACGCGTCACCTTTTAAATTATAAAAGGTGAAGCGTGACGAGCCAATATTATTGACCCACACAATCCACACTTTTTTTTTTTTTTTGCTTTGCACGGCTTGTCTAATCCACACTGCTTCCGTAATTTTTGAAGACTAGTGCTGTGCAATTAGGTCATCCTTACTTTTTACGGATCATTTTATTTTAGTTTCGTTTTACGGATTTGTAGTGATATTTGTGATATTACCTACCTGATGATAAGCAGGTTTACCTACCTACCAAGTAGGTAGGTAATTTTATCTAACTAGTGGTTCGCCCCGAACTGAGACCTCGCGAATGCACGCGTTGAAGGTAGGTTACCTACTTTATTTACCTTCTTCTAATAATATTTAGTGTTCCAAATACACAAATAAACATACATACAAACGCCGATTCTTCCAAGTTGACTCAGTGAACTCGCTATAAATACCTAATTATTATTTTAAAAATACCTACCTAATCCATGTGTAAATATAACAGTAGGTATAGGTAGTTAACGTAGGTAGGTATGCATGCACGTAAGTAGCTTACACCTAAATACTTAGGTACCTACCTACTTACCTGCAGCAGGTAGGTTAGGTAGGTATTCATACCATACTATAGGTACCTACCTAACTAATAAAAAAGCGGCCAAGTGCGAGTCGGACTTGCCCATGAAAGGTTCCGTAGCAGCAAGTAACATAATATAAAAGTTCTTGGATGGTTTACGATTTATGACGTATTAAAAAAAACTACTTACTAGATCTCGTTCAAACCAATTTTCCTTAGTAGTTTACATGGTAACATGGTACATCATATTTTTTTTTTAGTTTTATCATTCTCTTATTTAACATTTTACCACTTTGGAAGTATCTCTCGCGCAAACTATTCAGTTTAGTTTTTTTTTTTATTAGAAACTTCAATATCATTTTTGAAGAACTATCCAACGATACCTCACACGTATGGATATGATGAAAAAAAATATTGAGTTTCAGTTCTAAGTAAAAACCCAATAATTTCTTGTTGTTTTATATTTTTGTGTGAAAAATGCGGTTCACAGAATACATCTACTTACCAAGTTTCAACAGTATAGCTCTTATAGTTTCGGAAAAAAGTGGCTGTGACATACACGGACTGACAGACAGACAGACAGACATGACGAATCCATAAGGGTTCCTTGTCTTTGACTACGGAACCCTAAAAATGAGTGGTCGGACGGGACAGTGAGCAAAAAGTAGCGATTTTAGACCTGGTCTGGTTCCACCAATCAAGATGCCCGCCGCACACCGTACGCCTTCACCCGCATTCAGAATGAGGACACGATCATAAGAATCGCGAAAAATACTCCGCTTATACAATGAGGGCTTTTAATTTTCGAATTTAAAAAAAGTAGTTCGCTTTGGCTCGATAGATGGCGCTGACTCAACTGTGGTTGTCAATGTAAACAAAACCATTATATGTGCGGTGTACGGTGTCCTATACCTTACTTCAAAGTGATCCTATGTTAGGTAGTATATTCTTTGCTTGTAACGTTTTTAACTAGCGATTTGTTTGCTTTGTGTGAGAGTAACAAAATACAACGAAAATATATCTCTACGTTGTTGACGTTGACATTTCACTTTATTTTGACAGTTATTTACAGATCAGTGCCATCTTTTATCAAGGGTGTATGATTTGAAACGGCCGTGAAAACCACTCATTGACTAAGAAATTATAAAAATCACTTTGATAAAATTATTTAAATACCTTATAAACTGCTAGTTATCGTCATGTCACTATGGTATGTATTTATATATTGCTATAATGTGTTGTGTTGTTAAATGTGTAGGTTAGGCTATATTTATATTATTTTTAAAGTATGTATTTCTAACTTGTACACCGCCGTCTTATGTTATCGTTTTATCCTGTCCATCCAAAGGTTGTCTGGAAGAGATCGCGATTGTAAGTTTTTAATTAGTTTGTTTTTGTCACTTTGTTTAGTTTTATTTTTCTTAGGTGTACAATAAAGAGTTTATCTATCTATCTATCGGCCTATTTAAAATGTTTATCAATCTTTACAATTTATATTGTAAGTACTTCTACTGCTGACCAACTGCTTGGCAAAAAAATATAACCTGTCTTTAGTGATCTTCCATCCTACCTCCTCCGTCGCAATATCTTCTTTGTCAGAAAGATTTTCATCCGCTGTATCTCAAACACCGAACGATCGTGCAAGTTCTCGTCCCTTGAACAACTTTTTATGAAGGTATTCGTTCGTTGCAAACCCGTTTGACTGTTTTAGTGGCTGTCCTGAGCACACCAAGCTTACGGGAATCGGACCCAAGACAGGATCCTTGAAGCATGCTTTGACTAACTTGCTGTCAATAATTAGTAAGCAGTTACCTACACGAGTTAGTGGTAAAGTATTTATATTTCTAAGCCATTCACAAAGCCACATATAAATAATGATAAATAAATATTTGATAAATAATGCTGGACAGTTCACACAACATTATCTAGCCCCAAGCTAAGCAGAGCTTGTGTTATGAGTAATAGTTTTTTTTTACAACTTCGTATGATGGATCAAGCAGATGACCCACCTGATGTTAAGCGGTACCCTCTTCCTATGAACAAACCCTCATCATCTATACGTGTTTAAAGTGGCTGCCCGACCAACCTTTCGGTTATACGTGGTAGCACACTTTACCTGGCCGTGGCCAGGATCAGTTGCGGCAGGTCTTACCGTCCGTCATGCTTACACTCCGAGTACTCATGCGAGTTGCTCGTGAACTTTGCAGAACACTACCATTCATCTGCCTATAAACGGTGCATTTCAGAGAACTGAGATACTTAATAATACATACGGGAATTGAACCCGCAACCTCCTGCGTCGCAGGTGAACCTTCGCCCGCCGCGCCACAGGGGTCGTCAAACTATGTAATACCTAAACGTTATTTATAATATTATATTAAAGTTCTGGTATAATAGTTAGGCGCAACTTATCACAGGAAATTAGTGGCGGCATATCAAAGAGTTAGTATGAAATGGAGTCGTAATCTATGGTTTAGCGTGACCTGCGGTCCAACATCCTGCAGAACCTAATTACGTATTTAATTATTATAATCATTTAAAATAACTATGGGCTGAAGTATTTTTCACAGGAAAGGCCGATAAGCTTGGAGTTGAACTAATTTAACACAATATTCCTCAACAAACATTATTTCTAGAGAGTTGGTAATTTGAATGTTCTCTCATGGGAAATATTTTGAAATACGAGGTGAGATACTTATACTGCAATCAATTGTAGGGTTCCGCAGACAAATAAAAAATCCCCGTAAAATTAAAAAGCAACTGACATTCAAAGCATTTATGAGATAAGTAGATGAATTTCTCACTGATCACAAAGCATGGAAAAATATAAATTTATAAAATTTGAAATTATTAAGTATGCTATACATACTATTAGGTATATCGATTTAATTTGAGTATACATAATATTTTTATTTAAGTATGAACTAAGTTTTGCTATTCTAATTTTTTTTTAAATTAAATTTCAAATTTCAAATTTGTTTTGTTCTCTATTCTTTTATGATTATTTTTGTATGTACCGGTTTTTATTTATTTTTGTTTTACCAAAGACTTCTGTAAAATGCCGTTTGTATGTAATGACTTTTCTAAGTGCAATATTGACTTTTCTAAGTGCATTTTGAAGTTACCTAAAGTTGCAGTGCAGTTAAATATTAGAAAAATCTGTGGTGTTGAACAGCCCCGGATTTCCCCTAAAGGCCTACAAGGCCCGGGCCTAGGGGCCCAGCCAGCCTAGTGGCCCCAACCACCCAGCTACCTCGACCGGGTAGCATGCCTGCCTCATGGCAGAAGAAAAAAGATTCAAAGAGAAAAAAATAAGAGAAACAATTTACTTTACGGTTACGCAAACAATACTATTAACACAGAGTAAGGAATAATACTAACGTACAACAGAGAGACAATCTTAGTACTACGATCGTTGCCACGATAAGTCGCGCAAGAGCAGCGCCCGTGGCGCGCGCTCGGTACTAACGTACTAATATGCATTCTTACTTGTTTTCTTAACAGCGTACTAGATGGCGCTTCTCTCTTGCCTTCTTTACAGCGCACTAGATGATACTTGAGAAATCAAGCGTATTTCATCACATCATATTGGCAGTTGGTAACGAACGAGCAGCAAATCTAACACAAACTACCATTATCTCTGACCAGGAAATTCAGGGTCACCAAGATACAGGCCTCGCCTAGTTTGGGACCCACTGTATAATGGCTCAATTTTGCATGTTTTTACTTTCTATTGTTATTTTTGAAAGATCACTGTTTGTTACTAAACATCAACCTGTGTTTGTTTCGAAATAAATTTATCTTTATCTTATCTTATCTTTAAATATCATAGAGTAACACGTTAGTATTCTTACTACTCTGTGGAGTAACTATCGAAATATTATCGTATAATTTTATTCTTTTTTTGCTGCTCCGAAACATGGTTTTATTTCAACGCCATCTATGTGTTTCTTGACCAAACTTAGAACCTTAGAACCCAATCAAAATGTTTCGGTTAGAAATTGCTAGATGTCAGTAAAAACATTGAAAAAAAAAACTATTTTATAATGATTTTTGTTATTTTATTAGTTAAAATCACATAAAAAGTCTTCTAGAGGTACTATTTACGCAATGCCGTCAAAAAAAGTGAAAAAAATAATCTAATTAATGTGTTCAATATTCCTAGCGATACCAGTACTGCCATCTATCGATATTTTGTGTGAACTAATTCTAAAATGTATGGAATTAACCAGACCTGCTATTAAGCATTATTGCATTATATTTGCCATTTCAAATTGGTTTTTATTTATTACTTAAATTTTGATTTTCTGTTCTTGTGCATTTTATTTGCTAAATTTCCAAACTGGCTTCGGTTTGGGGGGGTGCCCAAATGTCAAGTGCCTAGGGGCCCTGGGTCTTTAAGTCCAGGCCTGGCGTTGAAAGGTACAGAAGAAATTCTACTAAATATGTTAGTCATGTCCTGGTCACGTATGGAGGAAACCAATAATCTACTCGGTCAATTTCCGAAAAACAACAAGTAAGGTGGGCAAAATTAGCTTTGAAAGAAATATTATAATATCGTGGTGCTTGCGACAAAGGCACAGCATCTGATTTCAGTTTTTTATTGGTTTTTAATATATATTTCGCTACCAAGTAGTACAATATAACAAAAATTAAAATGTGTCACCTAGATTCACTAGGTCTCAATTACATTATGTTGGGTATATTTCCATATTGCTTTAGAATATTGCATTGCCTCTTTTCACCGCACCGCTCGCCATCAGCAGGGGATTCATCCGCACACCTTAGAGCCAGTGTGGTCCCGGACTGTGCGGTTTCAGAGGAACTTCCTCCCGCGAACACTCAGATTGTGGAGCATGATCTCCCTGCTGAGGTTTTCCCAAGTGACTACAGTATGGGATTCTTCAGAAGCAAACAAAAAGCATGGTAAATATCCCGTTTCTAGTGAAAAGTATGTAGTTACGTATCCATGATAGTTTCAAAAGTTATAAATAAATGATGATACGGAACCTCACAACACCTGCTCTTCTTTCAACTTATGAATAAAATAATGTGATAAAAGAGTAGGTCAGTGTCAAGTGACAGTCACGTAATGCTTATGCTGAACTTATGGCGCTTTGAAATACAATACAATGTGTGTCGTATGCAAACTGTGTTGGTATAGCGGCACACTAAAGGCATAACTTATTGGCAATAACAAAACCACATTTTTCAACATTTAGTGCATGATATGGCTGTGGTGGGTGGCCTAAGAAGAGACCTCTCCGTCACCTCCCTTGGATGTCTTAAAAGCTGACTAAGGGATTGCACGGACTTGTTGATAAGATTCGTTGGTATAAGATTTGTCCTGGCTGCTAGCTTAGTTTACTGGAAGAACGCGTTAGCCAAGTCAATCGTGGGAAGCAATGGTGGCGATGGCCTCACCAATTGTCACGTCTATATTCCACGATGGTGCAGGTCCATTGAGGCCCTGCTATGTAAAAGTACAAAAAAAGTACCTAAGTACCTATACAGTTTTCTAACAATTTATCGTTTTTGTGTAATTCCTGGGACGCGATCAGCTAAAGTAATCTTCTTGAAAATCAGAAGTAGGTCGTTATGAGCGGGTATGCATATTTTATCAAATAATAGTAGCTAGCCAGCAATAAAGAGCCATTCGTTTTTCAAGGTTTCATTAAAATGACTCGACTGACGATTAAGGTGTACCGCAGTCATTCAGCATTGGCCCAAAATGTTGCAAAATGTCCTTGGGCTAAGTTGGCTTGACAGGTGGTAATATCAGCTGCGTCCTATTTAATAACTGACCAGCACTTTTGAGTTTCCTAATAATTTAATTTTATTGAAAAACTCCACTGCTATCCTTGGCTAGCGCCAGCTTTTCAAGGAGTTGTAAGTACTTGTTCAAACTAATGATTTGCATATTGGTTCTAAATACAAATCGTTAGTACTAACACGTATAACTCCTTGAAAAGCTGATGGTTTGTCCAGTCAAGACGCAGTGGAAGTTTTGGTGGCAGGGATCTAAATTTTTCTCATTCATTACAAAATATAATTATGAAAGTGATGTTTGGGGACCTGCTTCTTCATATCACTGACTTTTTTTGTAGTAGTATTGGTTAACTTTTATAGCAGAGAAAAAGTAATCAAAGACACCTGTTATAAAACAGAGATTGCATTTCACAGGCAAGTAGGACCAAATTAAGCTTCAACATTTTCTAGATAGATTTATGCAAACACACACTTCAATATTACAGTATGTTTTTTTTTTCAAATTAGTTTTTAGTTACACTTTTTTTAGCGTATACGGACCTTATACGAAATCCAATACTATCTTATAGGATTTCGTTTGAAATAATAGGTTATCAATGCGTCGCCTTATCACCCCATTTTATTAGTTTCCTAGCTAGAATATATTTGTACGCGAACTGATATAAGCTGATAATAATAACGGTGATTTTCTTGTTTGTTTGATGTTTTCAACGCATTATATTATTTTACTTACATTATGTTATCTAAAACTCTGCAACTTGTACATCCTACTTTTCACTAGAAATGGGATATTTACCATGATTTTTGAGTTTTGATTGTTCGGGATATATCGGCACTGCTGCGTGCGCCATGATCACGGGAGAACTAATTAAAGTATTTGCGAGTCATGCGAGTAGATGTTATTGGCAAATATATCGATCTACCATCTTTCTCACTCTTTTATTACGAACGAAATATCAGAAACAATCAAATCGCTTGCAGCGGTCTTCAGGTGGCACAACTGTTTCATATGTATTTTGTACATACCTTGTATTATTATTTCTGTAAATAAATGTATCTTTAATCAAAACTCAAAAATAATGGTAAATACCCCGTTTCTAGTGAAAAGTATGCAGATGACCATGATAGTTGGTTTCAAAGTTATATTATATTCTATTACTCATTTACCAACAGTGTACGCATCATTTGGCTTATCGTCCCTATTATGCACGGTTTCTAATCTACTCTGAGCCAAAGTTTAGGTAGTTTTATGTCAGTAGCTTAGGCTCAAGAATTCATGTATATTTTATTTTCACTGGATGGACACTTAAATGCGTATTTGTTTATATTTAGGTATTTAGATACCTAAAAAAATAGATCCATGTGCTTCACTGAATAAAAATAACCCGATGGATATATTTAATCAACAAAATTAAAAACTTACCAAAAAAACAATCTTACATTATTACTTACATTGTTAGAAAAGTTTCCGGACGGATGGGATACGTCCGTCCGGAAACTGACCGTCCCGTCCCATCCCTAACTAAGACAAATGTAGGTAGTCAGTCTGTGATTGTAATTTGTAAGTAAAGAGGTTGGTCGGGAACGTCGGCAATGGAGCTTTTTATTGTGTTGTTTTTAATCTTTATTCTTACTGACTGGATAGAATACTGGCTGGTTTGAAACTAGAAAGAAGACCATCCAAATAGGTTGGTATCTAGGTAGGTATTCGTGAAAATAACGCAGACTGTGCGGGCGTTAGGTAAGTTAGTTAGGTACCTAGGTACCTATAGTATTTTATCACACATATCAGATACCCTAGCAGTTTTACTGCTCTGAATAAGTCGTGTGCAATCTGCATTGTAATAGGTAGATAGTTTGCAACTTTAGGAAGTAGGTATGTACCCAGGTACTAGTTACCTTTGCTATTTGCTATTTACTGTGTCAGTCATACCTACCACCTCGCGATTGGGATTAATACGGACAACAATTAAATTTTATTATTTTTGGGATGAATACGGCCTACATTTTGGTATGAATCCGGAAATAAATATTCGTGGGATGAATCCATGGGATCAATACGGCTGCACCCGAGCTATCGGTTGCGTCTATCGTCCGTCACACAGCCTGATAGTTTGTTTGTACTTATGCATTGTGATAATGCCTATAGACCGCTGCTTACCGTACACGAAACTTCGCGGCGATACACGCAGGTGTGAGAGGCACAGCAACGCGTTACCACATTACGTGACGTGAACGATTACATCCATTTCAATCTGTTAACTATCTATAAGTTTACATTACACATACTAAGAAGTAGCTATTGTTATGGCTCTTGTACACGGCGCTAGTAACATGCACATATTGATGCACTTGCGCAAAGCAACCGTGAGAAGTGCGCGGGCCAGTGACTCGCGTAAGTAACTAGTAGTGAGTGAGTGACCCGCGTGTGTAAAAATCCTTGATCAAGTATGATCAGTTATATTTTACAAGCTTTTATTTACCTTTCATTGTACTTATGTATGTTTGTCCGGGTGGTATCTTGCAACTGAATTTTAAAGCAGTTATCCTCAACCGATTATGCAATATGATGGTGACAGCGAGCTGATCTGATGATGGAGACGGAAGGTGGACAACGGAACTCCTCTAGGGATAATAGTAGACTGGCCGTGTATAGGCTCATTTTGATCAGCATACGGTTACGATTACTTATTTTATAAAAGATTGTATTGAAAAATATAAATTTAACAAAAAACTTATTATGTTTGAATATGTAATTGTTTTTAGAATAATCCTCGTCCGTCAAGACATTTTTACATGACGCAACTCGTTATGCCTACTTGGACTAGGGCAAAACTAAAACAAGCATGCATGTAGCCCCCGCAAGCAGCTTGCACATGTAGCCCGTGCATGCTACTCGCGCCGTGTGCAAGCACCCTTAATTTCGCAAGTCGAATTGCAATAGGCCCACATAATGCAACTCAAAAACTAATTTGTTGAATTTTGTAATTCACTATCTAAAAGATAATGAACTGTTTTGTAAACTGTTGAAATATATAATCTACTCTAGATAACAGGCGAACTTTTTAGTCACTTTCGTTTGTAAGTCATTGCTCCCAGGTTCGAAGATAAAAAGAAAATGGCGCCGAAAATTCGTAGATTTGGATTGCAGAACTGGAATTGTGGCACAGATTAAATAATAGTAACTCGAGTAAAAAATATTTGGTACCTAGTGCTAAATAAAATAAAATCAAAATATTTTATAACAATTTTATACAAAATAGACACAATAGTAGTACCTGGTGCACAAATACTTGGTAAAAATACTTTTATAGGTTAATAAAATACGGTTCCTAGTACCTACTCGCCAAGTAGGTTTTACTATAATAAAAAAACAGTCTTAACAATCATGTGCTGAGCTCCCAGGCCCTTGTGTCATCGATGTAATTTTTTATTTTGTTTGAGGCCTTTTTTAATAGACTTCTTTTTATATTTTTTTTTCATGAAGCTAGGCCTCCTGAATAAGGTAAAGCGTTACTTCACGCCAGGACGGCTTCTGAGTCTAAATAAAGCTCAGGTACGGGCTGGTATGGAGTACTGCTGCCACGTTTGGTACGGCTCGGCCAAACACCAGCTTGCTGCCTTGGACTCGATCAAACGCAGAGCTTTCAGGCTTGTAGGTGAGCAACATATGGCGGAGACTAGGATCCAGAGTCTCGAGCACCGCCGTAAAGTCGCGTGCCTTTCTATCTTCTATAGGTTACATTTCGGGGAATGCTCCCAGGAACTTCACGATCTGATCCCACCATCGCCTTTTCATCATAGGACGAGCAGACGCACGGCTCGGTACCACCCTTACCTCATTAGTATACCCTCTATTCGTACTAAACGTTTCAGTTCTAACTTTATAATGCGAACTGCTAAAGAGTGTAACACACTACCGTCGTCTGTCTTTCCTGAAAACTATAATCTGGGTCTCTTCAAGGCTAGAGTGAATAGGTGCCTTCTAGACCTTTGTGCTCCATCTTCGGCCATATCGTCACTTACCAACAGGTGAGATCGTGCTCAAACAAAGGTCTATCTATGTTAAAAAAGGGCTCCTTACTGATTCTTACCTCGATTATGCTGGTGACCTCCTCATTGCTGCCGGGTTCCTATTCCCACCCATGGACCTTAACTCCAAGGCTGTATAGCTCAGTTTCGAGTGAGTGATTAACAGTAATATATTAAGATGAAAGGCCGAGTGCAGCATTATTACTTTCAATAGAGTACCTATACTACGTATTTGGTTGGTCAGGAAGTTACAAGTTTCCTGATCGATCATACATGTGCGTATAGCGTAATATACAATTTGTTACAGAGTTCATTATGAATTCACACGTTTTTAGGGTTAAGCCAAATGGGAACAATCTGAACCCTTATGGATTCGTCATTTTATTTGATTTGATTTTATTTATTTTGGTAAAGCAACAGCGATTTATACAATATTACTTATGTTTAACATTAACAAAAATATGGCCCAAAAAGGTCTACACAGCTTAAAATTAACAAAAGATTCTACTCATGTCTGTCATGTCATGTCTGTCTGTCCGTCCGTATTCACAGCCACTTTTTTCCGAAACTATAAGTACTATGCTGTTGAAACGGTAAGTAGTTGTGTTCTGGGAACCGCATTAAGATTTTGACACAAAAATAGAAAAAAAAACCAATACATTTTTGGAGTACTTAGAACTGAAACTCAATTTTTTTTCCTTCAAACCATCATCAGTTTGGGGTATCTATGGATAGGTCTTCAAAAATGATATTGAGATTTCTAATATATATTTGACCCCCCCTCCTGTAACTTCTAAAATAAGAGAATGATAAAACTAAAAAAAATATGTGATGTACCATGTAAACTTTCACCGAAAATTGGTTTGAACGAGATCTAGTTTTTTTTTTTTTTTTAATACACTTTTATTAAATCATCGATCAAAGTTACAGCGACCTACAAGAACTTTTATATTATGTTACTTGCTGCTACGGAACCCTTCATAGGCGAGTACAACTCGCACTTGGCCTTTTTTTAACTTCTTGAATGACGGAACAAGCATATTACCCACCTGATGTTAAGCGGTAACCTCTGCCTTTAATAATGCCACATAGGTCACGTCCACCTAGGACGCACCCTATGCGGCATTGCACTGCACCCGCCACCCTGAGACATAAAGATGAAAGTCAGATGTACCTGTAATTTCACCGGCAACCATACCCTTCAAACCGTAACACAGCAATGGGAGCACTACTGCTTTGCGGCAGAAATAGGTATGGAGTAAGTACTTCCCCGGACAAACTCCTTCACAAGAAAAATGCTCTACTAGTACTAAAACTTGATTTGAATGGTTTCGTGGTTTTCTGGGTGTTATGGCACCATGGTACTCGTAGCTCCTGATACCCACGACACAGGGGATCCTAGTGTGGGATCAGGACTACGTGTGTGACTGTTGGGTGTTATGTTATGTAATTGTTTTTTTTTTTTTAATTACTGATTGACAAAGAAACTTGCAGATGGCCCACCTGATGTTAAGTGGTACCCTCTGCCTATGAACAGTGCATTACCTCACAGGTCTCTTCCACCTAGGACGCACCCTATGTGGCATTGCACTGCGCCCGCCACCCTGAGACAAAGATGAAAAGTCTCATGTGCCTGTAATTTCACCGGCACCCTTACCCTTCAAACCGGAACACAGCAACGCACTGGAACGCGAGCACTACTGCTTTGCGGCAGAAATAGGTATGGTGGTAGTACTTCCCCGGACGAACTCTTTCTCAAAAAAGCTCGAGGTACTACTACTAAAGCAATACTACTAAGTACTGCTAAGTATTTATCAAGGGATAACACCACTGTCCCATTTTGTGTGTGTATAGTCCTCTCCGTCCTAAGGTTGTCTGAAAGAAACTGCTATTAAAGCGATAAGACCGCCCATTGTGTATCTCTATTATTTTTTAGGGTTCCTTACCCAAAGGGTAAAACGGGACCCTATTACTAAGCCTCGGCTGTACGTCTGTCTGTCCGTCTGTCACCATTATTTGAAAGTTGAAATTTTCACAGATGATGTATGTCTGTTGCCGCTATAACAACAAATACCAAAAAACAGAATAGAATAATTATTGAAGGTGGCTCCAATACAACAAACATTATATTTTTGCCGTTTTTATAGATAATGGTACGGAACCCTTCGTGCGCGAGTCTACTCGCACTTAGCCGGTTTATTTGGTTAATAAGTTATGTTTCGTATAACTGTGTGTTATTTAATCGTAAATGTAATAAATAGTTAATTATCTATTTATCTATGTGTAAAATTAATTAAATAATTTGCGGCTATAAAAATTGGTATTACATAGGTGTTTAAATTATTGAGTAAGGGCAGCCTGCCATAGTAATTATCCTTAAAATAATGACAATAGCTTCACGATAGATAGACAGGCATAGTTATTAGTCCAATATAATTCTCTGTTCCACACGCCAATCAGAGAGACAATGAAACAATAATAGGACAGCGTTGTGTCACTGTGTGTGGTAATATTGACCTAGGTTCAGCTTCAGCATGTTTCGTCAGTACAATTGGGTAGGTACTAGAGGCAAAGATTTAAATCTTTGGCTAAAGGTACTTACCGAATACAGAATACAGTATAGTATAACTTTTGAAACTATCATGGTTCACTAGAAACGGGATATTTACCATGATTTTTGAGTTTTTACCGATAAAAAAAAAAAAAAGACATGGTAATTATCCCGTTTCTAGTGAAAATTATGTACAGTATAGTAGTAGGAGAGCTTTTTTGTGTAAGAGTTCGTCCGGGGAAGTACTACCACTATACCTATTTCTGCCGCAAAGCAGTAGTGCTCGCATTGCTGTGTTCCGGTTTGAAGGGAAAAGGGTGCCGGTGAAATTACAGGCACATGAGACTTTTCATCTTTATGTCTCAGGGTGGCGGACGCAGTGCAATGCCACAGGTCATTGGATGGCCACCTTCATACAACTACATACGCTGATAACATTACGTTTAAACGGACCTGTATAGCGGACGTTCATGTGAACGCGCCCTAAGGTGCCCTTACGCGCCCTAACGTGCCCTAACGTGCCCTAACATGGTATCTTATAACAAAAGAATAAATGTTTGATCCTATATTATTATTTTCATTATATGTTCGGTTCGATTCCCAGACGAAGCAAGTAATTTTTAGAAAATCTTTGAACGCAGTATTACTAAGTTTCAAAAATAAAATAAAGCCTCCTTTCAGCAAAATATCCTATCTATTCCCTTCATGTCGCATAGTGTTGGGACGCCCTGTGGATGTATATAGATATACCAACATTTAACTACATAGTTACTACCTAGCTACTACCTAAGTAAGTCTAAATGGGTGATCAGAGTATCACTAATTGCAGTTTAAGTTACAAACCACGTCATACACCTATCTACGTCATCTACACTATCTTATAGTATATCTATATATATATATATATATAAAACAAAGTCGTGTTAGTTACACCACTCATAACTCAAGATCGGCTGGACCGATGTTAGTTATGTCTTTTTTGGTGGATTCTTCTCCGCTCCGAATAGCAGAATAAATAATAAAATATCGGGGGGGGGGTGTTTTTCACCGGGGCGAGTCGCTAGTTATATTATAAAAGGGAATGATTTGTATTTTTGTGTGAGTATGTTTGTAATGAATAAACTCGAAAACTACTGTGCCGATTTCAAAAATTCTTTCACCATTGGAAAGCTACATTCACCTTGAGTGACATAGGCTACCAGGGGGGGGGCTGTTTTTCATCCTGAAACTACCCGCGCGAAGTCGGGACGAGTCGCTAGTTACTAATATTGAGTATAACAGTGGCTGCCTATACTTAGTAGTACATTCAGACGAGATCGTGGCTATCGTGCGGCGGTCGCTACACGCAAACCGAAACGCGCTAAGCACACATGTTTACGTGTTTCACTGCAATTATCGTGCAATCGTAACCGTTTCGTCATAGAGTGAGTCAACATTTGCAGCTAGATAAGGAATTGACGAAATTGTGAATGATTTTTAAGACACAGGTACATACATAGACACACGCCTTTTTTCCTAAGGGAGGTAGGCAGAGCCTCGATTGGCCTCTTTTCACAGTGGGCTGCACCATCGTGGAATATAGACGTGACAAGTGGTGAGCTCATCGCCGCCATTACTTCCCAGACTGATTTGGCTAAAGTTTTCTTCCGTGACAAAGCTAGCAGCCAGGACAAATACCAACGAACCGTTCAACGTTCTTATACCAACGAATCTTATCAACAAGTCCGGGTAACCCCTTAGTCGGCTTTTACGACATCCACGGAGGAGACAGAGGGGTACTATTCTTAGGCCGGACACGCCACTTTTAAGACAAATCGAAGAAAGAGGTAGGAACTTTGTGAGATTTGTTTTTATTGACAAAAATTGCGCTTATTGCATTGGTATTTCCAAACACATAAGTGGTGCACAAGTTTCACGCAGGCAATATTTAATTTGCTGATTATTTTTTTCTTGACTAAAGTTTATGATGACTTTACGCTTATCAGTCACTTAGTAAAGAATAATTATTAATTCAATTGATAAAGTTTTTTATAGAAATATCACAGAATAAATAATAGTAGGTACACATACTTTCAATTACGATTGGTATAAATAAGTCTATGATTTGCTCCACAAATTTCAGAACATTGACCATGATAAAATCCAGACTATGACTAAGATTACGGCAGCACCGACGATTACAGCACAGTACAGCAGCAGTACAGCACAGTACGATTTTAGTAGTAGTAGAGCTTTTTTGTGAAAGAGTTCGTCCGGGGAAGTACTACCACCATACCTATTTCTGCCGCAAAGCAGTAGTGCTCGCATTGCTGTGTTCCGGTTTGAAGGGTAAGGGTGCCGGTTAAATTACAGGCACATGAGACTTTTCATCTTTATGTCTCAGGGTGGCGGGCGCATTGCAATGCCACATAGGGTGCGTCCTAGGTGAACGTGTCCTATGAGGTAATGCACTGTCGTAGGCAGAGGTTACCGCTTAACATCAGGTGGGCCATCTGCTCGTTCCGTCATTCATTAGTATAAAAAAAAAAAAAAAAAAAAAAACACCGCCGTAAAGTCAGATGCCTTTCGATCTTCTATAGGTTACATTTCAGGGAATGTGTCCAGGAGCTACATGATCTGATCCCACCATCTCCTTTTCATCATAGGACGAGCAGACGTAGGTACCTACGGCTCAGTACTACCCTTACCTCATTAGTATACCCTCTATTCGCACTAAACGTTTCAGCTCTATCTTTATAATGCGAAAATTGGAAAAGGGCAAGACAATGATGATGAATGATGAAAGGAGGTGGGCAACCTCTGACCCAGGTCAAAAATAAATGAACCGGGGCCCCTTCATGGAAGTAATAAGTACTGTTCTAAATGTTGTCTTTTGTCCAATTTTTCCAAGGAACTTGTATATTTTTAGAAGTTGGGAAGCAAAAGTTGTAATTCTAAATAATTAGATAAAACAAATAAATAATAACGCTGAACAGTACACACAACATTAACTAGCCCCAAGCTAAGCAGAGCTTGTGTTATGGGTACTAGATAACTGATATACTTAATACAATACATTACATAGATAGATATTTTTCATTATACATAGAAAATACCCAGAACACCCTAAACACATATCTGCATATCGCACAAATATTTGTTCCGAGGCGGGAATCGAACCCGCAACCTCCTGCGTCGCAGGCGAACCTGCGCCCGCCGCGCTACAAAGGTCGTCACAACAAGACAACAGATAAATCAACTCATTGCATTTGCGTAAAACAAAACGCAACAAGCTTCATTACCTTCCCACAACTTGTACGCAAGAAATTAAACAAGCTGTACGTTACGTTACTCAAAAAAATTGGGTTAAACAATGTATGGGGAGTTTATTTTTATTTTGTATACTACTTGAATGACGGAACAAGCAGATGGCCCACCTGATGTTAAGCGGTAACCTCTGCCTATGAACAGCGCATTACCTCATAGGTCACGTCCACCTAGGACGCGCCCTATGTGGCATTGCACTGCGCCCGCCACCCTGAGACATAAAGATGAAAAGTCTCATGTGCCTGTAATTTCACCGGCACCCTTACCCTTCCAACCGGAACACAGCAATGCGAGCACTACTGCTTTGCGGCAGAAATAGGTATGGTGGTAGTTGCCCATGTTCTTTGATACACATATAGATAAAGGATCTGGATTGAGCTAAAGGCTACTTTTCACCCTGGTAAAATACGAGCAAAGCCACGGGGAGATACTAGTAACCAAGTATGTTAAAATTAGTGTGCCTCTTTGCTCTCAAACTGTTATGAACTCACGTTAGGAGAATTAAATATTCCTGAGATTATTCTCAAAATATGAAATAAATACCGTCAACTTCAAGTTCATAAAAACAAATGTTTTGACAATATTTAAATCAGGCACTTCATCATAAAATAAGTAAACTACTTCCTGAACCGGAGCTTCCTGACGTGAGGTCATACACCATTGCTATTATTAAAGCTAAGGCCAAACCAACGCGTTCAGCCCGCGTCCGCGGTGCCGTGCACGGTGGCGACCCTTTGTCTTACCATTGATCGCCACCGCGCACGCCATTGAGGACGCGGGCTGAATGCGTTGGTTTGGCCTTAGCCTAACGTATTATTAAGATAATTTTTTGTTTTACATTTAAATTTAATATAATTAAGGCGTCTATGGACGCCAAATTGTATCACTATCTAACTCATTAAAGTTCAGGTTTGTTAAAAGTGACAGAATAGCACTTACGAAACGAAATGTAAACGAAAATCAGGTTTTATTTAATTTAAAAATCATTAGGAAAGTAATTTTCAAAAATAATACCAAGATTCTCTCGGGTTTGTGTTATTTAATATACTGGAGGCAATAAAAACATCTTATGATTGATAGTTTAGCAGTAAAATGGTTGTAACTACGAAAACAGAGGCTACTTTGCAAATTTGTTTCTTACATTTTTAATTATTTTGCAAATTTTGAAAAACTAGCGATCATGCTTTGTATGATGTAGTAGATTAATAATAATAAAAAAATAGTCTTCGTAATAGATATAGCAGTATGCAACACACACAATTTGGTCAAAACCCATTCGGAAAAAATTGCTAAATACACGGATCTTGCTGTTGAGATAAAGTCTCAATGGCAAGTCCAAACCGTCAAAACTATCCCTATAATTCTCTCAACAACTGGCGTCATCCCGAAAACACTGCACACCAGCCTAAAAACTCTCGACATTCATCCATCCACATACACTCTTCTCCAAAAGGCAGTCATACTCAACACATGCAGAATAGTGAGGAAATTCTTAAACATAAATTAACATTTAATTAACTAGCACTTGGCTCAGGCCCGTGCAAAAAACACCTCTTCGGAGAGCTAAAAGAATATAAAGACATAATAATAATAATAATAATTAACATATTTTTGTTTGTAGATTTAGAAAAAAGATAAATAATATTCACACCACATTTATTGCACATTTCACATTAACCACGCCTTAAGGTATTGTTCAAAGTAGCATGTAACAAGTAATTAATTTTATAAAAAATTTAAAAACCCTCAACGCAATGAAACGGCTGAACCTATTTTGATCAAACATAGCTAAGAACACTCCCGACAAATTCACCTTTCAAACAACAAAAAAATCGAAATTGGTTCATCCGTTCGGGAGCTACGATGCCACAGACAGACACACACACAGACACGTCAAATTTATAAAACCCCGTCGTTTTTGCGTCGCGGGTAAAAATCGGTTCAGCTGTTTCATTGCGTTGAGGTTTTTTAATTTTTACAAATTTAATTACTTGTTCCCTAATAAGAATCTGAATAAAAACCCCTTATTGCTTGGGAATTGCAGAAACTCTACAAAGTACGGATAAAGTATTTGTTATTAGTCGATCAGCTAATCTTTTTTTTTTTTTTTTTATTTTTTTTTTATTTTTTTTATTTATACTACTTGGATGACGGAACAAGCTAGAGGCCCACCAGATGTTAAGCGGTAACCTCTGCCTATGAACAGTGCATTACCTCAAAGGTCACGTCCACCTAATACGCACCCTATGTGGCATTGCACTGCGCCCGCCACCCTGAGACATATAGATGAAAAGTCTCATGTGCCTGTAATTTCACCAGCACCCTTACCCTTCAAACCGGAACACAGCAATGCGAGCACTACTGCTTTGCGGCAGAAATAGGTATGGTGGTAGTACTTCCCCGGACGAGCTCTTTCACAAAAAAGCTCTACTACTACTAAAACCATCTAACCATTATATTGTGTATATTCTAGAATAATTAATCGTAATTTTATGCTGAGAATATTATAAATAAATAACAGGTCCCATTGTGCTTGTTGTGCCCTCCAAACGAGCTCTGTGCCCTATTCGCAGTTATTATTGAATCTATTGATTTATCTATCTATATTTATATTATTTACTAGCTGACCCGCTCGCGACGTCGTCGACGCGTAGACTTTCATACAAACTTTAACACCCTTTTTCAACCACTTAGGGTGCGAATTTTCAAAAAAAAACTTAGTGCGCGCCTACACCCCTTAATAAATGCTTGTGCCAAATTTCAGACCTCTCGGCCAAGTCAGTAGTTTCCAAGCTTTCGTGATGAGTGGTCAGTGAGTGAGTGGACTTCTCTTTTATATATATAGATTATATTATGGAACATCATTAGAATTTACATGGTGGGTGCTAACTGTTGATAGTTTAAGATCTAATTTACATGCAATTACAATTACAGATGAACGCATCGTGCACTAAACATTATGCATAAACATAGATAGATAGATAGATTAACTCTTTATTGTACACAAATAACACACAGAAACACAAAACATAACTCAATAACAAAAAAATAACAGAAATGTACAATGGGCGGTCTTATCGCTTATAGCGATTTCTTCCAGACAACCTTAGGATGGAGAGGACTATATGGAAGAATGGGACAGTGGTGTTATCACCTTGACAAATACACATATCATTAAATATATACAAACCTACATTATAATACATAAAAATAAATACATAATAATATAAACACAACATAAAAGCAGACAAGAACAATGAAACTCAACAGGACGAAGAAGACGATTGGAGATAAAACAGTTTGACACGATCTTTAAAGGAATGCAACGACGGAGCAAGCCGAATCGACAACGGTAATGAGTTCCACAGCCGAACAGCTTGCACCGTAAAAGAGTCAGTGTAGAAAGAGCTGTGATGAATGGGGAACTTTAGAGCTAGATTTTCTGATGAACGAAGAGAATGAGGGTTAATAAAAAAAAAACATAATAAAAAGCCCGATGATGGCAGACAATACAACATGCTTACATAATTATAATCATCAGAAATAGATACTAAGTAATTAAATTTAAGAAATAAATAATGCAACCTATTTTTTTTGACATGCTATAAAAAACCAAACATAAAACCAAAGATTTTCAGAAAAATAAATATAAAAATTAAATTAATGTTAATGTGCCCTTAACAATCAGGTGGACTCAGGTGGATATAGGGTTCAAGATCCTATATATTTAGTTTTGAACGTAGTCAGCTTATCATAATATAAATAAATAAATATATAAATAATACTGGATAGTTTACACAACATTATCTAGCCCCAAGCTAAGCAGAGCTTGTGTTATGGGTACTGTAGCACGCCAAATATATAAATAATATGTGCGCTTTCTAAAACTGTTAAAAAAGCATGCACAGAGACACAAGAAGGGTCAAACTCAGGTACCTATCGCGCCCAGCAAACGAAAGACCGAGTCCTGACCGCACATCTGGTCGCCACATGTCCGGCAGCTTCCCACGCAATCTACGGACGCCGTGCCCCTTCTCCAAGAAAAGACCACGCCACGTCTGCTATAAAAGCTCCCACAGGAGCAACGAATATTTAGTGACCCTCCGTAGACCAAGACTCCCTCCGTAGACCAAGACACGTTCTTGGGGATCCCGATGACCCTATCACTACACCCTTACACCGACCTCGCCGGCGAGGTCGAAGAACCTTCTAAGTACCTTCTGTACCTTCGCCTAAACCGGTACAAGCATGTTCTGGGGCGTTCTGTTCGATCCTCCCAACCTGGCAACAGCCCAAGCCGAGGTTCGTACCTAAGTGGTGCCCTTGTGCTAGTTGCCCAAAACCTAACTTTACAGGTTGAGCGCCATCTGCGCTCACCAAAAGCCCGGTAAAGCAGTCATGGCCCCAGGCGGTCAAATTCCACTAAATTCCATTCGAAAAAAAAAAAAAAAACGAATATTCAGTGAGCCTCGGCTCCACATACTCCACAAAGAGCAACGCACATCCTAAGTCTCGTATGGTGGCAGTACTTCCCCGGACGAACTCTTTCACAAAAAAGCTCTACTACTATTAAAAGTGGTACTACTCTGACTGTTTAGTGGTCGTATCGTTTCAAGGTCGCCGCTGTCACCCGCCGCGCCACAGGCGTCGTATTAGATAAATAGACGCTACAAACTGCGCATGAAAATATTCCTGACTAGCGACTCGCCCCGGCTTCGCACGGGTAGCCCCCGGAGAACCCCCCCCCCCCCTCCTACCCCTCCCCCCTATATCAATCTCCTGGTTCTAAGCTGCCTCCCCACCAATTTTCAGCCAATTCGGTTCACCGTTCTTGAGTTATAAGTTATAATTTCTCCCGTTTTTTACACATTTACCACTATATCTTTGCTCCTATTGGTCGTAGCGTGATGTTATATAGCCTATAGCCTTCCTCGATAACTGGACTATCCAACACAAAAAGAATTATTCAATTCGAACCAGTAGTTTCGGAGATTAGCGCGTTCAAACAAACAAACAAACAAACAAACAAACAAACTCTTCAGCTTTATAATATATAATATATATAGTATAGTATAGATAGTATAGTACCTGAAATACCAGAATAGTAGGCGGGTTGGACAGAGCGAGCAGCCTCGCGAGGCATTTGCCGCGCGAGGCAGCTCGGTCTATGTGTGCGTTCTTCGGTTGAGGTGCGCTTGCCTCAAACAAGGCAAGCGCGCAGCAGCCTCGCAATGATACCGAGTCTGCCACCTCGTTCGGGGATGTTTTATTTTAGCTATTTGAATGACAGAACAAGCAGATTGCCCACCTGATGTTAAGCGGTAACCTCTGCCTTTAACAATGCATTACCTCATAGGTCACGTCCACCTAGTACGCGCCCTATGTGGCATTGCACTGCGCCCGCCACCCTAAGACATACAGATGAAAAGTCTCATGTGCCTGTACTTTCACCGGCACCTTCAAACCGGGACACAGCAATACAAGCACTACTGCTTTGCGGCAGAAATAGGTATGGTGGTAGTACTTCCCCGGACGAACTCTTTCACAAAACAGCTCTACTACTACTAAACTACTACTATCTGTTGGTGAACTCTGCTCCTAAGATAAAACCACTTTTTTTTTTATACTAATTGGATGACGGTACAAGCAAGAGGCCCACCTGATGTTAAGCGGTAACCTCTGCCTATGAACAGTGCATTACCTCATAGGTCACGTCCACCTAGGACGCGCCCTATGTGGCATTGCACTGTGGTTTATGCAGATAAAGTGTACGGCTGTCATAATGAGAAAATACGAACGATTCCGGGCTGAATCACTAGGTATGTATTGCCTACATTTATAACCAATCATCGCGTTTTCCTCAACAAGTAAACAAGTGATTAACTTCTACTGTTGTTGACTTGTACTGTAACCTATATATTAGTTGATGGATACGTAATTAAATAATGGTTCGCACTTAATTACTGTCTAGTACAGGGGTTCCCAAAGTGGGCGATAATGCTCCCTTGTGGGCGCTGCAGGCCTAAAGGGGGCGATAAGAGACCCAGAAAAAAATGGAGGCGTCAAACCAGACACACTTTCGCATTTTAATAGTTATTTAGTAGACATCGGATTATATGCACTATCAAAATCCCAAAATATGCATGCAAATATGCACTAAAAAAGGGCGAAATATGCATAAAATATGCACAATCAAAAATACAATTTTAATAAGAAGTATTCGCTTTTCAGAAACTTTGCAAAAAATCACAGTGCCATTAATCTTAAATTGACCTGGGTATTTTTTTATCCAGGATTCCATTAAAATTTGGGTATTTTTTTCACTGGCGGCATAATTTCAACAAAAATAAACAAACACAGCGAGACAAAATTCGGTCGGATTCAGTGCGCTCGCCGAGTGTGCGCGAGTCGGATGTGTTGACGGCGTAATACAACATGCCTTACTCTGCCAACGTACTCGCATAACTACTGAAATAAGCACTATCAATGAAAAAGTACCAAAATATGCAATAACGCTATATAAAAACATTATATGCATTTGCATATGTAAACATGCAAATGCATATAACCCGATGTCTAGTTATTAGTATTCGTAGATAATAGACCGCGGGCAATCATGTTTTAACAAGGTTTTGTTAAATAACCCGATTTTAGCATGTTTAATTTGAAGTTATAGTGGTTTTTAAGTATGTGAAAAAATGGGTTAAAAAATAATTATGGTGGCACTAAAAAATAATTTATTCTCAAAGTGGGCAGTAGACTAAATAAGTTTGGGAACCCCTGAGCCTCGAGTCTGCAAATTTGACAAGCAAACTACACGGGCGTGTTGTGTACACTACACGGATTTTAGTATGAAGAATCCGAATAACGCCTCTAGCGGGCACCTTGAGAACCTCAAATTCCATACTAAAATCCGTGTAGTGTATAACCTCACGCCCGTGTAAGTTGCTTGTCAACTTTGCAGACTAGCCCCTCTGGTCTAGTATGTAGTACATATCGGCCATCGAGTACGGGTTGCACAACAACAACAAAAAAAAATGCACGCTGCCTTTACATACTTCCGTCCCTTTTCACGAAATCACTTTCCTAGAGAGGCTTTCCTCTCACTTTCCTACAGTCTGTGTTATCTATGTTACACATAAAAAGTGATCTATGTTTGAATCCAGGTTTTAATCTATATGTGTACCAAATTTCATTAAAATTTGCCTAGCCGTTTTGACATTAAAGCATTACAGAGTACCAAGCAAACAAATCTAAAGACTAAAGCTTCCACCAGAGATGTGCGAGGTAGATGAGCGGTGCGAAGATGCGTAATGCGTAGTGAGGCTGTGGAACAATGTGTGTGTTTCCACCAGTGATATGCTAGGCAGCTGAGCGGTGCGAAGACGCGTAGCGACGCTGTGAAACGGTGCGTAGATGAGCGGTGCGAGGATGCGTAATGCGTAGCGGGGCTGTGGAACAATGTGTGTGTTTCCACCAGAGATATGCTAGGCAGCTGAGCGGTGCGAAGATGCGCAGCGACGACGCTGTGAAACGGTGCGTAGATGAGCGGTGCAAGGATGCGTAATGCGTAACGAGGCTGTGGAACAATGTGAGCGTTTCCACCAGTGATATGCTAGGCAGCTGAGCGGTGCGAAGACGCATAGCGACGATGTGAAACGGTGCGCAGATGAGCAGTGCGAGGATGCGTAATGCGTAGCGAGGCTGTGGAACAATGTGAGTGTTTCCACCAGTGATATGCTAGGCAGCTGAGCGGTGCGAAGACGCGTAGTGACGCTGTGAAACGGTGCGTAGATGAGCGGTGCAAGGATGCGTAATGCGTAACGAGGCTGTGGAACAATGTGAGCGTTTCCACCAGTGATATGCTAGGCAGCTGAGCGGTGCGAAGACGCATAGCGACGATGTGAAACGGTGCGCAGATGAGCAGTGCGAGGATGCGTAATGCGTAGCGAGGCTGTGGAACAATGTGAGTGTTTCCACCAGTGATATGCTAGGCAGCTGAGCGGTGCGAAGACGCGTAGTGACGCTGTGAAACGGTGCGTAGATGAGCGGTGCGAGGATGCGTAATGCGTAGCGAGGCTGTGGAACAATGTGAGTGTTTCCACCAGTGATATGCTAGGCAGCTGAGCGGTGCGAAGACGCGTAGTGACGCTGTGAAACGGTGCGTAGATGAGCGGTGCGAGGATGCGTAATGCGTAGCGAGGCTGTGGAACAATGTGAGTGTTTCCACCAGTGATATGCTAGGCAGCTGAGCGGTGCGAAGACGCGTAGTGACGCTGTGAAACGGTGCGTAGATGAGCGGTGCGAGGATGCGTAATGCGTAGCGAGGCTGTGGAACAATGTGAGTGTTTCCACCAGTGATATGCTAGGCAGCTGAGCGGTGCGAAGACGCGTAGCGACGCTGTGAAACGGTGCGTAGATGAGCGGTGCGAGGATGCGTAATGCGTAGCGAGGCTGTGGAACAATGTGAGTGTTTCCACCAGTGATATGCTAGGCAGCTGAGCGGTGCGAAGACGCATAGCGACGATGTGAAACGGTGCGCAGATGAGCAGTGCGAGGATGCGTAATGCGTAGCGAGGCTGTGGAACAATGTGAGCGTTTCCACCAGCGATATGCTAGGCAGCTGAGCGGTGCGAAGACGCATAGCGACGATGTGAAACGGTGCGCAGATGAGCAGTGCGAGAATGCGTAATGCGTAGCGAGGCTGTGGAATAATGTGAGCGTTTCCACCAGCGATATGCTAGGCAGCTGAGCGGTGCGAAGACGCATAGCGACGATGTGAAACGGTGCGTAGATGAGCGGTGCGAGGATGCGTAATGCGTAGCGAGGCTGTGGAATAATGTGAGCGTTTCCACCAGCGATATGCTAGGCAGCTGAGCGGTGCGAAGACGCATAGCGACGATGTGAAACGGTGCGCAGATGAGCAGTGCGAGGATGCGTAATGCGTAGCGAGGCTGTGGAACAATGTGAGTGTTTCCACCAGTGATATGCTAGGCAGCTGAGCGGTGCGAAGACGCATAGCGACGATGTGAAACGGTGCGCAGATGAGCGGTGCGAGGATGCGTAATGCGTAGCGAGGCTGTGGAACAATGTGAGCGTTTCCACCAGTGATATGCTAGGCAGCTGAGCGGTGCGAAGACGCATAGCGACGATGTGAAACGGTGCGCAGATGAGCAGTGCGAGGATGCGTAATGCGTAGCGAGGCTGTGGAACAATGTGAGCGTTTCCACCAGTGATATGCTAGGCAGCTGAGCGGTGCGAAGACGCATAGCGACGATGTGAAACGGTGCGCAGATGAGCGGTGCGAGGATGCGTAATGCGTAGCGAGGCTGTGGAACAATGTGAGCGTTTCCACCAGTGATATGCTAGGCAGCTGAGCGGTGCGAAGACGCATAGCGACGCTGTGAAACGATATTTTCAGATGCGAGCGAAAACTCCGAACGCGAAAGCTCGCGTCCATCATTTGCACACATCCCTCGCGCACATCTCTCGCACACATCCCTCGCAAACATCCCTCGCACACAACACAACCCTCGCACACATCCCTAACTTGTTTTGTACGTATAAAACCTCGCTCTGCTAAGCCGTTTCTACCAAAGCTGCGCTGATCGAGTCTAGGTATATGAAGTGATTATATTGGTTCTAAAGGTAGATGCTCACGCTGGCGGCACGAGATTCTAATTCTTTGGTGTTTTTTGCCCATTAGCAGCTCATCAACACTTCTTCAGATAGCGAAACTTGAGTTCGCGAGAACTAATTGATCTATATCTATATAGTATCTCATAAATATTAACAGTTTAGCTGTTATTTAGTTTATGTTTTTAGCAGCTAGCAATATTGCAATGTTTTTTTTTGTTTAGGGGTATCGTAGCTAAACTGATGATATTTATGAGATACTATCAATTAAAACATGTGTGTTAAGTCTCCTAGTTCTCGCGAACACAACTTTCGCTATCTGAATAAGTGTTGATGAGCTGTAATGGGCAAAAAACCCAAAAAAACATGAATCTCGCGCCACAAGCGCGAGAGCATTCAGATCCCTCGCTTCGCATCCTTGCTCATCTCTGGTGGAAACGCAGCCTAAGTTTCACTAGATTTGTAGATTAGTGTCAATATACCTACATGTGGCAGTTTTTGACACATGTTTATGTAGGCAGCTATAAACATGTGTTTTCAATGTGTTCTGTTTACATAATAGGCCAAAGTATTTAATGGTGTAATGGGATCGCGTATCCTTCACAAAAAAGAGGTCTAATTAGATATTGATGGCGTTATTAGTGTCACCATGGGACATTCGTGCCATGACTGATCTAAACAGATGTAACTGTACAAAGCATGGTCTTAACAAGTACTTAATTTTGTAAAAATTAAAAAAACCTCAACGCAATGAAACGGCTTAACCGATTTTGATCAAACATAGCTAAGAAAAATACAGACAAATTCAAATTAAAAAAAAAAAAACTAATTCGGTTCATCCGTTCGGAAGCTACGATGCCACAGACAGACTCACACACACACACACACACACACACACACGCACTCACAAACACACCAACACACACGGACACGTCAAACTTATAACACACCGACGTTTTTGCGTCGGGGGTTAAAAGAGCTTAATGATTTGTCAAATATTGCACATCAAATTATTAACATGCAGTCTTTATTTTACGGGACACTTAACGCATATCAAGTTATATGGCGGAGACTAACATCCACTAAGATCCAGAGTCTAAAGCACCGCCGTAAGGTTGCATGCCTTTCGACCTTCTATAGGTAACATTACGGGGAATGCTCCCAGGAACTGCACGATCTGATCCCACCATCTCCTTTTCATCATAGGACGAGCAGGCGTACGGCTCAGTACCATACTTACCTCATCAGTATACCCTCTAGTAATAAACGTTTCAGTTCTACCTTTATAATGCCTTTATAATGCGAACTGCTAAGGAGTGGAATAAACTACCGTCGTCTGTCTCTCCTGAAAACTATAATCAGGGTCTCTTCAAGGCTAGACTGAATAGATGCCTTCTAGACCTTTGTGCTCCATCTTCGCCACATCGTCACTTAACAACAGGTTTAGTGTATTCCACTCCTTAGCAGTTCACATTATAAAAAAAGCGGCCAAGTGCGAGTCGGACTCGCTCATGAAGGGTTCCTTAGCAGCAAGTAACATAATATAAAAGTTCTTGGATGGTTTACGATTTGACGCATAAAAAAAAACTACTTACTAGATTTCGTTCAAACCAATTTTTGTTGGAAGTTTACATGGTAATGTACATCATATTTTTTTTTTAGTTTAACGATTCTCTTATTTTAGAAGTTACGGGGGGTGGGGGGGGGACACATTTTACCACTTTGGAAGTGTGCCTCGCGCAAACTATTCAGTTTAGAATAAAATGATATTAGAATCCTCAATATCATTTTTGAAGACCTATCCATAGATACACCACACGTATGGGTTCGATGAAAAATAATAATTTGAGTTTCAGTTCTAAGTATGGGGAACCCCAAAAATTTATGTTTTTTTTTCTATTTTTGTGTGAAATTCTTAATGCGGTTCTCAGAATACATCTACTTACAGAGAGTTTCAACAGCCTAGCTCTTATAGTTTCGGAAAAAAGTGGCTGTGACATACACGGACAGACAGAGACAGACAGACGGACAGACAGACATACATGACGAATCCATAAGGGTTCCGTTTTTTGCCATTTGGCTACGGAACCCTAAAAACCTCTCGCAACTTAGCCGGCTACTCGCCCGATACACAGAGGTCGTCATAAATCTATATCTATATCTATACTAATATTATAAAGAGGAAAGATTTGTACCTATTTTTGTATGTTTGTATGTTTGTAATGAATAGTCTCAAAAAGTACTGAGCCGATTTAAAAAATTCTTTCACCATTGGAAAGCTACGTTCACCCTGAGTGACATAGGCTACCAGGGGGGGGGGGGGGGGGAGGTACGAGGGGGGGGGGGGCTGTTTTTCATCTGAAACTACCCGTGCGAAGCCGGGACGAGTCGCTAGTAGTTCATAAACTTATATAGATCTGTGGTCACTCCTTACACGACTCCTTATATTAGGTATTGATTGAAACAAGTCGCCTGCGCAACTCGCTAATAGTTCCAATAAGCTCATTCTCGAGGAAGTGAAGGACCGGTTATACCTCATGTTTACAGCTTATAAAAACAACAGCTGCCTCACTCTAGTTTAATGCAAATCAGACCTAAGAATTTACGTAATAACTTGCTAGACCAGGGACAAGACCACGTGGCGTAGCGGTTTTTGATAATTTAAGAGCGGCCAACCCCAAATCCTTTCCATACAAACGCTCGTGCTCAGCTCGTACGTGATTATGAAGTCGTAACAATTTGTTCATTAGATGTTTTGTACCAATATGTATCTTGAAGAATCTAGGTTAATGAAGAAACATATAAACAATAAAAAAAAAAAAAAAAATGTGAAAAATAATAATATAAAATAATAATAATTAATAATAAGTGTGTAATTCTTGTTTCTTAATAAATAAAATAAAATAAATAAATAAAATATTTTTTTCCACAAAATTCAGTATAAGCTTTCAATAATCAGCTTATTTGCACAATTTTAACCTGAACTTTGGATGTTCCATAACGTACTTATTATAAAAAAACTCAATCGACTGAGGATAACTGCTTTAAAATTCAGATGCAAGATTCCACCCGGATTCCACCCAGGCAAACATACATATATTGCAAGTTAAATAAAAGCTTGTAAAAAAAAGCAAGATTGTAAAGTGTAAATCATTGACATACCCCACCGGATTAGCAAGCTGAAGTGGCAATGGGCTGGTCATATATGCCGAAGAACCGACAACCGTTGTAAGCGAGTTCTTGCGAACGTAGCGTGGGGCGCCCTCTGGCTACGTGGAGCGATGACCTACGAGAGGCGGCGGCAGAAAGTGGATGAGAAGAGCCGAACACTGGGCTCAGTGGCGCATATTGGGAGAGGCCTATGTCCAGCAGTGGACTAGTGTGGGCTGATGATGATGATGAAGATGATGTTGTAAAAAAATAGTTAGTATTGAGCCAGCTGGTACCTGCTAGGCTGTGAAACGACGCCGTGTCGCCAACGTTACACACACGCCATTTATTATAATGCCCCCTTACACTGACAGTTTACAACTAGGAAGTTGTGCCTGTATGACGCGATCTGAAACCGGTTTATTTATTGTTACGGAAAGTTCAATTATTTAGATATTATCTATGGAGATGGGCACTCAGTACAGGTAGCGTTATGAGCTGAAATAAATACTTTCAGACGCTAATGGGTGATACAATCACGAATACCGTTACGAACTCCATACAAATGTGTCTTAACTTCTTACTTTAATACTCTACTCTGGTACCTACCTTTTTTTTCCGACCTACTACGTGCATACGACAGGAATTTACCTGACATGTCAAAAATGGCTTCCATCAGGGAAACAGTTTTTTTTATAACAGTTTTTTTTCAATGGTCTTTTTTTTAAGCATTGATAAACCTTTGTTTGACCACAATCTCACCTGTTGGTAAGTGACGATGTGGCCGAAGATGTAGCAAAAAGGTCTAGAAGGCATCTATTCACTCTAGCCTTGAAGAGACCCAGATTATACGTTACAGACGACGGTAGTCTGTTCGCTATTACCCCTCTTTCTGATTTAGTCTACAAATTCTTAATCGGTCTGATAGTAATAATAACCTTCTATGGATTGCAATAACGTGCGCATTTTGTTCAATTCTGGCAGTCACTCCACGCTTGTATTGTTACCAATGCAATATTATGGTGACAGCGAGCTGATCTGATGATGGAGATGGAAGGTGGACCACGAAACTCCTCGATGGATAATAGTAGACTGGCCGTGTTTAGGTTCATTTTGATCAGCACACGGTTACGATCACTAATTTTATAAAAGCTTGTATTGAAAAAAATATTTTTCACAAAATACTTATTTTTATAATTTTTTCTCATTGTTTTGGCGGCATCATATAATAGTACATTATGGTACTAGTGTGTAATGTTAGTGATTACCGCTGAGGGTCTTAAGAGAGCCGAGGACGGTAATTATCAATGCACACATGTATCATACGACGTTTTTCAACACACTGGTGAAGAAAATAATAATAAAACAGAAATACACACTCTGTGTAAATGTTCAACTGTCTCTATAACTCACTTGTGAATAATGCAATGAAAAAGTCACAGTTTGATTACAGGTGTCATTATGAGCCTAATTGCGGTGAAATTTGAGCTACTTTATGAGCAAGTGTGTTGAAAAAAATATTAGAGCTTTATTTATTTATTTTTTACTAGCGACTCGCCCCGGCTTCGCTTGGGTAGCCCCCGGTGAACACCCTCCTCCTACCCCTCCCCCCTATGTCAATATCCTGGTTCTAAACTACCTCCCCACCAATTTTCAGCCAAATCGGTTCACCCGTTCTTGAGTTATAAGTGGTGTAACTAACACGACTTTGTTTTATATATAGATTTATTTTAATTTGCAGCATGGTTCTTTCAAAATCTAGTGAAAAGTCAGGGATTCTGCAGGAAATATCACTTTATAATCTGGTAACCCTACCTACATTAGAAGTCAGCAAGATTCTCTACATTTCCTTTGAGAGGACCTCTGTAATTTGATAATATCACTTTATAATCTGGTAACCCTACCTACATTAGAAGTCAGCAAGATTCTCTACATTTCCTTTGAGAGGACCTCTGTAATTTGATAATATCACTTTATAATCTGGTAACCCTACCTACATTAGAAGGCAGCAAGATTCTCTACATTTCCTTTGAGAGGACCTCTGTAATTTGATAATATCACTTTATAATCTGGTAACCCTACCTACATTAGAAGTCAGCAAGATTCTCTACATTTCCTTTGAGAGGACCGACCTCTGTAATTTGATAATATCACTTTATAATCTGGTAACCCTACCTACACTAGAAGTCAGCAAGATTCTCTACATTTCCTTTGAGAGGACCTCTGTAATTTGATAATATCACTTTATAATCTGGTAACCCTACCTACATTAGAAGTCAGCAAGATTCTCTACATTTCCTTTGAGAGGACCTCTGTAATTTGATAATATCACTTTATAATCTGGTAACCCTACCTACATTAGAAGTCAGCAAGATTCTCTACATTTCCTTTGAGAGGACCTCTGTAATTTGATAATATCACTTTATAATCTGGTAACCCTACCTACATTAGAAGTCAGCAAGATTCTCTACATTTCCTTTGAGAGGACCGACCTCTGTAATTTGATAATATCACTTTATAATCCGGTAGCCCTACCTACATTAGAAGTCAACAAGATTCTCTACATTTCCTTTGAGAGGACCGACCTCTGTAATTTGATAATATCACTTTATAATCCGGTAGCCCTACCTACATTAGAAGTCAACAAGATTCTCTACATTTCCTTTGAGAGGACCGACCTCTGTAATTTGATAATATCACTTTATAATCTGGTAACCCTACCTACATTAGAAGTCAACAAGATTCTCTACATTTCCTTTGAGAGGACCTCTGTAATTTGATAATATCACTTTATAATCTGGTAACCCTACCTACATTAGAAGTCAGCAAGATTCTCTACATTTCCTTTGAGAGGACCTCTGTAATTTGATAATATCACTTTATAATCTGGTAACCCTACCTACATTAGAAGTCAACAAGATTCTCTACATTTCCTTTGAGAGGACCTCTGTAATTTGATAATATCACTTTATAATCTGGTAACCCTACCTACATTAGAAGTCAGCAAGATTCTCTACATTTCCTTTGAGAGGACCGACCTCTGTAATTTGGTAATAATAGATTGAAATACTGATACAGTTTGCATTTTAAATCAAGCAAGCCTCAAGCTAATCGCAGTCTAAAGGCTCGCCTCAAATTACAGCACGCACTAATTTGAATAATGAACAATGTTACCCCAGCAACCGGTTTGATCACGCGATTGGCCTGCGCGCGCGCAGCTTTACGAGCCACGATCAGGGATGCTGGTCCATAGCCGTGCGAGGCGCTATAAAACAATAGCAATCACTCGGATTGGACGCCAACGTATCAACTGTGGAGTTATTGATACCAGGGCTTTTCATTTTAATTAATTTAATATTGTAAACATTTAAAAAACCCTCATCGCAATGAAACGGCTGGACCGATTTTGATCAAACATAGCTAAGAACACTCCCGACAAATTAAATTAAAAAAAAAAAACTTCATTCGTTAGGGAGCTGCGATGCCACAGACAGACACACACACACAGACACGTCAAACGTATAACACCCCGTCGTTTTTGCGTCGGGGGTTACAAAAAAGTAGTTCGATTTGGCTCGATAGATGGCGCTGACTCAACTATGGTTGTCAAAATTATCACTATTAAATCACTACGTCGTCGTTGACTTTGACATTTCACTTTATTTTGACAGTTAAGTACAGAGCTGGCGCCATCTATTTTCAAGGGTTTAAGCATGATGTGAAACGGCCGTGAAAACCCTTCATGAGCCGCAATAGCTTCCTTAAGTAGACCGAAGCACTAACAGTGGACAGCCCTAGCGAGGCGCGCATAAAACTGTGGTTGGAAAGACACCCTCCCCTTGCTGACCACGTTGTACCTGCAGAGAAGCTCCCTTCGGGACATGAACTGCCATAGCCTACCTGGAAATCTCGGAACCGACTCCGGAGTCAGGTGGGTGGTGGCTGCAGGTATAACTTAGTTATAGGGGGTATTCCGACGAGGCACAATGTGACTGTGGGTTCACTCCTCAGACGATGCCTCACTTGCTGTCCTGTCCACTGTGCACCAACACCTGCACCCTAAATGATCTGTGCGAAGCCACTGAAAATGCTGTGTCGACGTGGCTCAATTTTGGTCTTAAACAATTTAATTATCTATGGGAAACAACGACACGAAGAAGAAGATTTTTTATACTACTTAGAATGATAGAACAAGCAGATAGCACACCTGAGGGGCAAGTCCGAGTTTACACACACCATCGTAACGATGATCGTAATGACGAGTGTACGTGTATTGCGTAGTAACTAGCCATTAATCTGTGACGTTTTTGGCACAGATTAATTGCTAGTTATTATGTTATACACGTACGATCGTCGTTACGTTCATCGTTACGATGGTGTTTGCAAAACTCCGACTAGGGCCTCTGATGATAAGCGGTACCCTCTGCCTATGAACAGTGCATTACCTCATAGATCACGTCCACCAAGAACGCACCCTATGTGGCATGGCACCGCGCCCACCACCATGAGACATAAAGATGAAAAGTCTCATGTGCCTGTAATTTCACTGGCACCTTTACCCTTCAAACCGGAACACAGCAATGCGAGCACTAGTACTGCACTACGGCTTTGCGGCAGAAATAGGTATTTTGGTAGTACTTCCCCGGACGAACTTAACTGACGACTTGAGCAATGTTTAGTTTTTAGTATTACTTTTAAATATTTACCTGTAACGACATATATTTGCATGCCTAATAATGGTAAGAATGTAACGGATCTGTTATTATTGTTTGACATCTACATCATGTATAACATTCTGACAAATAAATTACTATGAACTATGAACTACGAACTCTTTCACAAAAAAGCTCTACTACTACTGAAGTAGGTACTACTACTACTACTACTACTACTACTTAGAAGTTATTGCAAGGGCTTGTCGCCCGTTATACCCCGTGACACATTTAGGCGACACGCTGGGCCCCAGAAACCTCGTTAAAACGCCACCAATTCATCATCGAAACTTTTTGCCTTTATGCTCCTTCGAAATACGTTACGTAATTTAAAACAAAAGGGTCTCGGAAAAAATCAACGCCCGCAGAGTTGGGTCGAGAACAAAGCCAGCATTAAGTTATGTTTTTAGGTTCTGCCAAAAGTAGGCCTGGCCATTTAAACTGCCACATAAATCGCCGGCGAGTGGAAACAATGAGAGCAGCCATTATGTTTGATGTTTTTTTGCCGATTAGATAGAGTTCTAGCGAGATATTACATAAGATCGCTTGGCATTTGGTTCGATACCATTTTGAAGCGACCGACTGACTCCATTCGGTTGGCTTTCTATAGTGCCATTGTTTCGAATTTCTGTTCCTACGATCTTCGTGGGCATTGTTAGTAAAACTATCAATAAAAAAGTAAAAAAGTATAAAAAAAAAAAAAAAAAATAAGTGAAAAAAAAGTCAATGTCGAAGTAGTTTTGAGAAAAAGTGAAGTGTGCATTTTGCGAAAAATCCAGTGTACATTTTGCGAAGTGGTCATTTTGAGAAAACGCACGGTGTACATTATGAGAAGTGGACCTTTTTGCGACTGAGCCATTTAAACTAGTATTTTTTAAAACGGGATATCATATTTTAATTATACCTTATTTTTTAACTACTTGGAATGACGTATCAAGCCGATGACCCACTTGATTTTAAGCTGTACCCTCTGCCTAAGAACAGTGCATTAATGACGACGACCTCTGTGGCGCGACGGGCGAAGCTTGGCCCGCGAAGCAGGAGGTTGCGGGTTCGATTCCCGCCTTGGAACAAATATTTGTGTGATCGCAGATATTTTTTCAGTGTGTTCTGGTTATTTTCTATGTATAATAAAAAATATCTATCTGTGTAATTATATTGTATTAAGTAAGTATATCAGTTATCTAGTACCCATAACACAAGCTCTGCTTAGCTTGGGGCTAGATAATGTTGTGTGAACTGTCCAGCATTATTTATTTATTTATTTATGAATGGGATTGGAATTTATAAAACTTGTCCTATAAGTCTATAATCACCATCATAGATTTCTAATCTCAACACATTACTTAAACTCATACGTAGGAAAGAATTAATATAATATTTATATGAAACACTAGAAACGCTACTTGCCCCGGCTTCGCAAGGGTGGTGTTGGGATAGTCCCCTACCCCCCCCCCCCCCTTCCCAACCCCCCATCTATCCACAAACCAGATGTAAAGAATATTTTAGGTATTTTTTTTACACCTTGGGTTACATTATTGGAGTTTTAGTAAGGTTCCCTAATTTTTTTGAAAATATAAAATACCCTATGTCACCCGGGGATAGTGTAGCTTCCCAACAGTGAAATAATTTTTCAAATCGGTTCAGTAGTTTGTTTCTGAGCCTATTCAATGCAAACAAACAATCAAATCTTTTCTCTTTATTATTAGTATAGATAGACAGATGACAGCGTCCATTCACCACTTTGCTCAATTTGATTGGTTTAAAAGATATCTTATGTCTCAATTCGGCGTATAATCTATCTGTTTACCAAATTTCATCGAAATTGGTTCACTGGTTACTTCATGATTAAGTAACAAACACACACCTAAAACATGTGAACTTTTCGCATTCATAATATTAGGATAGGAAGTAATAGGAAATGCAAAAAATCAAATGTTTAGATGTATGCTATTTGCTAGTTAATCGGCTTAACCGATTTTGATGAAATTTATGTCCTGGATTATATTATAGTTTGTTTTATCTCAGTAGGTAATACGTGAGCGCAGATAACGGCCGGCTAACCACACAACCCACTTACGTACTAGCCGTCATAATAATTAATGATGCCGCGATAAGCCAATAATAATATTATTTATTATACCTAATATTCGTACAAAAGCGAAAACAATAACTTTTGGCAAGATAAAGCTTGTTTACTTACAGATGTGACCGTTTTCCTGATTTTAGTACAAACAGTACCCTTACCACAAGTTTCTGACGTTATCGAATCGCTAGCGAAACGATAATAATAATAATAATAAAGCCATTTATTTCCCTTTACAAATTTCACAAAAATAGAGCAAAAGTAATATCATTCCATTCAATAATACTTAAATAACTTTGAGTGGTAGTAGAGCTTTTTTGTGAAAGAGCTCGTCCGGGGAAGTACTACCACCATACCTATTTCTGCCGCAAAGCAGTAGTGCTCGCATTGCTGTGTTCCGGTTTGAAGGGTAAGGGTGCCGGTGAAATTACAGGCACATGAGACTTTTCATCTTTATGTCTCAGGGTGGCGGGCGCAGTGCAATGCCACATAGGGTGCGTCCTAGGTGGACGTGACCTTTTGAGGTAATGCACTGTTCATAGGCAGAGGTTACCGCTTAACATCAGGTGGGCCTCTTGCTTGTTCCGTCATCCAAGTAGTATAAAAAAATAAAAAAATAAAATACAATTACAAGACCTAGATTATTATAAATTAAACATTAGTTAATTACTTAAACAGATTAAACGTATATGACAATAACCTAGGTTCATCTCATTCATTTATAAAAAATAATCTAAGACATTTTCAATTTAATTTAAGTACCTAGCGAAACGATAGTCAGTGTCAAATATTGGCCAATGACATCTGGGTGACTAGAAATCTTAATAACTTGATTAGTTAATATTTGACATTGGCTATCGTCTAGCTAACGATTCGATAACGTCAGAAACTTGTGGTAAGGGTACAGTATGAATAAATACGAAATGCGGACGTGATAAAAAACATGCATAGCATGGTATGATGAATAACGCAGACCTCGCGACTGAAATATGATCAAATTTACATTAAAATATCATTGAGTCTACATTATATTCGTAAGTCTCTTTAAATTAACAACCGACAAGTTGTAGGAGTAATAAAATTATAAATACTCTACTCTACATACCTACTTTTTATGTATTCAATAGACTTCCTTGTTTTTTTATCTATAAACGGAAATACAAAGCGCGCTCACTTTCTGCTCAGTGGTTTGCATCATGAACATTTTCATGAATAATTTCATTGAACCTCATAGAGGAAGTTGATAAGTCTTTTCGAAAAAAAAAACCACTTCGAAGCTACGAATCTATACATATAAAACAAAGACGTGTTAGTTACACCACTTACAACTCAAGAACGGGTGAACCGATTTGGCTGAAAATAGGTGGGGAGGTAGCTTAGAACCAGAAGATTGACATAGAGGGGAGGGATAGGAGGGGGGGGGGGGCTAGTAAGTTATATTGTATATTATAGGCACACATATAGCGATTTTAGTATTTTCAGCAACAAGTCAAGCATGTGCATTTGAAAGTGCCATTTGGTGAAGTGGAACTGATGAAGAAGACCAGAGATGGCCACTGGAACTAAAAAGTCAGTTTCTCCAAGTTCCTGTATTCCGAGATGTACCTGTACCTATAGGAGATCACCTCGAGCTCTTAAGTGTTTCGCTCACGCCTACTCTCAACTTTGGCTCCTACATCGAGTCTAAGGCAAAAACTGCTTCCATGAAGCTGGTAGGCAGTATATGCTGCAAATTTTCGACACTCGCAAGCGAATCAAAACCTACAGGGTACTTCCCGTAAACTTAGAATCTTGAAATTTGGCATATATGAAGCAACGACTTATACAGATAAAGGAAAACTTGCGAATAGCGTACATTTTTAGTTACATCATTTTTTTTAAAATAATTTTAAACTTTCTTCCCCTTTCCTCATGATGATTAAAAATACCATAACTTTTACTTATATACCTACTGGTTTGTGCGGGACCCTCGGTGCTCGAGTCCGACTAGCAATTGGCCGGTTTTTTTCAAAAAAGAAACTAAAATTATTTAAGATCTTGTGGTTTATAAACCTACCCAATTAAATTAACTACAGGATCCATATATGTTCATTAGCGGAGGGCCCCGCTCCTAATCTCGCTTCCTGTTTGCAACAATGGAATCATTATTATTAAATAAGGTTTTTGTTAATAATAACTTTATCAGTGATTATTATGTAGGGCAGGTTTGCATTGCTATAAAAAATACGCCTATACATACATACATAGACACACGCCTTTTTCCCCGAAGGGGTAGGCAGAGCCACAATAGGCCTCTTTTCACAGTGGGTTTCACCATCGTGGAATATAAACATGACAAGTGGTGAGGTCATCGCCACCATTGCTTCCCACGACTGACTCAGCTAACGCTTTCTTCCAGTAATAACACATTCCATAATAAGCTACCAGCCAGGACAAATCTTATACCAACGAATCTTATCAACAAGTCCGGGTAATCCCTTAGTCGGCTTTTACGACATCCACGGGAGGAGACGGAGGGGTCTATTCTTAGGTCGGACACACCACAGAAAAAACACCTACAACAAAATACGCCTATAAATATAATATAAATATGCTTGACCCTTTTTTAACCCCCCCAAGAAAAACTAAGGGTATTATAAGTTTGACGTGTCTGTGTGTGGGTGTGTGTGTGTGTATGTGTCTGTCTGTCCCATCGTAGCTCCCGAACGGATGAACCGATTTTGTTTTTGTTTTTTTGTTTTGAAAGGTGAATTTGTCGGAAGTGTTCTTAGCTATGTTTGATCAAAATCCGTTCAGCCGATTCATTGTGTTGGGGTTTTTATTAATTTTTACAACATTATTTACTTGTTTATTAGCAATGATAGACTTTTTTTTGAGTACGATCTCACCTATTGGTAAGAGAGGATGTGGCCGAAGATGGAGCACAAAGGTCTAGAAGGCACCTATTCACTCATAGCCTTGAAGAGACCCAGATAATAGTTTTCAGGAAAGACAGACGACGGTAGTGTAGTCCACTCCTCAGCAGTTCGCATTATAAAGGTAGAACTGAAACGTTTAGTACGAATAGAAGGTATACTAATGAGGTAAGGACGGTACCGCGCCGTGCGTCTGCTCGTCCTATGATGAAAAGGTTGGGTTCAGATCATCAAGTTCCTGGGAGCATTCCCCGAAATGTAACGTCTAGAAGATGGAAAGGCATGCAACTTTACGGCGGTGCTCGAGACTCTGGATCCTAGTCTCCGCCATATGTTGCTCACCTATAAGCCTGAAAGCTCTGCGTTCGATCGAGTCCAAGGCAGCAAGCTGGTGTTTGGCCGAGCCATCCCAAACATGGCAGCAGTACTCCATACCAGCCCGGACTTTTGCTTCATATAAACTGAGAAGCTGTCCTGGTGTGAAGTAACGCTTTACCTTATTCAGGATGCCTGGCTTCATGGCATGATTCACTGACTGACTAACTATTACCGCACTATCCATAAGTCGTAGGTACCTGAAATTTGGAGGGTACCTTATAGTAAACTTAGACTTAAGAGGAACAGATATGAAGGTACGAGGTGTAACTCAAGTAACAAAGCTAGCAACCAATCCTGGTCATACAAAATTATCTAGCCCCAAGCTAAGCAGAGCTTGTGTTATGGGTACTACATAACCGATATACTTAATACAATACATTACATAGATAGATATTTTTTATTATACATAGAAAAATACCCAGAGAACCCTGAACAAATATCTGCGATCGCAAAAATATTTGTTCCGAGGTGGGAATCGAACCCGCAACCTCCTGCGAGTCCTGCGTCGCAGGCCAACCTTCGCCCGCCGCGCCACAGAGGACGTCACCTTCAGGCTTTAAAGTTGGTTTTCCTTTTTTCTTTGAATCAGCTTCCACTTGTTCACTCGGCACCACACAGGCGCTCCCCGCCTAGTAGTAAGAAGGATCATCTAATAAAGCCGAGCCGTGTTTGTTGTCTGGTTCTTGTAGGTCTGGTCGCGTTGGAACAGGGGTAAATTTATTTTATAAGACGATTCAAAATGATCCTTGTGAGTTAAAGTTTGTAAAATCTCAAAAAACCCCAACGCAATGAAACGGCTGAACCGATTTTGATCAAACATACCAGAACTAAAAACACTCCAGACAAATTCACCTTTAAAACAAAAAAGCAAAAATTGAAATCGTTTCATCCGTTCGGGAGCTACGATGCCACAGACAGATACACACACACAGACACGTCAAACTTATAACACGCCTTCGTTTTTACGTCGGGGGTTAAAAATACTTTTGACTTCGACTTTGAACATTCAGAACACCCAGGATGATAAAAGTAAAACTTTCCGCGCTCATACAAAGAACTGAGTTCATTGAGTTCCCAATCTACTGGATTTCGGTTCCATTTTTATCGGGTGCCTCAATCGTTTCATTGATAGACGAATGTTTGGTTGAGACATCGCCACGAGGCCGACTGATAGCCTCCTTATCGGCGGGCGCGTCGACCCCACTGTCACCGATATCGAATCTATTTTACTACTAGAGGTTAACTACGGCTTTGCTCGTGTCATGTATTATGGAAATATTTATAGAAAATCTAAGGATTCTTAGCCATAATAACATAAACATATTTATACATAGCTCTATCCTAGACAGAAGTTACGAACGTTTATACATAGCTCTGTCCTAGACAGAAGTTACGAACGTTTATACATAGCTCTATCCTAGACAGAAGTTACGAACGTTTATACATAGCTCTATCCTAGACAGAAGTTACGAACGTTTATACATAGCTCTATCCTAGACAGAAGTTACGAACGTTTATACATAGCTCTGTCCTAGACAGAAGTTACGAACGTTTATACATAGCTCTATCCTAGACAGAAGTTACGAACGTTTATACATAGCTCTATCCTAGACAGAAGTTACGAACGTTTATACATAGCTCTATCCTAGACAGAAGTTACGAACGTTTATACATAGCTCTATCATAGACAGAAGTTACGAACGTTTATACATAGCTCTATCCTAGAAAGAAGTTACGAACGTTTATACATAGCTCTATCCTAGACAGAAGTTACGAACGTTTATACATAGCTCTATCCTAGACAGAAGTTACGAACGTTTATACATAGCTCTATCCTAGACAGAAGTTACGAACGTTTATACATAGCTCTATCATAGACAGAAGTTACGAACGTTTATACATAGCTCTATCCTAGAAAGAAGTTACGAATGTTTATACATAGCTCTATCCTAGACAGAAGTTACGAACGTTTATACATAGCTCTATCCTAGAAAGAAGTTACGAACGTTTATACATAGCTCTATCCTAGACAGAAGTTACGAACGTTTATACATAGCTCTATCCTAGACAGAAGTTACGAACGTTTATACATAGCTCTATCCTAGACAGAAGTTACGAACGTTTATACATAGCTCTATCCTAGAAAGAAGTTACGAATGTTTATACATAGCTCTATCCTAGACAGAAGTTACGAACGTTTATACATAGCTCTATCCTAGACAGAAGTTACGAACGTTTATACATAGCTCTATCCTAGACAGAAGTTACGAATGTTTATACATAGCTCTATCATAGACAGAAGTTACGAACGTTTATACATAGCTCTATCCTAGAAAGAAGTTACGAACGTTTATACATAGCTCTATCCTAGACAGAAGTTACGAACGTTTATACATAGCTCTATCCTAGACAGAAGTTACGAACGTTTATACATAGCTCTATCCTAGACAGAAGTTACGAACGTTTATACATAGCTCTATCATAGACAGAAGTTACGAACGTTTATACATAGCTCTATCCTAGAAAGAAGTTACGAATGTTTATACATAGCTCTATCCTAGACAGAAGTTACGAACGTTTATACATAGCTCTATCCTAGAAAGAAGTTACGAACGTTTATACATAGCTCTATCCTAGACAGAAGTTACGAACGTTTATACATAGCTCTATCCTAGACAGAAGTTACGAACGTTTATACATAGCTCTATCCTAGACAGAAGTTACGAACGTTTATACATAGCTCTATCCTAGAAAGAAGTTACGAATGTTTATACATAGCTCTATCCTAGACAGAAGTTACGAACGTTTATACATAGCTCTATCCTAGACAGAAGTTACGAACGTTTATACATAGCTCTATCCTAGACAGAAGTTACGAATGTTTATACATAGCTCTATCCTAGACAGAAGTTACGAACGTTTATACATAGCTCTATCCTAGACAGAAGTTACGAACGTTTATACATAGCTCTATCCTAGACAGAAGTTACGAACGTTTATACATAGCTCTATCCTAGACAGAAGTTACGAACGTTTAAATGCAACGGAAATTCAAATTTAGTAAAACATGAAATAAGGCCAAGTCGCGGAGAACATGAAAAATTTATCCAAATAAATTACAAAATACAAATACGAAATACAGCTTAAATAATGAAAAAAAAACCAGTGTTACATTTTCCTGCGACATTGGATGAATATAAGTCCAAAGACACAATGCGAAGCATGTTTTTTAAAAAAAATGCTTGCTCTTACTAATAAACTTGCCGATCTGTTGTATAAATTGCCCAATCTGACTTACCCGTCTAATGTTTGTACGCTGAAAAGCAGAATCTAGCGATCTTACCTATACCTAACAACCTCATTGCGAAGTTGACTATATTTATATTTATTTATATTTATATTTACTTTAATTAGAACGACAAACAATTATCAATTACACTAATTAAAGGGTATCTACATAATTAAATAATTAAATCGAGAATTTAGATACAAAAATCGAAAATCGAATACTATATACGAAAGGGACCGATTGCTCATCTCCTACACAAAAATTTAGTGGACGGTTTGCTAAGTTGGCCATAAGCGAACAAATTCTCACATCTAATGCAATTGTACCATACCTATTTCTGCCGCAAAGCAGTAGTGCTCGCATTGCTGTGTTCCGGTTTGAAGGGTAAGGGTGCCGGTGAAATTACAGGCACATGAGACTTTTCATCTTTATGTCTCAGGGTGGCGGGCGCAGTGCAATGCCACATAGGTTGGGTCCTAGGTGGACGTGATCTATGAGGTAATGCACTGTTCATAGGCAGAGGTTACCGCTTAACATCAGGTGGGCCTCTTGCTTGATCCGTCATCCAAGTAGTATAAAAAAAAAAGAAGTATTTTACCTAGATTCATAAGCAATATATGATTTATGATTTAGGTTTTTTGTTTTCCAAGGTATCCCTGTAAATATCATTTGAATCACTTACGTATCATTTTTGAGGGAATCGAAAGGGAGGGCAGGGTATTTTTAGCCATAGACTCTGAATTCCATCATCATTAGCCTATAGAAGTGGACAAAAGCTTCCCCACAGAATACCACGACAAACGTTCTTGAGCTACCTCCATCCACCAACTTCCGGAGACTTTTTAAATGTCGTCGAGGGGAGGGCCTTTTACGCTCATCACATCTGGTTCTTGGTCGCCACTTGAGAATCTTACATACATACATAGACACACGCCTTTTTCCCCGAAAGTGTAGGTAGAGCCTCAATGGGCCTCTTTTCACAGTGGGTTGCACCATCATGGAATATAGAAGTGACAAGCGGTGAGCTCATCGCCACCATTGCCTCCCACGACTGAATCGGCTAACGCTTTTCTTCCAGTAATATAACACATTCCATAATAAGCTAGCAACCAGGACAAAGCTTATACCAACGAATCTAATCAACAAGTCCGGGTATTCCCTTAGTCGGGTTTTACGAAATCCACGGGAGGAGACGGAAGAGTTTGACGATCAATAGTAAGACAATGGATTGCCACCGTGCACGATACCGCGGACGCGGGGTGAACGCGTTGGTTTGGCTTTAGCTTTAGGCGATAATAGACCCAAAATTGCAATATAGACCTGGGGGGCTACCCTTGACAACAGTTTCAATCCCAATCCAATCCCAATCCCAATCCAGTTTTCACAAAATTTAGCACTCTTCAATCAAAATCGAGATTAAAATTTAAATCTTGTACGCGACCGACTTCTTGTGATGATTCCTGTAAGAACAACATGACGTAGGTGTGGCTACACACAACGCAATAAAACTACCATTCCTTACATTTGAAAATAACTTGCATAATCCTCATCATTTCACCTAATTATTACTTATTTTCCCAAATATCTTGGATTCGAGTATAGTCAATTTTGTTTAGTTCCTTAAAATTCCACCAGGTTCGCATCCAATCGTGTGGCAGGATTGGATTCAAGAGTACCAAATGGCACGATTTGACAGCAAATCCCAAATTAGGATTGCGATCGAGTGTCAAGGGTAGCCACCCAGACCTATCTTAGAAAGCCTATTTCTCCTAAACGGATGGCCAAAATAATAAAAAAAGACATAATATAGTTAAGAAAACATATGTTTACTTTATTTATTTTTCTGTTGCATTTGTAAGGATTAAAATCTAAAGTTTCCTATGGTTTACAGAAATAAACCCGGCTGCTTCCAAAGGCCTGTAGCAATTTTAATGATTTTTTCACAATAATAAAGGCAATTTAAAGGTTTCAAAAAAAAGTTTACATATTTGAAAATCGTCATTTACTTGACACAGTTGCGGTTTTCGTGATTTTTAACTCACTATTTGTTTCGCGTGCTCTTTTCTGCCGCCTGTGACAATACAATATAATATATGATATGTGGTATACGATATGATGGTGACAGCGAGCTGATCTGATGATGGAGACGGAAGGTGGACAACGGAACTCCTCGATGGATAATAGTAGACTGGCCGTGTTTAGGCTCATTTTGATCAGAACACGGTTACGATCACAAATTTTATAGAAGCTTGTATTGTAAAAAATATCTTTCAAAAAAAACATGTTGTAAGAACAAACCAAAGATGACGAAAACATATTATTTTTTATACTTATATCCTTTGTTTGTGATAGTGTTAGGAATAAATGCCCTTTTATTTTATTTTTAAAAAATTGTGTGTTTCTCCAGCAGCTTACCCAACAGCAAACAAACAAACACACATTTAATTATATATGATTGTAGATATGATATCGTCTATGAAGTGCTCCAATACACTATCGTAGAGGTTTAGTCTAAGTAGAGCATTCCGCTTGGTAACGGTTTAAGTGACGCCTATCTTTACGGAAGCCTATTTTAGGTCAACAAACAAAACTTTAATCAATTAATGTCACAATAAAAAAAACGGCGAAGAACGAGTCGGACTCGCAAACCGAGGGTTTCGTACAAACATGTAGGTATATAAGTAAAAGTTATGGTATTTTTATTGCTAAATGAAATCATCATGAGGAAAGGGGTAGTAAGTTTAAAATTATTAAAAATATTTTTATTATATGATGTAACTAAAAATTTATGCTTTTCGCAATTTTACCTTTATCTGTGCTATAAGACGTTGCTTCGTACCAAATTTCATGATTCTGAGTTCACGGGAAGTACCCTGTAGATTTTGATTCCCTTGCGAGTGTCGAAAATTTGCAGCATAAACGGCTGTATCATTTGATTGCGTTTGTAAAGAAGTTTGATTTCTTACAGCTCCAAGCTCCAGCTCAAATTTTACAAAGGGAGCGTCCTAGGTGGATGTGACCTATGAGATAATGCATTGTTTTAGGCAAAGTTTACCGCTTAACATCAGATGGGCCATTTGCCTATTCCGTCATTCTATAATAAAAAAAACATAACACTTCATATCCAAAACAACATGTATCTGGCCTATGAACAAACCTCTCCATCTCCTCCCGTGGATGTTAGACTAAGGGGTTACACGAGGGAATCGCCAGCGGTGTTGCATTCTACGGAAGATGCCTTGCTCAGCAGGTGACGTCTAATAAAGATGAAATGAATTTTCCCTACTCTTCGTGGCAGGTCATCATCATCATCATCATTATCCACAGCATGACTTCACTCACTGCTGAGTATAGGCCTCTCTTTGCCTGTGCCATTCCACAGCCTGACTTCACCCTCTGCTGAGTATAGGCCTCTCTTTGCCTGTGCCATTCCACAGCCTGACTTCACCCACTGTTGAGTATAGGCCTCTTTGCCTGTGACATTCCACAGCCTGACTTCACCCACTGCTGAGTATAGGCCTCTCTTTGCCTGTGCCATTCCACAGCCTGACTTCACCCACTGCTGAGTATAGGCCTCTCTTTGCCTGTGCCATTCCACAGCCTGACTTCACCCACTGCTGAGTATAGGCCTCTCTTTGCCTGTGCCATTCCACAGCCTGACTTCACCCACTGCTGAGTATAGGCCTCTCTTTGCCCGTGCCATACCACAGCCTGACTTCACCCACTGCTGAGTATAGGCCTCTCTTTGTCTGTGCCATTCCACAGCCTGACTTCACCCACTGCTGAGTATAGGCCTCTCTTTGCCTGTGCCATTCCACAGCCTGACTTCACCCACTGCTGAGTATAGGCCTCTCTTTGCCTGTGCCATTCCACAGCCTGACTTCACCCACTGCTGAGTATAGGCCTTTCTTTGCCCGTGCCATTCCACAGCCTGACTTCACCCACTGCTGAGTATAGGCCTCTCTTTGTCTGTGCCATTCCACAGCCTGACTTCACCCACTGCTGAGTATAGGCCTCTCTTTGCCTGTGCCATTCCACAGCCTGACTTCACCCACTGCTGAGTATAGGCCTCTCTTTGCCTGTGCCATTCCACAGCCTGACTTCACCCACTGCTGAGTATAGGCCTCTCTTTGCCTGTGCCATTCCACAGCCTGACTTCACCCTCTGCTGAGTATAGGCCTCTCTTTGCCTATGCCATTCCACAGCCTGACTTCACCCACTGCTGAGTATAGGCCTCTCATTGCCTGTGCCATTCCTCACGGTCCCGTGCCAGTCTCATCCAGGCTCGGCCGCGATACATGCGATATCGTCTGCCATCTCGCTGCTGGACGACCAACATTTCTGTACCCAGTTCTTGGGCGCCATTCAGTTAGCGCCTTACTCCACCTATCGTCACCTCGTCTTGCCAGGTGGCATGTACTAGTAATAAATGTTTATCTTATAAGAGGTAGGTATAACTACATTTTAACGACGTCAGTTAACAGGTTCTAATGATTTATAAATTCAAAACCAATGAATTATGTAGGTAAAGTTAATTAATACCTATGTAGGTGCCTACCTCTAATGACGCGATACCATGGCTTGGACATCGTAAATAATTTCGTTGCATAAGTTGAAGATCACATGTAGTAGTAGTAGAGCTTTTTTGTGAAAGAGTTCGTCCGGGGAAGTACTACCACCATACCTATTTCTGCTGCAAAGCAGTAGTGCTCGCATTGCTGTGTTCCGGTTTGAAGGGTGCCGGTGAAATTACAGGCACATGAGACTTTTCATCTTTATGTCTCAGGGTGGCGGGCGCAGTGCAATGCCACATAGGTTGCGTCCTAGGTGGACGTGATCTATGAGGTAATGCACTGTTCATAGGCAGAGGTTACCGCTTAACATCAGGTGGGCCTCTTGCTTGTTCCGTCATCCAAGTAGTATAAAAAAAAAAGAAAAAAAAAGATAAGTTTATTTCTCTTAGAATAGGTACAACAAGTCATAATTAACATTTGCATTAATTTAAAAGATGTTCGTAAGTATATGAAATAAGAGAACTTTGCCTTCCGTGCTAGTTAAAAAACTGTGTTACGGCAACGTAACGCTTCTCATCCCTTATAGAACGATCAATACTGGACATTACTGAGTAAAATTCCTGAAAAGTCCTGTCAGTGAATTCCTTGCATTGTTTGGGTTAGTTTTGATCAGCTCACGGTTCTGTTTCCAATTTTAGAAAAGCGTGTTTTAAACAAAATTTTTTCATACAATGAAAGTGTTACAAATACAATTCAATATCACACTAATTGTTAGGGCAACGACACAACGAGGCAGCCGACTATAATTAGCAACCAATTGACCTAAGTTCGGATTGGAGACGACCGCTGCTCTACTATAGCATAATATACTTTACAGCACTCCCCGGCATAGGGTTGCCAGAAATCAGAATTTTTAACAAAAACAGACCCACGTAGGAATAGCCCAAAATTTCAACGTCATGGGGATAAAAGGGATTGATTATATGAAAAAAGTTATAGCGCCAATTTGAATCTTACGGTAACGCGTTATAGCAGAGCCATCGGATCTCTTTGCGTGTTCTACCGCCTTTACAACGGGGAATGTTCCGACGAGCTTTTCGATCTCATCCCGGCATCGAGATTTTACCATCGCTCCTCCCGACACCGTGACAAGGCTCATCCGCACATCATAGATCCCTGGGTTTCTCGAACGACTCGTTTCTCGAGATCATTTCTTGACCATACCTACAAACTATGGAATGAGCTTCCATCTGACGTTTTCCCGCTTGGTTACGACATGTGTCGCTTCAAGAAAAATGTTTATAAATTCCTTCAGGGTAGGCAGCGCATCGACAATACCCCCGGTGTTGCCGGTGTCTATAAGCGACGGTGACCACTTCACATCAGGTGGGCCGTATGCTAGGTTGCCTATTTATTTCATATAAAAAAAAAAAAAAAAAAAACTTTATATAATTTATATTATATTTGTACTTTTAAAGTAAAAAAACAAAGTTTTTATATACGAAAAAAAATACGATAAAAAAAAAAAAGAATTGTGTAGGACTTTCAAAAAATACTCGCAGTTGAAAACGCGGGTGGGAAAGCTAGATTATAGGGTCCCTTACCAACGGAACTATTGTAGAATTATTCTGTCTGTCCGTCTGCCTATTTTATCCAAAACTATTTACCAAAAGAGTCTTAATTTGGCTAGGAGGCCCAATGATGTAAGAACGTGCAGCGAAAGTAAAATAAATCAGATTTTAATTTGCCCTCCAAGAAAAAATAAACTTTTTGTATAGTTTCAAAGATATCTATTAAGGAAAATATATGAAAATCAACCATTCCCATCAACCAGCTTTATTACTGAAACTTCTTGTCCTAAAATAAAATAAAAAAACTTTAAGGTTTGTATAGTTTACAGAAAAACCTAAAAGAAAACCCTAGTCTTTAAATTTCCACGCGAAACGGAAAATATGAATGGAGAAAAAATTAAGTAAGGGATCCTCTCCACGCGAGCTCGAAATGCACTTGACCGGTTTTTTAATATTAAAATAAATAAATAATTAAATAATGCTGGACAGTTCACACAACATTATCTAGCCCCACGCTAAGCAGAGCTTGTGTTATGGGTACTAGTTAACTGATATACTTAATACAATACATTACATAGATATTTTTATTATACATAGAAAATACCAGATCACCTGCAGATCATATAAATATTTGTTCCGAGGCGGGAATCGTACCCGCAACCTCCTGTGTCGCAGGCGAACCTTCGCCCGCCGCGCTACAGAGGTCGTCAATATTTGTCAATTTACTTATTACTAGCGACTCGTCCCGGCTTCGCATGGGTAGTTTCAGGATGAAAAATAGACCCCCCTACTATCCCCCCCTGGTAGCCTATGTCACTCAGGGTGAATGTAGCGTTCCAATGGTGAAAGAATTTTTGAAATCGGCACTGTAGTTTTTGTGTTTATTCATTACAAACATACACACACACACACAAAAATACAAATCTTTCCTCTTTATAATATTAGTGTAGATAGTGTAGATAACCGTAGTTTTTTCCTGGTTTCCGTAGCTCACATTGGCCGGCCCTGTTCCAAGAGTGTACGATGCATCCATCAGTCACGTGATCTCAGGACCTTGGAATATGCCATCATGAATATCGTGATCATTTCGTATCAAGTGCCTCGATTTAATATGTTTATTTGTGTATTTATAGATCACAAATGGGAGAATTGGCATTAGGCCTCTTATAACTAATTCGAATCTCAAGCATAGGTTTTTTTAACACCCGACGCAAAAACGACGGGGTTTTATAAGTTTGACGTGTCTGTGTGTGTGTGTGTCTGCCTGTCCCATCGTAGCTCCCGAACGGATGAACCGTTTTTTTCTTTTTTTGAAAGGTGAATTAGTCGGGAGTGTTCTTAGCTATGTTTGATCAAAATCGGTTCAGCCGTTTCATTTCGTTGGGAGTTTTAATTTTTACAAAATTAATTACTTGTTAGATCAGAAATGGGAGAATTGGGATTTGGCCTCTTACGAGTATAACTGCTTCGAGTCTCAAGCGTACGTTTTTTACACGCTTTTATTTAATTTCCAATGTATGTATGTTTGTCCGGGTGGAATCTTGAAACTGAATTTTAAAGCAGTGATCCTCAACCGATTGAGCTGAAATTCGGCAAGCCTGTCAAGTTCCGATGACAATACAATATGATGGTGACAGCGAGCTGATCTGATGATGGAGACGGAAGGTGGACTAAGGAACTCCTCGATGGATAATAGTAGACTGGCCGTGCTTAGGCTCATTTTGATCAGCACATGGTTACGATCACTAATTTTGTAAAAACTTGCATGAAAAATATATTTTTAACAAAAAACACAAGACTTTTTGAAAGGTTCTTTCAAAGAGTATTTTGTAATATGTGACCTCTTATATGATATTATTAGTTACATACGAAGGGGTAGGCACAGCCTCAATGGGCCTCTTTTCACATTAGGTTTCATCGTGCAACCTAAATCGTGCTTCCCACGACTGACTCGACTAACGCTTTCTTCCAGTACTAACACATTCTATAATAAGCTAGCAACCAGGACGATTCTTATGCCAACGAATCATATCAACGAGTCCAGGTAATCCCTTAGTCGGGTTTCACGAAATCCAATGGAGGAGACGGAGGGGTGTATTCTTAGGCCGGACACACCACAGTACTCAGCTTACTCAGAACTTTACTTATTGATTGTGAAACAAAGCCTAAACGTACCTAATAATTATTTTGAAGTTCCCATCTCGTACCATCTTGGACAGGTAGTTGGGTACTACTCATTTTTAGGGTTACCGTACCCAAAGGGTAAAACGGGACCCTACTACGAAGGCTCCGCTGTCACCAGGCTGTGTCTCATGAACCGTGATAGTCAGACAATTGAAATTTTCACAGATTATTTATTTTTGTTGCCGATGTAACAAAATAAAAAAAAAAAAACAGAAAAAATAAATATTCAAGGGATCTCCCATACAGCAAACGTGATTTTTATGCCGTTTTTATAGATATTGGTGTCACCTGTATGCTGAGTCGCAGTTTTGCAACGAAAGTCCACACGATGACACCAATCGTCCGTCGTACTTACACTACGCTTACACCATACACCGGTGTGAGACATCCTGTGTGGGACATAAGTGAGTCTAAGTGGTTCAACACCGTCGTCTATCACCCATCGTAGGGACACGATCGTATAACACCGGAAGACGCCAAAATTGGCTATGATATGTTGTCGAAATGAATTTAAAGCTGATAAAAGGGTATTTGCCTATGGAATTTGATTGTTGAATGTGTCAGTTGTCACTATAAAGATGTCAAAGTCAAATTGTATTTTGATTTTTGAAGTTGAAGTTGAAGTTGGTTTTCGCCATTATGAAGAAGAAGAAGGAGTAGTAGTCAAATTCAAGTATTTTCATAAATTTCCAAACAAAGAAAGTCTTCAAAGATTTATAAGTAACAAACCCCTTCGTGCAAACATGGATGCAGCTCCGCAACACTAATAAACACAATGAACGCTGGGCACGGACCACGGGCTGCATACAGTCAAGAGCTGCCCTACCGGCTGGCTTGTCTTACCTACAACAACTGATACCTACTCAACTTTCAAAGAATAAACCTTCGCACCATCGTGGGGACACTCATAGGACACAGTCTCAACGCCTTTTCAACATCGGAGCCACATACAGCCCACTCTGCAGAGGGTGTCTGACCGAAGAAAAATCGGCTGCCCACTTAATCCTGGAATGTGTGGAAATAGCAGCTCATCGTAAACAAATCCTCAACAACCCGAGAAGCCTGCGAAGACCCCAGTAAACTTCTGTGCTTGTGGAGTGATTGATGATCCTTGTGATTTCAATGAATAAAATACTTTTGACTTACTTTGGTGGTAATTTCAATGACTGAATTTTTCGTATTGGGCAGGAGCGCATAAGTTTATATCACTTATGATTTCCCTCCTAGTTTAGGCCATTGGGAGAAGTGTTGTTTTTTAAGAATATTTTTGGTAAACACTTTCATTTAAGGCCCGAAACCAAAAATCATCCAATCTAACATAAAATAAAGAGCAAGCAAGCACGTTCTGATCCCTTATAGAACCGAACCACCCAGTGTCATCACGCGGGCTTGTTACGATATATGCGTGGAATCATTGTTTAACAATACCTACATTGTTGGCAAGAAATCTCCCAAGTCATAGTGAATAAAGACACTTTTCTGTTGAATTTGTTTTGTTAAGTAGGAAAGTCATGGTAGCAGCGACCTAACTGACAAGTCCAAGAAATTAGATCTTGTTTATTTACACAGGGTAACAGGACAGGTAAGTTGCCTATATTATTTCACTATGATCATAATCACAGATACCTTAAACCTTACATTAACCTTACTGAGACCATTAACTTTTCTCATCCGGTTCCTAAGAATAAGAATATTTTATTAGCTCGAATACAGGTAACTTATTTCTAAGAGGTGTTACAATACAATTATAACACCTCTTTCGCTAGCTTGCTTTTAAACATAAGAACATAAATAAATAAATAATGCTGGACAGTTCACACAACATTATCTAGCCCCAAGCTAAGCAGAGCTTGTGTTATGGGTACTAGATAACTGATATACTTAATGGCAAATCCATGAATTTGGTATTTTATTATAGACCCGTTTGGCATTTACATTTATTATATGTATTTATCTTATAAGTCTGCAGTTTAAGTTTGGGTAAATAAAGTATAAATGGATTTCTAGGCTCAACATTTTTTACAACTAGGTAGGTATATCTGTTTTTTTTTTTTTTTTTTTTTTTTTAACTTTGATAGACCTTTGTTTGACCACGATCTCACCTGTTGGAAAGTGACGATGTGGCCGAAGATGGAGCACAAAGGTCTAGAAGGCACCTATTCACTCTAGCCTTGAAGAGACCCAGATTATAGTTTTCAGGAAAGACAGACGACGGTAGTGTATTCCACTCCTTAGCAGTTCGCATTATAAAGGTGGAACTGAAACGTTTAGTACGAATAGCGGGTATACTAATCAGGTAAGGGTGGTACCGAGCCGTGCGCCTGCTCGTCCTATGATGAAAAGGAGATGGTGGGATCAGATCATGAAGTTCCTGGGAGCATTCCCCGAAATGTAACCTATAGAAGATCGAAAGGCATGCGACCTTACGGCGGTGCTCGAGACTCTGGACCTTAGTCTCCGCCATATGTTGCTCACCTATTAGCCTAAAAGCTCTGCGTTCGTTGCTATGAAGCAATCAGATAAAGTATTCTGGGTGTTGTTTCACAAGAATACACAATTCTCTTATGTACAGGTACATGCAAGCCAAGGGTAAGATAATTGTAGTCCTATATTCTCTTGATTTAGTTATGTATCTACCTATCCGCAATGAAACCACGTTTTGGACAACCAGAGGTTTATTTTTATGCAAATAATTTAGAATTTTTATGATATCTTATCCTCTACTAGTTGTATCGGTAGGGTTTGATGACTGATGTGAGGCTTACGCCCACCTTTTCTCCGGAGTCCTTCGTGATTTTCTGAAACAAGAAATACATACCTAAGTTATAAACATTGCTAAAGCAAAATTTTCTGGGAATGATTTTTGATTTTTTGATCTAACATGACTCCCAAGTACCTACTTAGTTAATTAAGAGACAGTTACACTGGTCGTCATGTGTGTTTTCATAATTATGTAACCGTATGTTGAAATCCCTTCCAGGTTGGGTTCTATTATATATTGTATAGCATATATAGTTCGTTTTTGGAGCATTAAGTACCTAAGTAGGTAATTTGTATCATCACTGACATCTCAAAATAACAAGACTTTAGTAATCTGTGGTGATTTCAATGTTAATTTATTAAGTGACAACATTACTTGTAAAGGTGTAACTGATGTAATGGATAGTTTTTTACTGAAGCAGCAAGTATATGATTACACCAGGGTGACTTCTTCAACCATGTCATGCTTGGACAATATTTTCACAGACTCATGTTGTACCAAAAATGTTAGAGTTTTGCCTGGTGTTTTATCAGATCACTATGCGCAAACTATCGCTATAAAGCTAAATGTTGACATAATAAAGCCTTCTAAAGTAAAGTGCAGAAAAATAAGTAATCTTAAATTGGAAAAATTGAAAGTTAGTTTACAGAAATCCTTGTCTAATTCTTCACTCTACACAGACTATGATACTTACTTTAACCATTTTTTGGAAAACTTGGATGAGCACATGCCTGTTGTAGAAATATGTAAATCCGAGTCCAACTATTTTTATAAATGGGCCACAAAAGGAATTTTTGTGTCGAGAAAAAGACTATTTGATTTATATGCACTGAGCAACATTGACGAAAATCCTGTTTTGAAATCATATGTAAGTAGATATAGTAAAGTTTTTAAGAATGTATGTCTAATTGCAAAGAAAATGCACATAGCGGAAAAGATTGGAAAATCGGAAAATAAAATTAAATGTGTGTGGCAAATAATAAAAGAAGAGACTGGTAAAAGTAGTAGCAACTATGAAAATATCTGTGATAAAATATGTAGTGATAGTGACAATAGAATTATTCTTGACAAATTTGACATTTCCAACTGTTTCAATGAATACTTTGTAAATATAGCTAATGACCTGACATGTGATCTTAAATGCTCGATTGATAATTCTTTAGATTTTCTATGCAAATATACCTCAGTCTCTAATAGTAATTTTGTACTGAAACCTGTAAATATTTCTCAAGTAGTAAAAATAATTCGTAACATAAAACCTAAAAAATCTAACGATTTTTGGTATATTACACCTTACCTATTGAAAAAGTTGGAATGTGTTATTGCTGCACCGCTTATGCGCATTATTAACGAATGTATTGAAAAAGGAATTTTCCCAGACAAGATGAAAATTGCAAAAGTTGTACCATTGCACAAAAAAGATAAGATTACGTCTTGTAATAATTATAGACCAGTGTCTGTGCTCCCTAGTCTGAGTAAAATTTTCGAAAAATATGTAGCTGAAGAATTGTTTGCCTTTTTCTTAGATAACAAACTTTTATATAGTAGACAATTTGGATTTCAAAAGAAAAAATCCACAAGACATGCCATAACAAGACTTATGCAGGATGTTCTCGCGGGCCTTGAGAAATCTGAAAAAACCTATGGAGTTTTCTGTGATCTTTCAAAGGCCTTTGACTGCGTTTCACATGAAATTTTATTGAAAAAATTAGAGCACTATGGTGTCCGCAACAAAGAATTGCAAATATTTAAATCTTATTTATGTAAAAGAGAACAAGTCACTGAATTGAATGGTATAAGATCAAATAAATGCAATATTAAATTAGGTGTTCCACAAGGATCAATATTGGGCCCTCTATTATTTTTAATTTATGTAAATGATGTTTCAGTAGTTTGTAAGGATATTGACATGGTCTTATTCGCTGACGACACAAGTTTAATTATTAAGGATAAAACGAATGATGGTCTTAGTCACAAGTTTAGAAATGTTATGCCTAATATAGAAAAATGGTTCTCTGTTAATAATTTATTGTTAAATATTGATAAAACACATGTAATTGAATTTTGGTTAGGAACTAGCATATCATCCCATGCATCGGTACAAGATACACTAAGAGATTTGTCTTTGCCCAGTACCAATAGTATGAAGTTTTTAGGAGTGTGGCTAGATACAAAATTGACTTGGGCAGTCCATATAGACCAGTTGACAAAGAAGTTGGGATCAGCAACATATGCTATCAAAAAAATAAAGGAACTGGGTGGTATAAAAGCAGCTAGGGATGTATATTTCGCCTACTTTCATTCATTAATGACATACGGAATAATGTTTTGGGGTACAGCTGCTGAGTCAAATAGGATATTTGTACTACAAAAGCGTTCGATCAGGTATATTTTAGGTATGAAAAGATTAGATTCTTGTAGAGATAGATTTAGAGAGTTAGGTATAATGACTATGACATGTGAATTTATTTACCAAAACATGGTATATGTACGAGAAAACTTAAGTCACATGACTCTAAAACAGGACTGTCATTGCTACAACACGAGGCACAGCAAAAACATTTTAGCGCCCTGTTTACGACTAGCAAAATCTAAAAAAAGTTTCATTTTTGTATCTATTACATTGTATAATAGTATTCCAAGTGATATAAGAAATAAAAGTGACATTGAGTTTTTTAATTACGTAAAAAAAACATTATTATTTAAAAGTTATTATAAAATTGACGAAGCCTTGGCTGATAAATCCATATTTTGTGATGTTCTTAAGATTTAAGCAAATTACTATTTCGTAATGAATACTGTTATTTTCATAAAAATATTTTATGTTTCTAGAATTTATTATTAATTAATTTATGAAATTAATGTAATCAATGTAATTTATTTATTAATACATATTTAATTTAATTTTGTATCATATAACAGATATGATTACTTATATAAATTGTTAAATGACGTACCTAAGTACATGTATGGTGTCAAAAGGGAAATAAAGATTATCATTATCATTATCATTATCATCAAAGAAGAATCTTTCACCACGCTAGGTCTTTGAAACGAACCAGAGACAGAGGGGTAAAGAAAGAAACCACAATCTACAAGCAAAATAAGGCCTAGAGCAGGTAAATCGTAGAGCGTACCTCTATACTCTACGTATATATGTCTACGAGGTAAATTATTGTCAAAAGTAATATAGGTAGGTACTCACTTTTACTTCAAGGCTCACACGCTGCGAAGGCCTTTGGTCGGTCGGTCGGTACGCTGTCGCAGCTCTTCACATAGGAATACGAAGGCTTATTTCGACAGCCGGTATTCCTAAATTCGGTCTCCGGGAGATCTTCGACAGGATCAAAGGATGCCCGAAGACTGTCTCGCATTTCCCGTAGCTCACGAGCCCGTTCTTCTTCATCAACATCTATGCAAGGAAATATCTCGCAGACATCCTCAATAACAAAGAACCCCACAAAAGTCCACAATTACACAGAAAAATAAACACTACCGTGTAGCGCTCACCTCTCACCGCCAAAAACACAAGTGTTGAGCGTAACGCTCATCGTCGCCGTCGTGTCATCGTATTCCAAGCGTGAAGCTGTCAAATTTGGCACTCGGACTCAGAAATAAATGAAAAACCGTTAAAAACGGTACGTAAGTGCTTGCGATACGACGGCCGTGGCTCGGCTTATACGATCGGTGTATAGTGTAACGACGATGATCGTTAGCATGGCAGCTGGGACTCAGAATATAAGTTCTCAAAGTGTACGCTAGGGGCGCTTATCATATTCCCATACAAAAATGCGTGTTACACCACACCATACACCCGTGCCAAATGGTTGGTAAAAAGCCAGACTCAGCCCTCAGGCTATATCTCATGAACTGTGGTAGTTAGATAGTTACAATTTTCACAGATGATGTATTTCTGTTGCAGCTATATGAAAAATACTAAAAAAACAAAATAAAATAAATATTTAAGGGGTCTCCCATACAACAAACGTGATTTTTTGTTTTTATAGATAATGGTAAAGAACTGTTCGTGCGTGAATCCGACTCGTTCTTGGCTGGTTTTTATCACATGCCTTCTCGTCCGCTCAATGAAGCCATGTGTGATCGTCACGTCACATCTTTACAGAACCGGTAGCCATTATAAACGGGTTCTCGAGAGACCAGTTCACGAAATATGAGACAAACATGGGCAGCATTACAAGGACTCAACGCAGCTTGGTATTCTTTCACACATCCTTATTGTGTATGGACAAAAACCTGAGCGAAGAAGTTCTACATATTAATAGGCAAACTAGCTTACGGTCCACCTGATGTAAAGTACCTACCACCAGCTTGCTGCCTTGGACTTGATCGAACGTAGAGCTTTCAGGCTTATAGGCGAGCAACATATGGCGGAGACTAAGATCCAGAGTCTCGAGCACCGCCGTAAGGTCATGTGCCTTTCGATCTTCTATAGGTTACATTTCGGGGAATGCGCCCAGGAACTGCACGATCTGATCCCACCATCTCCTTTTCATCATAGGATGAGCAGGCGTACAGCTCAGTACCATTCTTACCTCATTAGTATACCCTCTATTCGCACAAAACGTTTCAGTTCTACCTTTTTAATGAGAACTGCTAAGGAGTGGATTACACTACGTCGTCTGTCTTTCCTGAAAACTATAATCTAGGTCTCTTCAAGGCTAGAGTGAATACTATATATGTACTACTATGTTTATCCTTCTAGACCTTTGTGCTCCATATTCGGCCACATCGTCACTTACCAACAGGTGAGATCGTGCTCAAACAAAGGTAAAAAAAAAAGAATGAAAATAAAAGTTAATACGCAAACTAGAGTCCGTGCCACGACTGAAATCCGACGGCCTTTTGAGGAACTAACGGATAACAGAGGTAGATTTTCACTTTTGCACTTTTGCGCATACAAACTAGCGCTCCATTCACCGGACTACAGTCGTGGCGCGGACTCTAGCTTACATCCCAAATGTTACGGGGGTCGGAGCTATACTATACGTTCGGCTACTGTCGGATATCAGTATATGCACTTTTCTGCACAAACGAAACCAGTCGATCGGACTTATATTTTGGATAAAACTTTACTAGACCCTCAGAAATCCACTGCTGGACATAGGCCTCCATAGAATGCCACGACGAACGCTCTTTACCCGCCTCCATCCACCGTTTTCTATACTATTTTCTATAGTACACCTAATTACCTGATATGAAGTAGTCACCGTCGCTTATAGACACCGGCAACACCGTATTGTCGATGCGCTGCCTACCCTGAAGGAATTTATGAACATTTTTCTTGAAGCGACACATGTCGTAACCAAGCGGGAAAACCTCAGATGGAAGCTCATTCCATAGTTTATAGGTATGGGGAAGAAATGATCTCGAGAAACGAGTCGTACGAGAAATTCAGGGATCTATGATGTGTGGATGAGCTTTGTCACGGTGCCGGGAAGAGCGATGGTAAAATCTCGATGCGGGGAACGGATAAAGTTTTTTTTTTTTTGAAACGAGTTGTACGAGAAATTTAGGGATCTATGATGTGTGGATGAGCTTTGTCACGGTGCCGGGAAGAGCGATGGTAAAATCTCAATGCGGGGATGGGATAAAGAAGGCCAAGTTTTTTTTTTTTTTATGTGCCCTTGTTTGACCACGATCTCACCTGTTGGTAAGTGACGATGCGGCCGACGATGTAGCACGAAGGTCTAGAAGGCACCTATTACTCTTGCCTTAAAGAGACCCATATTAAAGTTTCCAGGAAAGACAGACGACAGCAACTTGTTCCATTCCTTAGCTGTTCGCATCTGTTTATCTGAAAGTCTAGACAAAATTATCTTAAACTACGATGGGGGCTTACTATTCCATTCCCACATAATCATCCCACAAGAGTCATCATTTGATACTTTTCGGTTCACTGTTGATTGTTCTCAATTCGATTTCATTGAAAGATCAATGTCTAAACAAGGCAAGTCTCCATTTCTATCAATAAAGCAGTTATTAACAGCGAATCTTGATCGAAATGGACATGAAATCCAACATTGTAACGAAGACATCTATGACATAATATTACTGACAACTGGGGCTCTTATATCCATTCAGTTCAAAAACTATTCAGTACAAAATATCGGTTCATCGTTGACATTTTTCATCGTTGAATAACTTTAATCGCAGAAGTCTGTAGACCCTCTGCGATTGTGCCTTTAAATATAGTTGCGGACATCACGGAACCAATATTTTGTACTGAATAGTTTAACAACTGCATGGCAATAAGAGCTCATAGTAACCCACCTGCACAGAAAGGAAGTGGGCAACCGCTGACCCAGGTAAAAAAAAAACCAGCCAAGTGCGAATCGGACTCGCGCACGAAGGGTTCCGTACCATCACACTAATATTATAAATGCGATAGTTTGTGTTAGTGTGTGAGTGTGTTAGTGTGTTTTTTACTTCTTCACGCTGAAACGGCTGGATGGATCTGGATGAAATTTGGAATGGAGAAAACTGGACTCCCGGAATAACACTTAAGCACATTTTTATCCCAACAGTCCTACGGGATCGAAACTTATGCGGGTGAAACCGCGGGGCTCTACTAGTTATCTATAAAAACGGCAAAAAAAACAAGTCTGTTGTATGGGAGCCCCCTTAAATATTTATTTAAATCTGTTTTTTAGTATTTGTTGTTATTATAGCGGTAACAGAAATACATCATCTGTGGAAATGTCAACTGTCTAACTATCACGGTTCATGCGATACAGCCTGGTGATTGACGGACAGACGGACAGCCGAGCCTTAGTAATAGGGTACCGTTTTACCCTTTGGGTACGGAACCCTAAAAATTAACCAGTTACTTCATTGAAGTAATTAGAACGGTTCTAAATGTTGTTTCTTGTCAAGTTACATCTTGCTTGCTCACTTTTTGGTGTGCTTAAACATCGAGCGCCGAGGTACTAGTTTGAAAAACTAACGTGGAGTACTAGAACTGGGACACTACGTAGGTGCTCGAAGCAGCTGGCCACCGATCGGCATCACTCGGCAGCCTTTAGGGGCAGTTTCCGGTACGCTGCATCGAAGTGCTGGAACAATATTCCACCGCTGATTCGAGAATTGCATAGTGTTCATAGTTTTAGACACAAACTGAAATTGTTTCTCATGAGTCACCAAATACAATATGGACACCTGAGGAACGAGGTCTCGATCTTATAGTATTCTATTCTATTCTATTCTACCCTTAGTCGCAGCAAAGTTTTGGTATTTCTCTTGATCCCTATGCTCCTTTGTTCGTTTTTTATCTTCCATTTGTCCCTATCACTTTAAAACTTTAGTTTTTCATTCACGTTTTAGCCAAATATATGTATATATTTTTGCACTGGCTTCTTTTCAGCATTTATTTTTCCCGTTACCGTTACCGATTTTTGATATAATACTATTTTTACGTCTACCCACATCCTAACTTAACGTACAATATTAATAATCACGTCTTTTATTTTATTATATACTTCATTGTTATAATTTGTTCATTAATTATGTATAATTATTTATTGTGAAGCAGACATCCGTGTTTTTCACTCAGATGGTTTCAGCGGAAGATCAGCGTTGTGTTGCTACAACACAACAAATGCTGAGCTGGACGCCAATTTGTGTCAGTGATGCATGGCTAGTACTAAGAGGCACAAATTAGTTTTATTTTTCTTTGTTTCTGTGTGTGTGTGTGTCTTTTAGTGTGCAATATTGTTTGTTAACTCATGTTGTTGACACAAATAAATGCTATTTCTTTCTTTCTTTCTTTCTTTCAATTTTTCTAAAGAACTTGTATATTTTTAGAAGTTGGGAAGCAAAAGTAGAATTTTTTAATAATTAGATAAATCTACTCATTGCATTTGCGTGAAACAAAACGCAGCAAGCTTCATTACTTTCCCACACTACGCAAGAAATTAAATTAGCTTTTTTCATTATCTTAACATATATTATCAATAACCAAAAGTATCTCAACTGTACGATACGTTAGACCATAAAGTTGGGTCAAACAATGCATGGGAAGTTGCCCATGTTCTTTCTTCTTCTTCTTCTGCACTTCTTATAATGGCTTCTGAGGAGAGCTCCAACCAATTTCGCCAATGTCAAGTGATATAATTATATTTTTTACTAGCAGCACCCCGCGGTTTCACCCGCGTAGGTAAGTCTCGATCCCGTCTGAATATCGAGATAAAAATGTGCCTATGTGACGTCACACGTTAATGGCAAGTAATCTCCTATAGTCATAACGAATAGCAGCCCGTTTGTTTATCCATGAATTGAAATACCCACTAAATATTAAATAGCCATAGTACAAGCTCAACAGCTTCAGTGAGCGCAAAAAATTGAATTAATCGCCTGTTAAGTGCACTCGAACATAACATATTAATAAAAAAGATACAAATTTAATTACTCACGCTTTTATAAGTTTTTTGACGAGGCCATACTCTAAAAAAGTTACCTAACAACTCTATGATAATAAAAGTAGTTTCCTACTTACTACTAACTACGTATGCGTCTACTTACTTTACTAATATGAGCGTGGTCTATGAGGTAATGCACTGTTCATAGGCAGAGGTTACCGCTTAACATCAGATGGGCCTCTTGCTTGTTCCGTCATACAAGTAGTATAAAAAAAAAAAAAAAAAAAAAAACTAATACAAGTAATTAATTATGTAAAAATTAAAAAAAAACAACCCTCAGCGTAATGAAACGGCTGAACCGATAACAAACAAAAAAACTAAATCGGTTCATCCGTTCGGGAGCTACGATGCCACAGACAGACACACACACCGACACACACACACAGGCACACACACAGACACACGCGCAGACACGTTACACTTATAACACCCCGTCGTTTTTGCGTCGGGGGTTAAAAAGTAGGTGCTAACAATACTACCTACGTACGTACTTACTAGGTACTACCTAGACCTAGTACAATAAGAAGGTCCATAGAAACCTGAAGACACCAGAAGACGCGGCGCGTGGCGCTAAAGTATAAGCAACAGCTGAGATCGTGGTCAAACAAAGGTCTATCAAAATTAACAAAAAAAAAAAAACTTCCTATGTAGCAAACATGCATACGGCCCACCTGTTGGTAAGCGGTTACCGTAGCCTATGGACGCCTGCAATACCAGAGGCATCACACGCGCGTTGTCGACCCTTTAAAAAATTCCAAACACCCCTTTTTAAGGGGTTAGGTTCATGTCACCCCAGGTTCAATTCACCCTGAAAAAGATCACAAAATAGTTTCTATGCGCGAAATCAAATTCAGTACTGTCGCGGAAAAAACGTTACAGTACTGTTAAGATAACTATTTACGTATACGTACACTACAAACATATTACATACTCTTTCACTCGTGGTCTAGTGGTTTTATTGTCAAATATTTACGACGTTAAATCATTATCAAACACAGACTTTGATAATATTCTAAAAGATACGTGATGATTTTTCAGTTATTTTCTCTGGTTAGCGGCTTATGGCGCAAGGTTGAACTAAAACTTTTGTATTCTATTAGATTTCTAAGTTAAGTAGTTTTTAATATTTGTACCTATTGTTTGGCTTTCTGCGCGCGTTGGTGTATACTGTAAGTGCAGTAAGCAGTTGAATTTAAATAAAATAAAAAAATAAAAAATAAGGCAAAGAAGGCGAGCTTACGCTCTGATACCTTGTTATTATGTATAAAAATAATATAAAAACCAGCCAAGTGCGAGTCGGGCTCGCGCACGAAGGTTTACGTACCATGATCTATAAAAACACCAAAAAAACACGTTTGTTGTATGGGAGCCCCCTTAAATATTTATTTTATCCTGTTTATTAGTATTTGTTGTTATAGCGGCAACAGAAATACATCATCTGTGGAAATATCAACTATTTAACTATCACGGTTCATGAGAAAATACCAAGAACACTCTGAACAAATATCTGCAGATCGCACAAATATTTGTTCAGAGACGGGAATCGAACCCGCAACCTCCTGCGTCGCAGGTGAACATTCGCCCGCCGCGCCACACCATTATTGGCCTTAAGATTAGCTTAGTAAGAAGTTACTGTTCTTATATTAAGGGCTGTGGATTTTCTTCAAAAAAAATTATAAAATAAAAAAATAAAATTATCTAACTTCACAGCTCACGGCTCTTACTTTCACGGTTCATGAGATACAGCCTGGTGACACACGGACAGACAGACAGGCGGACGAACAGCGGAGTATTAGTAATAGGGTTCCGTTTTACCCTTTGGATACGGAACCCTAAAAATTACCTTTAAAGTTTTGATAAGCCGTTATTTATTTAAAATGATTCCCAACCACGATAGTTTCAATTCTTTAACATAACATAGCATAACATAACATAACATAACACCCAACAGTCACACACATAGTCCTGACCCCACACTAGGATTCCCTGTGTCGTGGGTATCAGAAACTACGAGTACCATGGTACCATAACACCCAGACCCGGAACAAATATTTGCAGATCATACAAACATTTGTCCCGCAGCGGGAATCGAACCCGCAACCTTTCGCATCTCAGCCGGCTAATCACCCGACGTGCCATAGACGTTGTGGAAAAAAAACTTAGATACTTCAAGTAGTATAAGATTAGTTCATTGATCCGGATTCATAGTTCGCCCGGGGAAGTACTACCACCTATTTCTGCCGCAAAGCAGTAGTGCTCGCATTGCTGTGTTCCGGTTTGAAGGGTACCCGGTGATATTACAGGCACATGAGACTTTTCATCATTATGTCTCAGGGTGGCGGGCGCAGTGCAATGCCACATAGGGCGCGTCCTAGGTGCCACATAGGGACGTGACCTGTGAGGCAATGCATTGTTAAAGGCAGAGGTAACCGCTTAACATCAGGTGGGCCATAATCTTGTACAGTCATTCACACAGTTAAAAAAATGCGAAGCTTAGACTTAATGCTAATTTGACGATCTCTGTGGCGCGGCGGGCGAACGTTCGCCTGCGACACAGGAGGTTGCGGGTTCGATTCCCGTCTCTAAAAATTTTTTTGTGCGATCTCCAGATCAGAGTGTTCTGGGTATTTTCTATATATAATAAAAAATATCTATCTATGTAATGTATTGTATTATGTATATCAGTTATCTAGTACCCATAACACAAGCTCTGCTTTGCTTGGGGCTAGAGAATGTTGTGTGAACTGTTCAGCAATATTTATAATTATAATTTATTAGCATTTCCTTCCAGCTAACCTCGTTAATCGTCCTTGTTACTGAATATATTATTTTGACGTAATTATATATTGTCGTGTTAATTTTTTGTTTGGTTTATTTTTAACATAGTTTATTTACAATTATATCTGTTTATAATAATATAGGTACTAATTATGTTTTTATCAACATATAACCGCAACAATGGTGAAATAGAGTTCTCCTTATTGGGTTAATTAGGTATTATTTATTTTCCTCGATCGTTTTATTTGTGGTATTTTATTTATTTATCAACTGCATTTACCACTGAATTTCGTTGCTTTGCTGACGTTTCGAGACTGAATTCAGAATAAGCCGTTATTTATTTAAAATGTTATGTTAAGTTATGTTATGTTATGTTATGTTATGTTATTACAATACATGTTATTAATATAATTCTAAAATGAGAACAGCTAAGTAGCTTCTCCAAAACTTGAGTGCGTTGAATTCTTACGTATTATTTCGTAGAATTCTTGTTAGTGGGCCAATCCTCGCAGAAGATCGCTTTTTTACGAAAATTAAACAAAAATAATTATTTTGCTAAAAAAAAAGAATTCGCGTCGCCAAATGGAACTTTCTGAATGCACATGCTTGACTTGTTGCTGAAAATACAGAAATCGCTACATGTGTGCCTATAATTTGAGGAGTCCCCTCAATTGCTTATGGATCCCATCATCAGAACCAGATTTGGATGCCATTCCGGAAGCATTTCGAGTCAAATATGAAGTAGACATGAGGTACGGAGGCCTGCAATGCGCTAAGGAGGTAAAAAACATTTAAAAAAAAAACTCTATTTGAGTACCTACCTCCTTAGTTTTGAAGTCGGTTAATAAAATAGACTTCATTTGAATATGGAGTGCAATTAATAGATTTTAAGAATTACGATATAAGTATTTGGGTCACCTGATGTTAAGTGGTAACCTCTGCCTATAACAATGCATTGACGAGCTCTGTGGCGGGTGAAGGTTCGCCTGCGACGCAGGAGGTTGCGGGTTCGATTCCACTCGGAACAAATATTTGTACGATCTGCAGATATTTGTTTTATTTGAACTATCGTGTTTCTAGTGAAAAGTATATAATGATTATATGAAGAAGAGTAAGAAGAAAAAGGTTAAATGTGAAATAATATCCGTGATTTGATGCCCGTAAATAAAAATACATATACAAAAATATTACTTTTCAAACTATCATGGCTATGTATCAACCTCAGAACTTTTGCCAACAAGTGATATAATTATATTTTGATAGTCAAGTCGTTAGAGTCTCCGTCAAGTCAAAAAAAAAGAGAGATTTTGCAGGAAAAAACCACCATTTCAAAAAGACACGCAATACACTTAAATTTCACTTACACCGGTTAAAATGCCACCAAAATTACACGAAAAAACTCGAAAAAACACATTAAAATTTAATTAAATATAAAAGACGATATTTCTTTTAAAAAAATCTACAAAACGCGTTTTTTTTTAATATCTCGTGAAATATAGATAATTTTAAAAAACCCCTATTGTTATCCCTCCGTTTTATTGTATTGATCTTATTTATCCAATTTTTGATCCAATAATCTGTACCATATTGACAAACAATCGAATCTAGCCAAAAGTTAGAGGTAACTTTGTGTTTTGTTTTATCGAGAAAATTTTGTCCTATCGTGTTTCTGTCAGGGTGATCCGTCGGTACTATAATGTAATCCATGCATATTTATAATTTGAATATTGTACTTGATTTAGTCAGTCAAAAATCTAATCAAAGATCGGTAATTTTGCGTTATACCTTAACCTATAGTCGGCTCTAGCTGCGGCAAGCCACGTACCTTTCACTTGGCAGGCGGAAGCTGGGTTATGTCACCGTTCAGTGGGACATCGACTGACCGTAATCGCCGACACACTTACCACGATCCACGAAAACAAGAGTTGGTTGCGGCGCGTTGCGTCAACAGACAACACATTGCATAAGGCGCAACTTTACGCACAAAGCGGGTGGGCACCGACTGTCAACCGGCGCCGGGACTCCGCGCCGGAACTCGGCGCCTTACCATCGTCGCTAGTGGTAGTCTAAGATTCGAACTAGAGACGACCTTCACCCATCTGTTTAATGGATGAAAAGTATTTTATATCAAATTTAATATATTAGAAAATATATCTCGAGTGGGTTGTCTAAAATATATCTCGAGTGGGTTGCCTAAAATATATCTCGAGTGGGTCGCCTAAAATATATCTCGAGTAGGTTGTCTAAAAAATATATCTCAAGTAGGTTGTCTTAAAAATATATCTCGAGTAGGTTGTCTAAAAAATATATCTCGAGCAGGTTGTGTAAAAAATATATCTCGAGTAGGTTGTCTAAAAAATATATCTCGAGTGGGTTTTCTAAAATATATCTCGAGTGGGTTGTCTAAAACATATCTCGGATGGGTTGTCTAAAATATATCTCGAGTGGTTTGTCTAAAATATATCTGTCTAAAATATATCTCGAGTGGGTTTTCTAACAAATATCTCGAGTGGGTTGTCTAAAATATATCTCGAATAGGTTGTCTAAAAATATATCTCGAGTAGGTTGTCTAGAAATATATCTCGAGTGGGTTGTCTAAAATATATCTCGAGTGGGACGTCTAAAATATATCTCGAGTGGGTTGTCTAAAATATATCTCGAGAACCCTCTCGAATAATCGACCCTTCTCGTGTAGGAATTTTTTAGACAACCCACTCTAGATATATTTTGTTAATATATTAAATTTGATATAAAATACTTTTCATCCAGATTGGTGAAGGTCGTTTCTAGTGCGGATCCTCTACTATGGAGCCATTTTGCGAAATTCGATCGGAACAGACAAAACTTGGTATCGTGCCGGTAAGCGCCGAAAAACAGTAGGAGTGAAACAAAGCTCGCTCGGTAGACAGGAACCTTCAATTCTGATTTCTTCGTAAATGCAGCAATCAGCAATGTTTTTGAAGTTATTATCTTATTGGGATACGGATTTTCCCACCACGTGACTTTTTAATGTTCGTTTATGGGTTTTGAATTCGATAATTGATTGCTCGTGAGGATTTAAAACCACTTTATGTGCCTTAGACATGCGATTATGGGTGTCCAGATACAAGGTTATTCGTATAAGGTGCAATATAAGGTGCCGACCTCTGTGGCGCGGCGGGCGAACGTTCGCTTGCGACGCAGGAGGTTGCGGGTTCGATTCCCGCCTCGGAATATATATTTGTGCGATCTGCAGATATTTGTTCAGGGTGTTCTGTGTATTTTCTATGTATAATAAAAAATATCTATTTATGTAATAGATTGTATTCAGTATATCAGTTGTCTAGTACCCATAACACAAGCTCAAGCTTAGCTTGGGGCTAGATAATGTTGTGTTAACTGTCCAGCATTATTTATTTATTTATTATTTAATTACTTACCTACTTGTAGAATATCAAAGGTACGTATGTAAATACAATAGGTATACTACGGATATGCTTGTTTTAATACAACAAGCAAAGAAGTAGGTCTGTACTGATTGACAAATCAACGTTACAAAATTATTAGGTTTTTTGAATTATTAATTTTTATCCATTCTTTCGAATGACGAAGTCGGTTTGATTCCTAGACGAAGAAAGTATTTTTTAGAAAATCTTAGAATGCAGTATTACTAAGTTTTAAAAATAAAATAAAGACTCCTTTCAGCAAAATATCTTATCTACAATATTTAAGGTACTTTCCCTTCATGCCGCATAGTCTTGGGATATAGTTAAGGTTATCCTATCTGCAATATTTAAGGTACTTTCCCTTCATGTCGCATAGTCTTGGGACATAGTTAAGTATATCCTATCTGCAATATTTAAGGTACTTTCCCTTCATGCCGCATAGTCTTGGGATATAGTTAAGGTTATCCTATCTGCAATATTTAAGGTACTTTCCCTTCATGTCGCATAGTCTTGGGACATAGTTAAGTATATCCTATCTGCAATATTTAAGGTACTTTCCCTTCATGTCGCATAGTCTTGGGACATAGTTAAGTATATCCTATCTGCAATATTTAAGGTACTTTCCCTTCATGTCGCATAGTCTTGGGACATAGTTAAGTATATCCTATCTGCAATATTTAAGGTACTTTCCCTTCATGTCGCATAGTCGTGGGACATAGTTAAGTATATCCTATCTGCAATATTTGAGGTACTTTCCCTTCATGTCGCATAGTCTTGGGACATAGTAAATTATATCCTATCTGCAATATTTAAGGTACTTTCCCTTCATGTCGCATAGTCTTGGGACATAGTTAAGTATATCCTTTCTGCAATATTTAAGGTACTTTCCCTTCATGTCGCATAGTCGTGGGACATAGTTAAGTATATCCTATCTGCAATATTTGAGGTATTTTCCCTTCATGTCGCATAGTCTTGGGACATAGTTAAGTATATCCTATCTGCAATATTTGAGGTACTTTCCCTTCATGTCGCATAGTCTTGGGACATAGTAAATTATATCCTATCTGCAATATTTAAGGTACTTTCCCTTCATGTCGCATAGTCTTGGGACATAGTTAAGTATATCCTATCTGCAATATTTAAGGTACTTTCCCTTCATGTCGCATAGTCTTGGGACGCCATAGATATAAAGATATAATTATTACAGCATAGAATAACTGAAAGGTTCCGCTAAAGCCTGTTAACTCATAAAGCACACAATTCAAATAAGTAAAATCCTTGACTTCAATTACTGCCCACCTTTGCAAGAAATAGTCTTATAGAATAAATTATGTTACTTTGAAAGTGTTCTAAACCTTTGTTGAAAACTCGATTTTCAACGGTGACTAACAAAACCAACGTAGCGTCAATACCGCGGAGTCACTGTCTTAACTGTTCAGAGGTTATTCTGCTATTGATTTAAAGATAAAGATAAGTTTATCTCACTTAGAATAGGTAAAACAAGTCATAATTAACATTTGCATTAATTTAAAAGATGTTCGTAAGTATATGAGTAAAATTATACCTAAACGTTAAGCTTAATAAATATATCTATATATAAAACAAAGTCGTGTTAGTTACACCACTTATAACTCAAGATCGGGTGGATTGATGTTAGTTATCTCTTTTTTGGTGGAAACTTCTCCGCTCCAAATAACAGAATAAGTAATAAAATATCAGGGGGGGGGGGGCTGTTTTTCACCAGGGCTACCCGTGCGAAGCCGGGGCTAGTCGCTAGTACTTTATAAACTAACATACATATTTTATACTTAAAACTATCAGTTAATTTAAATAGAGGGATTTGGTTTCAATAACGCTTCCCTATAGCGTCGGTAAACAATGCCAGCTGGCCAGAAATCCGGATCAAGGAGCACATCCTTATACTTCGCCTGGACCTGGAGAGCATATGACTTGAATTCAGTGGCCCTGTTGGTCTGCAGCCGCTGGAGAGACAGTCGAATCGCCGTCCCAAGAATCCGGCCTTGGCACCTCTCCGTCACGAACCGGAGTACACCATCTCCTGATGATGATATTACGGGCCTTATTCATCGAGCGAGTGAAGCGTGCTTGCAACAACTGGCAACATTTGCCCGGATGTAATGTACAAGTCGCAGTTAGTATTACAGTTTTAGTAGTAGTAGAGCTTTTTTGTGAAAGAGTTCGTCCAGGGAGGTACTACTACCATACCTATTTCTGCCGCAAAGCAGTAGTGCTCGCATTGCTGTGTTCCGGTTTGAAGCGTATGGGTGCGCGTGAAATTACAGGCACATGAGACTTTCATCTTTATGTCTCAGGGTGGCGGGCGCTGTGCAATGCCACATTGGGCGCGTCCTAGGTGGACGTGACCTACGTGATAATGTACTGTTCATAGTCAGAGGGTACCGCTTATCATCAGATGGGCCATCTGCCTGTTCCGTCATTCTAAGTACTATAAAAAAGGTCATATTTTTCGACAGAACTTACCGAAACTTGATATACCTGCTCTCACTTCCACTAAATCGAATATTAAAAACGCGCAGAGCCTCATTACTCAGCAGAGTGCAGAGCAGTTCCAAGGCATCCTGCAGCTCATTCCCGATCTCTATGACCTGCTAGTAATGAAGGCTTTTATCCGGGTCCTGATCAGGTAGGTAGTCTCGCTGGAATCTTGTTGGTCTGGATCCGGTTGGGGTTTTCACTTAAACTTATACCTGTAACTGATGTATTTAAAACATCGATTTTAAGAACATATACTAACTAGTGGCTCGCCCCGAACTGAGACCTCGCGAATACATGCGATTTAGATAGGTTACCTTATTTTTTTTTTGAAAAAATATCTGAGTAAGTATGCGTGGTTCGAAAAGTTAGACCTACAACGTCGTTCAAATGCCTATAGAAACAGAAGGTCAACAATGGAATGGTTTTACTGATTATCGTTTTATAGAGTGCAAGTTTAGTATTTCCCAGTATTTGTGTCATAAAAGCTACAAAACATACCAAATTTAATTTTTTTTGGATTTGTGGAAGTACCCTAGAGGTTTTGGTTTTTTACATTTTCGATTTACCCTAATATCTCAAAAACTACATTAGTTAAAAAACTTGTAAAAAATAGTTTTGAAATGTCGAAGCGAGGGACTTTCATATGACACCCCATTTGATCTGATAATCTCCCTTTAATTTTGTTATCCCCTCTTGGGCCCCAATATCTCAACAACCCCCCTACCGATATAGCTCATAACCTAACCAACAAATTGTACCAATACTATCTACCCCTCAATCAAATTTCATTAAGATCGGTTTAACGGTTCGGAAGTTATGCTCGGACATACATACATACATACATACATACAAACACCGATTCTTCCAAGTTGACTCAGAGAACTCGCTTCACTCGTTCAACAAACAATGTAACATAATGGACATATAATGGTTAAATAAATTATATTGCTATTACCCCGGAAAAATATATAGGAATTGAAATGCATTTGTATACCAAGTATCCCTTGAGCAAAAAGTAGTAATCTGAAAAAAGCTAGCCATTGAAGCGAGGCGGCTCGAATTGGGCATTGCGTGCCACCGCACCGCTCCAGTGCGCAGGAGTCGGCCGAGTCATCGCCTATCTACTACGTAATAAGATTGGGTGAAGGTTTGTGGTGCCAGTAACCTTATTTAATATAGGTGACAATGGTAAAACCTAACCTTATTTAATTGAATATCCAAGTAACTTAGCTTTTGATTATTTTAGTACCTTTATAGAGACAAAATTAAGATATTTATTCAATTACAACTACGATAATAATTAATACAACTGGATATAAGTAGGTATATATAATTTTATTTTAAATTTAAGTTGAACGTAAAGATTGTCGCATAAGAAAACAAATAAGTTTTTTTTTTTCAATACAAGCTTTTATTAAATTAGTGATCGTAACCGTGTGCTGATCAAAATGAGCCTAAACACGGCCAGTCTACTATTATCCATCGAGGAGTTCCGTTGTCCACCTTCCGTCTCCATCGTCGGATCAGCTCGCTGTCACCATCATATTGTAATGTCATCGGAACTTGACAGGTATGCCAAATTTCAGCTCAATCGGATATCGGGAAGTCACCATTATCGCCACCCGTGAAATACTCATCATTGAGTAGTTCCAATCCAATCTCTGGTGTTCTTCATCAGTTCCACTTCATCAAATGGAACTTTCTGAATGCACATGCTTGACTTGTTGCTGAAAATACCGAAATAACTATATATGTGACTATAATATTTGAGGAGTTCCCTCAATTCCTCATGGATCCCATCATCAGAACCAGATTTTGATAAAAATCGGACCAATCTGGAAATATATCGAGACAACTAAAACAAAAACAACTCGGTTCATAATAACGAAGATATGAGGTAATGAACACAAAAAAAAAAACTACTTGAGAACCTCCTCCTTGTTTTGGAGTCGGTTAAAAAATTGGAAATTACCCAATTAGCTCGACGCAGGTTTTTTTATTGACAATATAAATAAATAAATAATGCTGGACAGTTCACACAACATTATCTAGCCCCAAGCTAAGCAGAGCTTGTGTTAGGGGTACTATATAACTGATATACTTAATACAATATATTACATAGATAGATATTTTTTATTATACATAGTAATGACCCAGAACACCCTGAACAAATATCTGCGATCGCACAAATATTTGTTCCGAGGCGGGAATCGAACCCGCAACCTGCTGCGTCGCAGGCCAAGCTTCGCCCACCGCGCCACAGAGGTCTAAATACAAACTGTGTCGAAAAAACAGATTTTATGATAATTTTAATTCTCATTAACATAAGCATCGTGTCAGTGAGTTAAATACAGGCTATAAACTAGACTAGAATATCCAAGTTTAATATTATGTATATACAACGAATAGTTTAGGATTATGCAATGACATTCAAAAGAGTTTTACATGTTGAACTTTGGAAGTGGGTCAACATTTTAATAGACGTGTTAGATACATACAGACATACATACGACGCACGGCTCGGTACCATCCTTACCTCATCAGTGTACCCGCAATTCGCACTAAGCGTTTCGGTTCCACCTTTGTAATGCGAACAGCTAAGGAATGGAACAAGTTGCCGTCGTCTGTCTTCCCTGAAAACTATAATATGGCTCTCTAGTGAATAGGTGCCTTCTAGACCTTCGTGATCCAACGTCGGCCGCATCGTCACTTACCAATAGGTGAGATCGCGGTCAAACAAGGGTCTATAAAAGTAAAAAATAAATTAAAAAACCTACCTAGACACACGCCTTTTTCCCCGGAAGGGTGAGCAGAGCCTCATTAGGCCTCTTTTCAAAGTGGGTTGCACCATCGTAGAATATAGACGTGACAAGTGGTGAGCTAATCGCTGCCATTGCTTCCTATTTATACTCGGCTAACGCTTTCTTCCAGTAATAGCACATTCCATAATAAGCTAGCAGCCGTGACAAATCTTATCAACTAGTCCGGGCAATCCCTTAGTCGGCTTTTACGACATCCACGGGAGGAGACGGAGGGGTCTATTCTTAGGCTGGACAGTTATAGACTCAAATGTACCCTAGATCCTGTTCATCCTAAACTGGTCCTCATCAGAACCAGGAGACTGTTTTTTTTTCCTATACTAGGTACTTAGAATGGCTGATCAAGCAGATGATCCACCTGATGTTAAGGGTACCCTCTGCCTATGAACAGTGCATTACCACACAGGTCACGTACACCTAGGACGCGCCCTATGTGGCATTGCACTGCGTTTGCCACCCTGAGAAATAAAGATGAAAAGTCTCATGACTCATGACCATATGAGTATATAATAAGTAGAGCTTTTTTGTGACAGAGTTCTTCCGGGGAAGAACTACTACCATACCTATTACTGCCACAAAGCAGTAGTGCTCGCATTGCTGTGTTCTGGCTTGAAGGGTATGGGTGCCGGTGAAATTAAAGGCACACTTTTCATCTTTATGTCTCAAGGTGGCGGGCGCAGTGCAATGCCACATAGTGTGCGTCCTAGGTGGGCGTGACCTATGTTATAATGCACTGTTCATAGGCAGAGGGTACCGCTTAACATCAGGTTGACCATCTGCTAGTTCCGTCATACCAAGTAATATAAAAAAAAACACTACATAAAAGCTCTACAACTAACAAAAATTCATCCGTTTCGTGTTATAGTCGGGGTTGAATAAAGCGTTTATCTCAAGGCTTCGTGCTCCCAGCTCCGATGATCTATCAACGAGACTAGTGAGAGTGATTCAAGTCGGCGCCGGCGCACAACGCCTTACGTCACCGCCGCACACACTCACACTTTCACTGCTAGTTATCTAATACACGCACACACCCGCACTGCCTTACTTGCACACAATAGGAAGCCGTTCTGTTGCCTCGCTCGGATAATGGAGATGTAGAGCTGTTTGGTAGAGTTACGATGTTTTATTCGATTATAATGAGTACTGCGATGTAATAGTAGGTACTTTATGTATTTAAAACGCCATTTTTACTTTCGATCGTACCAGCTTTTGTGTTGTACGAAAATATGAATGGGATCTAAAAACTACTTATAGATTACCTAACAATGTGTCTTTGTTGAGTCTGGTTTAGGAAAACCAAAGAATGATATTATATCAAGACCTTGATTCCATCAAACTATACACTAATGATAAAAAAAAAAAAAAACATTTTAAATAAATAACGGCTAATTACTACTGTATTTCGTCGCCGTCATTTATTTAAAATGATTCCCAACCACAATAGTTTCAACTCAATGATTTTTAACCACATGACATGGGTTCGATTCCCACCTCGGAACTAATATTTGTACGATCTGCAGATATTTGCTCAGAGTATTTTGGGTAAAAACTATTATTTAATGTATTGTATTAAGTATATCAGTTGTCTAGTACCCATAACACAATCTCTGCTTGGCTTGGGGCTGGTCCAGCATTATTTATTTTATTTATTTATATCGGTCGGTTTTAAAATAATTAACGATAATGCGAACGAATGACTTCAGTGGCGTTGAAAGCAGTTTACAGGCACCTGTGTCCGGCCTAAGAATAGACCCCTCCGTCTCCTCCCGTGGATGTCGTAATAGCCATTTAAGAGATTACCCGGACTTGTTGATAAGATTCGTTGGTATAGGAATTGTCCTGACTGCTAGCCTATTATGGAATGTGTTATTACAGGAAAAAAGCGTTAGCCAAGTCAGTCGTGGGATGCAATGGCGGCGATGACCTCACCAATTGTCACGTCTATATTCCACGATGTTGTAACCCACTGTGAAAAGATGCCCATTGAGGCTCTGCCTACCCCCCTTCGGGGAAAAGACGTGTGTCTATGTATGTCTTAGTCGCACGAACTTCCTGCCAGTAAGCGCCAACCAGCTTCATAGATGCAACTGGTTTCAATCAAGTGATACAGCAAGTATCGTAAGTTACATAATGTTCCTTCCCGCTCTGACCGGTCTAACGTCCGCCATCGTAGCCTCAAGCTATCTGATGTGAACTTTACTGATAACTTGTTAATCCAACACATATAAAATAATAGATACTTTTGAAATGTCTGTAAACCATAAATCCACAGACAGTAGTAGTATAGTTTTTATGTGAAAGAGTTCGTCCGGGGAAGTACTACCTCCATACCTATTTCTGCCGCAAAGGAGTAGTGCTCGCATTGCTGTGTTCCGGTTTGAAGGGTATGGGTGCCAGTGAAATTACAGACACATGAGACTTTTCATCTTTATGTCTCAGGGTGACGGGCGCAGTGCAATGCCACATAGGGTGCGTCCTAGGTGGACGTGACCTATGAGGTAATGCACTGTTCATAGGCAGAGGGTACCACTTAACAATCAGGTGGGCCATCTGCTTGACCAGTCATACCAAGTTTTTTTTTTGTTAACCTATTGTGTCCCACTGCTGGGCAAAGGTCTCCCCTAAAATTTCCCAATCATCCTGGCCTTTGGCCGATTCCCACCACTCCTTCTCATAAGCCTCGAGATCGTCCCGCCAACACCTTCTCGGTAGGCCCCGTCTTCATACCAAGTAGTATAAAAAAAACAGTTTTAGTGTAAGAGCGCAACAGTACGTTACAATTTATTTTTTATTATGTACCACTTGAATGACGGAACAATCCGATGGCCCAATTGATGTTATGTGGTGCCCTCTGCCTATGAACAGTGCATTACCTCACAGGTCACGTCCACCTAGGACGCGCCCTATGTAGCATTGCACTGCGCCCGCCACCCTGAGACATAAAGATGAAAAGTCTCATGTTCCTGTAATTTCAACGGCACCGAACACAGCAATGCGAGCACTACTGCTTTGCGGCAGAAATAGGTAGGGTGGTAGTACTTCCCCGGACGAACTCTTGCACAAAAAAGCTCTACTACTACTAAAATCAATCTTCAGCCCAATGTTTAGCTTCTCTGGTGAGCGCAGTCGACGGCAAAAGCTCGTCACTAGATTAATATACGTGGGCTAGTAACACACACACTTTTTTACATTCGGCATATCCGCATGACGAGAATGGCCTTGGTTTAAGTAATTTTATTCTGTACTTAGTGTTCCGTATCGTGATGAACAGTCAAGAGGCGTGCTCAGGTGATTTAATGGGAATTTAGGATACTGGGACTATTAAGAAGGCTAAATGTTAAAGTTAGTTGTAGCTTCTTTTACTAGGTTATTGTTTTTCTTCTTCTTCTTCTTCTTCTTCTTCTTCTTCATATAATGGCTTCTGAGAAGTTTTCCAAACAATTTCGCCAATATCAAGTGATTTAGATATAAAACAAAGTCGTGTTAGTTACACCACTTATAACTCACGTTCTTGAGTTATAAGTGGTGTAACTAACTAAGTGTGAACCGATTTGGCTGAAAATTGGTGGGGAGGTAGCTTAGAACTAGGAGATTGACATAGGGGGGAGGGTATGAGGGGGGGGGGGGGGTCACCGGGGGCTACCCGTGCGAAGCCGGGGTGAGTCGCTAGTTTTTTATAGTTAAGCCGTCAAGAGCCTCCGTCAAGTCATAACCCAGTTTAAATAGTGGCGGAAAATCGAGTTTTTGCAGGAAAAAAACCAACATTTCTAAAAGACACGCAATACAGTTAAATGTAATTACATCACACATGTGCTATTTATCTAAGTTACACTGGTTCAAATGACACAAAAATTACATGAAATAACTCGAAAAAACACATTAAAATGTAATTAAACAAAAATAAAGACGTTTCTTTCAAAAATGGCAGATTTAAAATCTCTATGTTAATATTTTTCTCTGCTTATAAAATTCAACTGAAGTAATTTGAATACAACCCGAGCTACCTGAACTTGGGTTAAACGAAGCTTGATTACTTTTACTTTTGTTAGTAGTAGAGTTTTTTTGTGAAAGAGCTAGTCCGGGAAAGTAATACCACTATACCTATTTCTGCCGCAAAGCAGTAGTGCTCGCATTGCTGTGTTCCGGTGCCAGTAAAATTACAGACACATGAGACTTTTCATCTTTATGTCTCAGGGTTGCGGGCGCAGTGCAATGCCACATAGGGTGCGTCCTAGGTGGACGTAACCTATGAGGTAATGCATTGTTAAAGGCAGAGGTTACCGCTTGACATCAGGAGGGCTATATGCTTGTTCCGCCATTCAAAAAGTAAAAAAATATATGCTTTTCTGACATCATCTGTGGTAGCAGGTCGAACGTTTAGCTGCCTGTGATGTGACAGGTTGCGGGTTCGATTCCCGATGCGTGACAAATGTTTGTTCAGAGTCTGCTTCGACCAAAGTAAAACAAAGAGAGTCTGGGTGATATAGCACCATGGTACTCGTAGTTCCTGATACCCACAACACAGGAAATCCTAGTGTTGAATCAGGACTATAGAATAGAATATAATATTTATTTATTAAGACAACAAGAGTCCAACTTATTAGTAACACGACTTAAAACTAGATTAGTACTTAATAATAATCAATGATTTAGTCCTCTGGACGAGCTTCCAAACCAGAGGACAATCGAAACGCGCTTAGGATGCTGTTGCTGCTCGCGCGAAGCCTGCTCAACAGTGATGCCGTGTTTTTGCGCCAGATGGCGTCAAAGGTGTCGGTACGCGCCTCGGCAAACATACCTGAAGCGCTGCAGAAGCGCGGAAGCCGCAACAGAGCCCTAAACGCATTGTTGTATTGGACCCGCAGAGCATTGTATGCTTTTTGGGTATAGTTGAACCACAGACTCGCTGACTATGACTCACCAAGTGACTATGTAGGTCACTTGGGTGTAATGTTTTGTAAAGTTATGTATGTTTTATCGAAAGCGCGTACAATCAGTTACATTATAATGATTACATAAGGTGTGCGGGGGTACCACTTTAGGTTAGATAGAGTACTCAGACACCAATTAATAGTTCATTCTTGACGTAAGCTGGCGAGTCAATAAGGCTATGATTTAATATTATAAGCCCAGATAAAGGTATAGATATTATACCTACGGCTACCTATGCTCAATAGGTTCACAGAATACATATAATGAACACTAAATTTTTTTAGTTTTTGATGAGAGTTCTTACTCTTTTCAAGAAGTTTTTTGAATCTCGTTTGACCGCGATCTCACCTGTTGGTAAGTGATGATGCGGCCGACGTTGAAGCACGAAGGTCTAGAAGGCACCTATTCACTAGAGACCCATATTATAGTTTTCAGGAAAGACAGAGGACGGTAACTTGTTCCATTCCTTAGCTGTTCGCATTAGAGAGGTGGAACCGAAACGCTTAGTGCGAATTGCGTGTATACTTATGAGGTAGGTTTAAAAAAGTCAGTTTCTCCAATTTCCTGTCTTTCGGGATGTACCTGTAGCTATAGGAGATCACCTCGAGCTCTTAGGCGTTTCACTCACGCCTACTCTCAACTTTGGCTCCTACATCGAGTCTAAGGCAAAAACTGCTTCCATGAAGCTGGGTATCCTGAATAAGGTAAAGCGTTACTTCACACCAGGACAGCTTTTAAGTCTGTACAAAGCACAAGTCCGGGCTGGTATGGAGTACTGCTGCCACGTTTGGGATGGCTCGGCCAAACACCAGCTTGCTGCCTTGCACTCGATCGAACGCAGAGCTTTCAGGCTTATTGGTGAGCAGCATATGGCGGAGACTAAGATCCAGAGTCTCGAGCACCGCCGTAAGGTAGCGTGCCTTTCGATCTTCTATAGGTTACATTTCGGGGAATGCTCCCAGGAACTTCATGATTTGATCCCACCATCTCCTTTTCATCATAGGACGAGCAGGCGCACGGCTCGGTACCACCCTTACCTCATTAGTATACCCTCTATTCGTACTAAACGTTTCAGTTCTACCTTTATAATGAGAACTGCTTAGGAGTGGAATACACTACCGTCGTCTGTCTTTCCTGAAAACTATAATCTGGGTCTCTTCAAGGCTAGAGTGAATAGGTGCCTTCTAGACCTTTGTGCTCCATCTTCGGCCGCATCGTCACTTACCAACAGGTGAGATCGTAGTCAAGCAAAGGTCTATCATTGTTAAAAAAAAAAAAAAAAAAAAAGGATGGTACTGAGCCGTGCGCCTGCTTGTCGTATGATGAAAAGGAGATGGTGGGATCAGATCATGTAGCTCCAGGGCACATTCCCCGAAAGGTAACCTATAGAAGATCGAAAGGCATGTGACTTTACGGCGGTGCTCGTGACTCTGGAACCTACTCTCCGCCATATGTTGCAAATGAAATATCATTTTAGACTTACATCTTACACGTTTTAATTTTTGAATGGTAACTTATTAATTATTATTTGAGTTAGTGAAGTCATCAACAAAATTTGAAAAACCTCTAAAGGGTATTATATATTTTAAAAAAATACACAAAAATACGGTATTAGAGCGTGCGCTCGCCTTCTGTAGCTCTGTATCGCAGCGGGCGTAGGTTCGTCTGCGACGAAGGAGGTTGCGGGTTCGATTCCCGCCTCGGAACAAATATTTGTGCGATCTGCAGATATTTGTTCAGGGTGTTCTGGGTATTTTCTATGTATGATAAAAATATCTATCTATGTAATATATTGCTTAAGTACATCAGTAATCTAGTATCCATAACGCAAGCTCTGCTTAGCTTGGGGCTAGTTAATACTGTGTGAACTATCCAGCATTATTTATTTATTTATTTATACTTCGCCTCATACAAAAATGTTCGATGTACTGGTTGAAACTATAGCACCTTAAGAAATAATCGTAAAATGTTTTTGTTACTATTATAAAGATATTCATTAAGACATTTACATAACACATCAATACATCGTTTTCTCAGACCTAGTTATTTAAAATTACACGCAGTTTTTTCTCGTGTTCTACCTTCAGTCACGAACACACACAAAAACTCATAGCTTTGCGTTAACCTTGGCGTTTGTTAGTCATATAATTGGTGTTGAATCCATGTGGTTATTGTTGAAGATATAATAGATTAATTATTATTATGAGACGCGTGTTTCTGTTATGGGTCCCCGAGACGATCAAGTCCACTTGACAAGTCTAAGTGCTGTCAAGTATGGTCCAGCCCGTAGATACATGACGGGACTTGTCAAGTCAACGCTGTAAACGATCAATATTTACTTCAAGCACGTAGACTTGTCAAGTGGACTTGATCGTCTCGGGGACCCATTACTCAAGAACCATGCAGACGATACGCCAGAACAAGAACCATGCAGACGATACGCCAGAACAAAAAATCAAATAAAATGCAGGTGATTAAGTTTTTTTGTGATAAATATATTTTCAATATAAGCTTTTATAAAATTAGTGATTGTAACCGTGTGCTGATCAAAATGAGCCTAAACACGGTCAGTCTACTATTATCCATCGAGGAGTTCCGTTGTCCACCTTCCGTCTCCATCATCAGATCAGCTCGCTGTCACCTTCATATTTTATTGTCATTGTAACTAGACAGGTATGCCAAATTTCAGCTCAATCGGTGGAGGATAACTGCTTTAAAATTCAGTTGTAAGATTCCACCCGGACATACATACATACAGACATTGCAAATTAATTTAAAGCTTTTAAAAATGTGAGCCATTTTAGCAATAAAAAAGCGGTCAAGTGCGAGTTGGACTCGTGGAGAGGGGTTCCATATAATTAGGCTACCAATAGTAACAAATAGTTAAATTTTGCTTATCCTCGGTGAAATTATACTTTTTATTTGCATTTTTCTTTCACGAATATTTAGTTGACGACCTCTGTGGCGCGGCGGGCGTAGGTTCGCCTGCGACGCAGGAGGTTGCGGGTTCGATTCCCGCCTCGGAACTAATATTTGTACGCTCTGCACATATTTGTTCAGGGTCTTCTCTTCTGGGTTTTCCTATATGTATAATAAAAAATATCTATGTATTTAATGTATTGTATTAAGTATATTAGTAATCTAGCACCCAATGTACATTGTACCTAGACAAAGGCCCATAGTAATATATACCTTACAACTAACATACATATAAAGATATTTATAACTTAATCTAACACACGTGTGGTCGCCGACGCGTCGCGGCCCAGGGGATCACGTGACAGACAGACCTCATCAGTACACCTTCTCATACTGCTAAGATCCAGAGTCTCGAGCACTGCCGTAAATTCGCATGCCTTTCGATCTTCTATAGGTTACAATTCAGGGAATGCTCCAAGGAACTTCACGATCTGATCCCACCATCTCCTTTTCATCATAGGACGAGCAGACGCACGGCTCGGTACCATCCTTACCTCATTAGTATACCCTCTATTCGTACTAAACGTTTCAGTTCTACCCTTATAATGCGAACTGCTAAGGAGTGGAATACAATACCGTCGTCTGTCTTTCCTGAACACTATAACCAGGGTCTCTTCAAGGCTAGAGTGAATAGGTGCCTTCTAGACCTTTGTGCTCCATCTTCGGCCACATCGTCACTTACCAACAGGTGAGATTGTGGTCAAATAAAGGTCTAAAAGTAATCTTACATCGTAAGCGGAACAGTATCTAATAAGCTAGAGTCATACGAGTCCATTTATCTATTCATCCAATTTGGTCATTTCGATAGTGAGATAAAAAGAACATGGGAGACACGTTTCTGCGTACTGTTTTCGACATGACAATGAAATAATTATTTTCGAAAAAATACGACATCGTAGCTAGTAAATTCGTGCATGCTCTTAATTATAAACTTGCCGATCTGTTGTATAAATTGGCCAATCCGACTTACCTGTCTAATGTTCGTACGATGAAAAACAGAATCTAGCGATCTTACCTATACCTCACATCTAATGCATTTTGTATTTTACCTAGATTCATAAGCAATAAATGATTTAGGATTTAGGATTTAGGATTTTTACCCCTATACAAGATTGTACAATAGGTATTAGTGATCGGAACCGTGTGCTGATCGAGCCCGAACACGGCCAGTCTACTATTATCCATCGAGGAGTTCCATTGTCCTCCTCCCGTCTCATCATCAGATCAGCTCGCTGTCACCATCATATTGTATTGTCATCGGAACTTGACAGGTATGCTAAATTTCACCTCAATCGGATATTGGATAGTCACCCTTATCGGTTCCTTACCCTTCGGAAATTCTTATCATTGAGTAGTTCCAATAGCTATCTCTGGTCTTCTTCATCAGTTCCACTTCATCAAATGGAACTTTCTGAATGCACATGCTGGACTTGTTGCTGAAAATACCAATATCGCTATATGAGTTCCCTCAATTCCTCATGGATCCCATCAGCAGAAGCAAGTTTTGATGAAAATGGGAACAACCTGGAAGCATATCGAGTCAACTAAAAAAAAACTTAATCTGTTCATAAATGACGGAGATACGAAGTAACAAACATAAAAAAAAACAACGAATTGAGAACCTCCTATTTTTGAAGTCAGTTAAAAAAGGCATCGATGGACGTCTATTCTGTTCCGTCACTTTATAACTCATTAAAGTTCAGGTAAGTTAGTAAGTGACAGAATAGCGGTCGCGAAACGAAAAGTGAGCGAAAATCACGTTTTTTTTAATTAAAAATAATTACGAAAGTTATTTTCATTAATAAAAACAAGGTCCTCTCGGCGTTGTGTTATTTAATATACTGAAGGCAATAAACACATCATATGATTGATAGTTTAGGAGAAAAATGGTTGTAGCTACGTTTATTTATGTATATTATTATTATTTTGTGAAACTGTTTTTATTTTTGTTTATGTTTTTGTTTGGGTATTTGTATTTATTAGTATATTATATTTAGGTATCCTTTTAGTTTAATATTTTAACTTGTATTGTTATTATTATTTTCTGTGGTACTTGTTTGTAAGGCACGCCTCACCATCTTTCTGCACGTCCAGGATGACTGGCAGATAATGCTGTTAGCACTAAGTCCTCCTTGCACCATTGTCTTGTGTGAAAGTTTTTAAATAAAAATAAAATAAATAAAACTTAGGCTATGTTACAAACTGATTCCTTACGTTTAAAGTTATTTAAAAAAAAACAAGATGACATGCTTTATATGATGTAGATAGATACCTATATAATTTTTTGTTGATTTTTCTATATATAATGATCGCCGAGATAAAAGTTTTTGGTGCATCACATTTCATATATTATATCCACGCCTTAAGTAGGTCAGCAGAGTATGCAAATCTCATCAAATCACTCTGTATGATACCGACTTACAAAACAGAGTACTACGCACTAATAATTGGCAACGATTGTACTATTTGTAAATTGGTTGGTGAGAGAAAGTGAACTGATTTAATTAGCGCGTGCCCATTTTGAATTGAAAATTGTGAAATTTGGATTCTGGATGCGATTTCTCTGCCATGAGTTACAGAAATTCGAATAACAAAACAGTAAGCCTCAATGCTCTCATTTCAAAATAACTCATTCAGTTTTGAAATTCATAAATTTTCCTCTAGTTCCTACGCATAAAAACATTTTCTCGTAGGATATGTAGCGATTACATATTTATAAGATCTCGGACACAACAATACCTAAGCGAATCATGGTATCGGTGTGCTAAGAGCTTATGAATATAAAGTGAATTTGGATTATAGATGTCTTGTTCAAACATTCATTGATTCATATATTCGCCCGCTCGCGCCCGATCCATCGAATCAGAGGTGACGTGATTGGTGGAGTTGAATAAGGTCGTTGTACGATAACCAACCACATTGAACATTTATCAACTTCGTCCCTATCTGCTAACAAGTTAAGACAATGTAATCGTTGAATACCTAATTACTAAACAAACAAACTGCCTGTTATCTGGCCGTTGAACTAAGACACGGAGGAAATTTATGGATCCTTAAGGGCTCGGATAGATACGCGTAAAATTAACTATCTCAATTTTCTATTATCATTAAGAAAACCCATTATTGAATAGCTTATTAGTATACCTTCTATTCGCACAAAACGTTTCAGTTCTACCTTTATAATGCGAACTGCTAAGGAGTGGAATACACTACCGTCGTCTGTCTTTCCTAAAAACTATAATCTGGGTTTCTTCAAGGCTAGAGTGAATAGGTGCCTTCTAGAACTTTGTGCTCCATCTTCGGCCACATCGTCACTTACCAACAGAGGGGCAAGTCCTAGTTTACACACACCATCGTAACGATGATCGTAACGGCGAGTGTACGTGTATTGCGTAGTAACTAGCCATTAATCTGTGACGTTTTTGGCACAGATTAATAGCTAGTTATTATGTTATACACGTACGATCGTGTTACGTTCACCGTTACGATGGTGTTTGCAAAACTCAGACTCACCCCTCAGGTGAGATCGTGGTCATACAAAGGTCTATCAATGTTAAAAAAAAGAAAAAAAACTTTTTACTCACTTAAGAACAGTGCTAGGTAACATGCGGAATCCCTGGCAATCCAATGTATGGTACTAGGGCATCCAATCGATGCCCTGTAGTACCATAAATACGGGATTGCCGCATATAATTTGTGATCTCGGTATTTGCGGACCGATGATTTACGATCCCGTGGGATCTCGGAATTTGCGGGATCCCGCATGTGTGAGATGTGTGTTGTGTAAGTTTAGAGGTATTTATATGTTTATTTTATTTTTTATTTTACGCGTGACCCGTGACACTGTCTCCTATCTGGCTCAACGCATTAGTATTGCCATTCAGCGTGGCAATGCAGCAACATCTTAGGGACGCTCACGTCAGGTAGTGATTTGGATCAGTTGAGCTACCTTTAGACCGTTAGCAGCGGTCTTCAGGTATAGCACAACTGTTTCATATGTATTTTATATCTTGTATTAGTTGTATTATTCTTTCTGTAAATAAATGTATTAAGCTTTATATGATAAAATAAAAATCTGAAGGTATTTATTTGTTACTTTTAATTATTTTAACTATTAAATTGAAGTATTTTAATAAACAAACAGCATTTAGTCAAAACTTAAGATTAGTTAAGACTTCTATCTATCTACGTCTGTTCTTGTTATTGGAAATCAAACGCTTTCAAAATCGAAATCTTGGAATCGTTTTTGTTCTATGCTACTTTACAGTCCCGCAAATCCCGCGAATCACGCGCTGGTAATCCCGCTCCTCGCGGGATTGTAAAATGACGCGGGATCTCGGTATTTCGAGATCTCAGTATAACGAGATTGGACGCACTAGGTACTATATTTTCAACTCAGTAAATGTTGATTGATTAATTTAAAAATACAAAACAATAAAACTGCTTTATGGCTTCCAAGGCTAACAAACAGGCCCAGAGAAATGCCAATACAACACGACTTGCTTTATGGAGTCAGACGCGATAAAGAATTCACATAAGGCAGACTGCGAAGGAGCGAGTATAGTTGGGTGCATTCACATATAACACAGAATGATGACGACTGTAAACCGGCGTTTACCGGCACGAACCCGCGTACAATATAGTCATTACTTTTCTTAATTTTTTAGTTTTGTTTGTTCCCAATATTTCGGCACAGCTTGCGCCATGGTCACGGGAGAACTAACTAGTCTTTGCGAGTAGATGTTATTGGCAGTAATATCGATCTACCCTCTTTCTCACTCTTTTATTACGAACGATACCACTACCATCGGTTTCATTGTCACTATCACTCCACTTCGACACACAACACTAACGGTATCCGGACGCGAAGGTACCACACTTTTTTGATTCTTGCACATTCTCACCACAGGCTACCATACTACAGATAATTGAAAACCAACAAACATCGGGAACAATCAAAACTCAAAAATCATGGAAACTATATTCTAGTAAAAAGTATATACATAACCAAGTCAAGGTCAAAAGTATTTTATTAATTGAAATCACAAGTATCATTTTGAATCGTCTTATTAAATTTACTCCTGTTCCAACGTGACCTAACCTAGAAGAATCAGGCAACAAACACTGCACGGATTTATTTGATGATCCTTCTTACTACTAGGCGGGGAGCGCCTGTGTGGTGCCAAGAGAACAAGTGGAAGATGATTCAAAGAAAACAAACATGATAGTTTCAAAAGTAGAGTCCGCGCCACGACTGAAGTCCGACGGCCTTTTGAGGGACTAACGGATTACAGAGGTAGATTTTCGCTTTTGCATTTTTGCGCATAGAAACTAGCGCTCCGGTCACCCGGAACTTCATGATCTGATCCCACCATCTCCTTTTCATCATAGGACGAGCAGACGCACGGCTCGGTACCACCTTTACCTCATTAGTATACCCTCTATTCGTACTAAACGATTCAGTTCTACATTTATAATGCGAACTGCTAAGGAGTGGAATACACTACCGTCGTCTGTCTTTCCTGAAAACTATAATCTGGGTCTCTGCAAGGCTAGAGTGAATAGGTGCCTTCTAGACTTTTGTCCTCCATCTTCGGCCACATGTTCACTTATCAACAAGTGAGATCGTAGTCAAACAGAGGTATAACAATGTTAAGTAAAAAAAAAAAAAACTTCAGTCGTGGCGCGGTGTCTAGTGTCGTTCTTTGCGAGTTCGTGCCGGTAAGCGCTGCCGCCAGTAATAGCCGGCTTACTGTGCGCTTACAGTCCGCCGTCACCCCTTTTTTACAGTCCCACAATACTTTACACATTATTTGCGAATTGTTATAAAAAGCCCTTCGCCCTCATGCGGGTCGCGGGTCGCGTGTCGGCGCGTGTCCCACATATCACGCAAAATTGATCTCAATACAACTGAACTATAATAGATGTTTCGAAGGGAAGGTGGGGAGGTGTGAAAGATCAAGGCGCGCTCCAACACACAAACAACGATATTTGCATAATTAGGTATGTAAACGCCACAAGCTACAGTCGCTTCAAGAGTACACCGGTTGATATTTACAAACCGGATTAGTGGCATAGTAGCAATATTATTATGGGTTTGATATTAGAAATATATCGACATCATTATCAGAAGTGTATCTCTAAAGGTGAGTATAGACCAGCTAGTGCATTTAAAATCCCCTACGGAGGATCTGAAGATCTACTTGAGCCCTGACTTCTGGCCGAAAGGGGTGAAGTTCCGGCGGTTCAAAGGCCGTCTGTCACGTGATCCCCCGGGCCGCGACGCGTCGGCGATCACACGTGTGTTAGATTAAGTTATAAATATCTTTATATGTATGTTAGTTGTAAGGTATATATTACTATGGGCCTTTGTCTAGGTACAATGTACATTTTTCACTGTTGCCTGAAATAAATGTATTGAATTGAATTGAATTAAATTTACTTTTTTTATTTTTTATTATTCTTCCTTATAAAATCTTTTTACATAATGTTTGCCATCGAATAGCACCTAAAAAATCACAAAGGTTTGAGCTGGTGCTACCTTGAGTCTATACATCAATTAGGTATATAAAGTAGGTAGACTTGTAACAGAACAACGAGCCGCTCTTAATAGTGTATCATCCTCACGAACTAGACGTCGTTCATGCTCGCCGTTATTGATTAATAGCAGCCGATAAGCCATGTCAGAGCCCTTCGGGCGGCTTGACAAACTCTGACACCAGAGGCCAGCACTACCTCATACGAAACGACGACGATGCTCGCCGTTTTGTTACAACCTAATTGTAACCAACGAGCGTATTGGTGTAACATTTCGTCCTTTGCACGAGCGCGGACGATGCGCGGGGTACGCGGAGTGAGAAGAACGAACGACACGCGGTCAGTTGTTCAAGTACGAGTGAACACAAGGTATGTACAACTAAATGTTACGGGTAAATGCACACTCGCTGTGAGCATTACGCCCTTCTCCGATTACGATACTCACAGGCGATCCAAGTATCCTGAAGGTATCCAGCAAGTCTCGGAGACCAGTCGCCGCCAAGTATCTCACATACATTTGAATGCAAGCTTAATGTGCGAGCCTGCATTCAAATGTATGTGAGATACTTGTCGGCGACTAGTCTCCGAGACTTGCACGATACTTGAATCGCCTGTGCGTTTCTTAATGGGAGAAGGGCTTTACGCCGAACAGAACACCGAGCATTCGCAGGAACGTTACATTACATAGAAATTCTCGGGAATATGCTCTAGTGTATACTCACCTTTAGTGTAAATTCGTTAATTCTGATTTCTGTTTAGTGCACTACGACGAATACAAGGTCTTATAATTATGTATTTATTTGTTAAACAAATGAAACAGCTTGTTTGTAAGATTCGTTGGTATAAGATTTGTCCTGGCTGCTAGCTTATTATGGAATGTGTTATTACTTGAAGAAAGCGTTAGCAGAGTCAGTCGTGGGAAGCAATGGCGGCGATGAGCTCACCACTTGTCACATGCAACCCACGGTGAAAAGAGGTCTGTGTACCCGTTTGGGGAAAAAGGCGTTGTCTTATAGAACACTAGCGACTCGTCCCGGCGTCGCACGGGTAGTTTCAGGATGAAAAACAGCCCCCCCCTTTCCTATCCCCTCCCCTGGTAGCCTATGTCACTCAGGGTGAATGTAGCTTTCCAATGGTGAAAGAATTTTTTAAATCGGCCCAGTACTTTTTGAGCCTATTCATTACAAACATACAAACATACAAAAATAGGTACAAATCTTTCCTCTTTATAATATTAGTGTAGATGTAATTAATTTTGTAAAAATTAAAAGAAAACCCAAGGCAATGAAACGGCTGAACCGATTTTGATCAAACATAGCAAAGCCCCGGCGCTAAAACGATGGGTTGTTATAAGTTTGACGTGTCTGTGTGTGTGTGTGTGTCTGTCTGTCCCATCGTAGCTCCCGAACGGATGAAACAATTAAATTTTTATGTTTTGTTTGAAAGGTGAATTTGTCGGGAGTGTTCTTAGCTATGTTTGATCAAAATCGGATCAGCCGTTTCATTGCGTTGAGGGTTTTTAAATTTTTACAACATTAATTACTTGTTATTGAAATATAGGGTTTCAAAGCTGCATTTTTAGCATCGACACTCAGGACGCAATAATAACTAAACAAAAATTATAACCTACGCCATCCAGAGGTCACTTGATAAGACCTCTACGACAATTATTTCGACAGACTGTACGATAAGTCGAGATATGAAGCGTAACTCCTTCAGCTTAACGAGCGTTATATATGATAAGGGCGAACTTTACCATCGGTGTCATCAATATACAGGGCGTCCCAAGACTATGCAACTTGAAGGGAAAAGTACCTTCGTTTCGTTTCGTCTCGTATGAGGTAGTGCTGGTCTCTGGTGTCAGAGTTTGTCAAGCCGCCCGAGGGCCTCTGACATGGCTTATCGACTGCTATTAATCAATAACAGCCGGGACCGACAGCTTAACGTGCCCTCCGAAGCACAGAGCGATGGAAATCCGCACATAACTTAGAAAAGTCATTGGTGCGGAGCCTAGGATCGAACCCGGTATCGTTGGATTCTGAGGTGCACTATTGAACCGTTAGGCTGCCATCGCTTTTTACCTAAAATATTGTAAAAGTACCTTAAATATTGTAGATAGCATATTTTGCTGAAACGAGACGAGTTTTATTTTTAAAACTTAGTAAAGATTTTCTAAAAACTACTTGCTTTGCTTGGGAATTGAACCGAACATTGTTTGTTTGTTTCGTATGAGGCTGTTTGTTTGTTTCGTTTGCTGGCCTCTGGTGTCGGAGTTTGTCAAGCCGCCCGAGGGCCTCTGAAATGGCTTATCGACTGCCATTAAATTAACCAAACATTTAAATGGAATCAAACAGTTTACATTATACTTTTGTTACAAGATAGGTACTATGTTACTTAAGATGTTTTTTTTATCCATTCTTTTGGATAGCATCATAAAAATACTGAATAAATTTTTACACATTTAAGTCGGTTCTATTCCATGACGAACCAAGTAATTTTTAGAAAATCTTTGAATGCAGTATTACTAAGTTTTTAAAATAAAATAAAGCCTCATTTCAGCAAAATATCCTATCTACAATATTCAAGGTACTTTCCCTTAAATATTGTACTTATACAGGTTGGATTTTTTTAACCTCACCTGGAGGGAAAGTAACCTAAATATTATTTCTTATATATTTATTTCTTTATTTATAGACGAGCAGCTTTCGCTGATATGTCTACATCAACACAGTATGGAATGTTTAGTTTTGGGTCACTTTTTTAAGTTCTGAATTGTCCTTTCTTAGCTAGTTGTCGAGCTTGTGTTTTCAGGTCATCGATATTTATTAAAATACTAGCGACTCGCCCCGGCTTTGCACGGGTAGTTTCAGGATGAAAAACAGACCCCCCTCCTCCCTCCTCCCCGCATGTCCATCTCTTGGTTCTAAGCTACCTCCCCACCAATATTCAGCCAAGTGGGTTCAGCCGTTCTTGAGTTATAAATAGTGTAACTAACACGACTTTCTTTTATATATATAGATTAGTAGACCACTAGTATACCACTTGTGTACCACACACACACACAAACATATTTCAATTGCTAACTAAATACACTTTCAATTTAACTCCTTGCAAATTTTTAAAGAAATGTTTAATAATAGTTTATTGGGGATTTTTTATAAGCGGGGCGTTGGTATCTGCGACACAGTATTTGTTACTTCTGCAGACATCATCGTTTCCCATTGTTTATGTTAATATGTTTTTATACTCCCAAATAAATAAACTTTAAACTTTAAACTTTGTATCAACCCCTATCCGTTACTAAAGTGTAGTTGATAAGTGAATATGTTAACCTTTATCCCCAACCCCCGAGCGGCGTCCGTTAACTAAACCTACCCTAGCGAGCTGTACAAATAACTGTCCATTTGTTTATAAACGAACGGCAGAAAACTTTAATAAGTTTTTATTTTTTTTATTTTTCAATACAAGCTTTCATAAAATTAGTGATCAGAACCGTGCGCTATCACCATCATATTGTATTGTCATCGGATCTTGACAGGTATGCCAAATTTCAGCTCAATCGTTTGAAGATAACTGCTTTAAAATTCAGTTGCAAGATTCCACCCGGACAAACATATTCCACCCGGACATATATTGCAAGTACATAATTTATTAACAGAAAGAATAATACAACTAATACAAGGTATGTACAAAATACATATGAAACAGTTGTGCTACCTGAAAATCGCTGCTAGCGATCTAAAGGTAGCTCAACTGATCCAAATCACTACCAGACGGAAGCGTCCCTAAGATGCTGGCTTTATTGCATTTAATAAAAAATAAAATTAAAAAAAATAAGGGGTTTATCAACTAACGACGCTGTCTATATCAATTTACGTCACTATCACGATATCCAATATGACGTCAAGCGTTCCGAATCGTGTTTCACACACACGGAATATGACGTGGCGATATTTGATGCAATATTGCGATAACATTTTATTCACTTTGATTTCAGTCTTGTGAGATATTATATCCGTGGGTTAGGTAGGTACGCAGGCCTGCAATGCTCTAAGGGTAGGAAGGTAAAAACTCATCCGGAGCCTAGTCTTTTCTTCATTCTACGGTGCAGAAACCTGGACTCTCAAAGCGAGGGATCGCAGACGTGTTGACGTTTTCGAGATGTGGTGTTGGAGACGGATGCTGCGAATCCCCTGGACATGTAAAGGCCCGTAAGATGTACGTGTCAATACTCAAGGAACTCAAAATAACTTCTAGGCTATCCATCTGCCAAGACCTAAAAAACCCTAAAAAACATGTACACATTTGTAATGTTCATGTCACAATTTAAAATGATATAATACTCGTATGTAATGTAGTATGTATAACAGATTTCATAATCATCGATAGTTTCATTATATATCAACGGAACCATTAGTAGAATCATTATGTAGTCTTTCTGTCATTTTCTCCGAAACAACTGGACGAAAAAAAGTTGAAATTTGTTACATATACTTAATACATACAGAATAAGGTGACCCAATCACGTAGGAAAAAGGCGTGTGTATGTATGTATGTACATACATACATACATACATACATACACACGCCTTTTTCCTCGAAAGTGTAGGCAGAGCCTCAATCGGCCTCTTTTCACAGTGGGTTGCACCATAGTGGGAAATAGTCGTTACAGGTGGTGAGCTCCTTGCCGCCATTGCTTCCCACGACTGACTTTGCACCGCTTTCTTCCAGCAATAAAGCCAGGACAAATCTTATACCAACGAATCTTATCAACAGGTTCGGGTAATCCCTTAGTTGGCTTTTACGATATCCACGTGAGGAGATGGAGGGGTCTATTCCTAGGTCGGACACACCACAGCTGCATTGTTAAAAAGATATTAAAGAAAAAATTCGAAAGTCGACCATTCCCCCACTCCCTTTATCCTTGAATCCAAAGAGCCTAAAAATTAACAAGTAATTAATTTTGTAAAATTTAAAAAAAACCCATCTCAATGAAACGGCTGAACCGATTTTGATAATTCTAGCAGTAGTAGAGCTTTTTTGTGAAAGAGTTCGTTCGGGGAAGTACCTACTACCACCATACCTATTTCTGCCGCAAAGCAGTAGTGCTCGCATTGTTGTGTTCCGGTTTGAATTTTTGTTTGTTTTTTGTTCCGTTTTTTTCCCCACCAGCGTATTTTTTTTTTATAAATAGGCAAACTAGCATACGGCCTACCTGATGTGAGTGGTCAACGTCGCAAGACACCGGCAACACCGGGGGGTATTGTCGATGCGCTGCCTACCCTGAAGGAATTTATGATCATTTTTCTTGAAACGACACATTTCGTAACCAAGCGGGAAAACCTCAGATAGAAGCTCAATCCATAGTTTGTAGGTATGGGGAAGAAATGATCTCGAGAAACGTGTCGTTCGAGTTCCCCACTTTATTTGTAGTAATATTTGTTCTGTGACTTTATTACCTGCAAATCTACGATTGGCATAGTGCGTGAGGCGTAGTATAGTCAAATTACGATTTTCCTTTGAACACTTAGAAATCTGAATCTATTCTTAAAAACAAATGGCTACTTGTATGTCCCTGACTGATATTTAATCTGTGTTCACATCACGAGTACAAACACTGCACGCACTAAATGGTTCACGTAATATGTAAGATTACTTCCGTAAATCGTAATTGCTTTGTACACATTGTTGGCAATACCATTCAACAACGTTGGTACATGTTGAACCACTGTGGCGCGGCGGGCGAGGGTTCGCCTGGAACGCAGGAGGATGCGGGTTCGATTCCCGCCTACTATCCATGTAATGTATTGTATAAAGTACCTATATCAGTTATCTAGTACCCATAACACAAGCAAGCAGAGCTTGGGGCTAATAGATAATGTTGTGTGAACTGTCAAGAATTATTTATTTATTTATTATGTAGAAAGGAACTAAATCCGATAGTATTCAAAAAAACTTTAATTTGATCTAATTTAATTTTATCGTGTAATTTTGGTGGCATTTAACCGGTGTAACTTAGATAACACAGGGTAGAGTTGAGGGCACACGAGCACGGGGCAGATCGCCCAAGAGATGGACTGACCAAATCAAGGCAGCTTTGGACGGTCCCCTGAATGAATGCACCAGGAAAGCTGCGGTACGAAATGAGTGGCGAACGACTGTGAAGCGAGCCACAGACCCTGAAGTGACGACCACGACCACTCTACCGAGAGTGTAACGACGAAGAAGAAGAAGAACTTAGATAAATAGCACAATTTGTGGTGTAGTTAGCTAAGATAATAAATATAATATTGCGTGTCTTTTTGGTTTGGTGGTTTTTGTCTCCGAAGCCTTGGTTTTTCTGCCACCATTTTAACTGAGTTAGACGGAGACTCTTGACGACTTGACTTTATTTTATCACATATAACTTTATTTTGAGTCGTGGTGTGTCCAGCCTGAGACTAGACCCCTCCGTCTCCTCCCGTGGATATCGTAAAATCCGACTAAGGGATTACCCAGACTTGTTTGTAAGATTAGTTTGCATAAGATTTGTCCTGTCGCTTATTATGGAATGTGTTATTACTGGAAGAAAGCGTTAGCAGAGTCAGTCGTGGGAAGCAATGGCGGCGATGAGCTCACCACTTGTCACGTCTATATACCACGATGGTGCAACGCACGGTGAAAAGAGACCCATTGAGGCTCTGCCTACCATTTCGGGGAAAAAGGCGTGTGTCTATGTATGTATTTGATAATAAATATAATATTGCGTGTTTTGTCTGATTGGTGCGTTTTGCCCTCCGAAACCTTGGTTTTTCTGCCACCATTTTAAACTGAGTATGACGGAGACTCTTTTATTTTTATGTTTTATTTTATTTTATTTATTATGATTTCCAATGAGTAATACACATAACTTAAAAATATAATAAACTAATTGGATGCGTTCCCTGTGCTTACTCTGTAAAGTAACTCTTGACGACTTGACTTTATTTTATCACCTAACCTTAGAGAACCTATAACTTGATTCCAATATTATTACTTGATTGATGTCAACATTAACGATTAAGGCATGAATAGAGGCCAAACTCTGTCACTATCTAACTCATAAAAAATCTTGTAGGCAAGTTAAAAAGTGACAGAATAGCGCCAGCAAAGTGAAATGTGAAAAATGTCACGAAAAAAAAACGTTAAAAGACGCAATAAAAAATCATGTGATTGATAGTTTAGTAGAAAAGTTATAGGTACCTAGTAACTACAAAAACAGAGGTTAATTTGCCGATTTATTTCTGTTTATTTTTAAATCAAAGGCTTTGTAATATGACGAAGATGCTATAATTTTTGTTTTTATTTTGATACTTTTTACGGAGAATTCCCCAATTCACGTACTTCCACGCCCTAAGAGAATTGGCCTTCAGAAAGGTTCACACTATTGTCTATTCCTCAAATGAAGGTTGTCTTTGTTCTACCTTAGCCCTTGACGAACGAAGCGTATAGGAAATCAAGTTAAACGTTCACTCATTTACGTCTACATTTGGAGCAAGTTGGGCGAATATGAGTAAAAGCGAGTCTTACTGTAGTAACATCTGACGTCTCACCTCCTTGGTAATAAGCAACATGGCTGATAGTGCCAACCCTAGGAAGATGGACTAAAGGCATGGAACTAAGGCTAAAAACGAAACGTTAGCGATTATACCAGTCTCATTCTTTTATATGAATGTATTCATGTGTTGGAATGAGACAAGCATAAATCTATCTGTTCTTATTTGTGTTAGTCGTACCAGGCCAAATGACAAATTACTAGTACATTCATGGTAACAATCTAGGGTGATGTATATGCATGATACCAAAATTCAGGGTACGGAACGGAAAGACGACTGTCGTGTGACAATATATTTGTTTCTCTCTAACATAAGATAGCAAGCTATCTTCTAGGATAGGAGTAAGAAGGAACACTTTATGCTATTTTTAGCACTCACTCCATTACTATTATACCTCCATGTGCCAACCTTTGCAAAACCTTTGGAAAAATGCGCGCTTTCCTATACAAAGAAAATTTTAAGTCTATGGCGCTTTCTGACATCTGACCTTGGTAATAAGCAACATGGCTGATAGTGCCAACCTCACGGAAAAATGAGTTTTCTGCCATCTGACCTCCTTGGTTTTAAGCAACATGGCTAATAGTACCAGCCTCTGGTAAAAATGCGCGCTTCCTGTTACACATTTCCCTCCCTTTTCACGAAATCACTCCCACAGATTGAAAAGCGAGAGGAAAGATGTTACACATCAAAACCTATCCTTATTGTTTGGATTCGAAATACAAACTAAGCTATCGCTAGTTTAGCATAGAAAAAACTTCACAAGTTTGCGATGAATCTATCATGGGATCTGTATAATTGCGGCGTTGAATTCTCATTTAATAACCGCTGTATACAACAGAACTGCAAAACAGCGGGCGCATTCACATTTAAAGCAGGCTGTCGGAGGTTAACAACGCGTTAAGCCCGTGTTTGTTCAGGCGTTCACCAGGCTGGAGTCACGTCACTACAATGCTATCTAATACAGATAGTTAGATAGATTTTCTATTAGGTATTCTTATATATATATTTTTTAACATTGATGGACCTTTGTTTGACCACGATGTCACCTGTTGGTAAGTGAGGATGTGGCCGAAGATGGAGCACAAAGGTCTAGAAGGCACCTATTCACTCTAGCCTTGAAGAGACCCAGATTATAGTTTTCAGGATAGACGAAAGACGGACGACGGTATTGTACTCCACTCCTTAGCAGTTCGCATTATAAAGGTAGAACTTCAAACTTTTTGTGCGAATAGAGGGTATACTAATGAGGTAAGGATGGTACTGAGCCGTACGTCTGCTCGTCCTATGATGAAGAGGAGATGGTGGTCTTATAATCAGAATGAGACGTGTCATATAACAATGAGTATTTGTGTATCTCTTTTATAATTTCTTCCGTTTCCACCATACAGTTTTACCCCAAAATATAAGGCCGATCGACTGTTTTCGTTTGCGCAGAAAAGCGTAGACTGATATCCGACAGTAGCCGAATGTATAGTATAGCTCTGTCACGCTGTAGGTATAGCTCTATCCCGCTCACATCTATGAGTCGACTGATGCACGACCGGCCGCGATTTTGCCAATCAATTAACCAATAACAGCGCAAGATTTTAGCGCGCGATTGCTATTGCTAGAAAGAAGGTGCCCGCGCTATAAAAATTGGTCTACGGCGCAGGTACATCGGAGCGACATATATTTTGGATAAAACTGTATCTACTTGACATTTTACTGACATTAAATTAGTTATGGGCACGTTCACAAAGCAATTATGCGTAGATTGCACTAAAATATGGAGATAGATGAGTTAGACGACCGATAAACGCCAAGCGCCATTATTATTCGTCCTTTTTCGCTAAGTAAGCGGCTCACGCGGTACACATGTCTCTCGGCCCTGGCGGCGCGTGCTCGTGCCGGTAACCGGCGCCGGTCGGACCGGTAGACAGTGGCAATCTGCCACGGTGAATGCGCTAAGACATGAGCGAAATAAATTAAACATGTTTTACCATGAACTTGATTACGATCTATTTACCTTTGCTATTATGTAGTCTGTGCTATTTACTGCGTCCATTGATTATTTATTACTTTAATGTCGGTGTTTATCTACTTCATCATCATTAACAAACATACGAACTTCAGTAAATTTGTACCTATTTTATTTATATTTTTAATCTATATATTTAAGACTGTCTGTCTTTATTATCTGAAAAGTGCAAAAAATTAAATCCGCTATTGGCTGTATGAAAATATGTATTAGTTTTAAGCTGTTGAATTTAAGAGCTGTGTGGTTTTATTAATTAAAAAAAAAAAAACATCATCATCATCATCTTCAGCCTACAAAAGTCCACTGCTGGACATAAGCCGCTCTCACAGAATGCCACGACGAATGGTCTTGAGTCTCCATCCACCGCCTTCCTGCGGCCTCTATTATGTCTTTGGTCCATCGAAAGGGACCTCTTTTTTGTCTCTCTCTCTCCCCTTTTTTGCGTCGTCCGGTTTGTGGTCACCACTCGAGAACCTTTCTTCCCCAACGGTTATCGGTTCTGCGAGCTATATGGCCTGCCCATTGCCACTTCAACTAACTAATTCTGACAGCTATGTCGGTGATCTTAGTTCTTCTACTGATATCCTCATTTTAGATTCTTTCACGTAGTGAAACTCCGAGCATAGCTCTCACCATAGGCTGCTACTAATAGTCAGCGGCAACGTCTCAGTACCGTAAGTCGTGTATATTCCACGGTGGTGCAACCCACTGTGAAAAGAGGCCCACTGAGACTCTGCCTACCCTTTCGAGGAAAAAGGCGTGTATCTATGTGTCTAAAATTCGAGAATTGCCCTCTTGGTGTCATAGTAGTTGTAGAGCTTTTTTGTGAAAGAGTTCGTCCGGGGAAGTACTACCACCATACCTATTTCTGCCGCAAAGCAGTAGTGCTCGCATTGCTGTGTTCCGGTTTGAAGGGTATAGTGCCGGTGAAATTACAGGCACATGAGACTTTTCATCTTTATGTCTGAGGGTGGCGGGCGCAGTGCAATGCCACATAGGGCGCGTCCTAGGTGGGCGTGACCTGTAAGGTAATGCACTGTTCATAGGCAGAGGGTACTATTTAACATCAGGTGGGCCATCTGCTTGACCCGTCATTCCAAGTAGTGTTTTTTTTTTTTTATACTACTTGTATGACGGAACAAGCAAGAGGTCCACCTGATGTTAAGCGGAACACAGCAATGCAAGCACTACTGCTTTGCGGCAGAAATAGGTACGGTGGTAGTACTTCCCCGGACGAACTCTTTCACAAAAAAGCTCTACTACTACTATAGTAGTATAAAAAAACAAAAAAAACCCTTAGTCGGCTTTTAGGAAGGTCTATTCTTAGGTCAGACATTGACAATGTTTTCCCACACTAATCTACCAATACTTACCACGTCTAATATTATATGGTTTCACTAGTTCATTTATGGTTAAGTTAAGGGTAGCCACCCCAACAGTGTAAATTTAATCTGGACATGGGATACAAGATGCGGGTGTTCCGTGCGTGGAACACCAATGTATTTTTTTATAATCAGGCCCTTAACTACAAAGTATAATGTAGCTTATAGCTGAAGAAATAATGAGTGTTTTTGAATGTTGGTTGTGGAACACAATTTTAGCAATCTGCTCTTAATGGAGAAATCAAATCAAAAGATGGATGTCATGGGAACTTAACGTGGGATTTTGATAACGTTTTGCTGTTGTACGCTAATTGACTCATCATATAATACATTTATTTACAGAAAGAATAATTCAAGGTATGTACAAAATACATATGAAACAGTTGTGCTACCTGAAGACCGCTGCTAGCGATCTAAAGGTAGGTCAACTGATCTAAATCACTACCAGACGGAAGCGTCCTTAAGATGCTAAATGCATTGCCACGCTGAATGGCAATACTAATGCGTTGAGCCAGATAAGAGCCAATCGCTTCGACCAGATGCCTTGAAAGAATTTTGAAAACGCGAAGGGCCCCGGTATAATTATATTAACTTTAGTTATTATTAACTTTAAATGAATATTAATAAAACGAAGGTGTTGACGAATAGCTCAGAGAGGAAGATACAGGTTGAGGGTGTTGGGATTACATATGTCCATGAGTATATACAGGGTGTCCCAAGGCTATGCGACATGAAGGGAAAGTACCTTAAAAATAGTAGATAGGATATTTTGCTGAAAGGAGACTTTATTTTTAAAACTTAGCAATGCTGAAATCAAAGATATAATTAAAATTACTTAATTACACATAAAACTCATAATAATATGTAATGTAAGAATGTCGGTAGCATTGTTGTAATATAACTTACATTACAACGATAATATCTTTTCATCACGAACAAGCCAACCGTAGAACTTATCTGTGTACATTTTTAAAGCAGAATTTATTATTTACTTAACTGCCTTCATAGCTATACATCATGGAAGACTACCGACATAAGCGATGGTAGCCTAACGGTTCAATAGTGCAACTCAGAATCCAACGATACCGGGTTCGATCCTAGGCTCCGCACCAATGACTTTTCTAAGTTATGTGCGGATTTCCATCGCTCTGTGCTTCGGAGGGCACGTTAAGCTGTCGGTCCCGGCTGTTATTGATTAATAGCAGTCGATAAGCCATGTCAGAGGCCCTCGGGCGGCTTGACAAACTCCGACACCAGAGGCCAGCACTACCTCATACGAAACGAAACGAAACGATGGAAGACTACCGTTTTGTGAGCTTATTATGATATATTTTGTCAAGTCAAGGACAGACAATGAAAAATAACATTGTTTTACATAAAATAATGTTAAATGTTGTTTCTAAAACATGTTACATATCTCCATCCTTAAATAATTCATAGTAATCTTGAATTACTACCCATCTCGCGTCTAATTAACAGGCTCTGATTTGATAGTCCAGTCAAGATGTACATCCGTGCTTGCAAAAGTTCGGGTCACGCTGATTTTTTTAATGTTGTTATGTTGACCTTAACCAATATTAAAAAAGCGGCCAAGTGCGAGTCAGACTCGCCCATGAAGGGTTCCGTAGCAGCAAGTAACATAATATAAAAGTTCTTGGATGGATTACGATTTATGACGTATTATAAAATACTAGAACACGTTCAAACCAATTTTCGTTGAAATTTTACATAGTAATGTACATCATATATTTTTTTAGTTGTATCATTTTCCTTTTTTAGAAGTTATGGGGGGGGGGGGGGCACACTTTTTACCACTTTGGAAGTGTCTCTCACGCAAACTATTCTGTTACGAAAAAATATATATTAGAAACCTCAATATCATTTTTGAAGACCTATCCATAAATACCCCACACGTATGGGTTTGATGAGTTTTTTTTTGAGTTTCAGTTCTAAGTATGGGGAACCCCAAAACTTTACTGTTTTTTTTCTATATTTTTGTGAAATTCTTAATGCGGTTTACAGAATACATCTACTTACCAAGTTTCAACAGCCTAGCTCTTATAGTTTCGGAAAAAAGTGGCTGTGACATACACGGACAGACAGACAGACAGACAGAAATGACGAATCTATAATGGTTCCGTAATTTTTGGTTACGGAACCCTAGAAACCAGATTTGCAATTTTCCAAGTGCTGTGCGTTCGGCGGTGTGCCCAAAAAACCAAGAAATTTTCGGTGATTTTCAGTTTTTGCTCAATATCTTAGTGAAGGAAGTAAAGTATGAATTCTAATTTAATTAATTTAATTAATTTAATTAAATTCTTAGTGAATTCAAATTTTTGTCATATATTTTACTAAACTAAGCATTACTTTTATAATCGTGTGCCATGTGTCGTATCTTTGTATCAGATGACGAAGAGAATCATACCGCGAGAGACACTTCCAAAGTGGTAAAATGTGTGGGGGACACACACACACATTTTTCCACTTTGGAAGTGTCTCTCGCGCAAACTATTCGGTTTAGAAAAAAAACATTATAGAAACCTCAATATTATTTTTGAAGACCTTTAAATTAAATTAAATTAAATTTTCGGTGTTTTTCAGTTTTTGCTCAATATCTTAGTGAAGGAAGTAAAGTATGAATTCTAATTTAATTAATTTAATTAATAATAATTAATTAAATTAATTACTTTAAATAATAAGAAATAATTAATTTTATTAAATTAATTAATTTAATTTAATTCTTAGTGAATGAATAATAGAACTAAAACAAGGTATGTACAAAAATACTTAAATATAGAAAAGAAAAAAAAAAGAAGCTAACACAATAAATTTGGTTCATAGGGCAAGGTGGCAAGAGCACTGGCTGCATTCCCACGTTGAATGGCCAAAGAAATTCTTTGCGCCAGGAAGGAGCCAGCCCTCTTGTCACCAACGGCGTCGATGAGCAACGGTGATATTTTTTTTAAAAAAGGTCTTAGTGAATTCATTTTTTTTGTCTTATCTCTGTATCAGATGACGAAGAGGATCATACAGTCGCCGCTCTTACTAAAGGGTCTGACCGTGATAGTCACTGCGAATACTTTGAAAGTTGACTAAATTTTCGACAATTTAGTTTTTTAATCTAACTTTAATCTACTTTAAAAGTATTCGCAGTGACTATACCGGTCAGACCCTTCCTTAGTTAGTTTGCGCGAGAGACACTTCCAAAGTGGTAAAATGTGTGGGGGACACACACACATTTTTCCACTTTGGAAGTGTCTCTCGCGCAAACTATTCGGTTTAGAAAAAAATGATACTAGAAACCTCAATATCATTTTTGAAGACCTATCCGTAGATCCATATACACATACCTATGGGTTTGATGAAATATAATGATGTACATTATCATGTAATCTAATCTAGAGGTAGGCCCAAAGAAAGATGGACTGATGAGATCCGGAAAGTGGCAGGTGAGGACTGGATAGAAAGCGCTCAACAAAGGGACAAGTGGAGGCAGTTGGAGGAGGCCTATACCCAAAATGGGGCCTGACTTTTAGTGTACCTAATTTGTGTGTTTTAATTATGTATCAAAAAATAAATATTAAGTTATGGAAATAAAGGCTAAATAATAATAAAACATTATCATGTAAACTTCCACCGAAAATTGGTTTGAACGAGATCTAGTAAGTAGTTTTTTTTTAATACGTCATAAATCGTAGTACCTCAATTTACCTTTCATTCAATCAAATTTTTTTTTTCTTAACCTATTGTGTCCCACTGCTGGGCAAAGGTCTCCCCCAAAATTTTCCAGTCATCCCGGCCTTTGGCAGTTTCCCACCACTCCTTCTCGTAAGCCTCGAGATCGTCCCGCCAACGCCTTTTCGGCCGGCCCCGTCGTCGCCTTCCATCTTCAGGCACCCAAGGAGTTACAACGTTCGCCCACTTCTCGGGGTGCATCCGACTGACGTGGCCAGCCCATTCCCACTTGAGCTTTGCTGTCCTGCTCCCCACATCGGCATTCAATCAATTGAAACATAAAAAATAAAACATTTAATTTCATAACATAAACTTTTAATTATGTTACTTGCTGCTACGGAACCCTTCATGGGCGAGTCCGACTCGCATTTTTTTTTTACTTTTGCAGTTTATAAGTGCATTATGAACATCCAAAGTTCAGGTAAAAATTGTGCAAATAAGCTGATTTTTGAAGGATTATTCTCAATTTAGTGGTAAAGCCCTTCTCCCATTACGATACGCGCAGGCGATTCAAGTATCCTGCAGGTCTCGGACACTAGTCGCCGCCAAGTATAGTAGAGCTTTTTTCAGTAGTAGTAGAGCTTTTTTTTGAAAGAGTTCATCCGGGGAAGTACTACCACCATAACTATTTCTGCCGCAAAGCAGTAGTGCTCGCATTGCTGTGTTCCGGTTTGAAGGGTAAGGGTGCCGGTGAAATTACAGGCACATGAGACTTTTCATCTTTATGTCTCAGGGTGGCGGGCGCAGTGCAATGCCACATATGGTGCGTTCTAGGTGGACGTGACCTATGAGATAATGCACTGTTCATAGGCAGAGGTTACCGCTTAACATCAGGTGGGCCATCAGCTTGCTCCGTCATTCAAGTAGTATAAAAAAAAATAAAAAAAACTCATACTCTCATACATTTGAATGCAGGGTAGTGTGCGAGCCTTGCAGGATACCTTCAGGATGCTTGAATCGCCTGTGCGTATCGTAATGGGAGAAGGGCCTAAACTTCCATTACCCGACTTCATTAACGCTCGGACTGCATCCAGCCATAACTCGGTCACACAGTCTGTAATAATAACGTTCTAAATGAGGGGAGGTGCGGGTAAAACGAAGCACCCGCATCTTTATTAGCGGTGCGCCAATTTAGACGCGCCCCTTCATCTATTTAAAACGATAGGGTGTCGGACGAAAACACATCAACTATTTTGCTGTTTGAATTAAACATTAGAGTAAGTGTACACACTCGTTACAATACCAGTTTAAATTGGACTTTTATTGAAGCAAAACAACTAATGAATTAAGAGAGCTTTAGTAGTTTTGTAGTAGTAGTAGAGCTTTATTGTGAAAGAGTCCGTCCGGGGAAGTACTACCACCATACCTGTTTCTGCCGCAAAGCATTAGAGCTCGCATTGCTGTGTTCCGGTGGAATTACAGGCACATGAGATTTTTCATCTTTATGTCTCAGGGTGGCGGGCGCAGTGCAATACCACATAGGGCGCTTCCTAGGTGGTGTGACCTATGTGATAATGCACTGTTCACAGGCAGAGGGTACCGCTTATCATCAGGTGGACCATCTGCTCGTTCCGTTATCCTAAGAAGTATAAAAAAAAAAGTTACTTAGGCAGGAGGAGCCCTTTAGTTTTTTCCTAAAGGGGAACGACCTCTTTTCATCTTCAGACACATACATACATACGCACATATACACACGCCACACACAATGGTAGGCAGAGCCTCAACGGGCCGCTTTTCACAGTGGGTTGCACCATCGTGGAATATAGACGTGACAAGTGGTGAGCTCATCGCCGCCATCGCTTCCCACGACTGACTCGGCTAACGCTTTCTTCCAGTAATAACACATTCCATAAGCTAGCAGCCAGGACAAATCTTATACGAACGAATCTTACAAACAAGTCCGGGTAATCCCTTGGTCGGGTTTTACGACATCCACGGGAGGTGATGGAGGGGTCTATTCTTGGGCCGGACACACCACGGCATACAATCACAATAATATTCGCTACTCACTGTCATTATAAGCAGTGTTGACAGTATTCCATATATCCTACATACCTGATATTTGGAGGGTAGATTCCATTTGGTGTCTAGGGGTGCACCAAGAAAGAAATTTCCGAAATTCATTCTCTAAGGTTTTGGACTGGGGTGGTTAATTTTGTTTACTTATTTATAATACACAGGCAGCTCTCGGAGCTGATGCGTGTATATCTTATAGTCCTTATCAGTGCACTTTAAATGTTTGTCAAGTCTATTTTTGAAAGAATTCACTGAGGGGGCACTGATCACTGAGTCTGGGAGCCGGTTCCAAGTGCGCATCGACGCGATTAGGCAATATGTGCATCCTCGGATTGCTGGTTCTTGGCCCGCGTTGCAGCTTCAGCGAGTGTCCTACGAGTCCTATATTATTGTTCATAGTATATAGTGTCTGTGATATATCTGGTATACTGTAGTGGTTGTTTAGGATCTTGTAGGTCTCTATTAGGTCTCCGCGCTCTCTACGTTGCTGAAGGGTCCAAATTCATTCAAGTTCGTGAAGTCGTTTCTTATAATGTAAGTGCTATGAGTACAAGACTAGGTACCATTTTCGTAACACTACGTTGCACTTGTCCGAAAAGTTTTTATAGAAAAAAACTCCAGGTGGACGGAGTCGCGGGCGTTTTACTAGTGATGACTTAAATTAAGACTGCACCACCGCCAGGCAGAAATCTTCATACAAAAAAAACGCAAAAAGCGGTTTTTATTGAATATCTCGAGAAATATTGATAATTTTAAAAAACCCCGTAGATGAACCCTCCGTTTTATTGTATTGATCTTATTTATCTAATTATTGACCCAATAATCTGTACCATATTGACAAACAATCAAATCTAGCCAAAAGTTATGTAATTTTGAGTTTTTTTTATCGAGAAAATTATGTTCTTTCGTGTTTCTGTCTGGGTGATTCCTTGGTATATATTAGTATACATGCATATTTTTTATTTGAATATTGTACTAGATTTAGTCAGTTAAAAATCTAATCTAAGATTGGTAATTTTGCGTTATACCCCACCTTAAACAATGCGTTTTAAAGCCCTTAGAGATCTTGCGGTTTCCGAGCGTGATGTTATTTAGCTCGAAATATCTCCGGTGGAGTGGAAATGAAGTATTTTTAGCTAATTTGCGTGCACCTAAAACGCAAGTCACGTACAAAAACAAAAAACGTCGACCACCGCCGGCCGCCATTTTCTTGGAAGACTAAGGACTAGGGTGCGGACGGAATTAACACTCACTTTTAACTGAAATAGTTTTAAATTTATACCTTAGTGACTTGGCATACGGCGTATTTTAGAAGAGCGTTTCAAGTGTGTTTCAATAAATGTTCGTATTCATAGTGTTTCAAATTCGTTGAATGGAGTTATAGCAGTAAAGCAAAGCGCGTTTTGATCGCTTTTACGCGCGTCTGATAGAGTTTGAATGAATGAATGAATGAATGAATGAATGAAAATACTTTATTGCACACCTTAAAAACTAGTTAAACAAGACATAACAATTAAACAAAAAAAACTAAATGCACAGTCCGGCAAGTATAAGTTGGCGGTGGCGATTTGAGGAACTAAAACAGCCTTTTTTTTTTTTTTTAATTCTTTGGTCAGTTGAAAAATAGGATTTGAATAGAAAAATCACACGACATAGGACGGACACTCTCATGACACGACTTTTCTTGAAAACGAGTAAAAGGATTTCAATTTGGGAAATGCTTTTTTTGTACACAGTGGCGCACAGCCGCGCTAAGTTATACTTGCCGGACTGTACAATGGGCGGTCTGTATTGTGTTTTTGTGCTGTGCATGGGCTCTTAAGCTGGGAACTGACCAACGTTACGAGGTGTAATGTAACATGTTACACAGCGAGCATTAATGAAGTCAGTACATAGTGTTACGGGGAAACCAGCGAGCAACGAGCCGCTTTTTAGAACAAAGCGAACAGCTCAATGCATAATATACTATGTTACATTACACCTCGTAACGTTGGTCAGTTCCCAGCTTATAGGCATATCGGTAAATATATTTTATGTTACACTACACCTCGTAACGTTGGTCAGTTCCCAGCTTATAGGCATATCGGTAAATATATATTATGTTACATTACACCTCGTAACGTTGGTCAGTTCCCAGCTTATAGGCATATCGGTAAATATATATTATGTTACATTACACCTCGTAACGTTGGTCAGTTCCCAGCTTATAGGCATATCGGTAAATATATATTACTAGCGGCTCGCCCCGGCTTCGCACGGGTAGCCCCCGGTGAAAAACAGCCCGCCCGCGATATTTTATTACTTATAATTTCTCCCGTTTTTTACACATTTACCACTATATCTTTGCTCCTATTGGTCGTAGCGTGATGTTATATAGCCTATAGCCTTCCTCGATAACTGGACTATCCAACACAAAAAGAATTATTCAATTCGAACCAGTAGTTTCGGAGATTAGCGCATTCAAACAAACAAACAAACAAACTCTTCAGCTTTATAATATTAGTATAGATGTTACATTACACCTCGTAACGTTGGTCAGTTCCCGGCTTATAGGCATATCGGTAAATATTCTACTAGAGGGTGTTCTAACTAGTAGTTCTACGAACGGTAGACCTCGTGAGCACAAACTCTTTACAACCTTCCTGCAATGTATGTTTGTCCGGGTGGAATCTTGCAACTGAATTTTAAAGCAGTTGTCCTCAAACGATTGAGCTGAAATTTGGCATACCTGTCATGTTCCGATGACAATGCAATATGATGGTGACAGCGAGCTGATATGATGATGGAGACGGAAGGTGAACAACGGAACTTCTCAGTGGATAATAGTAGACTGGCCGTGTTTAGGCTCATTTTGATCAGGACACGGTTACTATCACTAATTTCATAAAAGCTTGTACTGAAAAAAAAAACTTCTTTTTTTTTTACTTTGATAGACCTTTGTTTGACCACGATCTCACGTGTTGGTAAGTGACGATGTGGCCGAAGATGGAGCACAAAGGTCTAGAAGGCACCTTTTCACTCTGGCCTTGAAGAGACACAGATTATAGTCTTCAGGAAAGACAGACGACGGTAGTTTATTCCACTCCTTAGCAGTTCGCATTATAAAGGTGGAACTGAAAAGTTTAGTACGAATAGAGGGTATACTAATGAGGTAAGGGTGGTACCGAGCCGTGCGCCTGTTTTTCCTGTGATGAAAAGGATATGGTGGGATCAGATCGTGAAGTTCCTGGGAGCATTCCCCGAAATGTAACCTATAGAAGATGAGAACTACCCTACGCCAATCAATCCTTGACACGACTATAATATTTACAAAGTATTTAAGCCAGACGGTCCGTTTGCTTGCGTAGGCGCAGGCAACTGATATTGATAAATACATCACACAGATGATGAAAATTTTGGTATGGATACGGCTTCTATGAAATCATAAATAATTGCCGTGGTGTGTCTGACCTATGAACAGACACCTCCGTCTCCTCTCGTGGATGAGAAAACACTATCAACAGAGAATGACACTATACGTTTTAAAAAAAAAGGTTAACCCACTTCTGCTTGAGAAATGTTATTACACAGTGACGGAGTTTTTAACTGACGACTTGAGTAATGTTTAATTTTTAGTATACTTTTAAATATTTACCTGAACGACATATTTATATTTGCATGTCAATAATAATAAGAATGTAACGGATCTGTAATTATTGTTTGACATCTACATCATGTACCTATAGTCCAGTAACTTTATACATCACAGTAAGCGTCAAATCCAGTAGTTCTGATTTTTTGCAGACTTTTTTATGATGTGGCCTTATGAATAATCCAAGTTTTTGACCTCAAACGCCAAACGCAACCTTGTCAAAAATGGAAAAAATCGTTTTCACGCAGTAAGCGTCAAATCCAGTAGTTCTGATTTTTTGCAGACTTGTTTATGATGTTGGCCCTATGAATAATCCAAGTTTTTGACCTCAAACGCCGAACGCAACCTTGTCAAAAATGGAAAAAATCGTTTTCACGCAGTAAGCGTCAAATCCAGTAGTTCTGATTTTTTGCAGACTTGTTTATGATGTTGGCCCTATGAATAATCCAAGTTTTTGACCTCAAACGCCAAACGCAACCTTGTCAAAAATGGAAAAAATCGTTTTCACGCAGTAAGCGTCAAATCCAGTAGTTCTGATTTTTTGCAGACTTGTTTATGATGTTGGCCCTATGAATAATCCAAGTTTTTGACCTCAAACGCCGAACGCAACCTTGTCAAAAATGGAAAAAATCGTTTTCACGCAGTAAGCGTCAAATCCAGTAGTTCTGATTTTTTGCAGACTTGTTTATGATGTTGGCCCTATGAATAATCCAAGTTTTTGACCTCAAACGCCAAACGCAACCTTGTCAAAAATGGAAAAAATCGTTTTCACGCAGTAAGCGTCAAATCCAGTAGTTCTGATTTTTTGCAGACTTGTTTATGATGTTGGCCCTATGAATAATTCAAGTTTTTGACCTTAAGCGCCGAATGCAACCATGTCAAAAATGGAAAAAATAGTTTTTTTTTGTTTTGGCGATTATAACCCTAAAGGACTAGTTTTTGAGAAAACTTTTTTATGACGTTGTAAAGTAAACTAAATTTGCTACAATATGATACTAGAACTGTATCTGTAGACCCAATAGTTTCTGAGATTAAACCTTTCAAAGTTTATATTTTTTTTCGAACTTCGCAATTCTTTGCAATTCTGATGGCATATCCCCGTAAGGGGATGGTGGTGAATCTTCGAAGTCTTTTGCCCACAAGTCATCCTCCATTTCGACATCGGGCAGATCGTCACCTTCTGGGATATCTACTACTGCAACATCAGGTATATTATCACAAGAGGCCCCGCTGCAGTGCCTGCAGACTGATGAGCATTTTAATCCTGCCTTCCTGCAGCTGCACGCGTTCCCACAACCCTTCGTGCACCCGCAAGAAATCATCCGCAAGAGCTGTTCTGGGGCTGCATCTCTGATCATCATTTTGGGGTTAATTTCATCCCGCTAGAGTTGTTCGAGTAACGTCTAAAATATTGTAAAAAATTGAAAAGTTAAAAAGAAAAGTTAAAAAATGATAAAGGTTGAAAAGTTTAATCTCAGAAACTATTGGGTCTACAGATACAGTTCTAGTATCATATTGTAGCAAATTTAGTTTACTTTAAAAACGTCCTAAGAAAGTTTTCTCAATAACTAGTCCTTTAGGGTTATAATCAGCAAAACTTGAAAAAAAAACTTTTTTTCTATTTTTGACAAGGTTGCGTTCGGCGCTCGAGGTCAAAAACTTGGATTATTCATTAGGCCAAAATCGTTAACAAGTCTGCAAAAAATCAGAACTACCGGATTTGACGCATACTACCCCATACTTTCAGACGACAAAGTTACTGGACTACTACATTCTGAGTACATTCAGGCGGGCTGTTCGGTGGGCTGGGGTTAATTTGGGGCCAGTTGCTGGCCTTTTTGGCTCAAGGCTAGCTGCCTTAAGTCGTCTTCCGACTGTCCAGCCACTCACAGCCACTCCTCGCGTTTCTCTGAGCTCTTGTTGGACTTGAACGCCAGTGAGGGCTCAATTTCTCAGCGATGTACTGACAATGAAACGGTCATCTCTCTCTGATGTGCACCTTTTTCTTACGGAACCGCTTCTCCGATTAAAGTTACCAGTCTCTTGGTAACGACGGTAAACTCTAGAAACAGCAGACTGGCTCATGTTCAGCGCACGTGCCACTTCACGCTGACTCTGGCCTTGTCGCAATAGGGTGACCGCTTGAGCAGCTTCATCACTTGTTGTGTCCTTTTTCAGGTAGAATTCTTGTTTGTTGATAAAGGAGATGTGTATCAGTTTAAGTTTGATGGCTAACTGATAAGGATGGGCCAGGTAGATAACCTTTTATATGGGTCAGTTACCCTTAATTAGCACTATTGTTAACAAGCGTAAAAAGGGTGATTACTGATCATAACATATTGTTGGGTTGTGTGAGCAAGAAACATTACAATATTTTATATCATTTTGAAGCTAATACTAGCAGCTTTAATATTTTACTTAGAAAAAAATATTAGCGCGATCAGTTTGTTTGCCAGTGACTTGCGACTGCGGGTGTGTCGCCTGAGTCGATTTTTTTGCTCACGAGTGTATACTCTATACTTTTTTATTTATTTTTTCTTGTGTTTTGTGATTTGATTGTATTTATACCACGTCCCCTATTTTCCTTTATCTCCAACACATAATAAGTATATGTACAGTCGATATCATTGTATGCCAACACAGGATAACAGGACAAAGCACTTCCAACATACCATCGCGTTAGGCTTCCTGCTCTAGCAATAAGGGTCAGTTTGGAGAAGCTGCTGGCTTAGTTTCGGGCTGATATCGGTGTGAGAAGCAGGAGGTCGAGGCTATCTGCTGATAAGGACACACTGCCGATGAGCTCGGCCATGTCCTGGATGATATATTGGAGCCCGGCGATTAATTATTGCCTGTCACTATTGACTCCTAGGCTAGGCAGATTATATATACCTATATTCCTAGGCCTATGTATAAGTAACTTATACCTCTATGTACGTATGTACATAGTACATGTATGTAGTATGTTTGTTATACTTATACTCTTGGTATATAGGTACGAGGGCTGCTATTTATGTTTCCGGAACAGCAATTAGTTTTTTTGCGAAATAGTAGTTTGTTGTACAAGGAGCTAAAATGACCCATTACATACGAGGTAAAGCGAGGGAGTAAATAGAAACCGAGTTTTAATGGATTTTAGCGTCATGTGTTACATACACTACTACGATTGTGATAATATAAAATAAACCAATACCTACAATATGAAAAATTAATTACGGTCAATTAAAGAAAAATTCTAAAGATTTCGCACCATTTTCTTTTTTTATTTCTTCTGTAGCCGCAACGCATTGCATGCATTCTACCAAAGTGATTCGTTGATTATAGTTCCATTTTCAAAAATAAAATGTTGTTCATTTTTTATGAAACAGTAATAAATCGAGTTTTTATTCATGATTATTCTACTACTGGCTAAAGACTTTTTCATTGTCAATTGGCAGATAAAAAAAAATATAAACTTTTTCCACTAGGTGAAGAAATGCTATTTTTTCTTCGCTCTGGTACGCCACAATGACAGTCTTTTTGAGAAAGAAGAGTGAAATAGTAGATTAGTAGCCAAGGGCTGTAAGGCATCAATTGCAGCCCGAGATATTTAGGGCGAGCGCAGCGAGGGCGCCTATAGTTCGAGGGTGCCATTGATGCTTACACCCGAGCTAACTACTCTGCTTTACATCTCGATTGTGAGGTAAGTAGAAAAAAACCGGCATTACAAGAATAAAACATTTTAAGTACCTTAACAGCTAAATATATTATGTCATCAGGGGCTACATTTATAAATGTTTTCACGTCTTGCGCTGTAAAAACATTTGACTTTTGTGCCCAGCTGATTGTCTTTTTAGAAAAGATGATAATTTTGAAAAGTTCTTGATGTTGATGTCGTGTTTAGTACTCATAGTTGCTTTTAACATTGAATAAATGCAACACAAACTAGATGGCTGCAGCTTTTTTGATAGCTCACTAAAGTATGTTAAGAATAAAGTCTCAGATAAAGACTTTAGTCGTTTTTCTTTTCGCCACTTCATGAACTCGTCGTAAGTTTTCAAATATCTCTCTTTAGAACTTTCAGGCAAAATATTGTTAATTGCTGCTTCAGCTTCCATTTTCGTTGAATCGGGAGTGCAGCTTATATCTTCATCACTTGCAGAACTCATATTTTTTTCCTAATTAGCACGTAATTATTAAAAAATCCCAAAAACAAACAATATTTAAAGTAAAAGTTTTCTATTCCCGCCTTTTTTCATCTTTTTTAAATTATTTTTTTCAAAAACGAAATTGAGCTTCGCCGTTCGATATTTAAAATTGATGACTATTATACTCATACGAAGACAAGGCTGAATAGCGAAGCGACCTCTTTTGTCATTGGGCTGAATGCATGATGTCTATTGCCAGTATGATGGTTAGTGTACGCGAACTTTTTTAAAGAGTGAAGTTTTTTTTTAATTACTTACCGCCCTAGGGCTTTTCTAGCTACATTATTACCCTAGAGCGCTAATTGGTCACCTACAAGCTCCATTTGGGGGTAATAAGGACCTACTTACCGAATATGAGAGATGTAAAATATATTTTTCCATACAAGCTTTTGTGTTTAAGTACCTACGTATATACTTACCAAACAAAACCTATATACCTAGTGCATTCGTAGTTATTATTTATATACGTACACATGTTCATGCAGTCAGGTTATGACTGTTTATCACGTTGATTCATCAATGTCTGGTGTAATAGAGTATTAAATTTTTAGCTTTTGACTATCATAAACTCATTTACAATGCAACAACGGTTTAAATGAGATTTATCGCACACATAATTGAAGCTAATAAATCATTATAAAGGTTAAATTATTATGGATCCGTGTCATCTAACAATTATAGTTTTTATGTCGAAATATTTAACTAATGTCTATAAATCATTAAAAAACTATTTCAGTGAAGGTTTAACCAGTTAGATCAGGGGTTCCCAAAGTGGGCGATAACGCCCCCTTGTGGGCGCTGCAGGCCTAAAGGGGGGCGGTAAGAGATCCGGAAAAAAGATGGGGCGACAAATCAGACACACTTACGCATTTTAATAGTTATTTATTAGTATTCCTAGATAGGTCATTTTTGTAGATAATAGACCGCAGGCAATCATGTTTTAACAAGTTTTTGTTAAATAACCCGATTTGTGTATGGTTAATCTCCGCTAATATAGCTCACAATAATTAATTTAATTTGAAATTATAGTGGTTTTTAAGTAGGTGAAAAAATGGGGGCGCTAAAAAATAATTAGAGGGCGCTAAAAATAATTTATTCTCAAAGTGGGCAGTAGACAAAATAAGTTTGGGAAACCCTGAGTTAAATAAAAGCAGGAGGGCGGTGGAGTACATCAGGAAGAAAGCCGGAGTGGGTTTGAGGGTCATGAAGTTGGACTCTCGTCATAATGTGAGCTTTAGCTCATTTATGGTGAGGGTCCCTACGGAAAATTTAAAATTCAGTTGCAAGATTCCACCCGGACATACATTGCCAATAGCTTGTAAAAATAATTGATGCATTTGTTAATATATTCTATGTAAACTACTTATATATGTGAAAATCACACATCATGTATTTCCGTTACTGTTTTGCGTGAATCTGCGCGACCGACTCGTAGATCTTTTTCGACACCTTTGCGCTATTTGTGGCTAATGTACGGCCGTGGTGTGTCCGGCCCAAGAATAGACCCCGCCATCTCCTCCCGTGGATGTCGTAAAAGCCGACTTTGGGATTACCCGGACTTGTTTGTAAGATTCGTTGGTATAAGATTTGTCCTGGCTGCTAGCTTATTTATGGAATGTGATAATACTGGAAGAAAGCGTTAGTTAAGTCAGTCGTGGGAAGCAATGGCGGCGATGATCTCACCACTTGTCACGTCTATTTCCCACGATGAGTGCAACCCACGTGAAAAGAGGCCCATTTGAGGCTCTGCCTACCCCTTCGGGGAAAAAGGCGTGTGTCTATGTATGTATGTATGTATGTACGGCTTGACCCATAAAGTTGCAAGTTATCAGTTAATCTACCATAGCTGTAGCCGAAGGTACGCAGCGTTATGCGTAGTATGCATGCTGCACTTCCTTGCATAATCGGTTACCTAATGAGATGTTACGCAAAAACTTATTTTTTTCAACCTAAGCGACTGTGAATAAGGTTCGCAAATTTGCAGTATATTAAAGGTTATTTACATAGAATCTTTGATGTCGAAAATATTGTTTTCCAAGATATAATTTATTCAGTTTGTCCAATCAATGGAGAGCTATCATCATAGATGACAAAATAGTAGACGGTGAGCACGAATATCTAGGAAACTACTCACTCTTGGCCTTGAAGAAACCCAGATAGTCGATTACATTTCGGGGAATGCTCGATCTGATCCCACCATCTCCTTTTCATTATAGGACGAGCAGACGCACGGCTCGGTACCACCCTTACCTCATTAGTATACCCTCTATTCGTACTAAACGTTTCAGTTCTACCTTTATAATGCAAAACTGCTAAGGAGTGGAATAAACTACCGTCGACTATGTCTTTCCTGAAAACTATAATCTGGGTCTCTTCAAGGCTAGAGTGAATAGGTGCCTTCTAGACCTTTGTGCTCCATCTTCGGCCACATCGTCACTTACCAACAGGTGAGATCGTGGTCAAACAAAGGTCTATCAATGTTCAAAAGAAGATAGTTACGGAAAAAGCTAATGACGGCATCAGTAGGGGAAGCACGAACAACTTGTGAAAAAGTATTCGTAAGCATTTTGTATGAGATTTGATCCAGCGCCCCTACAGGACGTAAATCGAATTAAATTTGGGAGCACGAACGGTTTGGCATACAATACTGTATCCAGCCCTGTTTACGCTGAATGACGTCACCCTCGCAATCCTCTGGTACTGTCGGTAGTCGATTTGTAATACCAACTATCGTTAACCTGCGTAAACGTATGGTAAAAACACGATACCTATACCAGACGATTACTTGAAATGTTCCTCTTCCCCCACTGTAGAGTTTCAACCAATTTTTTTTTAATGACGGGCGAAGCATGTGGCTCACCTGATGTTAAGCTGTAACCTCTGCCTTTAACAATACATTATCACATAGGTCACGTCCACCTAGGATGCGCCCTATGAGGCATTGCACTGCGCCCTGAGACATAAAGATGAAAAGTCTCATGTGCCTGTAATTTCACCGGCACCCATACCCTTCAAACCGGAACACAGCAATGCGAGCACTACTGCTTTGCGGCAGAATTAGGTGTGGTGGTAGTACTTCCCCGGAAGAATTCTTCCACAAAAAAGCTCTACTACTACTAAAACTAAATTGACATAAAGTGAACGTATATTTTGATGAGGCAAATTACATCACGCGCGGAACCCGGATTCATTCTAAACAGCACAGACAGTCCTACTTGTTAGATATAATATGTCTAAAATATGCACACCCACAATAGCACAGCATAATAGTTTCGTAAGTAATAAACTCTACGACAGAATAGCGTCCACTTTTACTTTCGTTGCAACCGCAGAATAGGTATATAATAGTACTCGCTTCCCGCATAAAGAGGAGTGATGACTCAATATTTATCTCTTTTACTCGTACGCTGAGGGCTATACGGCTATCCTTTTCCGCCTTCCCTGTAGTATCATCTGGGCTATACCAGTTTTGTTCGCGCTTAGTCATCTCAGGTCAGAGATAGTGGTTTAAAATGTCATTTATTGCTCATCTACATCTAGTTCTATTCATAAGTAACCTATACACGTAATATACAGGGCGTCCCAAGACTATGCGACATGAAGGGATTAAATAAATATAAATAAGGGCCTTAAATATTATACATTTATTTACAGAAAGAATAATACAACTAATACAAGGTATGTACAAAATACAATGAAACAGTTGTGCTACCTGAAAACGCTGCTAGCGATCTAAAGGTAGCTCAAATATTATATATATAAATGAAATATATATTATATAATTAAATATATTACCTTAAATATTGTACATAGAATATTTTGCTGAAAGAAGACTTTATTTTATTTTGTTGTTTTTATTATTATTATTATAATTTATTTATTCAGACAACATGATCCAATTTACACTATCATTAAAATTCTAATTAATTAATATTAAACAATACTTAAAACTAAATACCCACATACATACATATATATTAATTATTATCATTATATTATTATTATCTCACTTATTTATTCTAAATGTCGTAAAAAAAAATATATTTTTCACTATAAAGGAATACTATCTACAAAAAATAAATAGTATAAAAAACATTATAGTAAAAAATCTAAATCTAAACGGGGAACCACCGACCGCGGAGCGAGGCCCAAACGGTCGGGGGCTAGGGCTGCAGAGAGAGGAACCTCCTGACTATGCATGCCGAGTCCAGGAGTACCGCCTTCTGGATCTGACCCTTGATCCAACTATTTAGCGAGAGCTTCTTAAGATATTGGTCGAAGCTCTTCGCTATATTATTATTATTATTATATGATATATTATATTCTACAATACTAATACAATAATAATATTAATACAATATACCTGCTCAGAGTTCGGGTTTATAAGCGCTGACACCCAGACAGGGCCCAGGGTAGGGCCAGGGCTGTTATAAGATACTACGTTAAGAGGTTTTATTTTTAATCCAATATTTTGATTGGCATCACAAAAATACGGGTTTTTTTTTTACATTTAAGTCGGCTCCATTCTCAGACAAAGCAAGTAATTTTTAGAAAATCTTTGAATGGAGTATTACTAAGTTTTAAAAATAAAATAAAGTCTTCTTTCAGCAAAATATGATATCTGCATCTACACTTCAACACTAATAAAGAGGAAAGATTTGTATTTTTGTGTGTGTGTATGTTTGTAAGGAAGAAACTCATAAACTACTGTGTCGATTTCAAAAATTCTTTCACTATTGGAAAGCTTTATTCACCCTGAGTGACATAGGCTACCAGGGATGGGAATAGGAAGGGGGGGGGGGGGGGGGGGGCTGTTTTTCATCCTGAAACTACCCGTGCGAAACCGGGACGATTCGCTAGTCTACAATATTTAAGTTACTTTCCCTTTATGTCGCATAGTCTTGTGACGCCCTGTATGTTTACGAAATCTAATAGATATTCTGATGCAAGAATTTCGCCTTGACTGAAATACCTCATACCATGAGTTGAGTTACACCGATGGATGTTAAGGGCCGTTTTGCAAGCGATGGATATATTTGTCATTATTAATGCTAATGAATGGAAAATTATTATATTATTTTGTGTAACATCAATTTATGATCATTTATTTATTAGACTAGAGATAATTAAAAAGATGATGGATGTGTTATGAAATAATAACGTACCTATAATCTTGAGCTACATCGGTTTCGTAAAACTATTTACGTCATGTTTTTGTGATGATCCATTTTTTATACTTTAGTAATAATAAACTTCATAATTAGACAAAACTGTGTCTGAAATCCATCATCATCTAAATCTTCTAGACCTTTGTGCTCCTTCTTAGGCCACATCGTCACTTACCAACAGGTGAGATCGTGGTCAAACAAAGGTCTGCCAAAGTTAAAAAAAAAACATCATCCACAGCCTGACTTCACCCACTGCTGAGTATAGGCCTCTCTTTGTCTGTGCCATTCCTCACGGTCCCATGCCAGTCTCATCCAGGCTCGGCCGTGACGCATGCGATATCGTCTGCCCATCTCGCTGCTGGACTACCAACGTTTCTATACCCAGTTCTTGGGCGCCATTCAGTTAGCGTCTTTTTTATTTATTTTATACTACTTGACGGGTCAAGCAGATGGCCCACCTAATGTTGAGTGGTACCCTCTGCCTATGAACAGTGCATTACCCCATAGATCACGTCCACCTAGGACGCACCCTATGTGGCATTGCACTGCGCCCGCCACCCTGAGACATAAAGATGAAAAGTCTCATGTTCCTGTAATTTCAACGGCACCGAACACAGCAATGCGAGCACTACTGCTTTGAGGCAGAAATAGGTATGGTGGTAGTACTTCCCCGGACGAACTCTTTCACAAAAAAGCTCTACTACTACTCAACTTAGCCTTTCTCCACCTATCGTCACCTCGTCTTACTAGGTGTCCTGCCCAACTCCATTTTAAAGCCTGAAAACCATCAATCCTTGGTTATTAGGAACCATCCATCATCGTCATTAGCAGCCATTCGACGTCCACAGCTGGACGAAGCCTCCCCCATATAATACAAAGGGGGGATTTGCCATAACCACTACGCTTGGCAGGCGGATTGGCAGGCATTATTGATATTTTTAAATACAAGCTTTTATAAAATTAGTGATCGTAACCGTGTGCTGATCAAAATGAACCTAAACACGGCCAGTCTACTATTATCCATCGAGGAGTTCCGTTGTCCACCTTCCGTCTCCATCATCAGATTAGCTCACTGTTACCATCATATTGTATTGTAATTGGAACTTGACAGGTATGCCAAATTTCATCTCAATCGGTTGAGGATATTAACTGCTTTAAAATTCAGTTGCAAGATTCCACCCGGATACCACCCAGACAAACATACATACTTACATTGCAAGTTATATAAAAGCCTGTAACAAAAGCCAGAAGATTTTTGTTATCGCTTCAAAGTTCTGACAACTCCGTAGGTATTATAATTATATATAGTGAAACACTTATTAATTTCGTCATACTCATATCTCGTGGCTTGTGTTGATAAAGACAGACCCACCCACATTGACCTACCACGACGATTCTTTCAATTAACTAACTAATAAATCAAAACGTATTGTAAACATGAACGCTGGTTCGACAAGTAATTTTTTGTATAAATTCGTAGAACAATATCTTATGTGCCAATAATCACGTCACAGATAAAAAAACACCATTTCAAAAAGACACGCAATACCTAATTTCACTAAACCATACATTTGCTATTTATCCAAGTTACACCGGTTAAAATGCCACTAAAATTACAAGAAACAAATCGAAAAAAATAAATAAAAAATATACGAAGTTTCTTTTAAAAATGGCAGATTTAATCCCCCTAAAATGCTATTAAAATTACACGAAATAACTCGAAAAATAAAGAAAAAAAAATTACGACGTTTCTTTTAAAAATGGCAGATTTAATCCCCCTAAAATGATACTTAAATTACACGAAATAACTCGAAAAAACACATTATAATGTAATTAAATAACAAGTCATTAATTTTGTAAGAATTAAATAAAACCTCAACGCAATTAAACGGTTGAACCGATTTTGATCAAACATATCTAAGAACACTACAGACAAATTCACCTTTCAAACAAAACAAAAATTGCAATCGGTTCATCCGTTCGGGAGCTAAACTGCCACAGACAGACACACACACAGACACGCACACAGATACACACACACAGACACGTTAAACTTACAACACCCCGTCGTTTTTGCATCGGGGGTTAAAAATTACGATGTTTCTTTCAAAAATGGCAGATTTAAATCTACATCTATTTGTACATCTACACTAATATTATAAAGAGGAAAGATTTGTACCTATTTTGTATGTTTGTATGTTTGCAATGAATAGGCTCAAAAAGTACTGGGCCGATTTAAAAAATTCTTTCACCAATACAATGCTACATTCTTCCAATTTGACATAGGCTACATTTCATTTTGAAAAAAATTAGGGATCCTTGGTAAAATTTGTACTATATAAAAATAAGTCCTGACGCTATAACTCCAGAACGAACGAACCGATTTGGCTGAAAATTGGTGGTGAGGTAGCTTAGAACCAGGAGATTGTCTTAAGGGGGGAGGGGGGGGGGGGGGGGGGGGTTCACCGGGTGCTACCCGTGCGAAGCCGGGGCGAGTCGCTAGTCCGAGATAAAACATAAAACCCAGTCAAATCTGAATATGAAAATTGACTGCGACGTATGTAAATGGCAGTTGATCTATATTTACGGTCTGTGGTATTATTCAGCGACAGCAATCGTACACTACTCTAAATTTTAGATTAGTAACGGGCGTGTTACATTAATTTCAATAATTTCAGCTGTAAATATATGAATAATTGGAAAGAGGGCATTCATATTCTTATCCTTTCTCACCAGCTTCAAAAACATCCCGACTTCATCAACTAACGGTCCTGGAAATAACATTAGGGTTCCGTAGTCAAAGACAAGGAACCCTTCTGGATTTGTCATGCCTGTCTGTCTGTCGGTCTGTCCGTGTATGTCACAGCCGCTATTTTCTGAAACTATAAAGCTATGCTGTTGAAACTTGGTAAGTAGATGTGTTCTGTGAACCGCATTAAGATATTCACACAAATATAGAAAAAAACAATAAATTTTTGGGGTTCCCCATACTTGGAACTGAAAATCAAAAAAAGAAAGCATCGAACCCCTACGTGGATAGGTCTTCAAAAATTATATTGAGGTTTCTAATATTATTTTTTCTAAACTTAATAGTTTGCGCGAGAGACACTTGCAAAGTGGTAAAATGTGTGTCCCCCCCCCCCCCCATAACTTCTAAAATAAGAGAATGTAAACTTCCAACAAAAATTGGTTTGAACGAGATCTAATAAGTTTTTTTTTAATACGTCATAAATCGTCGACCATTTAAGAACATTTATATTATGTTACTTGCTGCTACGGAACCCTTCATGGGCGAGTCCAACTCGCACTTGGCTGTTGTTTTTTTTTTTTTACAATAATAATACTTGTAGTCCAGTCAGTTTTTCGGAAAAATTGCCTATTTTCGAAGAACTGTATATTGGGAAACAGTGGCTGTATAGAGCTTGTCGTAGTCTCAAATTGTAACAAAAGTCTACTTCCAAAGTATGCATCTAAGCCAAACCTAAGTCAGTAAGTCTGTGAGTCAACTTGGAAGAATCGGCGTTTATTATGTATGTATGTAGCTTACTATACCGGTAAGGTCCTTCCTTCACTAAGATATTATAGTACAAAATCTGAAAAAAAAAAATGTTTTTTTGGGCACACCGCAGCTCGCACAGCTTTTTGAAAATTGCAAATCTGATTTTTTTATATTAGTTAAAGTTCCAGCAACATATAAAAAAAATCAGCGTGACCCGAACTTTTGCAAGCACGGATGTACATCTTGACTGGACTATCTTCGTCTTATCTTAAGTAATGGCTTCTGTGCATTTTGCAGTAATTTAGCCAATGTCAAGTGCTTTATTGAATTGCTCCCAGGAACTGCACGATCTGATCCCACCATCTCCTTTTCATCATAGGACGAGCAGGCGTACGGCTCAGTACCATCCTTACCTCATTGGTATACCTTCTATTCGCACAAAACGTTTCGGTTCTACCTCTGAAAACTATAATCTGGGTCTCTTCAAGTCTAGAGTGAATAGGTGCCTTCTAGACCTTTGTGCCCCATCTTCGGCCACATCGTCACTTACCAACAGGTGAGATCGTGGTTAAACAAAGGTCTACCAATGTTAAAAAAAAAATAAAAAAATACCTATAGTCACTAGATTGGGTTCGAGATGTTTTTATTCTGGATGTCAAAGTCACATCGGGTACCGGATTTTCCTTTAACGATAACGAATACTGACCTAATTACCTAATTAACATTATTAGGTACCTAGTAATTTTAAGGAACAATTTTTTAATTAAATTATTCTCCATTTTTTATTACTTCACTATGAAATGAATCGAGTTTCATATAAGGCAAGCGTTATCTTAAAGTGAAGTCGTTATGTTTTCTGAACTGGATTGGATTAAACTCCAGTCGTGCGTCGGAGCTGACAAACACCATATTTATCGTAACTTATAATATAAGTAATTCTTATCGTTATGTTTAGCGGAAACACGATTCCTTATAATCTCGATAGAAAACACATTTCAAAGTTGTCTCGTAATGTATAAAATTTAATGAATACAGTATATAATGACTTGCGACTGCATGGTAAATATAACTAGGCATATATAACGTTTTTTAAAGTATTTGTTTCCGCTGTAAGAAATAAATAAGTTTTTATATTTTTGTATACACGCTTTTATAAAATTTGTGATCGTAACCGTGTGCTGATCAAAATGAGCCTAAACACGGTCAATTTACTATTATCCATCGAGGAGTTCCGTTGTCCACCTTCCGTCTCCATCATCAGATCAGCTCGCTGTCACCATAATATTGCATTGTCATCGGAACTTGACAGGTATGCAAAATATCATCTCAATCGGTTGAGGATAACTGCTTTAAAATTCAGTTACAAGATTCCACCCGGACAAACATTGCATAAAGCTTGTAAAAACACATTTATTTACAGAAAGAATAGTACAACTAACACAAGGTATGTAAAAAATACATATGAAACAGTTGTGCTATCTGAAGACCGCTGCTAACGATCTAAAGGTAGCTCAACTGATCCAAATCACTACCAGGCGGAAGCGCCCCTAAGAAAAAAACACTAAAATTGTAACAGTTTATCATATCTTATACCTAACTTCTGTAATGTCTATATCCACCAGGATCTACGATCTACCCACTTCACAACTTAAGCTTGTCGTAATTTGCGTGTCCGAGCTTTGTAACACGAATAATTTGTAACGTTGCGCAAGAGTTGCTCAGCTGCGTACTTTAGTAACTTGATCTACAACTGAGCAGTCAGCAGCATAATATAAACGACAATGTTGTTAAACACTGGTACAGTAGACAAGAGTACTAACTATTGCTCTATTGCAGCCTGCCAGCCCCGGATCTAGGGGGGGGGGGGGGGGGGGGGGGGCAAGGTTTAGGGCGCGGCAAATTCACACCTTACAGATGAATGAACAACTCATCAGAATCGAAAAAAACAGTAACAATATCAACTAAGTATCAAAAACATGTGTGCGAGCTAAAAAACAGAGCTCCTCGTGCTTAAAAACAGAATTTTTCGCGGCTCGCTCCGCTCGCCGTTATATGCGTTACAATCCTGTCGATCTCCTATAGGTTACATTTCGGGGAATACTCCCAGGAACTTCAATCTGATCCCACCATCTCCTTTTCATCATAGGACGAACAGGCGCACAGCTCAGTACCATCCTTACCTCATTAGCATACCCTCTATTTGTACTAAACGTTTCAGTTCTACCTTTATAATGCGAACTGCTAAGGAGTGGAATACACTACCGTCATCTGTCTTTCCTTAAAACTATAATGTGGGTCTCTTTAAGGCTAGAGTGAATAGGTGCCTTTGTGTTCCATCTTCGGCCACATCGTCACTTATCAGCAGTTGAGATCGTGGTAAAAAAAAAATATCAAAGTAAAAAAAAAAAACTAGTAATCGATATCTTTATTACTGCACTGTCCTCGAACTAAAAAACAGAATTTTTCGCGGCTCACTCCGCTCGCCGTTATATGTTCTAGTCATGACTGTCTTTATTACTGCACTCTCCTCAACCTACAAAAAAATAAGAAGGCAAGACGGCATTTTTAGTTTTTGCCCCGCTTAAAAATATTTGAAGATCCGGGGCTGGGAGCTCGTAATAAGTTGTTATTGTTTTAAAACGCAAATTCCTTGCTTGTTTTGCTTTTCCATGGGCAAATCATTCTCGCTAGTCGCTAGCTTCAGAAGTATTCTTTTTATTTCGCGTGTCGATGTCTCTCTCAAAGCTTTTTACAACCTTTTTTTATTAACTTGTAAAATAGTAAAATCACTAATAGTAAAATCACGATTGAGAGAATGAGAGTAAATTCTTTAATACGTGATTGTAGTAGTAGAGCTTTTTTGTGAAAGAGTTCGTCCGGGGAAGTACTACCACCGTACCTATTTCTGCCGCAAAGCAGTAGTGCTCGCATTGCTGTGTTCCGGTTTGAAGGTGCTGGTGAAATTACAGGCACATGAGACTTTTCATCTTTATGTCTCAGGGTGGCGGGCGCAGGGCAATGCGACATAGGTTGCGTCCTAGGTGGACGTGACCTATGAGGTAATGCACTGTTCATAGGCAGAGGTTACCGCTTAACATCAGGTGGGCCATCTGCTTGTTCCGTCATTCCGTAGTATAAAAAAATTGTGCGACAAATATCAATCTCACACTGGAGCTCTTGCTGAGGGGGGGGGCTGAAATACAGTCTCTAGTCTCTATACTAACGCACACAAACAACACTGATACAGTAACATTGATAGTTCTTTTGCAGAAACGCTAACACTTGCAATGTATGTCCGGGTGGAATCTTGCAACTGAATTTTCAAGCAGTAATTGAGCTGAAGTTTAGCATACCTGTCAATTTTCGATGAAAATTCAATATTATGGTGACAGCGAGCTGATCTGATGATGGAGACGGAAGGTGGACAACGGAAATCTTCGAAGGATACAAGTAGACTGGCCGTGTTTAGTCTCATTTTGATCAGCACACAGTTACGATCACTAATTTTATAAAAGCTTGTATTGAAAAATACATTTTTCACAAAATGCTTTTTTAACCTACAGGTTGCCACACCCACGGCATTGACGGGACAGGTCAATCGTGCAGGAGTCAGGGCAGGATGGACATACAAGGGCGTGCGGCAGGTTTGGAATTGGGCACCACATCTGCATTGCGTCGCGGAGACTAAAGATGTTTAAAACGTTGATGATAAATGTAAATGAAGATGTTCCTGTTGGTAAAATCCTCGACCAAAGTAATTTACTTTGGTCGAAGGGTAAAAGCATGACTATGATGACTCTGAAAATTTCCACTGCTGGACATAATTTCCAGTGCTGGACATAATTTCCACTGCTAGACATAATTTCCACTGCTGGACATAATTTCCAGTGCTGGACATAATTTCCACTGCAGCACATAATTTCCACTGCTGGACATAATTTCCACTGCTGGACATAATTTCCACTGCTGGACATAATTTCCACTGCAGGACATAATTTCCACTGCTGGACATAATTTAAAACTGCTGGACATAATTTCCACTGCTGGACATAATTTCCCCTGCTGGACATAATTTCCACTGCTGGACATAATTTCCACTGCTGGACATAATTTCCAGTGCTGGACATAATTTCCACTGCTGGACATAATTTCCACTGCTGGACATAATTTCCACTGCTGGACATAATTTCCACTGCTGGACATAATTTCCACTGCTGGACATAATTTCCACTGCTGGACATAATTTCCACTGCTGGACATAATTTCCACTGCTGGACATAATTTCCACAGCTGGACATAATTTCAAATAATTTCAGATTGTTTATTTCAGATTTCACACATTAAAAAAATCAATACCAGTACCACTAAAAATACTAATACCAATTAAATCTTACAATTTATGTTAGTAAGTATACAAAATTACAATTATTAATTTAAGCATTAGATTATTTCAAATTCAGTCATCATAAAAAGACAAGATGTTTATGAGTCAAGTAGGTACTTATTGAGTCACAACTCAGAAGCTGGGCGACTGGCTGGTGTTTTGAAACACAGTGTGCTATGATGCCGGAATTAAAATTGAAATGGTCTGCCACAACGGCCAGCATGCTGTTAGCACTGTCACATAACATAATATAAGCCTCTCCCAGAGACTGCTACAACGAATGAAGAAGAAAAAAGAAAGAAATAATATATATTTAAATAAATATATATTATTTCTTTCTTTTTTCTTCTTCTTAGTTTAATACGTGTTTCTGTGTAGCTCATGTATACATTTGTATACATGAGCTACACAGAAACACGTATTAAACTAAGAAGAAACAGATATGAAGGTACGAGATATGAATTGTCTTAAACCGCCTTCATCCGACTTCCTGCGGACATACAAATGTCGTCGGACATCGAGAAGTGGCCTTCGTCATCCGGTTTTTGGTCGCCACTCGCAATTCAGCTTGCTAACTTGGATGTTTTTTTTTTTTTTGTATACAACTGAATGACGGAACAAGCCGATGGCCCACCTGATGTTAAGCGGTAACCTCTGCCTATGAACGTCCACCTAGGACGCGCTCTATATCGCATTGCACTGCGCACGCCACCCTGAGACATAAGGATGAAAAAGGATGAAAAGTCTCATGTGCCTGTAATTTCACCGGCACCCTTACCCTTCAAACCGGAACACAGCAACGCGAGCACTACTGCTTTGCGGCAGAAATAGGTATGGTGGTAGTACTTCCCCGGACGAACTCTTTCACAAAAAAGCTCTACTACTACTAAATCGGTTAAATGCTAAGTCGGTTATCTTCATTCTTCCGCGTTTTAAATTCTATCACTTATTGAAACTACGACCCAAGCTCTTTGCGCACGCTACGCTACTTTGAGGCTACTAGTTAGCAATCATAACTAACGAACTACCAGATAAATAGCAAGGAATGAGACTTAGATCCAGAGTCTCAAGCACCGCCGTAAGGTCATGTGCCTTTCGATCTTCTATAGGTAACATTTCGGGGAATGCTCCCAGGAACTGCACGATCTGATCCCACCATCTTCTTTTCATCATAGGACGAGCAGGCGCACGGCTCGGTACCATTCTTACCTCATCAGTATACCCTCTATTTGAACTAAAACGATTGTTTTTTTTTTGTTTTTTTTTATACTACTTGAATGACGGAACAAGCAGATGGCCCACCTGATGTTAAGCGGTAACCTCTGCCTATGAACAGTGCATTACCTCATAGTTCACGTCCACCTAGGACGCACAAGCTTTTTTGTGAAAGAAAAACCACGCTTTTTTGTGAAAGAGTTCCTACGGGGAAGTACTACCACCATACCTATTTCTGCCGCAAAGCAGCAGTGCTCGCATTGCTGTGTTCCGGTTTGAAGGGTAAGGGTGCCGGTGAAATTACAGATACATGAGACTTTTCATCTTTATGTCTCAGGGTGGCGGGCGCAGTGCAATGCCACATAGGGCGCGTCCTAGGTGGACGTGACCTATGTGATAATGCACTGTTCATAGGCAGAGGGTACATCTTAACATCAGGTGGGCCATCTGCTTGATCCGTCAATCCAAGTAGTATAACTACTTGTACTACTACAAGTAGTACAAGTAGTTAACTACTTGTACTACTTGTAGTAGTTGGGTGGGATATTTGTTCAGGATGTTCTGGGTATTTTCTATATACAGGTTGTCCGTCGACATGAAGGTAAAGTACCTTAAATATTGTAGATAGGATATTTTGCTGAAAAGAGACTTTATTTTATTTTTAAAACTTAGTAATACTGCAATCAAAGATTTTCTAAAATATTACATGATTCGTTTGGGAACCGAGCCGACTTAAAATTAAAATGATTAATTTTACAGCATTCCTATGTATCATAAAAATATGTGGTGTTTTTTTTTCACATTTAAGTCGGTTCGATTCCAAGACGAAGCAAGTATTTTTTAGAAAATCTTCGAATGCAGTATAATATACTTTTAAAAATAAAATATAGTCTCCGTTCCGCCAAATATCCTATCTACAATAGGTATATAAGGTACTTTCCCTTCATGTAGCATAGAGACGCCCTGTATAATAAAAAATATCTATGTAATGTATTGTATTAAGTATATCAGTTGTCTAGTACCCATAACACAAGCTCTGCTTAGCTTGGGGCTAGATAATGTTCTGTGAACTTTCACTTTCCAGCATTATTTATTATTATTTTTCCGCTGGAACGGAATTTTTTGGTTACATTTAAATTTAATGTTATCCATAAAGTGTGGTTTACACTTGAAAAATAATAAACAATTTATTTTATTTTATTTATTATAAAAAAAAAACAGCCCATCCGACTGGCTGTACTACATAGTCTGGTTCAACTGTGTGACTGTACTCGGCTTGTACATTAGCAACCAGAGCGCACTGAAGGTCAATTGCTCGACCATCACTTCCTAGTTGGCAACGCTTGAGCAATGCCTCTTACTCGAATTAGGCTTCTGTTGTAACACGCACTTGCAATCTTTGGATTGATGAATCGGCAGTGCGGTTACTGGTTAGATAGTCGAAAGCTTTTTTTTTTTTTTTTTTATACTACCATGGTAGCAAACAAGCTTACGGCCCACCTGTTGGTAAGCGGTTACCGTAGCCTATGAACGCCTGCAATACCAGAGGCACCACACGCAAGTTGCCGACCTTTTTTGTTGCCCTTTTTTTTATCAGGGCGTATTTTGTTTGAGGTTACGGGTTCGATTCCCGCCTCGGAATAAATATTTGTACGATCTGCGGATATTTGTTCAGGGTGTTCTGGGTATGTTCTATGTATAATAAAAAAATATCTATCTATGTAATATATTGTGTTCTTTGATAATTTATAGATTACAAGCAGCGCCTCGCGGTTTCACCCGCGTAAGTTTTGATCCCGTGGGAATATCGGGATAAATAAATAAATAAATAAATAATGCTGAACAGTTCACACAACATTGTCTAGCCCCAAGCTAAGCAGAGCTTGTGTTATGGGTACTAGACAACTGATATACTTAATACAATATATTACATAGATAGATATTTTCTATTATATATAGAAAATACCCAGAACACCCGGAACAAATATCTGCAGATCGCACAAATATTTGTTCCGAGGCGGGAATCGAACCCGCAACCTCCTGCGTCGCAGGCGAACGTTCGCCCGCCGCGCCATAAAAATGTGCCTATGTGTTATTCCGGGAGACCAGTTATCTTCATTCCAAATTTCATGCAAATCTGTCCAGCCATTTCAGCGTGAAGAAGTAACAAACACACTACACATACATACACAAACTTTCGCCTTTATAATATTATATATAGTGTGATATTAGTAGGATACGATTAGTGGCAGAATACGCATCATAGCTGTAAATACACCTGCTAACAACATCCTACTCATATATAGTGCGTGATAAAGCACTCTATTACAGTTAATTATAAAAATATATGTTTTCCTTGTCCCTAATGCTTATAATAACTATACTAGAGGAGATGCCAAAGATGCTGTTTCCTTATTGCGCCGTAATTGTATAAACGCAGTAGTAGTAGAGCTTTTTTGTGAGAGTTCGTCCGGGGAAGTACTACCACCGTACCTATTTCTGCCGCAAAGCAGTAGTGCTTGCATTGCTGTGTTCCGGTTTGAAGGGTAAGGGTGCCGGTGAAATTACAGGCACATGAGACTTTTCATCTTTATGTCTCATGGTGGCGGGCGCAGTGTAATGCCACATAGGGCGCGTCCTAGGTGGACGTGACCTATGAGGTAATGCACTGTTCATAGGCAGAGGTTACCGCTTAACATCAGGTGGGCCATCACCTTGTTCCGTCTTTCAAGTAGCATAAAAAAAAAAAAAAAAAGATGCCAATGATGCTGTTTCCTTATGGCGCTGTAATTGTACAATCGCAGTACAAACAGTACGTTATGAACATGTAACTTGGACACGAACGTGTTTAAGGTGAATGCTCACGTTTGCGGCGCGAGATTCAATTTTTGTAGTGTTTTTTGCCCATTACAGCTCATCAACCCTTCTTCAGATAGCGAAAGTTGAGTTCGCGATAACTAGGAGACTTAACACACATGTTTTAATTGATGGTATCTAATAAATATCATCAATTTAGCTACAATACCACTAATCAAAAAAAAAACACTGTAAAAATGTGTTTAGGGGTATCATAGCTAAACTAATGATATTTATGAGATACTATCAATTAAAACATGTGTGTTAAGCCTCCTAGTTCTCGCGAGCTCAACTTTCGCTAACTGAAGAAGTGTTGATGAGCTGTAATGGGCAAAAAGCACCAAAAAATTAGAATTTCGCGTCGCAAGCGTGTGCATCCACCTTAATAAATATTATATGAAAAAACTAAGACGTAATACTTATGTAGATTATGTTTTTTTGTCTTGCCTATTTAAATGTAGACTAGTTCAACAAAAGCTTTTGTAGGTACTTATTGAGGCATAAACCTTTGCCGTATCATTTTATTATTCTGCGGCGATACCAAAATCAAAGGTTGTTTACGATCCCGGAACAATGGCAGCCAATATACAAACGTACCTACTTTATGTATATATTTATTTACACTGAGCATCCTTTATGAGTTTACTAGCAACTTGTCCCGGCTTCGCACGGGTAGTGTTTATTTATTATTATTATTTATTTATTTATTAAGAAATAAGTACAACACCAAGACTGTCCAAACACCTATTTAGGTCTATTTTTTATTTATCCTCTAACTGTCCAATTTCCTAAATTTATTTATCCTCTAACTGTCCAACATCCTAAATAGGACGATTTTGGCATACGATTAGCTTGGCTGGACAGTTAACGGGTTCGGCCCGGGTCCGGGCAGACATTCTAGACGATAACAGAAATCCAAAGCGATGTTGCATGCACACAATTATATAAAAATAAAAAACAACCAAACATAGAATAAGTAGGTTATACCTACTGAGGATAGACATACAATAATACTATCACTACCTACTTACACTCAGTATTCTTTACAACAAACTGTGCTATCTCCATGAGTTTCGGCAGGTTATGACCAAAAATAACAACATTGTTCTCTGAGAAAACATAGTATAAGTAATTTAGTAGTAGTAGAGCTCTTTTGTGAAAGAGTTCGTCCAGGGATGTACTACCCATAATTTCTGCCGCAAAGCGTAGTGCTCGCATTGCTGTGCTCCGGTTTGAAGGGTAAAGGTGCCGGTGAAATAACAGGCACATGAGACTTTTCATCTTTATGTCTCAGGGTGGCGGGCGCAGTGCAATGCCACATAGGGTGCGTCCTAGGTGGACGTGACCTATGAGGTAATGCACTGTTCATAGGCAGAGGGTACCACTTAGCATCAGGTGGGCCATCTGCTTGATCCGTCATTCCAAGTAGTATAATAAAAAAAAAAAGTGTTGGGTTCCCTCTCCCTCCCCCCCCTCTAACCCTCCCCCCCTCCCCCCCCCCCCCCCCCCCCCCCCGCCATCTATCTCCACACCAGATACAAAAACCTGCTAAAACTATCACTGGGTCCATAAATTTTATTGAATTGATCATTATACAAAATTTAATGGAATTATATGAGATAATATCCGAAAATAGATAGATATATCCGAGATATAGTTTCTCTGAAAGATAAAATCCGAAATGAGATTATCCGAAAGAGAAGTAAAGTCATTGATATAGCCCACCGGATTAGCAAGCTGAAGTGGCAATGGGCTGGTCATATATGCCGAAGAACCGTTGGGGTAAGCGAGTTCTTGAATGGAGACCGCGTCTTGGCAAACGTAGCGTGGGGCGCCCTCTGGCTAGGTGAAGCGATGACCTACGAAAGGCGACGGCAGAAAGTGGATGAGAAGAGCCGAACACCGGGCTCAGTGGCGCGTATTGGGAGAGGCCTATGTCCAGCAGTGGACTAGTGTGGGCTGATGATGAATATCCGAAAAAGGAGCACACCCTGTTTGCTAACAAAGTTATTTTGGGACAAAATGTCAGTAGCCAAAGTTACTTTGTGGCCCAATAGTGGAAGGTAATCAAGTCAGCGTTTTGTGTATACAGCCCGCACCTTTTGTTCGCGACTGTTTATCATGAATAATTGCATTAACACAAAATAAGAGACTCAAAGTGAATAAATAAATTTACATAAACTCAGAAATGAAACGCTCGTGTATTTATTGTGGAGTATAACGGCTGGCATTGGGTGCCATGTTGTCCAATACCTGATAAGCTAGGAACACAGGAACGTAGCCAGAGAGGGAAATGGGGACTCATCAAAGTCATACTCATAACCAGTGTGCGTCTGCGGGCTTGCTCGCGTTTACTAGGATAAAAGTAGCCTATTGCTCAAACCAGCTCATAATTTTTCTGTGTACCGCATTCTTAGACCTTTGTTTGAGCACGATCACACCTGTTGGTAAGTGACGATGTGGCCGAACATGGAGCACAGAGGTCTAGAAAGCACCTATTCACTCTAGCCTTGAAGAGACCCAGATTATAGTTTTCAGGAAAGACAGACGATGGTAGTGTATTCCACTCCTAAGCAGTTCGCATTATAAAGGTAGAACTGAAACGTTTAGTACAAATAGAAGGTATACTAATGAGGTAAGGATGGTACCGAGCCGTGCGCCTGCTCGTCCTATGATGAAAAGATGGTGGGATCAAATCATGTAGTTCCTAGGAGAATTTTCCGAAATGTGGTATAAGATTTGTCCTAGCTGCCAGCTTATTATGGAATGTGTTATTACTGGCAGAAATCGCTAACCGAGTCAATCGTGGGAAGTAATGGCGGCGATGAGCTCACCACTTGTCACGTCTATATTCCACGATGGTGCAACCCACTGTGAAAATAGGCCCATAGAGGCTCTGCCCTTCGGGGAAAAACGCGTGTATCTATGTATGTACATATTCCGTACCTATTTCTGCCGCAAAGCAGTAGTGCTCGCATTGCTGTGTTCCGGTTTGAAGGGTAAGGGTGCCGGTGAAATTACAGGCACATGAGACTTTTCATCTTTGTCTCAGGGTGGCGGGCGCAGTGCAATGCCACATAGGGCGCGTCCTAGGTGGATGTGACCTATGAGGTAAAGCACTGTTCATAGGCAGAGGTTACCGCTTAACATCAGGTGGGCCATCTGCTTGCTCCGCCATTCCAGTAGTATACAAAAAAAAAAAAATGTACGTATGTAAAGCGAATGCCAATTTTGTTTGAGGATGCCCCTAATCTCCTAACCTGAGTACGTCCCTGGGAACATAATAATATGAAACTGTTCCCAGAGCGTCGAATTTATCGCTCGTAAGCATGCACTGGAAATGAATAAGCATTTTATAGGACAAAGAGCTATTGCACTGCGATTGTGGCTTGAATGTATTTATTAACGAAATAACTTTCAATACTCCGATCAACTACTTTCAAACTATAATCTGGGTCTCTTCAAGGCTAGAGTGAATAGGTGCCTTCTAGACCTTTGTGCTCCATCTTCGGCCACATCGTCACTTACCGACAGGTGAGATCGTGCTCAAACAAAGGTCTATCGCGCGACGACCTCTGTGGCGCGGCAGGCGACGGTTGGCCTGCGACGCAGGAGGTTGCGGGTTCGATTCCCGGCTCGGAACAAATATTTGTGCGATCGCAGATATTTGTTCAGGGTGTTCTGGGTATTTTCTATGTATAATAAAAAATATCTATCTATGTAATATATTGTATTAAGTATATCAGTTATCTAGTACCCATAACACAAGCTCTGCTTAGCTTGGGGCTAGATAATGTTGTGTGAACTGTCCAGCATTATTTATTTATTATTTATTTAATATTTATTTATATCAATGTTAAAAAAAAAACTCGCACAGCTGTTGTGTAGGTGGCTAACGTTGTTATCAAGGATAATTCAATCAGCCGACTTTAAGCAGGGTTCTTAGTACAATGAACAGCAGAGCAGAAATGAATGAGCTTGTCGATTCTCTTTTTAAACAACTTCAAAAATAAGGAGGAGGTTCTCAAGTCGAGTGTTTTTGTAGGGGTCCGTAGTCAAATGGCAAAAAACTAAACCCTTATGGATTCGTCATGTCTGTCTATCTATCTGTCTGTCCGTCCGTATGTCACAGCCACTTTTTTCCGAAACAATAAGAACTATGCTGTTCAAACTTGGTAAGGAGATGTATTCTGTGAACCGCATTAAGATTTTCACACAAAAATAGAAAAATACTATATATTTTGGGGGTCCCCCATAATTAGAACTGAAACTCCAATTTTTTTTTCATCAAACCCATGCGTGGGGGTTATCTATGGATATGCCTTCAAAAATGATATTGCGGTTTCTGGTATAATTTTTTCCTAAACTGAATAGTTTGCGCGAGAGACACTTCCAAAGTGGTAAAAAGTGTAACTCCCCCTGTAACTTCTAAAATAAGAGAATAATAAAACTAAAAAAAATATGATTACCATGTAAACTTCCACCGAAAATTGGTTTGAACGAGATCTAGTAAGTAGTTTTACTAATACATTTCTTTTCTTTCTTTGAGTATTTCTTTTAAAAAAACTTCGAACAAAGTTACATCGAACTACAAGAACTTTGATATTATGTTACTTGCTGCTACGGAACCCTTCATGGGCGAGTCCAACTCGCACTTGGCCGCTTTTTTTTATTTTTGTTACCTCACATCACCTTCATTTATGAACCGATTAGGGTTTTTTGTAGTTCGCACAATATTCTTCCAGATTGGTCCCATTTTCATCAAAATGGTGCTGATGGTGGGATCCATGAGGACTTGAAGGAACTCCTCTAATATTATAGGCACACATATAGCGTATTCGGTATTTTCAGCAACAAGTCAAGCATGTGCATTCAGAATGTGCCAGTGATGAAGTGGAACATCAGTTCCACTTCATCAGAAGAAGACCAGAGATTTGAACTACTCAATGATAAGTATTTCACGGGTGGCGATAAGGGTGACTCTTCGATATCCGATTGAGCTGAAATTTGGCTTACCTGTCTAGTTTCGATGACAATACAATATGATGCTGACAGCGAGCTGATCTGATGATGGAGATAGAAGGTGAACAACGGAACTCCTCGATGGATAATAGTAAACTGGCCGTGTTTAAGCTCATTGTGATCAGCACACGATTCCGATCACTAATACGAGTATTATAGAATATTTTATTGGGGAAAAATCCTAGCTGCGAAGTAGTTTTTGACGACCTCTGTGGCGCGGCTGACGATGGTTCGCCTGCGACGCAGGAGGTTGCGGGTTCGATTCCCGCCTCGGAACAAATAATTTGTGCGTTCTGCAGATATTTGTTCAGGGTGTTCTGGGTGTTTTCTATGCATAATAAAAATATCTATCTATGTAATGTATTATATTAAGTATATCAGTTATCTAGTACCCATAACACAAGCTCTGGCTTAGCTTGGGGCTAGATAATGTTGTGTGAACTGTCCAGCATTATTTATTTATTTATTTATTTAGTTTTTTTTGGAAAAGAATTATATTTGCTAAATTTCCAAACCGGCTTCAGGATGGGGGGCCCCAAATGTCAAGTGCCTAGGGAGGGCCCTGGGTCTCTAAGTCCGGGCCTGTCTACTACTAACATCGAGATGTTTAGGTCTTCGCACCAACGTATTTATTTCAACGAGTATGACCACCGATACGACTTGAGTCAGGGCAATATTTTAATTTTAAAATACGTGCACTTTGTAAAACAAGGTGTAGGGTGCCGGATGTTTGCTCAAAACAAACTCACACCGAAATAACTTTAAATTTGTGAATATAATGGGCTTTGTTATAAATGCGGATGTTTTATTACCATGCACGCTTTTATTTTAGTAGTAGTAGAGCTTTTTTGTGAAAGAGTTCGTCCGGGGAAGTTCTACCACCATACCTATTTCTCCCGCAAAGCAGCAGTGCTCGCATTGCTGTGTTCCGGTTTGAAGGGTAAGGGTGCCGGTGAAATTACAGGCACATGAGACTTTTCATCTTTATGCCTCAGGGTGGCGGGCGCAGTGCAATGCCACATAGGTTGCGTCGTATGTGGACGTGACCTATCAGGTAATGCACTGTTCATAGGCAGAGGTTACCGCTTAACATCAGGTGGGCCTCATGCTTGATCCTTCATCCAAGTAGTATAAAAAAAAAAAAAAAGAAGCGGATTCTCACGCTGTCGGCGCGAAATTCTATTTTTTTTGGTGTTTTTTGCCCATTACTGCTCATCGACACTTCTTCAGATAGCGAAAGTTGAGTTCGCGAGAACTAGGAGACTTAACACACATGTTTAGTTGATATATCTCATAAATATCACCATTTTAGCTATGATACACACATTTTTACATTGTTTTTTTTTTGGTTAGGGGTATCGTAACTAAACTGATGATATTTATGAGATACTATCAATTAAAACATGTGTGTTAAGTCTCCTAGTTCTCGCGAACTCAACTTTCACTATCTGAAGAAGTGTTGATGAGCTGTAATGGGCAAAAACTATAAAAAATTGGAATCTCGCGCCGTAAGCGTGAGCATTCACCTTAAACTCCCAGTATCATTCAGTGTTGAGACCCCTCCGTCTCCTCCCGTGGATGATGTAAAAGCAAACAGGAGTTTATAAAAAAAAAACATAACCATATTGCTATAAGCGATCTCTGCCAGACAACCTTGGTATGGACTAATAATCCTACTAAGTAATAGTGAAATGCCAAATAAATCAATCAATAAGTATATTTATTTCAGGCATATTGGGATCTGTACAACACCTAAACAATAAGTCCATAGCAATATACATACATACATACATACACACACACGCCTTTTTCCCCGAAGGGGTAGGCAGAGCCTCAATGGGCCGCTTTTCACAGTGGGTTGCACCATCGTGGAATATAGACGTGACAAGTGGCGAGCTCATCGCCGCCATTGCTTCCCACGACTGACTCAACTAACGCTTTCTTCCTTTAATAACACATTCCTTAATAAGCTAGCAGCCAGGAAAAATCTTATACCAACAAATCTTACTAACAAGTCCGGGTAATCCCTTAGTCGGCTTTTACGACATCCGTGGGAGGAGATGGAAGGGTCTATTCTTTGGCCGGACACACCACGGCAATATAATATAAATACCTTAAAACTAACATACATATAAAAAACACATTATAAAAAGAATTTTTTATTCAAAGTTTTTTTTGAAAGTTTGCTACTTCTACACGCTGAAACGGCTCGACGGATTTGGATGATATTTGGAATGGAGATAGCTTGACTCCCGGAATAACATATAAGCATTTTTATCCCGATATTCCCACGGGATCGAGACCTATGCGGGTGACGCGGGGCGCTGCTAGTAATTAATAATTATAATAATATTGTGCTAAGCGAGCCGAGTAAGAATTGAAATTCTTAATAGATAGTAACCTTCTCAGTCTTTTTTTTTTTTTTTTTTTCTACTTGGATGACGGATCAAGCAAGAGGCCCACCTGATGTTAAGCGGTAACCTCTGCCTATGAACAGTGCATTACCTCATAGATCACGTCCACCTACGACGCAACCTATGTGGCATTGCACTGCGCCCGCCACCCTGAGACATAAAGATGAAAAGTCTCATGTGCCTGTAATTTCACCGGCACCCTTACCCTTCAAACCGGAACACAGCAATGCGAGCACTACTGCTTTGCGGCAGAAATAGGTATGGTGGTAGTACTTCCCCGGACGAACTCTTTCACAAAAAAGCTCTACTACTACTACTACTACTACTACTACTAGTCTTAGGGAAGGGAGAGGCGGGAGGGGGTATAGGTGTTGATTGTGCCGTATTTGATCCATAATACGGGTCCCATTAGCATTCAACAAGCTTTTCCACAATCGTTATCTATCGTAACCCAGTTCTATTGCCACCGAGTTGGTTACAGTGTCGCAATCGGCGTAATAAATCTCTAAATACATTAACTGATATAAATAGTAACTTTTAAAGGGCTTATGCCCATTTGCACCACCAGGTTTCATGTTACAATGTTACAAATTGAGTGCGCTAGTAATCTTTTGGTGAAATCAGTATTTTACAAGCTTTATATTAACTTGCAATGTTTGTCCGGGTGGAATCTTGCAACTGAATTTTAAAGCAGTAATCCTCAACCGATTGAGATGAAATTTGGCACACCTGTCAAGTTCCGATGACAATGCAATATTATGGTGACAGCGAGCTGATCTGATGATGGAGACGGAAGGTGGACAACGGAACTCCTCGATGGATAGTAGTAGACTGGCCGTGTTTATGCTCATTTTGATCAGCACATGGTTACAATCACTAATATTATAAAAGCTTGTACTGAAAAATATATTTTTCACAAAAAACTTATTCCACGAGTAATAGATCCCTTGGCTTAGATCCATTGTACTGATAGATCCCGTATAACTATAGTTTTTTTACTTATTGAGTCCGGCATAAGAATATGCCCATCTCCTCCCGTGGATGTCGTAAAAGCCGGACTAAAGGAATACCTGGACTTGGTTACTAAGATTCGTTGGTATGATTTGTCCTGGCTGCTAGCTTATTATGGAATGTATTATTCCTGGAAGAAAGCCTTAGCAGAGTGAGTCGTGGGATGCAATGACAGCGATGAGCTCAGCAGTTGTCATGTCGATATTCCACGATGGTACAACCCATTTTAAAAAGAGGCCCATTGAGGCTCTGCCTACCCTCCTTCGGGGATAAAGGTGTGTGTCTATGTATGTATTTAAAATTAATAATGTTTCTTAAACTTTAAAAAATAAGTTTTGTAAATAATATATGCCTATAAGCTTTTATACAATTAGTGATCGTAACCGTGTGCTGATCAAAATGTGCCTAAACATGGCCAGTCTACTATTATCCATCGAGGAGTTCCGTTGTCCACCTTCCGTCTCCATCATCAGATCAGCTCGCTGTCATCATCATATTGTATTGTCATCGGAACTTGACAGGTATGCAATATATCATCTCAATCGGTTGAGGATAACTGCTTTAAAATTCAGTTGCAAGATTCCACCCGGATTCAACCCAGACAATCTGCAAGTTAAAAACCTTGTAAATAATACTACTTACCTGGTAGTAATAAAAGTAGTACCACGTGCAATAAACGCACTAACTATGACGTCATGAATTATCGATATTGGAACTCTTAGGAGTAACCCCTTTTAAATGATAGTTTATCAGAATAGTTAACGTAGTAATGCCGGAAGTAGCGATCAAGGAGTTTGGCTAAACGAGTATGCAATCAATGGTAAACACAGTGCGGCAAAACTCAGGGGTTCCTTTCTGATAAACGTTGAAGTACGTTGGAGTTACGTTGTAGTAGTAGTAGTACAGATTTTTTGTGAAAGAGTTCGTGCGGGTAAGTACTATCACCATACCTATTTCTGCCGCAAAGCTTTAGTGCTCGCATTGCTGTGTCCGGAACACAAAGGGTAAGGGTGCCGATGAAATTACAGGCACATGAGACTTTTCATCTTTATGTCTCAGGGTGGCGGGCGCAGTGCAATGCCACATAGGGCGCGTCCTGGTAGACGTGACCTATGAGGTAATGCACTGTTCATAGGCAGAGGTTACCGCTTAACATCAGGTGGGCCTTCTGCTTGTTCCGTCATTAAGTAGTATTAAAAAAAAAGAGTTGAAAAAATCCACGTCCGACTCACCTTCACACCGATCTGTCACACTGGTGTGACGGTTAGGAAGAAAATTTCCTCCACGTTACACTAGTATTAAAGATAGGAAAACGCTTTCCTAACCTGTTGAGGTTAGGAAAGCTTTTTCCTATCTTTACGCCTCTCTGATACACTGGTGTGATGGTGAGAACGGATGGTACTTGCACGATAGACGTTTATATACATGTGTCTACATTGTAAACTAGTTTAATTTTATGATAATTAATTTCACTTCGTCAGTAAACGTATATTTTATTACTGAAAAAAAAAAGATTGTAGATTAAACAAACTTTTTTGTTGTTGTTATCCTAAACGTTTATCAGCCCGAGGGAACAACGGTGAGAGAACATATTACATAAGCCAAGGTAACAATGGGTTTATTAAGGTAGGGTATATGCAGCCGCAAAATTTGGCGAGGTTGCGGGTTCGATTCCCGCCTCGGAACAAATATTTGTGCGATCTGCAGATATTTGTTCTTGGTGTTTTCTACGTAAAATAAAATAAAAAACTACATTGTATTGTATTAAGGTATCAGTTATCTAGTACCAAATAACACAAGCTCTGCTTAGCTTGGGGCTAGATAATGTTGTGTGAACTGTCCAGCATTATTTATTTATAAAAATTAGTTGCTACTTTTTGGAATGTGGTTCTTTTTTAGGGTTCCGTATCCAAAGGGTAAAACGGGACCCTATGACTAAGGCACTGGACGAGCGATAAACGAATACAAAACGAAACGCTCAGCGATGAACTATAAATATAATCTCTCTCTTTTATTTACACGGGAGCGATTATCTTTTGTTTCGTTTAATCGCCGATAGCTCATCGCTTACTCGCCGGCGGTGGGACCAGTGCCTAAGGCTCCGCTGTCCGTCTGCCTGGGACCAGGCTGTATCTTATGAACCGTGATAGTTAGACAGTTGAAATGTTCACAGATGATGTATTTCTTTTGCCGATATAACAACAAATACGAAAAAACAGAATAAAATTAATATTTAAGGGGGCTCCCATACAATAAACTTGTTTTTTTTCCATTTTTATAGATAATAGTACAGAACCCTACGTGCGCGAGTCCGACTCGCACTTGATTGGTTTTTTATACACTGTTTGCTATTGCGCCTCAGAATTGTGCTTCACTGTACACGATTAAATGTTCATACGAGGAGCATTCCATACAACTCGTTATCTTTACCGCGACGTGCCTTAAAACCGGTACAGTCGTTTACGCCTTGAATGGCATACGATTGATATGTCGACGGTAGGTAAAAACTCATTGATTCACATTCAGCATGTGTTAGTAAACATGCGCCTACGCAACGCGCATGGAGTAGCTAAACAGCTAATACAGGGTGTACTTATAGATTTTAGATATTTTTAGTAGTAGAGCTTTTTTGTGAAAGAGATCGTCCGGGGAACTACTACCACCACACCTATTTCTGCCGCAAAGCAGCAGTGCTCGCATTGTTGTTCCAGTTTGCCGGTGAAATTACAGGCACATGAGACTTTTCATCTTTAGGCGCAGTGCAATGCCACATAGGAAGAGGTAACGCGTTGGTAAAGCGGTGGCCGTTTTACTAAAACTTTGGTAGACAATTTCCACCAATTTTAAAAGTCACGCAATTAACTTCCATTACATTTCACTACACTTGTGCTCTTTAAACGAGCCACCAAAAAGACATAAAATAACTCAAAAAACACTAAACAAAAGTAGACGTCTATTTTCGAAAATGGCGGGAAGAGTCTGCTCATCCCTTTGTCCGAACTTAGACATCCACAGGAGGAGACGGAGGGTATATTCTTAGGCCAGACACAACGAGTAGTTCCTGTTTGATCCATTGAGATTGATCCATTGTCCTGTTCGATCTATTATACCTATAATTTTGTTCCTGATTGATCCATTCTCCCAACACTGCTATTCCTATAGAAAGTAATTGTTCACTCCTATCGTATACTTACTTACCTGCTACTGATATTATAATTACTAATTAGGCTTGCATGGCTCAAAAACTCGTTCACAGCTGAACCTGGAATCTCCGGAGGAAGCCGCGGGCAGTAGCTAGTGAATCATAAAATAAATAATCACATAAAGAGCATTGAACAAACATTAGCCCGACGTGTTGTCACGAGCGTTAAAACTTTATTATACAACTCTATAATAACTTTATGGTTTCTTAGAGTGATAATTTCATCTTCGACACTTAATTCCTAATAGCCTTTTACGGTCTGTAATTATGGATATGCATAGAACCTTTATGTGCAAGCGCCTAGGTATTCTAGGTAGAAGTAGGTACCTATATACCCCGTATTATACCCCGGAGCGCGGCGCGTCGGCGAACACACGTGTAGTGTTTTTGATGTATGTTAGTTTCTAAGGTATTTATGTTGATATGGGGTTATTGTTTAGGTTTATTACAATTCCTAATAAGCCTGAAATAATGAATTAGTTTTTTTTAATTGTAACTAACATGCTTTGGTAAAAGTCGAAGCCTACGTACTATTTATTTGTAAAAGATTTATTTTACTTGAACTGATTGTATGTTAGTATGTATGTTAGTATGGGAAAAATCTTGAAACTCAATTTTGAACAAATTAACCTCTGATTTTTTACAAGCCTTATATTAACTTGCGTATATGTCCGGGTGGAATATGTATGTCCGGGTGGAATATGTATGTCCGAGTGGAATCTTGCAAGCAGTTATCCTCAACCGATTGAGCTGAAATTTTGCATACCTGTCAATTTCCGATGACAATACAATATGATGGTGACAGCGAGCTGATCTGATGATGGAGACGGAAGGTGGACAACGGAACTTCTCGATGGATAATAGTAGACTGACCGTGTTTAGGCTCATTTTGATCAGCACACGGTTACGATCACTAATTAGTTAGTAATTAAGTAGTTGATACACTCTGTATAATCGTCGGAAACTATTTTGACACCCGCTATACTGAAAGAACAAAGCATTTTAAGTATTCAAGGTCGGACATGTTAGCTGATAATCACATTGGTGTTCACACAATTCCGTCACAATTACTGCAGACAATAGCCTGATGAGCAATCAGTGATTACATCTCCTGACAGGTTGATCACTGGAGGATTGATGGATGCCTGCCCTAATAACTTTGTTACGTGATGATGTAGAGTGCAGGTTTCTATTATTATTGGTCGACCTCTGCAGCGTGGCGGGCGTAGGTTCGCCTGCGACGCAGGAGGTTGCGGATTTTATTCCCGCCTCGGAACAAATAAATTTGTACGATCTGCAGATATTTGTTCAGGGTGCTCTGGGTATTTACGATGTATAATAAAAAATATCTGTCTATGTAATGTATTGTATTAAGTATATCAATTATCTAGTACCCATACCACAACTCTGCTTAGCTTGGGGCTAGTTAATGTTGTATGATGATCTGTCCAGCATTAATGACGACCTCTGTGGCGCGGCGGGCAAAGCTTGGCCTTCGACGCAGCAGGTTGCGGGTTCGATTCCCGCCTCGGAACAAATATTTGTGTGATCGCAGATATTTGTTCAGGGTGTTCTGGGTATTTTCTATGTATAATAAAAAATATCTATCTATGTATAATATTACATTAAGTATATCAGTTATCTAGTACCCATAACACAAGCTCTGCTTAACTTGGGGCTAGATAATGTTGTGTGAACTGTCCAGCATTATTTATTTATTTATTTATTTAATTATTATTTTATTATATTTTATTTGTATATTATAATGTATTTATTAAAAGCTTGCAATGTACGTCCGGGTGGAATCTTATAACTGAATTTAAAAGCAGTTATTCTCAACCGATTGAGCTGAAATTTGGCAAACCTGTCAAGTTCAGATAATAATACAATATGATGGTGACAGCGAGCTGATCTGATGATGGAGACGGAAGGTGTACAACGGAACTCCTCGATGGATAATAGTAGACTGACCGTGTTTAGGCTCATTTTGATCAGCACACGGTTACGATCACTAGTTTTATAAAAGCTAAAAATTTTTTTTTCATAAAAAACGTATTTCATGTATTATAATGTAGGTTTATATATACATATTTAATAATAAGTAGTTAACGCCACTGTCCCTTTCTTCCATATACCTACCTAGTCCTCTCCGTCCTAATTAAGGTTGTCTGGAAGAAATCGCTGTAAGCGATAAAACCGCCCATTGTACATTTCTGTTATTTTTTGTTTTTCTCAATATTCGTATTTTTGTGTTTAAGTATATTATCTGATGTGCAATAGATTTAATCTATCTATCTATCTATCTAGAGACGTGCGGAATTCCAGGTTTTGAGACCACATTTTTTTTTTTTTAATGGTTTTGCCGTGGTTTCTCTTAAGAATTAACCCCTCCGTCTCTTCCTGTGGATGTCGTAAAAGCATAATAAGGGATTAAACCAGGAATCTGGCTGCAGCATCCACCTGAGTACTCAACACCATTACTGCGATCACCAATCCGTCTGCCACGCGTGGTGATTATGGCAGATCCCTCAATGTCGACCCCTGTGGCGTGGCGGGCAAGTACCCAGCTGAGATGCGAGTGGTTGCGGGTTCGATTCCCGCTGCGGGACAAATGTTTGTATGATCTTAATAATATGATATTAAGTTTGCAGCATAGTAACAATGTAGGTATATCCTTGATGTATTATGTACTTTGTTTTTTTTTTATTTCACCTTCGTCACTCTAACATAGGCGAAGTTAGACAAAGTTTATGGAAACAGTTTGCACAAGCCATGCCAATTATAAAGCATAGACCCCTCCGTCTCCTCCCGTGGATGTCTTAAAAGCCATCTAAGGGATTACCCGGACTTGTTGATAAGATTCGTTGGTATAAGATTTGTCCTGGCTGCTAGCTTATTATGGAATGTGTTATTACTGGATGAAAGCGTTAGCCGAGTCAATGGGAGGCAATGGCGGCGATGAGCTCAACACTTGTCACGTCTATATTCCACGATGGTGCAACCCACTGTGAAAAGAGGCCCATTGAGGCTCTGCCTACCCTTTCGGGGAAAAGGCGTGTGTCTATGTATGTATCCTAATCAGTAATCAAATTTGAACAACTTGCTACCTACGTTTAGTGTTATGTATGTGAAAAAAGATTTAATCATGATTATGCGCATCCTTGAAACAAATATTTGCATAATTTTTGCTACTATACACTTCCTGGTTTTTTTATACGAGTAGAAGTCGTATAAAGGTTTTGTAATGAAGTTAAAACTGCTCTTTTTTAAAAGCTTAAAAAAATTGTAACATTGTTTGTTACAATGATACAATTTTCTAATTTCAATAATGATAGCTTTTATTTACCTTGCAATGTATGTATGTTTGTCCGGGTGGAATCTTGCAACTGAATTTTAAAGCAGTTATCCTCAACCGATTGAGCTGAAATTTGGCATACCTGTCAAGTTCCGATAACAATACAATATGATGGTGACAGCGAGCTGATCTGATGATGGAGACATTGGTAGACAACAGAACTCCTCGATGGATAATAGTAGACTGGCCGTGTTTAGGCTCATTGTGACCAGCACACGGTTACGATCACTAAGTTTATAAAAGCTTGTATTGTAATAGTACATTATGGTACAAGTGTGTAATGTTGGTGATTACGGCTACGGCTCGGGTCTTAACAGAGCCGTAGTCGGTAATCATCAATACACACGTGTTTCAACACACTTGTGAAGAAAATAATAATAAAACAGAAATACAAACTCTGTGTAAATGTTCAACTGTCTCTATAACTCACTTGTGAATAATAGCAATGAAAAAGTCGCAGTTTGATTACAGGTGTCATTATGCGCCTAATACGATGAAATTAGAGCCACTTTATGAGCAAGTCTGTTGAAAAATATGTTTTTCACAAAAAACTTATTGAATCGAATGTCCGGGTCGTGCTTAATTAAGTAACTGTGAGAAAAACTTCACTTCTCTTTTTATAAGATGAGGAAATATCATAATCAGAGTTAAATAATTATCTACTATTGTGTTCGTAAATACCTAACTCATTGTTTTTATTGCGAATGAGTTCAAAGAACTTAAATAAATAAATAAATAATTCTGGACAGTTCCCACAACATTATCTAGCCCCAAGCTAAGCAGAGCTTGTGTTATGGGTAGGTACTAGATAACTGATATACTTAATACAATATATTACATAGATAGATGTTTTTTTATTATGCATAGAAAATACCCAGAACACCCTGAACAAATATCTGCGATCGCACAAATATTTGTTCTGAGGCGGGAATCGAACCGGCAACCTCGTGCGTCGCAGGACAAGCTTCACCCGCCGCGCCAAAATAAAAGCTAACATATTTTTCACAAAAAACTTTAGAAGCCGTTGGATGAATAAAATACAACTTAGCAGACATATCAGATGGCTACTTCTTTGTATTATATTTCCAGAAATAAAAGTAGGTAGATATATTCATACATTATGTATGAGAAAATAACAACAACGTAGCAAGGTTTTCATTTCCGCTTATAAAGTAAAAGGTACTTACGAGTATCTAAAATTTCACACGAACGTAAGCGAAATGCAATGTAGTCATAGGACACTCGGCCATGTGCAAAGTACGTGTCGCAATACATTCGGCGATATAAATGCATTAATAATGTTTTTAGGGTTCCGTAGCCCTTATGGATTCGTCATGTCTGTCTGTCCGTCCGTATGTCACAGCCACTTTTTTCCGAAGCTATAAGAGCAATGCTGTTGAAACTTGGTAAGTAGATGTATTCTGTGAACTGCATTAAGATTTTCACACAAAATTAGAAAAAATAAAATGGGGGTAAGAACTGAAACTAATTTTTTTTTTCATCAAACCTATACGTTTGTGTTATCTATGGATAGGTCTTCAAAAATGATATCAAGGTTTCTATTTTTTTTTTTTTCTAAACTGAATAGTTTGCGCGGAGACACTTCCATAGTGGTAAAATGTGTCTCCCCCCCGTAACTTTCAATATAAGAGAATGATAAAACTAAAAAAAAATATGATGTAACTACCATGTAACTTCCACCGAAAATTGGTTTCAACGAGATCTAGTAAGTAGTTTTTTTTTAATACGTCATAAATCGTAAACCATCCAAGAACTTTTATATTATGTTACTTGCTGCTACGGAACCCTTCATGGGCGAGTCCGACTCGCACTTGGCCGTTTTTTTTATATACTATGTACTTGTAATGACGGTTCAGCATATGGCCCATCTGATACACACAAAAAAAAAAAAAAAATGACATAATATCTACTAACTATTACATACTTCGGTTCGCTAAAGTCTGTCATAAGTTCATAACCCTAAGGAAAAATACCGTAGCCACTTCTCGAAGGCAATTATGGTGCTAGGGCTAAAGTTTTGCAGATTAAAAAACCTATCTGACTCAAGCGCACCATACAAAGTGCCCCTACCACGAATCTCACATCTCGAGATCGAGTAGGTACTCACAAAATGTTGCCGATTCAAAATTAAATAATAATAAACCAGGCAAATAGGGTAATGAGGGGTTTTCACGGCCGTAAAAAAAAAAGCCTTGAAAATAGATGGCGCCAGCTCTGTACAAGCTAAAGTAGCTCTGTCAAAATAAAGTGAAATGTCAACGTCAACAACGTAGTGATATATTTTCGTGAGTTTCACACAAAAACACAGACAATGCATTTGTTATTTTGATAAGTACACTTGAGTCAGCGCCATCTATCGAGTCAAATCAAACTATTTTTTTTAATTCGTTTATGTAAAGCCCTCATTCAAAGTAATATATAATAAACCAGTAATTACGTTAAGTTCATGGTTGCAATTTCAAGTTTTCTATTAGAGAAAGTTGCTGGGTAGATAGTCGCATGGTTATATCAGGGCTTATTATATTTGACGACCGGGTTGCAGGTTCGATTCCCGCCTCGGAACAAATATTTGTGCGATCGCAGATATTTGTTCAGGGTGTTCTGGGTATTTTCTATGTATATTAAAAAATATCTATCTATGTAATGTATTGTATTAAGTATATCAGTTATCTAGTACCCATAACACAAGCTCTGGTTAGCTTGGGGCTAGATAATGTTGTGTCCAGCATAATTTTTTTATTTATTTATTTATATCTTTATTATTTGCTCAGGGTTCATTCATGCCCTAACAATACCAATCAGGGAAAATTTCAACTGGCTACCTCTTACGGCAGCCGAGATACATAGACCCCTTTGATAGAATGCGAACGGACGGACGGATGTTTTTTTTTTTTTTTTAACATTGATAGACCTTTGTTTGACCACGATCTCACCTGTTGGTAAGTGACGATGTGGCCGAAGATGAAGCACAAAGGTCTAGAAGGCACCTATTCACTCTTGACTTGAAGAGACCCAGATTATAGTTTTCAGGAAAGACAGACGACGGTAGTGTATTCCACTCCTTAGCAGTTCGCATTATAAAGGTAGAACTGAAACGTTTTGTGCGAATAGAAGGTATACCAATGAGGTAAGGATGGTACTGAGCCGTACGCCTGCTCGTCCTATGATGAAAAGGAGATGGTGGGATCAGATCGTGCAGTTCCTGGGAGCATTCACCGAAATGTAACCTATAGAAGATCGCAAGGCATGCAACCTTACGGCGGTGCTCGAGACTCTGGATCTTAGTCTCCGCCATATGTTGCTCACCTATAAGCCTGAAAGCTCTACGTTCGATCGAGTCCAAGGCAGCAAGCTGGTGTTTGGCCGAGCCATCCCAAACATGGCAGCAGTACTCCATACCAGCCCGGACTTGTGCTTTATATAAACTGAGAAGCTGTCCTGGTGTGAAGTAATGCTTTACCTTATTCAGGATGCCTAGCTTCATGGCAGCTGTTTTTGCCTTAGACTCGATGTAGGAGCCAAAGTTGAGAGTAGGCGTGAGCGAAACACCTAAGAGCTCGAGGTGATCACCTATAGCAACAGGTACATCTCGGAATACAGGAACGGAATGGATGGTCGGCATAGGCTTAGTTATAGGGGCCCGTTTGTGACCCTTTGGTAACGGAACCCTAAAAAGAACCACATTGACATTATCGATGAAGTAGGACCTTGGAATTTATTTTAGTGATTACATCTGTTAAGTCTACAACTAGGATAATTTTAGGAGACTTCTAGTAAGACCATAAAAGGTAAGGGTGTAAGGGGGTAAGGGTGCCGGTGAAATTACAGGCACATGAGACTTTTCATCTTCATGTCTCAGGGTGGCGGGCGCAGTGCAATGCCACCTAGGGCGCGTCCTAGGTGGACGTGACCTATGAGGTAATGCACTGTTCATAGGCAGAGGTTACCGCTTAACATCAGGTGGGCCTTTTGCTTGTTCCGTCATTCTAGTAGTATAAAAAAAAAAAAAAGGTGATTTTGGATATTTAAGAAATAGTTAATAGAAAAAACAGAGGTTATCTAAATAAGATTTTAAAGGAACGGCAATTTGGGTATCAATTGCGTGTCGGAACTATTGATGCGATTGATCTGTTATTAAATGATGTGATTAGCAATCTTAATAATAAAAAGAAGGTACCAGGTCTGTTCTTAGACCTCTCCTCTGCTGTTGATACCATTGACCACAGCATTCTTCTAGCCAAGCTTGAACATTATGGAGTGAGAGGCGATGCGTTGAGTGTTATCACATCGTACCTTAGTAATAGAAAACAATTTGTGAAAGTTAAAAGTATTGTAAAAGGGCAGGAAGTGGTAGCGAAGTCTTTTTTTTTTTTTTTTTTTTTTATACTACTGAATGACAGAATAAGCAGATGGCCCACCTGATGTTAAGCGGTAACCTCTGCTTATGAACAGTGCATTACCTCATAGGTCACGTCCACCTAGGACGCGTCCTATGTGCCATTGCACTGCGCCCGCCACCCTGAGACATAAAGATGAAAAGTCTCATGTGCCTGTAATTTCACCGGCACCCTTACCCTTCAAACCGGAACACAGCAATGCGAGCATTACTGCTTTGTGGCAGAAATAAGTATGGTGGTAGTACTTCCCCGGACGAACTCTTTCACAAAAAAGCTCTACTACTACTAAAGTAGTAACAAAAAGTTACTACTTTACTAGTACTTACTAAAGTACTAGTAAAGTAGTAGTAAAGTAGTAAAGTAGTCAACGTTAGACGAGGAGACTTATTGTGAGGTTACCTCTTGAACTCGTGGTAAGACCACAGAACTGGTTCCATGTCCGCACCGCCCGCAAGTCTGCCTAGCCTTTAAAGATCCAACAAAAAATAAAATCATCAATAAGAACGTTTTATCAATTACTACTACCTAGTTATGAACTTTAAAAGTTTAAATGTCATGAAAAAAAACCTACTTTGATTTATGTACGTTTTTTAGTGCGGAATTACTATGTAGTACGTTACTAGAGACAAACTGGTCCCACGTACGCGACGTTGTATTCCCTTGAAAATATGATGAAGATTAACATATTTGTATGTTGATACCCTTGCGCCACCTCATCTGTCCGGGACATCAGTGAGGGCCGGCGCGGCGGCAGATTGATTCCGCTGAGGACCTCAAAAGACGCAAATATGCAAGTCTCGACAGAGATTACTTATCGCGGCGGCAGATTGATTCCGCTGAGGACCTCAAAAGACGCAAATATGCAAGTCTCGACAGAGATTACTTATCGCGGCGGCAGATTGATTCCGCTGAGGACCTCAAAAGACGCAAATATGCAAGTCTCGACAGAGATTACTTATCGCGGCGGCAGATTGATTCCGCTGAGGACCTCAAAAGACGCAAATATGCAAGTCTCGACAGAGATTACTTATTTGTGCCTTTCGGGGTCGAGACTCTGGGAACGTGGGTACCGGGGAACTTCGCGTTTTCAAAATTCTTTTAGGGCGTCTGGTTAAAGCAACGCGTGACCCGAGAGCTGGCTCTTATCTGGCTCAACGCATTAGTATTGCCATTCAGCGTGACAATGCAGCCAGCATCTTAGGGACGCTTCCGTCTGGTAGTGATTTGGATCAGTTGAGCTACCTTTAGATCGCTAGCAGCGGTCTTCAGGTAGCACAACTGTTACATACATATTTTGTACATACCTTGTATTAGTTGTATTATTCTTTCTGTAAATAAATGTACATCAATATTAACATATTTGTATAACCTTGCTAATATGATGCAGATTAACATATTAGTTGTGCTGCCATAAACAGTGCAGATTTTGCTAAGAATACTTTTAATTTAAGTCTGAGTACACTTGTCAGCGTCTTAAGGTAGGGTATAACGCAAAATTACCAATCTTAGATTAGATTTTTAACAGACTAAATCAAGTACAATCAACAGTTTAAAAATATGCATGGATACTACATTATAATACCGAGGGATCACCCAGACAGAAACACGATAGGACAAAATTTTCTCGATAAAAAAAAAACACACAAAGTTACCTCCAACTTTTGGCTAGATTGGAGTGTTTGTCAATATGGTACAGATTTTTGGGTCAAAAATTGTATAAATAATATCAATACAATAAAGCGAAGGGATCAACCACGGGGTTTTTTAAAATTATCTATATTTCACGAGATATTCAATAAAAACCGCTTTTTTGAGCGGCGCGTGGCGTTTTTTTTGTATGAAGATTTCTGCCTGGCGGTGGCGCAGTCTTATGAAGCCCGCTACGCTATTAATTATGTGAAAAATGGTCGAGTACAAAATTAGTTTGCCAACTTTCTTTTGTAATGAAAAACGGCACGTTTCGGGGCAACGACCAAAGGCACTTACAAAGTGGTTAAAGTTGCATTTTTACAAAGCTGGGGAGTCATTATTTATAAAAATACTATATCATATTTTACTGAGTTACATACTTACATACATAGACAATAGACACACACACATTTGGGTTTCCCCGAAAAGGTAGGCAGAAGGTAGGTAGGTAGGAAGGTAGGCGAAGGGTGCATTTTAATTTTATTTACATTTTAGTTTATTTATGTACTAGTTGTGTTCTTTCTTATTATTAATGTTTATTTTGAACTGTAACTAATTATATCAATAAATTAAATGAACTATGAGCCTCTTTTCATCCTAGGTTAACCATCTTGGGAGTATAGACTTGACAAGTGGTGGGCTTATCGCCGCCATTGCTTCACACGACTGACTCTGCTAACGCTTTCTTCCAGTAATAACACTTTCTATAATAAGCTAAGAAGCCATGACAAATCTTATACCAACGAATCTTAAAACAAGTCCGGGTAATCGTCGGCTTTTACGACATCCACGGGAGGAGATGGAGGGGTCTATTCTTGGGCCGGACACACCACGATGGAATTACGTTTAAAACATATGGACGTATATGAAGAAAATTAATTAATTCTGTAGTAAAACACAGATATAAAAAAAAAAAAAAAACATCTGCCAAAAACCATCACCAGGCGGTTTGAACCACCACCGTAACCACCTTCACCGATGGCCATCACTGGTTAAATTCCAGGGTTTATTTTACCTAAGTCCGCGTCTACTGCATCTGCAAGAAACTTCAACCACAGATTACTTAATATGTAATTGATTATGTTCAGTCAACAGGACTATCACACAACTGTACTACGCACAAGAAGTGGAATTTATACCATTACACTTAGGGGCTAGGCTTTACCCAGCCACCCATTTCCAATTGTCAAGATTCCTGACACCTCTCTTTCAGCGGGCGGGTACGCCGCAAAATTCCTAATCTTTAGTACAATATTCAAATTATAAATATGCATGGATACTACTTTATAATTCCGATTTCGATCACTGTACCAGAAACACGATAGGGCAATATTTTCACGATAGAAAAAAAAAACAAAGTTACGTCTAATTCTTGCCTAGATTCGATTGTTTATTAAAATTGTGCATATTATTGAGTAAAAAATTCGATAAATAAATACACCAAAGCTGAGGGTTAACTGTAGGGGTAACCTAGTAGTAAGAAGGATCATCAAAAACAAAACGGCCCGGCCCGACTGTGTTTGCTGCCTGATTCTTCTAGGTTTTTCCCCTCCCCCACATGGGGCTGACCGAGGGGTTCACTTTATGCGAACAATCACCGACAGGGCCACGGTAGAATCCAACCGAGACCCCGTGACCCTGTCAAGTGTTAGTGCATCTCTAAACCACTCGTCAGATGATGAGTGGTTTGATGAAGCAAGGAATATCGATGGGTTTTTAGTCGGTATGCCGTTGGGTGCTAGCCAACGGAGAGCCCGACAGACCCCCTCAGCTCTTCCCGAGTTCAAGGACATGCGTAATGCATTTTCCCATCGTATAAAAAAAAAAAAAAAAAAAAAAAGTTTTGGTGGCGTTGGAACAGGAGTAAAATTTAAGACGTTTCAAAATGATCTTTGCGATTTCAATGAATAAAATACTTTTGACTTTGACTTTGGTTTTGTAAAATTATCTATATTTTACGAGCTTTTACGAGCGGCGCGGCGCGACGAGTTTTTTTTATGAAGATTTCTGCCTGGGCGCAGTTTTTTAGGGTTCCGTAGTCAAAGACAAGGAACCCTTATGGATTCGTCTTGTCTGTCTGTCCGTGTATGTCGCAGCCTTTTTTTTCCGAAACTATAAGAGCTATACTGTTGAAACTTGGTATTAGGTAGATGTATTCTGTGAACCGCATTAAGATTTTTACACAAAAATTAAAAAAAAAAAAACTTTTTGGGGTTCCCAATACTTAGAACTGAAACTCAAAAAACTTTTTTTCATCGTACCGATACGGGTGCAGTATCTATGGATAGGTCTTCAAAAATTATATTGAGGTTTCTAATATCATGTTTTTCTAAACTGAATAGTTTGCGCGAGGGACACTTCCAAAGTGGTAAAAAGTGTCCCCCCCCCCCCCCCGTAACTTCTAAAATAAGAGAATCATAAAACTAAAAAAAATATAGCATGTGAATTACCATGTAAACTTCCAACGAAAATTGGTTTGAACGAGATCTAGTAAGTAGTTTTTTTTATACGTCAAATCGTAATCCATCCAAGAACTTTTATATTATGTTACTTGCTGCTACGGAACCCTTCATGGGCGAGTCTGACTCGCACTTGGCCGCTTTTTTTAAAATGTGAGCTGTTGCTTTGATTGTGTGTAGGTCGGCATACGATTGTAATTGATGCTTTTGAGTCTAGCTGTTGGTAGGTATCAAGATAATTATTTTAAACTATTTTTACAAAGGGGGCAACTTTAGCAACTTTTTTGTTTAGAATTTTTTTTCTCAATAGAATATACATTCACAGAGAAATACATATTAACAAAATAAATACCGTTTATAATTTAAAATGGGTTAGTGGACTGTATAAACGAAAAGAGTGCTGGTTCAAAAGTAAGTGAGGTAACCATCTGACCACCTAAACATTCCTTGTCGTCGCCAAGAGAAATTACCGCACCTTGACATTGTACCTGTTTCTTGTGTATTACATCAGCGTGTAGAGCACGTCCTATCGCCTTACAAAACTATGGTTATACCTTAGTATATAGAATAAACCAGAAGGTACGTACGATGCTATTAGTACGGGGTGCTGTGTCGCCAAAACACAATGCCTCCCCGTGCATCATACTTCCCACCAGTAGGGGAATGTTTTGGTGATGTTGGCAACAATGGCAAAATGGATGCTTGACTTTTTTTCAAAGAATGAATGGTAAAAAAAATTGAACGTGTTTAATTTCTATAGATTATCTAAGGTTTAATCATAATCTAATTTTTATATTTAATTTTTAAGAGCTATAATATTGTTTAATTCAGTATAATTGTTTTTTTTTGGTTTTTTTTAATGTTTGTATGCCTAACAGGCCGAACTAGAGATGCTAATTTTTTAAACCAAACATCTAATGCACCTAGATTCTATGAACAATAAATATAATTTATCATTTAAATAAAAATCTAACAAAAAAAATTGAAACCAAAAAGATATTTAAATGTTATAAAAAATGAATTTAAATGTATATGTTTTTAATGTTATTTTTTTGCTTGGAATGTGATTTTATCCTTTTTTTTTTAACGCCTAGCACAATTTTTACATGTGGGAACGACACACGACACACATATTCACAAGAAAATCTTTCGAGTTCGACACGACTAGCCGCACGGCCGACCATAGAGATACTGGGTGAAACTATTCTCATTGAGACTAGTTTGCGTGGTGTCGGTCTTTACGCGTGACATGGTTTCTGGTTTATACTATATTCTATATTATTATTACCTGCGATTACCAGCCAGAACGTGCCAACAACGCTCTCGAGCCGAAGCGTAAGTCTCGAAAACATCGCCACTTTTACTACACATCGATGCTTTGTTACAAACTGAGAATCAATCACGTTATTCGACACGCATTCGAATTGAAAATCATTTATTGTGCTAGGTATCTATGAGTTAATAAACTGTGGCTATTGTGTACATGAACCTTATACGCCTTTTGCATTTAAAAACGCAACACACATGTATAAGATTACGTTAGATTTCCTGATAAGTTAATCAGTATTATGTATTCTATTTATTACACCTTTGAACACTATTTTCATTAAACCAGTTGGCACACCTACTAATTTATAGCTAGCCGCAACGTAATCCAACGATAAAAACCGGCCAAGTACGAGTCGGACTCGCGCACGAAGGGTGGGTACCATTATCTAAGTAGTAAGTTTAAAATTATTAAAACTATTTTTATTATATGATGTAACTAAAAATGTATGCTTTTCGCAATGTTTCCTTTATCTGTGCTATAAGACGTTGCTTCATACTAAATTTCAAGATTCTGAGTTCACGGGAAGTACCCTGTACGTTTTGATTCCCTTGCGAGCGTCGAAAATTTTCAGCATAAACGGCTGTATCTTTTGATTGCGTTGGCTTAGAAGTTTGTATTTTTCACAGCTCCAAGGGATTTAGATCTGAGTATTTGATATGAATTTCAACTTGATAGCTCCACGCGTTCCTTAGAAAAAGGGTCTTGGCATACAGACAGATGGACAACAAAGTGATCCTATAAGAGTTCCGTCTTTTCCTTTTGAGGTACGGAATCCTAATTAACAGTTTAGCAGAAACCATGTTATTTCTCAGACTCGGACAATTTATATCTTAGGGTCTTTTGAAATAATTGTATGATGTATTCGAAGTCTCACACCTCGTTCTATGAAAATGAAGGTAATTTTTAGAGTTCTGTACCCAAAGGGTAAAACGGTACCCTATTACTAAGGCTCGGCTGTCCGTCTGTTTGGCTGTCTGTCTGTCCGTCTGTCACCAGGCTGTATCTCAAGAACCGTGATATTTAGACAGTTGAAATTTTCATAGATGATGTAGGTACTTATGTTGCCGCTATAACAACAAATTACAAAAAAAAAAATAACATATATATTTAAGGGATCTCCCATACAACGAACGTGATTTCTCCAAATGTAGGTTAAGCGATGATCTGAAAGGTCAGTTTTTGGATAGGTGATCACTTTTTGATCACTGGTGCAACCCGCAGTGAAAAGTGACCCATTTGAGGTTCTGCCTACCCCTTCAGGGAAAAAGATGTGTGTCTGTGTATGTATGTACGATCACGTTATGCGAGTTTTTTTTTATATTTTTTTAAAAACTTGTTTCTTTTGCCTTTTTTTTACATTATGGTACAGAACCCTTCGTGCGTGAGTCTGACTCGCACTTGGCCGTTTCTAATGTATTCCTGTAGTTTCTATTTTATTTTCATTTAACATTTATAGATATTAAAACATATTATTTTGCAATAAGCGGTGTCATAAACGCCTTATGATCATAAAGTTATTGCAAAATACATGTAATAAATCTCCACCCACATTTTTAGTGCAAAGTACATCCCTGTTAAGGTGGTTGCTTTCGCTTATGGCGCGATATTCATTTTTTTTTCGTGTTTTTTGCTCATTACCGAAAACTAATCTGCCGGTAATAATATGACCTAACACACAAGTATTAATTCATAGTATCACATAAATATCATTAGTTTAGCTACGATAGTGCATCAATGGTTTTTACAGTGTTTTGAATGTGTTATGAATGTGCCTGAAACAAAAAAACACTGTAAAAATCAAGGACAATCGTAGCTAAACTAATGATATTTATGTGATACTATAAAACTTGTGTGTTAGGTCATATAATTACCAGCAAATCAGTTTTCGGTATCTGAATAAGTGTTGACGAGATGTGATGAGCAAAAAACACGAAAAAAATTGAATTTCGCGCCACAAGCGTAAGCAACCACCTTAAGTGCCGAGTTAATATCTGGGGACCGGTCTCACTCGTTCTACCAGACCCACGCACCATCTGCCCTTTACTACCTGGAACTGACCCTACTTTTTACAATCAAATCGTGTCCACTAATCTCTCAGTTGGGAAGATAAAAGAAGCTTGCCATACCCGACAAGCATTGGATGTTAAAGCTCTCAAAGTCTCGTAAAACATCGTAATTTAAAAGCGCAGAGTTAAGACGCCTAATAACTGCAAGTTTGTAAGCGGACTATTTGCATCCGATGGTATTTTTCCTCGAAACGCCCAGCCCAGGCTTGTATTTCACTTGCTATACCAGAAAGTTAACGGTTAGTCAGGTCTTGTCTATAAATTAATGACGAAATTGCTGTTGCCTATGCAATAAATTGACAAGGAACAGCGATAAACTGAAAATACGTTCTTAGAAACTTCAGTTCCTTACGATAAAAGCGTTGAGGTATGTAAAAGATGTCTAACTTAAAATTAACTTATTAATTGATATTCATTATTTATTTTATTACCTATGTAATTATATTATATATTTATATTATAGCGACGCATGACCCGAGAGCTGGCTTTTATCTGGCTCAACGCATTAGTATTGCCATTCAGCGTGGCAATGCAGCCAGCATCTTAGGGACGCTTCTGCCTGGTAGTGATTTGGATCAGTTGAGCTACCTTTAGATCGCTAGCAGCGGTCTTCAGGTAGCACAACTGTTTCATATGTATTTTGTACATATCTTGTCTGTAAATAAATGTCTTACCTCATTTATATTATACATTATGACGACCTCTGTGGCGCGGCGGGCGACGGTTCGCCTGCGACGCAGGAGGTTGCGGGTTCGATTCCCGCCTCGGAACAAATATTTGTGCGATCGCAGATATTTGTTCAGGGTGTTCTGGGTATTTTCTATGTATAATAAAAAATATCTATCTATGTAATATATTGTATTAAGTATATCAGTTATCTAGTACCCATAACACAAGCTCTGCTTAGCTTGGGGCTAGATAATGTTGTGTGAACTGTCCAGCATTATTATTATTATTATTATTATTGTTTATTTTTATAATATTATATTATGTTACATATCTTGTATTGTTCATGTCTATGTTAAATATTCCTGCATAAAGTACTTTTTTTCTTCTTATACGTTTTGTGCACCACCTACATAAATGTATCCACAATACACGTTGGTTAGCTGGTAGAGAATGCTTCTTAGCATTAAGTTCGCCTATGTACATTGTTTGTTCTGTGCAATAAAGAATATTCTATCTATCTACCTATTAATGTTCAAATAAGTTAGTAAGTGACAAAATAACACTCGCGAATCTAAAAGTGAGCGAAAATCACGTTTTTTTAAATATTAAAATCATTAGGAAAGTAATTTTCAAAAATAAATAGTTCCCTCTGCGTTGTGTAATTTAATATTTTAAAGACAATAAAAAAATCTTTTGACCTTGACAGGTACTGTCTGTACTATTGTGAAATTCAGGACTTCATAGGCGTGATTTTACTGACAGCTGTCACAGAGATCAAGCCATATTTTATGAAGTACTAGCGACTCGTCCCGGCGTCGCACGGGTAGTTTCAGGATGAAAAACAGCCCCCCCCCCCCCTTTCCTATCCCCTCCCCTGGTAGCCTATGTCACTCAGGGTGAATGTAGCTTTCCAATGGTGAAAGAATTTTTTAAATCGGCCCAGTACTTTTTGAGCCTATTCTTTACAAACATACAAACATACAAAAATAGGTACAAATCTTTCCTCTTTATAATATTATAGTGAAGATGTAGATAATGATTGATAGTTTAGGAGAAAAATAGTTGTAACTACGAAAACAGAGGTTACTTTGCAAATTTATTTCTAACATTCTAAGTTATTTTTTCTTATTTTTGAAAGCAGGAGGACATGTTTTATATGATGTAGATTAACATATAATTTTTTTGTAGATTTTTCGATAGAGATAGTGAAAAAAAAAGGTTTTAATGCACCACATACGCTACGATCTACTTAATATCTGCGTTTTGATTTTTATTAATCCTGAATTTTTGACATGTACTTAAATTATTTTGTGTTTTAGTGTAATGTAAACTAAATTATTATCAGACTAGTTTTTCCAAATGTTTGTGCGCCGAAAGGCAAAATCTGGTAGATCGCTAGATTTTGCCTTACTATAAATAAATACACCTTATCACTGTACCTAGATTTACAGACAGTAAATGAATTACATTTCACGTATATCCACGCCTTAACTACTTGTTCCGCAGCAAGTGACGTATTCATCAGGAAGGCGTTGCAGGACGGGTTTTTTGTTAGTTTTTAGGGTTCCCTACCCAAAGAATAAAACGGGACCATATTACTAAGGCTCGGCTATCTGTCTGTCTGTCCGTCTGTCACCAGGCTATCTCATGAACCGTGATAAATGCCTTTTAAAATTTTCACAGATGATGTTCTGTTGCCGCTATAACAACAAATTGGTAAAAAACAGAATTAAATAAATATTAAAGGGGGCTCCCATACAACAAACGTGATTTTTCCAAATGTAGGTAAGCAATGATCTGCGAGGTCAGTTTTTGGATGGGTGACCGCTTTGCACACGGTTCATGAGAAACAAGCCGGTAACACCATTATCTATAAAAACGGCAAAAAAACGGGAGTCCACTTAAGTAACTATAGACAGTTGAAATTTTCACAGATAATGGTACCTACGGAACCCTTTGTGCGGGAGTCCAACTCGCACTTGGCCGGTTTTCATTTTATTTATTTGTTCATCTTGCAGCACACCGTGGAGTATGTAAGGAAGTGACGCGTAGCCGGCGCGGCGTCTGCAAACACTTCCGGTCGGAAGGCGGTCAACTTCCTTACTTCCACGGTCAAGTGACGTATCGCCCTATAATGGCAACGCTGATGAATTATAGCCTCTTTGTCCTGCAGCCTCTTTAGGGAAATGAAGCTTGCTTTTGTAGATCGGGTCAGCGACCGACTTGTAGTGGGAAGAGGAAGTATTGTGCTCAGCAACGAGCTCTTATGACGGCCTCGTGCCGCGTCGGGCGAGCCGGCTGAGATGCGAAAGGTTGCGGGTTCGATTATCGCTGCGACAAATATTTGTATGATCTGCAAATATTTGTTCCGGGACTGGTGTTATATTTTTTTGAAACTATGATAAACCTTTGTTTGTATATCAAGCGTAGAGTGTGCTGTCTTATGAACTTTTGCTGATTCTCTCTAGCATCTTACTTTTGACTGCCTACCTAAGTAAGGCTTTTAAGTTGGTTTTCCTTTTTTCTTTGAATCAGCTTCCACTTGTTCTCGAGGCACCTTACAGGCGCTCCCAACCTAGTAGTAAGAAGGATCATCAAAAAAAACCAGACCATGTTTGTTGCCTGATTCTTCTAGGTCTTGTTGCGTTGGAACAGGAGTAAATGTAAATTTATTTTTTAAGACGATTCAAAATGATCCAAAATGATCCTTATGATTTCAATGAATAAAAACTTTTTGACTTTGACTTTTGACCACGATCCCACCTGTCGGTAAGTGACGATGTGGCCGAAGATGGAGCACAAAGGTCTAGAAGGCACCTATTCACTCTAGCCTTGAAGAGACACACATTATAGTCTTCAGGAAAGACAGACGACGTAGTGTATTCCACTCCTTAGCAGTTCGCAGTTTTGGTAGCGTTAGTAATCTTAGTGTCTGATGCCCACGACACAGGGTATCCTTGCAGGACTATCAATGTATTGTATACTAGCGACTCGCCCCGGCTTCGCACGGGTAGCCCCGGTGAACCCTCCCCCCCCTCCTACCCCTCCCCTTATGTCAATCTCCTGGTTCTAAGCTACCCCTCCACCAATTTTCAGCCAAATCGGTTCAGCCGTTCTTGAGTTATACGTGGTGTAACTAACACGACTTTGTTTTATATACTTATATAGATGATGACTGTTAGGTATGTAAACGTATCCACATTTTTCGCAAGCATAATATCATTTGGAAAAATAACTTTGCATATATAAGCGTTTATGTATGCCGTGGTGTGCCCGACCCAATAATAGACCCCTCCATCTCCTCCCGTGAATGTCGTAAATGCCGACTGAGGGATTAAATAAATAAATATATAATACTGGACAGTTCACACAACATTATCTAGCCCCAAGCTAAGCAGAGCTTGTGTTATAGGTACAAGATAACTGATATACTTAATACAATATACATTAAATAGATAGATATTTTTTATTATACATAGAAAATACCCAGAACACCCTGAACAAATATCTGCAGATTGCACAAATATTTGTTCCGAGGCAGGAATCGAACCCGCAACCTCCTGCGCCGCAGGCAAATCTTCGCCCGCCGCGCCACAGAGGTCGTCAACTTATCCGGACTTGTTTGTAAGATTCGATGGTATAAGATCGGCTGCTAGCTTATTTAAGGAATGTATTATTACTGGAAGAAAGCGTTAGCAGAGTCAGTCGTGGAAAGCAATGGCGGCGATGAGCTCACCACTTGTCACGTCTATTTCCCACGATGGTGCAACCCACTGTGAAAATAGGTCCATTAAAGCTAAGCCTAACCTTTCGGGAAAAAGACGTGTGTCTTTGTATGTGTATGTATGTAAATTTGTACGTTTTCTAACCTTATATGTATGCATATATGCATAACAAGAAAATTAATGTTCCTAACGCCTATACCTATCTAGTTCCTACATGGCAACCGAAGGTCAACATTTGTCCAAGTTATATCATACGTGTGAATGTAATAGAACACAGAGGTCAGTTTTATCTGTCGCCAGGTCAAACATCATTACCATAAAAATCTAGGATCATATTACTTGGACTCGATTGAACGTAGAGCTTTCAGGCTTATAGGTGAGCAACATATGGCGGAGACTAAGATTGAGAGCAGAGTCTCAAGCACCGCCGTAAGGTTGAATGCCTTTCGATTTTCTATAGGTTACATATCGGGGAATGCTTCCAGGAACTTCACGATCTGATCCCACCATCTCCTTTTCATCATAGGACGAGCAGGCGCACGGCTCAGTACAATCCTTACCTCGTCGTACTAAACGTTTCAGTTCTACCTTTATAATGCGAACTGCTGCCGTCGTCTGTCTTTCCTGAAAACTATAATCTGGGTCTCTTCAAGGCTAGAGTGAATAGGTGCCTTCTAGACCTTTGTGCTCCATCTTCGGCCACATCGTCACTTACCAACAGGTGAGACCGTGGGCAAACAAAGGTCTACCATAGTTTAAAAAAAAAACAATCTGAGATTTCAATAGAGCTAATAAATCGAGGAATTAGTAGTAGCAGAGCTTTTTTGTGAAAGGGTTCGTCCAGGGAAGTACTACCACCATGCCTATTTCTGCCGCAAAGCAGTAGTGCTTGCATTGCTGTGTTCCGGTTTAAAGGGTATGGGTGCCGGTGAAATTACAGGCACATGAGACTTTTTGTATTTATGTCTCAGGGTGGCGGGCGCATTGCAATGCCACATAGGGCGCGTCCTAGGTGGACGTGACCTATCAGGTAATGCACTGTTCATAGGCAGAGGTTACCGCTTAACATCAAGTGGGCCATCGGCTTGTTCCGTCATTCAAGTAGTATAAATTATACAAATGTCGTTGATTATTACGTAATTACAGTGAAATAGTTCCTGACACTGTGACCGACTTAGTCGAGTGCCTTCGAAATATTGTGATTGCTTTGTGCTACGCACATTTAACCTTTGAATTTCTTAATGATTTGATTTGTGCTAGATCCCATAAAACTTTAAGACTGCGCCAACACCAGGCAGAAATCTTCATAAAAAAAAAAAACGCCACGCGCCGCTCGTAAAAGCGGTTTTTATTGAATATCTCGTGAAATATACATAACTAGCGACTCGCCCAGCTTCGCACGGGTAGCCCCCGGTGAAAAACAGACACCCCCCCCCGAAAAACTTTTTCGCGATTTCTGACATTTCTAGTACTCAAACCTCAGTCGGTCCGGTAGAGACTTTTGATCCTTATAAGAAACAGGATCGATTAGCATTAAAAAAAAAACATTTGTGTAAAATTACCATTTTCTTGCTGACTGTACATTATTTCCAAAATCTGTTTATGCAGATTAAAATATTTCAAAAAGTTACGCAAGGTCTCGTAGGAACGTTTTCCTGTAACTATAACGGTTAACGTACCTGCCCTTACTGTCCCGTCTCAACAATCCATCCTGTATATAGTATATACATACATGTACATGTATATACATATCCTGTATGTATATATGTAGATTTTAAAAACCCCGTGGGCCCTCCATTTTATTGTATTGATTTTATTTATCCAATTTTTGACCCAATTATCTATACTATATTGACAATCAATCGAATCTAGCCAAAAGTTAAAGGTAAATATGTGTTTTTTTTATCGAGAAATTTTTGTCCTATCGTGTGTCTGTCTGGGTGATCCCTCGGTATTATAATGTAGTATCCATGCATATTTTGAATTTGAATATTGTACTTAATTTATTCAGTTATAAATCTAATCTAAGATTGGTAATTTTGCGGCATAACCCACCTAAATTCAGACTCATATTTAACTGCGAGTTCAATGTGCGTGCGAGAAATTATCCCCATACAGGATTTTATAATATTAGTGATCGGAACCGTGTGCTGATCACAATGAGCCTAAACACGGCCAGTCTACTATTATCCATCGAGGAGTTCCGTTGTCTACCTTCCATCTCCATCATCAGATCAGCTCGCTGTCTCCATCATATTGTATTGTCATCGGAACTCGACAGGTACAAAACTTCAGCTCATTCGGATATCGGAAAGTCACCCTTATCGCCATCCGTGAAATACTTATCATTGAGTAGTTCCAATGGCCATCTCTGGTCTTCTTCATCAGGTCCAAAATCACCAAAGGGCACTTTCTGAATGCACATGCTTGACTTGTTGCCGAAAATACCGAAATCGCTATATGCGCCTATAATATTTGAGGAGTTCCCTCAATTCCTCATGGATTCCATCATCAGAACCAGATTTAGAAGAAAATGGGACCAATCTGGAAGTGTACCGTGAGAATAAAACAAATCGGTTCATAAATGACGGAGATTTGAGGTAACAAACATAAAAAAACACGAATTGAGAACCTCCTTTTTTTAAAGACTGTTAAAAATAACAAAAAAAAAATATAGCACTTAGCATATATAGCGCTGGTCTTCTATGGCACATAATAATGTACCTTTTCAACACACTTGCTCATAAAGTGGCTCTAATTTCACCGCAATTAGGCACATAATAACACCTGTATCAAACAGAGACTTTTTCATTGCTTATTCACTTGTGAGTTATAGAGACAGTTGAACATTTACAGAGTGTGTAATTCTGTTTTATTATTATTTTCTTCACTAGTGTGTTGAAAAACGTCGTATGATACACGGGTGTATTGATAATTACCGTACTCGGTTCTCTTAACACCTAACGGCTCGGGTCTCAATGGTGCCTCATCGGTAATCACCAACATTACACACTAGTACCATAATGTATTATTATTCATACTCGGTGATCACAACAGTGAAAAATGTGCCAATTCAGAGCTAGTTTGTTATGGCTACCTACCCAAAGTGCTGATGCTCTAAGGTCAGCAATCAAGTTAAACAAATTCAGTAAAATGATACTTTTTTTTTTTTTTTTTACTGCTTGGATGACGGATCAAGCAAGAGGCCCACCTGATGTTAAGCAATAACCTCTGCCTATGAACAGTGCATTACCTCATAGATCACGTCCACCTAGGACACAACCTATGTTGCATTGCACTGCGCCCGCTACCCTGAGACATAAAGATGAAAAGTCTCATGTGCCTGTAATTTCACCGGCACCCTTACCCTTCAAACCGGAACACAGCAATGCGAGCACTACTGCTTTGCGGCAAAAATAGGTATGGTGGTAGTACTTCCCCGGTCGAACTCTTTCACAAAAAAGCTCTACTACTTTAGTCAAGTTCTGTTTAAAATAAAATAAAAGTATAAAATTAACACCTCCGTGAGATTTTATTGCTGTAAAGCATAAATTAGTATGGTGTTATTCCTCAGTCGCGTTAAGTTTGGGGTTTTTGAATGGTTGGGTTGGACGAAAGATAAAATTGAAATTGTATACGATTCGGACAAAATTAAGCTGATCGCTCTTAATAAGCTCAAAAAACGTTTGAACTTTTAAGTGTTTTGGTGTAGGTGGATCACGTCACATGTTTTTATGTTGTTATTCTGCAATAACAACATTGTAACTATAGGTATAACGTTGTAATTTTAGATTATTCATAAGTGTCCGTAGTGTGTCCGACCTAAGAATAGGCCCGTCCGTCTCCTCTCGTGGATGTCGTAAAAGCCGACAAAGGGATTACCCGGACTTGTTGACAAAATTCGTTGGTATAAGAGTTGTCCTAGCTGCTAGGTTATTATGGAATGTGTTATTACTGTCATGGAAAGCAATGGCGGCGATGAGCTCACAGCTTGTCACGTCTATATTCCACGATGGTGCAACCCAATGTGAAAAGAGGCCTATTTAGTCTCTGCCTACCCCTTCAGGGAAAGAGGCGTGTGTCTTTGTATGTTTTTATTTTTTATTTTATTTTTTATAGGTACTACTTGGATGACGGATCAAGCAAGAGGCCCACCTGATGTTAAGCGGTAACCTCTGCCTATGAACAGTGCATTACCTCATAGATCACGTCCACCTAGGACGCGCCCTATGTGGCATTGCACTGCGCCCGCCACCCTGAGACATAAAGATGAAAAGTCTCATGTGCCTGTAATTTCACCGTATTTGTATTAACTTATGTAAGGCTTGTAATATTTGTAATTAGCCAGATTTTCTTACCAATGTGCGAATTATCTGGTACCTTCCCTATATTTCATTGCGAAGGCAACGTTAGGTATTAGGATAACATTTTACAAAAAGGCAGGTACTTTGCCATTATATAAATTAAGCGTGTTCAAAATTAAAATACACTTCCTGCAATCAGTCATACTCAGACCCAACAGTCTGAAACCATTTGCGGTTTGCGTCATAGTTTGCTAATTGCGCGCTAGCGCATCTGCAAATTCTATGATCCAACGAAATATAATTAATATAGAATAATAAATAATTATGTATACAGTATAATAATTAATTGATAATGTATAATTAATTATAGTAATTTCTGGCAAACATTTTATGGTAACATACAGAACGTCCCAAGACTATGCGACATGGAGGGAAAGTACCTTAAATATTGAAGGTAGGATATTTTGCTGAAAGAAGATTTTATTTTATTGTTAAAACTTAAAAATAATGCATGCAAAGGGTTTCTAAAAATTACTTGCTTCGTCTGGGAATCGAACCGACTAAAATGTGAAAAAAAAACACCACGTATTTTTATGATGCCAAACGAAAGAATGGATGGAATGGGAAAAAAACCTCAAGTATCTTATTATTTTTATTTTTTTTAACATTGATAGACCTTTGTTTGAAAGAAAGAAAGAAAGAAAGAAAAAATCTTTATTTGTAACGGCACACATGGATAGGACAAAAAACACTCGACATATAAAATAAAAACCACCACCACGACCACGACGGTCGTGTTTGAGCACGATCTCACCTGTTGGTAAGTGACGATGTGGCCGAAGATGGAGCACAAAGGTCTAGAAAGCACCTGTTCACTCTAGGCAAAAGAATAACGTAATAAAAGTGTTTGAATCCATTAAATGTTCGGTTCGATTCCCAGACTAAGCAAGTAACTTTTAGAAAATCTTACTAAGTTTTAGAAATAAATAAAGTCTCCTTTACGCAAAATATCCTATCTACAATATTTAAGGTACTTTCCCTTCATGTCCCATAGTCTTGGGACGCCCTGTATACCTATGAACCTATATGGCTGAGATGTAAATTGTGATCAGATCATTCTCAAGTAGAGAGTAGGTATGTTTCTTGGGTTCATTGAACTTTAGTTTTTTTATAATACAGGTTATCCACACTCGTATTGATTTACCTGCAAGTGTATACGTGACATTGAAACGTAAACCGCCGAGTTAATGAATGAATGAAAATGCATCGTAGTGTAACTTCCCCCCACTCATCACACTACCCCCCTTTCTTATTTCTTAATCTCTCTACCCTCGTAACCCTAAACCCCAACAAACACTAGAAACTACTGACTGCTCTTAAACTTAACTCCCGTTTTCCAACTTTCTTACATGAACGTATCTTTGATATGCTCATCATCTTAGTTATGGGTTTGTTTGATTCAATACTTAATTATTTTGGCCATGGTGATCGTCTAGTTTTTAGTGGTAGGACCGTACGTTGTGTAATTGTAGTAATTCAGGTAATTTTAAGTTATTTATGTCAAGACCTAACAATACCTAATGGAAACCTAACTAAACTTATCTATCGAATAATGAATAATATCTAAACTACTAAAATATAAATTATTTATTGATTAGTTTTAAAATATAATTTGACTAACCTAGTTTATCCCGTCATTATTAATTTTAGATTTTATCCTAATCTATAACTACAGTTCAAAGACTTCCTCTCTATACCATACTTATAAAATTTCCTAACTTTCCTAATATAATACCTATAAACAAATCTATTTAATGACTTTATCCTAAAGTTCACTCCAACATAATTTGATTAGTATGAACGCATCACTGAGTCAAAAGAGATGTGTTATCCTCATAACAACATTAGGTAAGAATACTTCATAAATTATCAAGATTAAAAGCTATGGATTTAGCTAAGGTTTGTTAGTCAGTCTGTATAGTCTTGTACTGGGACACTTTAAGGGCCGCACAATAAAATTGTGCGGGACAGTTCATCCGACCTCCCCTCAACTGTCTTTCCGAACCTCGCCATACATAAATATTATAAAATATAATGACGTTAAGGGACAAAGAAACATTCATACAGGAAAGTTATTATTCCAGAATGTTTGTATAAAAATGTATTTCAGGATTTAAAATTATATTTAATATAAAAGTCTTAATTTTGAGACTCATATTAAAATATAGATCTTTATTGATCTTTATAGACTCATTTATGCTTTAAAAGAGGATTCACAAACTCCAATGGTCCATGTCACGTTCAAACTTATAAATTCTTAGAGGATAAAACCTCAGATAATGAAAGATTAGGTATATTTATAAATACCACTTAGTCAAGTGTCTAAGATTCTAACTTGACTTCAGACTCATTTGGTCATCAAGCATTTTAGCCTTAATATTTATTTATTAGATGGAAATAACGGTTATAACGGTATTCATAAAATTTCTCGAATTAACCTAAACGAAAGTCTTACCTTAATACCTACAACATCTACGAATTCTCTTACTCGAACTACCTAAAGGTTTTATTGTTAATCTATTTTTATTCGAACTAGCAGTGAGGAGGGTAGCTCGCGTTCTTCCATCAACTCTTCTAACCCCGGACTTGCCTTTACGAAAAGGCCCCTAAGTTCTAATAATAACCTAACATTCTACGGAATAAGAACAAGAACTACCTTGAAGTTAAATATTTTATTTTATTTTTAATTGAACTAACAGTGAGGTGGGTTAACTCGCGATCATCCAACACTCATCTAACACGGACTTGCCTTCACGGAAAGGCCCCTAAGTTCTAATAATAATCCTACATTCTACAAAGCCTAGTAGAAAATAAACTAAACTTCAAATAAAGCTCGGTATAATAAAACTCTTCTGAATAATTTAAATAAATAAAATACAGTCAAAGTCTGTCTTTACCTTTACAAGAAACTAATTTCTGTTTTAAAGAATTCCCCAAATAAAACCTTGGAACATAATAAAATAGCATAAGAAAGAATTATTAATATTTGATATTACAGGTTAGGGACTTCAAGTTCCTCCTTCTATTGTAGTCAGGATTCACTTAGCACGGCTCTTGCTAGGCTGAGTATAATCACGAATATCAAAACGATTTCTTCATTGCTTTTGGTAAAACCCCAGTTACCTATTTGTTTCAAACTTTATAATTTTGTCACAACAAAATAATCCAAAATCACAACTTTTACTTTTAACAAGTTTAGATTTACTAGCTTATTATTTCAAACAAGATAGTTTAAAAATAGAACTTCTGAATCCAATTCAAAATTCAAAACTATTCTTTGAATATAAATTATGATAGTAGATATCCTGGTTTGTTACATCAGGTCAGTGTCTCAAGAGTCACTCCCTTCTCTAGTAGAGATCATCTTCAGTACGGCTTTGCTTGACTGGAGTATAACCGTTAATAACAAAATTGAGTTCTCTTTCATCTCAATAGATATCACTATGTAAAATACATGAATTATTTCTTTCCAATTAAACACAGAAGTTCACTATTTCAAAATAAGTTGGATTTTAGATTTAATCGATAAGTAAGATTCACATTAAGTAATAGACTGCAAATATGAAAAGGAATTTCTATCAAGATATAAACCCTAACTAAAGGTTACGTGAAAACTAAGAACAAATTTCTAGATTCAATTTATCAAAGAAAGGGTAAAAACTATTAAGTAAAATCATTAAAGTAATTAAACTGCTTTGAAAGACTTCTTTATTAATTCAAACGAAAACGTAAACGCAAACGTAAATGCAAACACAACACAAACGCAACATAGACGTCAACGCAATCAAGCGTAACATAAACGCAAACGTAAGTGTCAATGCAAACATAACGCAACATAAACGTAGTCGAAACAATGAATGTAAACGCAAACGTAAACGCAAACGTAAATGTAAACATAACACAAACGCAACATAAACGTCAACGCAATCAAGCGAAACGTAAACGCAAACGTAAGCGTCAATGCAAACATAACGCAACATAAACGCAACGTAAACATAAAATATTTTAATTATTTTAATTACTTTAATTTAATTTATTTTATCTGTAAAGTACACACAAGTTATCAATTTAATCAATAAGACACAACATTACAAAAGTTATAAAAACAATTGACTTACCAATGATTCTCCCAGCTCCGACTGTGTCCTTCTGGCCTCTCGAAATAAACTGCCTTTTTCACGTTAAATGTTCTCAATTTATACAAAACCTGCTATCGGCGTAACTATCGGTGCAGCTATCGGCGTCACATTCGACATAGCTATTGCGTCGCTATTGGCCGGCATCGCTATCGGCGTAACTATCAGCGCTGCTATTGGCCGGCATCGCTATCTGCGTCACTATCGGCGTAATATGATTCCAACAGCAAAGGTCATTCACTCCACTCCATTTCTATTGTTTTATTTGTTTCTTACAGGCATTTCAAATTCTCCTAACTTCAAGCTCTTTAAATCTATTAGAATATTATGTGTTTCCGCGAAACGGAACGATGTGGTGTAATGGGTTATTTTACGCTGGTTTGGTTTGGTTTCACAGTGCTTACAAATTTGTATGTTCCCGCCATTTCTTACGGAAAGCAGCACCTCCCGTGGCGAGTAGCGGAACGTCAGAAAAACATTGCCAGTCGGCAGAAAAATTAAATTTTGACAAGCAGGTGACAGTTGAGGTATGCAACACTGGAGAACGGAAAGAAATTGATTGCCGGAGGATTGTAACCTCAGAGGAGAAGGCCTTTAATATTGTTAACGCCGTAAAAAGCTTAGCTAAGGAAATTAGAAGGATCTAGAAGCAAATTAGTACTTTGCGAGGACGGAGGGGGTATCCGAGCTACGATTGAGTGCAAAGTTTAGGAAGTCTTTTGCGCCTGACTTCCAAGCCTGAAAGTTTGTGACGGGGAATCTGAGGCAGCCGGCGAAGGAAAGGAATTTGTTTGCAGCCGGTAAGCATTGCAATGGAGCCGGGTTCACAAGTTTGGATTGTGGAGCTGATAATAATGAGTTCAAATTGTTTTAGAGGCGAGTCCTGCGCGCGTCGAAGGTGGACCCCCGGGTTAAGAAACCTGACGAGCAGTGCTGTGTGCACGGAATTTAAAGTGAACTTCAGGCCGAGTTTGGAGGAACTAAAAAAAGGCCTGAAGAGTCAACAGGAGTTTGCGGGGATCCAGCATAAGGATCAGAAATAAGGCGTGGTGATTTAATAGGTATGTACCCAAGTAGAAGATCAGTAAATTGTGAAACAGGATGCCATGACTTCTACACGGCCTACCCCAAGGGGCTGTGATGATAGCAAGCATACTAATGAGGTGTGATTTACAGGTGCGGAGAGCAGCCGAGTGCCACGGTACAGAGGGAACTAGGCTCCAGACAAGCGAGAAGAGAACGGAGGCAGCGAGTAGCGTGCAGTGTTCCCAGGAAGGTTTGTCGAGAGACACAGAAGATTCGTGGTTTAGAAAGTGTAGATTTAGTTAGGGATATAACGCGGACCAAAAGAGTGATTTTACAAGGTTGTTACGTAGCCCGTTTCGGTCAGTCCATAGTATTCAATATAAACGGGGATTGCGAAAGGAGGGATGAAAACATATGACGTTTGCTGGTTTCTCAAGTACTCATCGACCCACTAGTTTTTAGTTTCTACATTTGAGTGTTCGCAGTGACAAATTTAGTTTTGAAACATATGTGGAAAAGACACTGGTTCACTTTTAGTTTAGCATCATTTATGGAAGATGCTGGTTTACGTTAAGTTTTGAAACATATGTGGTAGAAAAATATAGGAATAAGGTGGGATCCACTTCGGTTAAAAGATCTACTGCTGTCGATAACCAGTGACGGAGAAACTAAGTTTCCCCAGTTTTGTTTTTGCATTATATAAACTAGCGTGTAAGAAATAAAGGGTTAAGTTGTAATCATCTTTACCTTACCAATTTAATACAAGTAATTAAAATTAACTCTGTGTTTACTTGTTTTCCTGAAACCCCAAAAACGAGAAGTGGATACTGTCACATCCACTAATCCACTAGGCTGAGCTAACCGTGACAGTGGGTAGATCTCGGCGGCGGAGCGATTCTTAACAATTACATTATGTATATAATTTTTAAATAACGAATAATTTCATGTTGTTTATTTATTTTGTTATTCCTAGCATGTTTTACTTGCTAGATTTCTTGAACTGTGCAACATTTTTATCCTTAAATATGTTTGTGAAGTAAACGAATCATCAGTCAGCACGTTTGATTAGTTACAGCTGGTATCAATGACGTCATGAATACAAAGAAAGAAGAAACAGTGAGTCGTCAGTTTTTGGAAACGCTGTAGTCATCGGTTTATTTTGCTTCATTAGAAGAAATTATTCATTCAGAGTTACTCAGGTCACTGGATTAGGATGACCCAGAAATTACTGATTCGTTACGCATTTTGACATAGTAACAAACGTTCTGGAGGGCAATTCTCGTGCTTTAGAGATTAAGTCGAATTCGACATGTTATGTCGAAAAAAGATGGCGAATGTCGAATAAAATCTTAATTTGCTATTCTCGTGATGTCACAAATAGACATAAGTCGACCAAAATCATTCAAATCATTCAAGTTATTGTGACATTTTCGTGTAATTTTTTGTAGACATTCAGGCTTCGACATTATCTCTAATTTAGAGATAATGTCTACAATCTGAGTATTGGCCTCCTGGCCGTCACGCAACGCAGTAGTGCTCGCATTGCTGTGTTCCGGTTTGTAGGGTAAGGGTGCCAGTGAAATTACAGGCACATGAGACTTTTAATCTTTGTCTCAGGGTGGCGGGCGCAGTGCAATGCCACATAGGATGCGTCCTAGGTGGACGTGACCTATGTGGTAATGCACTGTTCATAGGCAGAGGTTACCGCTTAACATCAGGTGGTATAAAACCCGTCATTCAAGTAGTATAAAAAAAACGTATGATCCATTATTAGTTTTTATATTATCTGGTTCAGCTTGTTGCTTGACATCAAGCAATCAGGCACTTCGGGAAATATTATTTTCACCTCACACGCTCAGAAAGGTATTCTTTATTAGTCTTTATTGTTCGAAATATGTGCAAAAATGCTTTTTATCCGCTAGCGTGGAAAAGGTTATTTTATATTTTATTATGGAACATCAACAGAGTTTACATGGTGGGTGTTTACTGTTGATAGTTTAAGATCTAATTTACATGCATTTCCAATTACAGATGAACACATCGTGCACTAAACATTTTGCATAAACATAAGTTAGTTAAAAAAAGCAGCCAAGTGCGAGTCGAACTCGCCCATGAAGGGTTCCGTAGCAGCAAGTAACATAATATAAAAGTTCTTGTAGTTCGTTGTAACTTTGATCGATGTTTTAATAATAGTATATTAAAAAAAACTACTTACTAGATCTCGTTCAAACCAATTTTCGTTGGAAGTTTACATGATAATGTACATTTTTTTTTTTTTTGTATTGTCATTCTTTTATTTTAGCAGTTACGGGGGGGGGGGCGAAACTCGCGCAAACTCGTTTTAAAAACCTCAATATCATTTTTAAAGACCTCCCAATAGATACCCCACACGTACGTACGAATTGATAAAAAAAAATGAGTTTCAGTTCTAAGTATGGGGGACCCCATTTTTTTTTGTTTTTTTCAATTTTTGCGTGAAAATCTTAATGCGGTTTACAGAATACATCTACTTACCAAGTTTCAACAGCATAGCTCTTATAGTTTCGGAATAAAGTGGCTGGTACATACACAGACAGACAGACATCACGAATCTATAAGGGTTCCTTGTCCTGGTGACTACGAAACCCTAAAAAGACGATATAATAATAAGGCCTTTAATTTAAATAAGGTTTTTAAAACTCGAACCTTTCTATTCATAATACTAGTTTATGCAACTGTCATATTATAAGAAGGGGTATTATTAAAACACGAGAGGTTGACACGAGTGTTTTAATACCTAAGTTATATGCAGTTTCATACACTATTTTATCTTCACTCATAGGAAAAATTGAAATTAAACTAAGAAAAACACGATCTGCAAAAAAATGTATGGGAAGCGCGAGAAATTAAGTTCAAACTACGCATGCGTGCGCCATTTTTTCACAGTTCGAACTGCGCATACGTGCACCTTTTTTTCATATTCAGGCTATAACCATAGACTAGTTTAATGAATTAATAAAAAAAAAGATAGCGGTACTATAATGAGTTTTATTCTTAATTTTATGTATATGCTTCTATAAAGTGCGTCTGTATAGAACCGTCTTTGAATTCGTAATTCGAATTTTTCGATTTGAGTGTAGATAAAATATTTTTATGCCGGCAGCCTAATTTTCTAAATAACCGCACTTAGAGAATTAAAGCGCCAACACTGGCCAGCACGACGTTTGTACTAATTTACTTGTTAGCTGTTTTTCTTGCACTAGCATTTTCCTCGCTACAGTGAGGTGAAAAATTGCTGGTGTTTCGCTCAGCAGCAAACACACACACACACACACACAACACAGAATAAATAATACCACTCAGGTTTCAAAACAAGTACTCGCGCTAAAAAACAACATTGAAATGTTTTTTTGTTTTAGTTGGCACGGTACACTTTCAGATTGGTTCCATTTTCATCAAAATCTGGTTCTGATGATGGGATCCATGAGGAATTGAGGGAAATTCAAATATTTTAGGCACACATATAGCGATTTCGGTATTTTCAGCAACAAGTCAAACATGTGCATTCATAAAGTGCCATTCGGTGAAGTGGATCTGATGAAAAAGACCAGAGACGGCCATTGGAACTATTCAATGATGAGTGTTTCACGGGTGGCGATAAGGGTGACTTTTCGATATCTGATTGAGCTGAAATTTGGCATACCTGTCAAGTTTCGATGACAATACAACATGATGGTAGTAGTAGAGTGATTTACTAGTAGTAGAGCTTTTTTGTGAACGAGTTCGTCCTGGAAAGTACTACCACCATACCTATTTCTGCCGCAAAGCAGTAGTGCTAGCATTGACGGTTCCGGTTTGAAGGATAAGGGTGCCGGTGAAATTACAGGCACATGAGACTTTTCATCTTTATTTCTCAGGGTGGCGGGCGCAGTGCAATGCCCACATAGGGCGCGTCCTAGGTGGACGTGACCTATGAGGTAATGCACTGTTCTTAGGCAGAGGTTACCGCTTAACATCAGGTGGGCCATCTGCTTGTTCCGTCATTCAAGTGGTATAAAAATAAAAAAAATAAAAAATTATGGTGACAGCGAGCTGATCTGATGATGGAGACGGAAGGTGGACAACGGAACTCCTCGCTGAATAATAGTAAACTGGCCGTGTTTAGGCTCGTTGTGATCAGCACACGGTTCCGATAATTATTATTATAAAATCTTGTATTGGGGATAAATTCCTAACTGCGAAGTCGGTTTTAAAAAAAATGTGATTATAATTTAAGTTTCTGATTTATCGTTATTTTCGTAAATGAAGATGATAATAACTAACATCATGGTAGGTTATCATCTTTGTTTACGAAAATTACATCAGGTTAATGGACCTGACACGTGTCATAGTTGAAGTACCAACCACTACAAGAATGCCCACACCGAAGCACACGTGGAGAAATTTAATCTGTTGTTTTGCAATTCCATACCAGCAGACTTCGTGCCTGCTATTTTAACTACTTACACTCACTGGTGAGTTGTACCTAGGTATCAAATTACGGGTTATTTAAACAGGAAATCATAATATCATTCATTTGCTATTAGCTGACGCAGTGAGACTGCAATTACCGCAATTAGTACATTACGCTAAGGTTCTTTGATATCGTCGGCTTCTTGCACTATAGTATATAGTAGAAGTAGAGTTTTTTTATGAAAGAGTTCGTCCGGGGAAGTACTACCACCATACCTATTTGTGCTGCAAAGCAGCCGTGCTCGCATTGCCGTGTTCCGGTTTGAAGGGTAAGGGTGCCGGTGAAATTACAGGGACATGATACTTTTCATCTTTGTCTCAGGGTGGCGGGTGCAGTGCAATGCCACATAGGGTGCGTCCTAGGTGGAAGTGACCTATGAGGCAATGCACTGTTCATAGGCAGAGGGTACCGCTTAACATCAGGTGGGCCATCTGCTTGTTCCGTCAATGCAATTAGTATACCAAATAAATAAAAAAAACGAATAACGAAGCAGTTTTTTTGCTTAGCGCATGATTCATAAAAATTCGGTTAGCGTACACAACAATGCTTATTCATGAACTGAATATTAGCCTGATAACAATAGGCCTATAATCAGCTATTGACAAAACGTATTATGCAAAGCAGGTTTTCGTTGAATTTAAGTGATCGCAGCTATACGCCTATTGCGGCAATTTATGTGTACGGTCTAGCAATGGAACTGGTCAGATAGAGCCCCTTCGCCACATCCTTATTCCAAGGACAGTCTTCGACGAATCGCGAACGAAATGCTAATTCGTACGCTATAGTGAATACCATATGCAATCTTTTAAAAACAATACTTACCTACATCGAGTCGCCATACGAAAATGCCGAAGATAAATACGGCAAGTACAAACAAGGTTGTCCAATTACAAGATGTTAATTATTTGGGCATGTATGGAGTTTACCAGAAACCGGTTTCGATGATGGTCTTTACAGCAACAAAGTATCGTGATTCAATGAATGAATGAATGGATGAGTGAATGAATGAATTAATGAGTGAATGAATGAGTGAATGAATGAGTGAATGAATGAATGAATTATTTATTTGCTTAGAATAAAGGTATAATAAAAACATAGATGTTATATGTAAATTGTAGTTCCCAGTGTACATACTGCCGAAATTGTATCTTAGAAGCTTGTTATAATTAAGTTGCTGCGAGTAAGACATTATGTGTAAGGTAGGTAAGGTCTAGCAGTTCAACTGGTCGTATAGAGCCCCTTCGCCACATCCTTATTCCAAGGACAGTCTTCGACGAATCGCGTGCGAAATGCTAATTCGTACGCTATAGTGAATACCATATGCGACCTTTAAAAACCGGCCAAGTGCAAAACGGACTCGCGCACGAAGGGTTCCGTACCATTATCTATAAAAAAGGCAAAAAAGCAATGATGTAAAAATAAATTTAAAAAAATTGCAGGCAAAAAGTGGTCACCCATCCAAAAACTGACCTCGCAGATCATCGCTTAACCTACGTTGGAAAAATCACGTTTGTTGTGGGAGCCCCCTTAAATATTTATTTTTATTATATTTTTTAGTGTTTGTTGTTATAGCGGCAATAGAAATACATCATCTGTGAAAATTTAAACTGTCTAACTATCACGGTTCATAAGATACAGCCTGGTGACAGACGGACAGACAGGCAGACAGCCGAGCCTTAATAATGGGGTCCCGTTTTACCCTTTGGCTACGGAACCCTAAAACTACCATACCTATCTACATCGAGTCAGCGTTGGAACAAGATGTTAATTATTTGGGCATGTATGGAGTTTACCAGAAACCGGTTTCGATGATGGTCTTTACAGCAACAAAGTATCGTGATTCAATGAATGAATGAATGAATGAATGAATCAATAGAATAGAATAGAAAATAAAATATATTTTTTTATTGCCATAGGTACACATAACATATATTTAAATACTTAAATTAGGTGCACAGGCTATGACTCGTCAACATTAACAATGCTCTAAAAACTTATAATTATAAGAGGTACATATTTTAATTATTTTTATCGCTGTATAGGGGCAATTGTCATTTTTTTATAACTTAATAATTCTCAACACTGAAATAATACAAACAACGGAAAAAAAACAGTAAACAAAACAAAAAATGTTGTAAAAATAGGTAGGTATATTGGTAGGCACAGAACTAGGAGCACACCCAACGTCATGTACAAATAGGTAGGTATATTGGTAGGCACAGAACTAGGAGCACACCCAACGTCATGTACAAATAGGTAGGTATATTGGTAGGCACAGAACTAGGAGCACACCCAACGTCATGTACAAATAGGTAGGTATATTGGTAGGCACAGAACTAGGAGCACACCCAACGTCATGTACAAATAGGTAGGTATATTGGTAGGCACAGAACTAGGAGCACACCCACCATCATGTACAAATTGGTGACATTAAAGAGGCTGTAATCGCTTTGCAAAAACTCTTTGACGCTGTATAACGTTTTGTCAAGCAACAGTTTCTTAACTTCTATAAGAAACCTCTTGTCACTTTTTATTAATTTTATATTTTGGGGAAGTTTGTTATAATTTGCTGTCCCATTAGTATTAGCAGTTTTGGTGACATGTTCAGACGGTGGTGGATTGGCTCAAGAATCATCTTGTTTCGGACACTACGTTTGCCATAGTTCCCCCTTATCGTATACTCACTCAAATTAAACCTAACAAATTTTATAATCTCGAGTATATAAACTGATACAGATGTTAGGATTTTTAATGTTTTAAAATTATTACGACATGATTCCCTATATTCTGCCCTCATTAACACCCGTACGGCACGCTCAATTCAATGAATCAATGAATCAATCAATGAGTGACTTGTACTTGTACTTGTAGAGCAGACTCTTCTCCGCAACTAGGCCACCAACGGGCCCTTTTTGCGTGATGGGTGGAGGCTGCTAGTCCAGCCACCCGATGTCCTCCAGGAAGGCTAGCAGCTCGCCAATGCTGGCGCAGGCCTGCCTGGGCGTCCTCGGTGTCCCGAGGTATGCTTTTCTCTGGGACGCCACGCTGCTGCACTCCAGGAGTACAAGCGCTGGCGTCTCATCAGCTACTAGACAGCCTCTACATAGGGGGCTATCTGTAATAGCCAGAGTAAATAAATGTTTATTAAGAGCACAGTGACCCGTGACAATCCCGACGATCAGCCGTAGCTTGTCACGCTTCAGATTGAGGAGTTTACGGGAGTATTTCGGATTTAGGTCCGGAAACGCCTCCTTTGACTGCCTACAATCCGATAAATTTTCCCATAGCTCTTGTTGTAGATTGACAGTACGTTTACGGATCCAGGAGCGTATCTGGCTAAATGGCAGGGGTAAAATGGGATCCGGTCCTGCTGGTAGCAATTCTGAGCCTCTCCTGGCCAGTTCATCAGCCCCATCATTACCTCTGGAGCCACTATGCCCCTTGATCCATTGCAAGGTTATGTTGTTTGACTTACTTGATCACCTTGAATCAATGAGTGAATGAATGAATGAATGAATTGTAGTTCCCAGTATATTCTGCCGTTAGCATGCAAAATGCTAGTTATAATTTTACACGCGAGGAAGACAACAAAAACACAAAAAATAATTTCAAAAAATATACATAACTTAGTTCAGAATGGGTATCGTATTAAAGTAATGTGAAGGAAACAGTCTTTCATATCTCCTTCAACCAAATGATAAGTAAGTTCATTTCGGTCGAACTCTAATTTTGTTTTATGAATGACGTTATTATAAACACAGATACTATGTTTACTACGAGTTGAACCCATTAATACCACCTCGACGAACATCGCCGGGAGAAAGATAAACAGAGCGCTCCGAAAGTAGATCGCTGGCAACAACAGCCGGCGGTATCCGCCAAAAATAAAGTCCTTGACCTTATCTGAAGTTTATCTCATTTAAAAATAAGAGTATCCATGAACTTCAAAATGTGAGTGCGAGCTTGTACTATTATTATTTATTATTATTTAGCCTTTATTTCCATAACTTAATACTTATTTTTTATACATAATTAAAACACATAAATAAGGTACACTAAAAGTCAGGCCACATTTTGGGTATAGGCCTCCTCCAACTGTCTCCACTTGTCCCTTTGTTGAGCGCTTTCTATCCAGTCCTCAGTAAAAATAAAGTCCATGACCTTATCTGAAATTTATCTCATTTAAAAATAAAAGTATCCATGAACTTCAAAATGTGAGTGCGAGTTTGTACTATTATTTATTCTGTGGTTCGAGTATATTGCGAACGTACGTAGGAAACCCGTCTCAGCCCCGTTGGCCTTCGGTGGTTCACGAACAAGGTTCCTTTGTGTCAACCATACGAGTCAAGACCGTCGCAGTACCGAGAATGTTCAGAGCTAGTGACCACTGAATATTCTCGATGTACGATTCATACATACATACATAAACTCACGCCTGTTTCCCGGAGGGATAGGCAGAGACCACGGATTTCCACTTGCTACGATCCTGACACACGTTTTGCTTCATTTACTGTCATCACATTCTTCATACATGCTCGTCGGTTAAGGTGGGGTATAACGCAAAATTACCAATCTTAGATTTATAACTGACTAAATCAAGTACATTATTCAATTTAAAAATATGCATGGATACTACATTATAATACCGAGGGATCACCCAGACAGAAACAAGATAGGACAAAAATTAGGTACTAGATATAAAAAAACACAAAGTTACCTCTAACTTTTGTCTAGATTCGATTGTTTGTCAATATGGTACAGATGATTGGGTCAAAAATTGGATAAATAAGATCAATACAATAAAACAGAGGGTTCACCCACGGGGTTTTTTAAAATTATCCATATTTCACGAGATATTCAATAAAAACCGCGTTTACGAGCGGCGCGTGGCGTTTTTTTTGTATGAAGATTTCTGCCTGGCGGTTGCGCAGTCTTAAGGGTACTCTTGACCTGGGCTTTTTCTGAATCCGTTCGCCGAGGTCTTCCCCTTCCCACTGTCCTATTCACGCTCGTCTTATGTACCCGTTTCGTAAATCTACTATCGTCCATCCTTTCTAAATGCCAACCATCTGAGCATACCTTTCTCAATCCTAGTCACTACGTCTTCCTTAATGTCACAACGCTCTCTTATCACACTATTCCTCATTCTATCTCTCAAAGTCACACCACATATACTTCTCAAAGCTCTCATCTCCACTGCATTTATTCTATTTTTATGTTCCTTATGCCATACCCATGTTTCATGTTTCTTTCTTTTAGTAGTAGTAGAGCTTTTTTGTGTAAAAGTTCGTCCGGGGATGTACTACCACCATACCTATTTCTGTCGCAAAGCAGTAGTGCTCGCATTGCTGTGTTCCGGTTTGAAGGGTATGGGTGCCGATGAAATTACAGGCACATGAGACTTTTCATCTTTATGTCTCAGGGTGGCGGGCGCAGTGCAATGCCACATAGGGTGCGTCCTCGGGGGACGTGACCTATGAGGTAATGCACTGTTCATAGGCAGTGGTTACCGCTTAACATCAGGTGGGTGGGTCGACTGCTTGTTCCGTCATTAAAGTAGTATAAAAAAATACAATTTACGATTCACTTATAAAAATAGGAACTCAATAGACACGACCGTCTGATGGATCGATCAGTTCACGACCATAATCATTATTACTTAATCTGTGTCTACGATAAGTTTAAACCGGGTTGACAGTAGGTTTTAAATGTGGGCCACGCTGTCACATCAAGAATGTGGGACAAGAATTCATGAGCCAGGGTGTCAACATCCCCGAGCGAGTCACTGAGCCGCGGAATAATGAATGAATCACAAGTTAACTAGCCAGCAACAGTTTATTCTCGGAAATAAGAAAATCTTTGACATTTGAATTGTGGGACGGTAATGACCTATGGGTTATGTCTCGAGAGTTTACGTATTTATTTACGTTTATTTATGCTTCTGTGGGTTTTAATATGAATGATGACATTTCTTACCCACTCATGTTTTAGTGTATTACCTACCTACATAAATAAAGCCGAGCCGTGTTTGTTGCCTGATTCTTCTAGGTTTAGTCGCATTGGAACAGGAATAAATTTAATATGAAAGACGATTCAAAATGATCCTTGTGATTTCAATAAATAAAATACTGTTTACTTTGACGTTGACTTTGTTTTTTTGCTGATAGTTGAAGAACTGACTCGAAAGAGCCATCTTGAAAGAGCAAAGGCGAAAAAAAAACGTTGACTTGGTCAATTTTGCTATCCCATGCATACATAAACACACGCCTTTTTTGCACGAAAGGGTAGACAGAGCCTCAATGGGCCTCTTTTCACATTGGAATATAGATGTGACAAGTGGTGAGCTCATCGCCGCCATTGCCTCCCACGACTGACTCGGCTAACAATTTCTTCCATAACACATTCCATAATAAGCTAGCAGCCAGCACAAATCTTATACTTACGAATCTTATCAAGAAGTCCGGGTAATCCCTTAGTCGGCTTTACGACATCCACGGGAGGAGACGGAGGGGTCTATTCTTAGGCCGGACACCACGGCAGTATGACATTGCTATCCGAAATGTCAACAAACTTATGATTTTTGAGAAGCTTGGTCTCTAAACGACGCGCGTCGTCATTCTTAGTAATGCTCGTTCCCACTTGAGAGATCTCAAAACAGACACTCTTTGTTCCTTGCAGAAATTTGGCACGTCCAAGCTATTTATGTTGATCAGATATTGCCGCGCATTCCACTCGAGTATGCCTAAAATGGGCTACTATATTGTCGTGGACCTTGTTTCTATGTCACGAGGAAAGATAACATAATTTTGAGGTCTATGATCAACGATGCAGAGTTTCGTTTTGAATGCAGTGAATTATTATTTAGGTTATGCGCACGGGCCTTCGTGGCAATCTTTTATATGGAGATTTATATAAAATATAACAAGAGGCAGAAAAATACCTACGACGTTGACAACAGCCAAATGTTCAAATACTGATCCTACTGTTGGATGGTATTGTTTTTTTTTAACATTGATAGACCTTTGTTTGACCACGATCTCACTTGTTGGTAAGTGACGATGTGGCCGAAGATGGAGCACAAAGGTCTAGAAGGCACCTATTCACTCTAGCCTTGAAGCATGGAGGTATAATAGTCTTAATCCGAGCCATGAAGAGATCCAGATTATAGTTTTCAGGCAAGACAGACGACGGTAGTGTATTCCACTCCTTAGTAGTTCGCATTTTAAAGGTTTGAAAGAACTGAAACGTTTAGTACGAATAGAGGGTATAATAATGAGGTAAGGGTGGTATCGAGTCGTGCGTCTGCTCGTCCTATGATGAAAAGGAGATGGTGGGATCAGATCGTGAAGTTCCTGGGAGCATTCCCCGAAGTGTAACCTGTAGAAGATGGAAAGGCGCGCAACCTTACGGCGGTGGTCGAGACTCTGGATCTTAGTCTCCGCCATATGTTGCTCACCTATAAGCCTGTAAGCTCTGCGTTCGATCGAGTCCAAGGCAGCAAGCTGGTGTTTGGCCGAGCTATACCAAACGTACGTGGCAGCAGTACTCCATTCCAGCCCGGACTTGTGCATACAGACTAAGAAGCTGTCCTGGTGTGAAGTAAATTGTATCTAACTGATGTGTGTTATGTTATGTTATGTTATGTTCTAGGTACTAGTCAAACGCCCGCGACTTCGTCCGCGTGAGGTTTTTCCACACAAACTTCAACACCTCGTTGCCCCTTGGGAAATTCTTTTCTTCGTGCACCTCTAACCTATAAAAGAAATGAACCCTTCTAATTTCAAGTTTCTAGGACGTAGGGCTTAGACTGTGCATTGATAGTCAGTCAGTCAGTGGTTCTTAGTTTTTGCCTTTTGTATGTATTACCTATTATTTTTATTTTATATGTCGAGTTTTTTTTGTCCTATCCATGTGTGCCATTACTAATAAAGATTTTTTCTTTCTTTCTTTCTTTCTTTCTTTCATTGAGTCAGTCAGTCAGTCATGCAATTTATAATGCTGATATTGAATAAAAACTTTTTTTTTGTAACTACGTGATTGACGGAATAAGCAGATGGCCCACCTGATGTTAAGCGGTTACCTCTGCCTTTAACACTGCATTACCATATAGGTCACGTCCACCTAGGACGCGCCCTATGTGGCATTGCACTGCCCCTGCCACCCTGAGACATAAAGAGATAATTTCACCGGCACCCATACCCTTGAAACCGGAACACAGCAATGCAAGCACTACTGGGACAGTGACAGTGACTACAGACTAGTGGGTAGTTACGTATCTAGATATATTGTAGTATCTACGTTAGTATTTTAAAACAAACAGTCAAACACACGTGTATTTTCAACCACAATAAAAAAGCGACAACACTGATTAAGCAAATGGAAGTCGCTCTTTAGAGCCGAGCACGAGCACAGCTCTCAAAGGCGGCCGCGAGTGGAAAGACCACTTTTTATATCCTCACTTTGAATAACATTGCCTCTAGCTACATACTTGAGCCAGAGTTGAGTTTTACGCATCCAATTTGAAAATACCTCTTAGTTTAGGTAAATAATCAAATGTTTTGCACATCGTTTTTAGGGTTCCGTAACCAAAAATTACGGAACCCTTATAGATTCGTCATGTCTGTCTGTCTGTCTGTCTGTCTGTCTGTCCGTGTATGTCACAGCCATTTTTTTCCGAAACTATAAGAGCTAGGCTGTTGAAACTTAGTAAGTAGATGTATTCTGTGAACCGCATTATAGAAAAAAAAACAGTAAATTTTTAGTAATTTCCACATACTTAGAACTGACACTCAAAAAAAAACATCAAACCCATACGTGTGGGGTATCTATGGATAGGTCTTCAAAAATGATATTGAGGTTTCTAATATCATTTTTTTCTAAACTGAATAGTTTGCGCAAGAGACACTTCCAAAGTGGTAAAAAGTGTCGTCCCCCCCCCCCCCCCCCCCCATTACTTCTAAAATAAGAGAATGATAAAACTAAAAAAAATATATGATGTACATTACCATGTAAACTTTCACTCAAAATTGGTTTGAACGAGATCTAGTAAGTAGTTTTTTTTTAATACGTCATAAATCGTAATCCATTCAAGAACTTTTATATTATGTTACTTGCTGCTACGGAACCCTTCATGGGCGAGTCCAACTCGCACTTGACCGCTTTTTGTTTCTTAACATCATGAAAAAGTTACATAATGAAATGGATCTACCAGTTAGGTATCAACAGAACCGGTGGTGCAACTATTTACTTACTTTTTAAGTAAAAACCGGCCAAGTGCGAGTCGGACTCGCGCACAAAGGGTTCCGTACCATCACGCTAATATTATAAATGCGAAAGTTTGTGTGCGAGTGTGTTTGTTACATCTGAAACGGCTGGACGGATTTGGATGAAATTTGGAATAGAGATTCCCGGAATAACACATAGGCTATTTTTTATCCCGATATTCTCACGGGATCAAGACTTATGCGGGTAACACTGCAGGGCACAGCTAGTTATCTTTAAAAACGGCAAAAAAACACGTTAGTTGCATGGGAGCTCACTTAAATATTAATTTTATTATATTTTTAGTAATTGTTGTTATAGCGGAAACTGAAATACATCATCTGTAAAAATTTCAACTGTCTTACTATCACGGTTCATGAGATACAGCCTGTGTACAGACAGACAGACGGATAGCGGAGTCGTAGTAATAGGGTCCCATTTTTCCGAATTTTAAATCATATCTCAACCGATTGAGATTAAATTTGGCATATCTGTCAAGTTTCGATGACATTACAATATTATGGTGACAGCGAGCTGATCTGAAGATGGAGACGGAGGGTGGACACCGGAACTCCTCGATGAATAATAGTAGAATGGCCGTTAGGGTGGAGCGAAAACGTATGGAGCAAAAAAAAAACGTTTTATCTCAACGGAATAGGGGTAAATATTATAAGACAACTTTTCGTTGTCTTATAATATTTAAAACAACTGTACAAAATTTCACTTACCAGTCGCAATATTTTGAGGTGCCCCAGAGGAGATGAAAATAAAAGAAATAACAAAATTTCCAGTTTTTCTATTTATTGCAAAAATTAAACTTTAACTGTTTTTTCGTATTAAAAGTAGGCATTCGTTTACGCGAAAGAAGTCTCGCTCTAATGAAACCGTCTCTTTTATTATCCCCACATTTTGACCACATCTTTCAAGGTTTCATCAGACATATATAGAGCATCGCTAAGAATATAATTCCGGGGTTATAGAACGTTTGCGATTTTATAGAATTTGCGCAAATTTTTAAAACTTTACGATTATGGGGGCACCTCTAAACTTAAGGGGCTAGTCCTTGAAAATGACACTTCGAATTTTGACACTATTCCATTATCTGTGACCTCCACCTTGCGGTGGGATTTGTAACTAATTAGGTAAACAAATATCTCAACCGTACAATTGTGTAGAAAACGCATTACTTGTTTTGTCAATAACATCATTGAATTTTTGTTCTGTACGTTATCAGATAAATGTAAAAATAAAATAAATGTATACTACCTATACAATCGTTGCTTGACTGACTGACTCGGTCACTGAAACGCACAACGCACAGCGCGAAGTCTAAACCCTAGGTCATAGAGACCTGAAATTCACATAGGTACATTTATTTTGTGGTACAGCGGTGCTCTAAGAAAGTAATTTCCGAAATACACACCCTAAAGTGGTGCAGCGGGATGTTGAAGTTTGAATAGCAAAAACTGCACGCGGGCGAAGTCCCAGGCGTTCCACTACTGGATACTTGAGCAATCTCTGTGCACATGTTGTGTTTTACATATTATGCTGTGTCAGGTTTCGTTATATTTTATAACAGTTTTATTCGTTTTATTTTACCCCAAATAGATAAAGTGGTCAACAACTTCAATACCTGGACCAATATGGGTGCAAAGTTAGTATTTCAAAATCATCATAACCGAATCGCAAATGAACATGGTCAAGAAACGAACAAACCCACAAAAACAACCAAAAAATACAGGAACACAAAAAAACAAAATTAAATCAAAAACACCCTAAAAACTCTCACAACCTAAGAAGGTTTGTACCTCTAAAAAACCCCTTCCAACTCCTAAAAACATAGCCTATTCTACCTCCCTAGAGTTCATACAAGTCTTAAACTTTAAGAAACAATTAAAACCTCGTACAAACCCATACAACCCAATTTAAACCGGTATTTAAAGACGGACCTTGCTCAGGAAAATATCTTGGGAATCGGGATTTTTCCCAGCAAGGCCCAAATTAGATCGTTTTGTCCGCCTCAAAACTCACTATTCTGCCAAACTTCCTGCTGATCGTTTTTTCCATATGAAATTTTATCCACTAATATACCTACCATGTTTGTTTATATTAATTTGAATGTGTATGTGTGCCTACTTTTTGTCAATTGTACCTATTCAATAGGGCTGTTTAAAAAAACGCTCATGCAGTGATTTTATTATTTAAAACTATTAATTTAATCCTATTTCGTCAAAATACATAGTAACAGTTTTTCGAGTTATTTTTTACAGAAAAACGGATAAAGAAACAAATAAATTATATAGGTACCTACAAACTATGTTGGAAGAAATACACGTAATTGAAACATACTGTCCACCTACAAAAAAAAAAAACGGCGCGGCGAGGACGTTGTATTTGACATGCCTAGTAAGATAATTTTCGAACATTTATCGTCTTCTAAATTCTAATTTCCAGTACTACCACAGTATAAATAATAGTACCTCGTTCTTGAAACATGCCATGAATTTGTTTGGCGTCTTTATGAAAGGATTATAGGAAATTCAAACCCTAAAATCAATGGTGTTGACGACCTCTGTGGCGCGGCGGGCGAAGGTTGGCCTGCGACGCAGGAGGTTGCGGGTTCGATTCCCGCCTCGGAACAAATATTTGTGCGATCGCAGATATTTGTTCAGGGTGTTCTGGGTATTTTCTATGTTTAATAAAAAATATCTATGTATGTATTATATTGTATTAAATATATCAATTATCTAGTACCTATAACACAAGCTCTGCTTAGCTTGGGGCTAGATATTGTTGTGTGAAATGTCCATTATTATTATCATTACTATTATTTATTATTAATTGGGGTCATAAAGTTTGGATGTATTGTTTGTTATTCTATTAAAATTTAAAATTAAAGCGGGCTCCCATACAAGAAAAGTGATTTTAACAAACGCGGTATCCCTTGGTCCGTAATAGGTAGACACAAAAAAAATACAAAAAGTGTGTTATAAGTAGGTATGTACCTAGGGGAAAACAAACATGTTTATATTTACTTGCCTTATTTTTATTAATCATCATCATCAGCCCAGCTGGAAATAGAACATGTCCATAGAATGCCACGACAACTGGTCTTGAGCCGCGTCCGTCCACAGACTTCCCGCGACCTTTATAATGTTTGGTACATCGGAAGTTCCCCTCCTACATTGCGTCGTCCGGTTGTTGGTCGCCACTCGAGGACTTTATTTCAGTCATCTTAATTAGTGCGTGTTGCCAGAGATGACTTACGTGACTGAGACGTGATCGCTAACTATCACACACACAAAAGCTCAAAGTATCACATCGGGTTATGCATGGAGAGAGCTATGATATTACCATCAGTGTAAAAATACGTAGGCTGCGACAACCGTAACTACAAGAAGTATTGTTACGAGATATTCGCGCCTAAAGTTTTTTATCTTAAATTAGTGATCAGTCAGTGATTTTGTAAATATTTATCTGTTATGATTTTGATCTGTACGATCGCTACGATCATTCCCTTTAAAACTGTGTTTATTATATCGTGATAACATTAATGATTTTTTATTATTTAGTAAATAATAGTTGTCTAGTGCAACATTATTTTAGAACGTGCTTAACCTAAGCATGTGCGCCGTATGTAACATAGTTACCGTTCTCATGTCTAGAGATTTTGTTACGGTGTTCAGCAAACGGAATATGCTCAAGCTTTACCAATCTTATGTGCGGTAACATAGCTACTAACTCAGTTATACACCTAATTAAGCTGGGAGAAAAATAAAATTACTGTAAGTAAGACCACAGAATAAATAATAGAAAAGAACAGAAGGCTCACATCGTGAAAAAAAAATGACGAACCTTGCTGGGACGCAAAAAAGTGCATTTCAGTTTGCATAAGTGCTTAGTGCCTAGCGGGATATTCACCTAAACATTCCCGCATTCTTCTAATGTTTGAATCTTTTTATTTGTGTATTATATTTTTTTTATTTTTATTTTTATAATTTTATACCTGTTAATATTCTTTGTATTTTTGAATTTTAAACACAAATTAAATTAAAATTAAATGACTATTCCAAGTATATTATAAATGTATAAGTATACAAATTTAATCTGCGTAATGTTTTTTTTTTCGAATGGAATTAAAAAAGAGCTAAACTTTTGTTTTCTTGACAAAATCCGAATAAATTTATGGACATAATACTTGTTTTTGACTTTGTACGGTGAGGCGTGACGCGTCGAAATAATAACTTGGTAACTTTCTATGGCGCATGCCTATTAAATTGTTTTGACCAACTGTTTCCATTTTTAGGGTTCTGTAGTCAAAGACAAGGAACCCTTATGGATTCGTCATGTCTGTCTGTCTGTCCGTGTATGTCACAGCCTTTTATTTCCGAAACTATAAGAGCTATATACTGTTGAAACTTAATAGGTAGATGTATTCTGTAAACCGCATTAAGATTTTTACACAAAAATTTAATAAAAACAATTATTTTTGGGGTTCCCCATACTTAGAACTGAAAACCAAATTTAAAAAAAACATCAAACCCATACGTGTGGGGTTCTATGGATAGGTCTTCAAAAATGATATTGAGGTTTCTAATATAATTTTTTTCTAAACTGAATAGTTTGCGCGAGAGACACTTCCAAAGTGGTAAAAAGTGTGTCCCCCATAACTTCTAAAATAAGACATTTAAAAACTAAAAAAAATATATGATGTACATATAAACTTCCAACCAAAATTGGTTTGAACGAGATCTAGTAAGTTTTTTTTAATACGTCATAAATCGTAATCCATCCAAGAACTTTTCTATTATGTTACTTGCTACTACGGAACCCTTTATGGGCGAGTCCAACTCGCACTTGGCCGCTTTTTTTTAATGGTTATTTTTGGAAATTGTTAATTGGTACCTTATTTTTGCGTAGATTCAATCTTTATCGAATACTGACTATCCAAGTTTTTTTTGTAGTGTATTTGGAATAGTGGTGTATACCTTATTTTATACCAGTCAGTTAAATCATTCTAACGGTGAAGTTATAATTTGGTAAATTTTGCTAGAAGTATCTCGTATTTTCTGGTATATATGGCACTAATTTGCTTATGATTTCTTCTTTTATTTCTGCAGTTATACCTCTTGAATAATTGAACTTATAATTGAAAAGTATACAGAGTATGGGAAGAAACTCTGCATCGGCTTTGTAGATTATTCAAAGGGTTTTGACACAATTTTACATTAGCCTCTATGGACAGCACTAGAATACCAAGGAATAGAAGGAAGATATATTGCAATACTAAAAGAAATATACAAAAATAGTAAGGCAATTGTTAAATTAGAGCGCAAAGGGGAACCATTTCCGATCAAGAGGGGAGTGAGGCAGGGCGACCCAATATCGCCAAACCTATTCACAGCTCTGCTGGAGCACGTATTCAGAAAGCTACATTGGGCAAAAATTGGCATAAACGTTAACGGTGAATACCTCAATAACCTACGATTCACAGATGATATTGTGTTGTTAACAGAAAGTCATAAAGATCTCGAATATATGCTAAACACACTAGCCGAAGAGAGCCGCAGATGTGGACTGCTAATGAACTCAAGTAAGACATTTGTTATGACCAACGGAGAAAAAGAGCTTATTACGGTCCAATCTAAACACATAGACTATGTGGAAGAATATCTCTATTTAGGACAAAATATATCTTTTGAAGAGCCGACATCCCGAGAAGTAGAGCAACGTATAAAGAAAGCATGGAATAAATACTGGTCACTTAAGGAAGTATTTAAATCAAACATCCCCATCAAACTGAAGAAGAAGGCAATGGACACCATAGTCCTTCCGACTCTTCTTTACGGATGTCAGAGCTGGGCACTTACAAAGAATGTAATCCACAAAATTCAAGTTTTCCAAAGGGCAACAGAAAGGAGCATGCTGAGATTGAAACTGACAGGAAGAGAAACAGTGAAATAAGAAGCAAAACTAAATTAATTGACGCCGCAGAACTGGCGTGTATGCTAAAATGGAGATGGGCGGGACATGTAGCGCGAGCAACAGATGGAAGATGGAGTGAAAAAATCCTTCACTGGTATCCCAGGAATACAACTCGCCCTCGAGGAAGGCCAAGGCGACGATGGCACGACGACATTATGGGTATTGCTGGTGCCACATGGACACGTCTAGCCCAACAAAGAAGTGACTGGAAAGGGTTGGAGGAGGCTTTTGCCCAAAAATGGGCAACCCCACAATAAAGATAATTATGTAAATTTTAATAATGTATTGATTACAAAAGGAAAAGAAACATCAAATAATATGAAATTAGAATAATAAATAAAATAATATTTGTAATTAAGTGCTTAGTTGCACATAAATTACAAAATGAAAGAAATAAAAAACTTTACAACTAAGTTAATCAGAAATGTAATAATCTGAATTTAAAATTAAACTTACGTAGTATAATTAATATATTTAAATTGGCGAAAAGTGTGTAGCTTAGTGTATAAATAATTAATAAGAGTGCAAACCTAAAACACTAATGATAAAATGTATTAAATTAGTAGTGGGACACTCACACATCAAATTAATTGTATGTTATTGGGTATTATTATTATTATTATTTTATTATGGGAAATAAATGGCTTTTTTATTATTTTATTTATTTATACCTCTTGCCATAAAATTAGGCATAGCTTCTAGAAAACAAAGAGTTGAAAAAAAATAGTTTGTGGTAAATCCATTGTGATTTTAACTCAACACCGAGACTAGTTTTATATTTTGGGGTTCAATCCCCCCTATCTACTTTTACAGTATAATCTCTCACAGGTACGTTACGTTTGATGTAAAAAAAACTGGAGCATGTTTGTGATGCGTGATCTCGATAATTATAAAAATCCCGTGTTTCTAGAACCTTTACATAGGTATTGTTTGAATTGACACAATTTATAAAATCCTGAAAATCATAGATTTGATTTGCTGATTTTGTTTTCATAGCAAGTTTCACTTGATGGTGAAATTAATTTGTAGACATGAAGCTATTGAACATTTGATAGTTAATGAGCAAGTGCTAGCCATATTGCTGTTGATACTATTAACAAAGAATAACATGAAAGCCCAGTTTTTGTACCAAAAGTTGTTGTTGTGATATCTAACCACAGAAATACATGCTTATATGCTTAAATAGTTAAGTCGCTGGGAAGATAAAGTTTTTTGGATACGTGTTCTCATCAGTAGTGTGATACACACGGGTTGTGTATATCATGACGTTATTTTATAACTTCTTTAATAATTTTATTAGTTATTTCATATGATCTGAGCTTATTTTGTAGGCAACCAATTGCTGTTTTTCAGAATCCCCGTCAGTCTTGTTAGGCCAGTCACCGTAGACACAAAAATCGTGTTAGGTCGCAAAAAGTTGCAGGGTTCTGTTTTTTTGGGATGTTGTTAGGATAAATACCAATTGTATAAAACCAAGTTTGCAACTTCGATAGAGCTGTGCGAACTTTGCAATTTTTTGCGACCTTAAATGTTTTAGATGACTGGGCCTATGTGTCGTTTGTAGGTTAATAGCTAATATTTGTAAGGAGAAAGGTTATACACACCTCAGTTTGTTCAAAATTACTAGGTTTAATTAAGTAGTTGGAAGAGACTTTTCTTCTGGGTACTTCTTTACTTTGTTTTAGCCATTTTGCATTTTCTAAAGCTTTCACATGCGTACTTATCGTCGCGAGTATCGCCTTTGCATAACTCGCCACGCACGACCTACCCACTTCAGCTTTGGTGAGTCACTGTTTGTTGAGCTCCCACTGACTGACTAGCACCAATCCCCCACTTTTTATCTTAGCGAATGACGGAACAATCAGATGGCCCACCTGATCTTGAGCGGTAACGTCTGCCTTTAACAATGCATTACCTCATATGTCACGTCCACCCCTTGTGGCATTGCACTGCGTCTACCGGCAACTATACCTTTCATACTGGAACACTGTAATGCAAGCACTACTGCTTTGCGGCAGAAATAGTACTGGTAATAGTGGTGGTTGGTAGTACTTTCCCGAACGAACTCTTTCACAAAAAAAACTCTACTAAGTACTACTAAAAACTTGCACATACTTCGCCCTCCTGCGTCTCAAAACCAATAGTAGTACTACGCAAAACAGCCGTAAATATATTATACCTACGATTGAAATGTCTACGATTACTGTTTCGTACAGTTTTAGTTTACTTAGCAAGACGATGACACAGAATAAATAATAGAACAAGTACAGAAGGCTCACTTCACGAACAAATTTATATAAATAGGACTCTTGCTGGGATGCAAGAAAGTGCAATTCAGCTCGCATTAGTGCTCAATGCCTATCGTGATATTTACCTAAACATTTCCTCTCTCTTCTAACGCTTAACTCCATCGCTATCTGGCGCGGAGTGACGTTTCTCGTAAGGGTTGACGACTAGTCGCTTACGATAACATAGTTATCTAATGGCAAAGGTACGTTAGTTGGTACCTTGTCAATGAAACTAAATATCTCTTTTAAGTGTAGGGGTACCTACCTACACCTAACTATTTAGGGACTATTTTGTAAGCGTCGTATGTCATTCCATAACATACTTTTCTAATGGCATAGGTACGTTAGTCTGTACCTTGTCAATGAAACTAAATATCGCTTTTAGGTGTAGGTAGTGACAAGGTACAGACTAACGTACCTATGCCAATAGATAATTATGTTATGGAATGACATACGACGCTAACAAAATTGTCCAAGAGCCAACATCCAATATTCATAATAACGGTTCCCAACTACAGGTATAGCGTTTAACTAAGTAGCCTCCTGAGGTATGGGAGCGGCACGGGAGGGTGGTGATTTTCTTATGTCAAATGTCGCGAGACGTCACTTGACGTCAGTCAATCGGCGGCAATCTCGCTGCCGTCAATACGTGTTATTTGGACCGGCCGCTTTAGACAAGACGCACACCAGATTAGCAACCGAAGATGGATCCTCAGATTAGAGCTCAAACTAAAGATGTTGTTTATAATGTATATAATTTTTTCAAGGTTAGTAAATCTGATCCAAATTCTGCCGAGCATGAAAACGATATAAATCTACACAGTATAATCACACAATAGAATCTATAGTTATAAAAAAGAGGGATTTGTTAAAATTAATAAAACGAAATAAACCAGAAAAACAATTTAAAATTGATTTCATATTAAAAGAAAATGGTCATACGGTACTTTATTTGCCACCGTACCATCCGGATTTAAACCCGATCGAATTAGTATGGGGAGATATCAAGGGCGAGCTGGCACGAAAACATATTAACTCAAATTTTACTGAGAAAAAGCGAGCACTAGAAGAGTTATTTGCTAATTTTTCATTTGAGAAATGGCAAAACTGTGACGGTCACGTAAAGAAAGTTGAGGAAGAGTATTTCAAACACGACCATCTTAGCGACGATATAATAGATCAATTTATAATAAGATTACGAGATGACGACTCAGATAAAGAAAGTGATTTCAGTCATACTGACAGTGATTCGAGTACCGATATGGACATAAGCTAATAAATTGAAAGTTCAGTTGAAAATATTGATATGAGTATTAAATATAATAATTATTTGAACAAGTATTTTATTCACTTTCGCAATGACTTTGGTACTTATTTGTATATATTGTAAGATCTATCTTCACTAATTTTCATCACGTGTGTAGCCCGACAGTTCTTTACGTCACATGTCACCCCTCCCGTGCCGCTCCCATTCCTCACGAGGCTACTGAGTTAAGCGCTAGGCATGTACCTATCTTGATTAGCTTAAACTATATATATAATACCTACCTATAGTTGATATTTAACTGATTGAGTATGGTATTATAGTGTAGTAGAAGCTGGCCGGGTGATTAGTACCTTCGTAATTGGGCAAATAAAAAAAAGCGGCCAAGTGCAAGTCGGACTCCCCATGAAGGGTTCTGTAGCAGCAAGTAACATAATATAAAAGTTCTTGGATGGTTTACGATTTATGACTTATAAAAAAAACTGCTAACTAGATCTCGTTCAAACCAATTATTGGTGGAAGTTTACATGTACATCTTTTTTTTGTTATATCATTCTCTTATTTAAGATGTTAAGGGGTGGGGGGACACATTTTACCACTTTGGAACTGTCTCTCGCGCAAACTATTCAGTTTAGTTTTTTTTAAATTAGAAACCTCAAAATCATTTTTGAAGACCTATCTATAGATAACCCACACGTATGGGTTTGATGAAAAAAACTATTGAGTTTCAGTTCTAAGTATGGGGAACCCCAAAAATGTATTGTTTTTTTTTCTATTTTTGTTCTTGTAAGTCCTATCTAACTACATAAATAAATCCGGAGACATATAATTTAAGGATAGGTAGCAAAAGTCTACATTTGTTAGGTAGGTGTACCTTATTACCTATAATGTAGACGTGCATTTATACACCTTTTGATGTCCCTTGGAAGTGTGAAAAACGTGAGGTTCGGATCCTTGTTATAATTCAGGCGGCCGAATGCGATGCAATATGCGTTTATCTTCATTTAAGCATAAAATTAATAATAGTAGAAGACTTTAGTTGACGGACGACGTGACGCGGCGCTTGAGTGAGTTTACCGAACTAACTTCACGTGCGATCTGGCTGGCGCGCGGCAGCCCTCTGAATGGATTGACTCGTCTAGATGAGTCCGCTGGGTACTTGTAGCTTTATACCTAAAGCGCGGAGTGCACCACGCCTGACGATGATAATATTCGATTCCTTTGTTTTCAGTAGTAGTTAAGGTCAAAAAATAATATCAACACTAGTCTTAAGCACCGTATATGTTGTGTATGACGTTACTATTCTTATGTGTAGTCTGTATATTTAGTCTAACATAATAAAAAAAATATCCACCGTATAATATGTTACGGTGATTATATTTAGGATACATTTTTGATGCATGATCAAGCTCATACAAACACGTCAACCTCATACCTCATACCTAACTTACATAAACATTATATTCATCAACTGGATTATCTATGAGGAACTAGTATGTCACCAGTACCCAGACAATATAGTTGTACTACAAATAATATTACGCGTCCGAATCAAGTCGCGGGTTACAGTACCTATACCTAGCTAGTATCTATTTTATATTATAATAGACCAAAATTAGTAGGTACTTACCCAAAATCAGAATTCGTTTATTTTTGCTATACTTTTTAAATTCCGACGGGAAACGAAAATATTCGTGAAGAGAAAATATGAAGGTACAAAATGTGTGGCTTCATTTCACCGAGGACTTATCGAGGACTATACTAAGTTCCATTGGTCTAGTTGTTACTATGTTGACAGAGTTATTTATACTTGTATTGTACGGAACCCTCTACACGCGAGTCCGACTCGCACTTGACCAGTTTATTTATCTTTGGCCTCCAATAAAGCATGGACTTTAAGGGAGATTTTTTTAATAGCAGCTTTGTATCATCAAAGTTACTATCTATGTAATATATTGTATTAAGTTTATCAGTTATCTAGTACCCATAACACAAGCTCTGCTTAGCTTGGGGCTAGATAATGTTGTGTGAACTGTACAGCATTATTTATTTATTTATTGTTTCGATATCAAATTGAAGTACCAGTATTATTATTAGTAACAAACAGCCAAACATAGATAAAAATTGAATGATAGTATAAAAACAAATAAAAAAAACATACCCTTCCTCACTAGTAAGTCGGGAAATAAGCAAGTATAAAGAGCTTGGTATGTTCTGAGGAAAATCGCTAAGCGAAACTCTTTTGGTCACAAATCACAATATAAACTCCTTCGTGAGTATACTACCGTAGAATTGCACCGAGCTACTACGGAGGCCTGCAATGTTTTAAGTAGAGATCCACCAACTTATCAGTAGAATGAAATGTATGTAGTTTTATATCATCTACATACATTTCATTCTACAGATAAGTTGGTGGATCTCTACTCTGATCTGTAGAATTGGTTTGTGTTCACGACTGTATGATTGAACTGTCAAACCATGTCAGTCCCGTTAATTTTCACAAACCTCAAATAAATATGTATTTGGATGGGTTTCCTATTACCCGAATTACAATTATAACAACGAAAACCAACAATTTTCAGTAAAATAATACTAGTTTTTGTAATGATATATCGAAGTATCCGGTTGCCTGTTTTCACCTGTGAATGAAAAATTGAACAAGACCCACCCTTCCAGAGCCGTGGATAACCACGGAATGACAGAAAATGGCGTAGAAATCGTGTAGATACGGCGAATTGAAAATGTTTTCGTGTTTTTACACATCTTTTGTATGAAAAGATCAAAAACCCCAACTTACTTTTAAAACCAAGTGTATAGACATGATACTAAAGTGTTTTATTTCTCAGAAATAGCGGTAATTCCGTAGATTTTAGCTCATATGTAGATGCACTATTTTGATCAATTTTGTGAAAATGGGTAGGTAGTTTTTCAATTTACACAAAATCTAGAAAGAATTTTAGAAAACCCCTACTTACTTTTATTCAGCCTGAAGTGTTCTTTCTTTTGATCTAAATATTGTTAGGAATAAAGCTAAATTCGGGAAGTTCTTGGCTTTTCAAAACACCACTTTTCAAGGATTTTCAAGGACGTGGCCCTTAACGTAAACAAACTGAGTTTTCTTGTATTTAGTAATGACCTAAAAAAGCAACTTTAGACAGGTATGCCGAAGCAAAAATTAAAAAAAAAAAACGCTCCACGCTACTGGCCGTGTTTAGGCTAATTTTGATAAAAACACGGTTCCGATCACTAATTTAATAAAAGCTACCTTTAGATCATTAGCAGCGGTCATCAATATAACGTGCATAATATGAGAAGCGTTGTTAGACGTAATCTTACATCAAAATACACGACGGTCAGTATATTTGGGTCGAGAGTCGAGAGTCGAGAGTCGAGACCACTGCACAGATAACAAAACCAAAACGCAGATTGCCAGTATCGATAACACGAAATGGGGAAATGTGACGTCATGACTAGGGCTTGCATTATCCGTAAACTTTTACTATCCGGATAATATGCATAGTAGTGAACTTTTGTATTCGGATATCCGGATAATACAGATAATAAAGGAAAAGCTTTAAAAAAACAAGGAAAAAATGGTTATAGCTTTATTCATGTTTAAGGTGAATGCTCACGTTTGCGGCGCGAGATTCAAATTTTTTGGTGTGTTTTGCCCTTTACAGGTCATCAACACTTCTTCAGATGACGAAAGTTGAGTTCGCGACAACTAGGAGACTTAACACACATGTTTTAATTGATAGTATTTCATAAATATCATCAGTTTAGCTACGATACCCCTAAACAAACAAAAAAACTGTAAAAATGTATTTAGGGGTATCATAGCTAAACTGATGATATTTATGAAATACTATCAATTAAAACATGTGTGTTAAGTCTCCTAGTAGTCGCGAACTCAACTTTCGTTATCTGAAGAAGTGTTGATGAGCTGTAATTGGCAAAAAACACCAAAAAATTTGAATTTCGCGCCGCAAGCGTGCGCATCCACCTTAAATGAAACTAACATTCATCCACCATTAAAATATGAATCACTTTAACCAATTCGGTAGCTCTTTATAGTAAAATTAAAGCTACTATCATAATAATAATGTGATCATAAAATATATATTTAGCGGACGTCATTATCCGGATTTGAAAATTGGCATATATCCTGATAATTGAGATATCCGGATAATTCGGATATCCGGATTGCAAGCCCTAGTCATGACTAAAAGGAAATAATACTTGTGGCAAATATAGTATGCAAGAAGATTAGACGACCTCGCTGCAGCCCGGACGAGGAAGGTAGACACCGCAGTCTCGTTTTAGTTCCTTCATTACAAAGTTCCTTGTCGCGGACATGTCACAGTAACGATCTTCGACGGTAACTTCTAATTTTATTGTTGAAAAAACATTTATTTACAGAAAGAATAATAAATAAATAAATAAATAAATAATGCTGGACAAATTCACACAACATTATCTAGCCCCAAGCTAAGCCAGAGCTTGTATTATGGGTATAATACAAGGTATGTACAAAATACTTTTTTTTTATACTACCTACTTGAATGACGGAACAAGCAGATAGCCCACCTGATGTTAAACGGTAACCTCTGCCTATGAACAGTGCATTACCGCATAGGTCACGTCCACCTAGGACGCGCCCTATGTGGCATTGCACTGCGCCCGCCACCCTGAGACATAAAGATGAAAAGTCTCATGTGCCTTTAATTTCACCGGCACCCTTACCCTTCAAACCGGAACACAGCAATGCGAGCACTACTGCTTTGCGGCAGAAACAGTCGAGAAATTTTTTCGGAGTTTGCCAATATACACTTAAATGGGGAGCCACAGGCAAAACTATCTCAGATGGCGCCACCATCGCTGGAGCTATTTTTGTACTAAAATTATCCATTGATATTTGACACTTTTGTCAGTTTTTTTTTTAACATTGATAGACCTTTGTTTGGCTATGAAACGACACCAGCGATTATGCGCCACCTAGCGTGATAAATAAGCAGTGTGTCTCCCCATTGGATGAATTTTTTTTATGAATAACTTCATCCTTTTTTTTGGTTTCTTCGTGATAATTTGAAAGGACTTGCACCACAGAAAAAATAGATAAGATAAGATAAGTTTTTTTTATACAACTTGTGATGACGGAACAAGCAGATAACCCACCTGATGTTAAGCGGTACCCTGTGCCTATTAACAGTGTATTATCTCATAGGTCACGTCCACCTAGGACGCACCCTATGTGGCATTGCACTGCGCCCGCCACCCTGAGACATAAAGATGGAAAGTCTCATGTGCCTGTAATTTCACCGGCACCCATACCCTTCAAACCGGAGCACAGCAATGCGAGCACTACTGCTTTGCGGCAGAAATAGGTATGGTGGTAGTACTTCCCCGGACGAACTCTTTCACAAAAAGCTCTACTACTAACAAAATAATTGATAAGATAATTGTTTATTACAGATTTAACTTCATAAAAAGTTCACATGTCATCCATTTTGTTAATACTCATCAAATCTTATAATAAAAGTTAGGTACTTAAGTAAAAAAAATTACAATTATTCAACTAAGCATTATATACATTCAAATTCAGTCATCAAAACAATAAAAAAAAAAAAAAAAAAAAAAAAAAAAAAAAAAAATATAATAACAATTAAAAATAAAGCAATAATAGTAATAGTAGTAGTATTATTAGTAATAGTAATTAAATTGTAAAAATGAAAAAAAAACCTCAACGCAATGAAACGGCTGAACCGAGTTTGATCAAACATAGCTAATAACACTCCCGACAAATTCACCTTTCAAACAAAAAAAAAACTAAATCGGTTCATCCGTTCGGGAGCTACGATGTCACAGACAGACCCACACACACACACACACACACAAAGACACGTCAAACTTATAACACCCCGTCGTTTTTGCGTCGGGTGTTAAAAAGTCAAGAGGTATATAAAGTAGGTACTTATTGAGTCACAACTCACAAGCTGGGCGACTGGCTGGTGTTTTGAAACCCAGTGAGCTATGATGCCGGAATTACAATTAAAATGGTCTGCCACAACGGCCAGCATGCTGTTAGCACTGTCTCATCAGGGAAGCAGTTCTGAACACGCGCATCTGCGAACATGCCTGAAGCGCTGCAGAACCGCGGCAGCGTAGGTAGGTACCTTTTTTTTTTTTTTATTCTACTTGGATGACGGAACAAGCAAGAGGCCCACCCTGATGTTAAGCGGTAACCTCTGCCTATGAACAGTGCATTACCTCAAAGGTCACGTCCACCTAGGACGCACCCTATGTGGCATTGCACTGCGCCCGCCACCCTGAGACATAAAGATGAAAAGTCTCATGTGCCTGTAATTTCACCGGCACCCTTACCCTTCAAACCGGAACACAGCAATGCGAGCACTACTGCTTTGCGGCAGAAATAGGTATGGTGGTAGTACTTCCCCGGACGAGCTCTTTCACAAAAAAGCTCTACTACTAATAATCTATCATTCGTTCCATAATTAAATGAACATAGGTATTATTTTCGTCTACCGTAAAATGTAAATGTGTGACCGGATTGCCTCGCTGGCTACTTGAGTAGCTGCATTCCCTTGCATTTTAATTATCCGTTTACGGCTTTGTATTAATGTAAAAAAGTTGAAACACGTCGTGTTTTCGATATTCCGTAGTCTTGCGGGACAATGCGCCGGGACGCCTTTAGGGAAGTGCGTGATCTGCCTCTCAACTTGCGGTCGCGGGACGTGCTCAAACGATGTTTTACGAGACATTTTTATCGATAAATTCATTATCCGTGCTTTTGTCGAAAAATTAGGCAATTTAGTAGCTATGTGTGGAATTTGATGACTTGTTTTGTAAGTAGGTACCTAAGTACCTACATACAAATACAATGTTGTAAGGTCAGCTGTCTGGCAGTTAATTAGGGGAAAATACAATATGTATAGCATGAGGTCCTCGAAACTTAAAAATGTTGGAACTGGAGTAAATTAATTTTTTAAGACGATTTAAAATGATCCTTGTTATTTCAATGAATAAAACACATTTTGACTTGTTTTTTTCCTCCGGAGTAAACCCCGTGATACTTCCGGCCTAAGAATAGACACCTCCGTCTCTTCCCGTGGATGTAGTAAAAGCCAACTAAGGGATTACCCGGACGTATTGGTAATACAGGGTATCCGATAACTATGCGACTTGAAGGGAAGGTACCTTAAATATAGTAGATGGGATATTATGCTGAAAGGAGCCCTTATTTTATTTTTAAAAAGCGGCCAAGTGCGAGTCGGACTCGCCCATGAAGGGTTCCGTAGCAGCAAGTAACATAATATAAAAGTTCTTGGATGGATTATGATTTATGACGTATTAAAAAAAAACTACTTGCTAGAACTCGTTCAAACCAATTTTCGTTGGAAGTTTACATGGTAATTTACATCATGTTTTTTTTTTAGTTTTAGAAGTCTCTCGCGCAAATTATTCAGTTTAGAAAAAAAAATTATAAACCTCAATATCATTTTTGAAGACCTATCCATAGGCGTATGGGTGACGTATGACGCCACACGTATGGGTTTGATGTTTTTTTTTGTTGAGTTTCAGTTCTAAGTATGGTGAACCCCAAAAATTTACTGTTTTTTTCTATTTTTTTGTGAAATTCTTGATGTGGTTCACAGAGTACATCTACTTACCAAGTTTCAACAGCTTAGCTCTTATTGTTTCGGAAAAAAGTGGCTGTGACATACACGGACAGACAGACAGACAGACATGACGAATCTATAAGGAACCAAGGTAAGGTACCAACTATAAGGTTCTATCATCGAACCCTAAAAAAGTGAAGTCGTTACGTTTTCCCGCGTAATTAAACAGTGAAATTGTTATGTTTTCTGAACTGGACTGGAGTAAACTCCAGTCGCGCGTTGGAGCTGGCATACCATTTTTATTGGTATCCTCTAACCATACACGTTCTTTGAAAATAGCAGTCTCGTATTTAATCTCAATCGGTTGAGGATAACCGCTTTAGATTAAATATTGCTTATCTGACAAGTTCCGATGACAATACAATATTATTGGAGAAAACGGTGGGCAACGGAACTCCTCGATGGATAACAGTAGACTAGCCGTGTTTACGCTCATTTCAATCAACATACGGTTACGATTACTAATTTTATAAAAGTTTGTATTCAACATATATTTTTCACAAAAATCTTTTTCTCGATATCGATAAGAGATAGTGGAACATCACTCTTGCGGTTGCTTCGCTGCTTGCATACCTACTACCTTTATAGGGGAATTGTACACTCTCGGAACGTCGTCTACGTCATCTGCGGTGCATTTATATACCTTCAAGCTTTATTTGTCACTTTATTGCACTATTGTTATGCATCTAAGCTTACCTTCTATAATAAAACGGTATTAAAGGTTGAAAAGCCTGGACATTCAAAGTATTTTCCCAAAAAACCAGTACTTAACAGCACACTCTACGCTTGATATACTCATAAATAGCACATCAAAAATTAATTATATGTAGTTACAGACATTGTAAATAGACAAATTAGCTGTCGAGGGGCAGAGCGACATCAGGCCACGCGGTTTTATCATTAACATAGTAATGTAGATTGTAAAATGCTTTCTTAATTAGGATTTCTTAATTTCTTATATTATAGTCGTAACTTGTATCCCCAAAATTTGACACTATACCTTAGTTTTGACTCCACCAAAGCGTAGTAAACGGTTTTAGCTGATCAAGATCCACTTCATCTCTTAAGCTTCTTATAGCATAACTAGCTGAACGTATCGAATTCTCAATTGATTCTAATTCTGATGCCACAATATATCAGGAAATACAAGAAGGCTCTTAGGATAACATTTCATCTCACACATAAATTGTTTAGTGAACTCACTTTTGACAGGAACTTTAAATGAAACGCTCGTTCTCAGAGTAGAAACTCATTAGATTGACCTACATAAAGATTTATTGGAACCGAATAAGCGGCAAAGCGGCGTAAGCAAAGAATTTTTCTTATAAGTAAATTCAGGGCATGGTATACGTCATATTAGTCCGTCCTAAAGGGTCCAAGCTCAAGTGGGAGTGGGCCAGCCACGTCTGCCGCATGATGGAAGATCTATGGGCAAAATGCACTACTGATTGTGTTCCTAACGCAAGACGCCCGCGCGACAGACCACCACGGAGATGGCATGACGAGTTGGATGTGCACCTACCAGACTGGCGCGCTGCAGCGAGGGACAGAGAGAACTGGGAAAAAAGAGGGAGGCCTTTGCCATGCAGTGGGACAATATGGGCTGAAAATAAATAAATAATAATCAATAAATAATAAAAGGTCCCCGAGACGGTCATTTGCGAATGACAATACTCGTATTTACGTGAGTGATCGTTTCAATCGATGGGCAATTATAGCTCCGATCGAAGGCATATAATTCGCGCAAGCTTCAGTCGCTTGTTGGACTGTCATTCGGAAAGTTGTGTTGTCAATTTGAGGGTGCGATCAAGAATAAAGAAAACGATTGTCATTCGCCGTCAATGCACGGCGCGTCATTTGCAGTCATCGAGCAACACGGAATGGAGACGCCATCAAAGGCATTCCCCGCTGTAGTTCCCCTCTAAATTTAATGCCCTCTAGGGCATACAGCTTATAAAAAACTAGCTGTCGCCGATTGCTCTGTCAGACTGAATCGACTCGCGTGGGAGATAGTGCTCCAAGAAAAATGCCGAGTTGTTCAGTTTTATGCTGTAAAAAAATGATTGGATCATCAAATTTACAAGAAGATGGTGTTTCCTTTCACATGTACCTGAATTTCAATTAAATTATTATAATTTATTGCATAAAAATTGACCAAGTCAAATTAAGCCGTATAAAAACAAAAGTGGCCATCTTAGATTTTGTAATTTTTGAGTTAGTGTTCGGGGTAAAATAATAAAACTGAACGGTTTAACAAAAAAAAAACCGTGAATATATTATTCAATAACACTGATTCACTCTTCACTACAACTGCACTTCAGTACACTAGTCATTCATTACTCTAAAATCACTCCCAAGTTACTTGATTTATTCGTACTGAAAGCCAATTCCCTTACGACTACCCTGCCCACTCTTAAACCGAGCTCCAGTTAAGCGTGTGATAGAGGGGCGACATAAAAGTGACCAAAAGAATAGATATAAATGTGTATAATACATCAATGTGCATGTCAGGATGTATTCTGCTGACGTAAACATGTATATAACGTGTAATGTCAGTAAGCCAAGAGGTGGATGATTACTTAATATCCTTGATTACTAAATACCATTTATTAAACACGTTCGACATCATGTGACATGTGGCAATAACGACTATCGTATTTGACGGCTATGTAACCACTAACTAACCGGTAACTACTTACTACTACTACTTCGTGTCACAGGCTCTTTCTTGGTTCAGTGACCAACTTGAGATATAGTGTCCCTGAAAGTGGCCTGTGACCAATGGTGAAAGAACCAGTGTGGTAAAAGGATTAAATGTACCTCGCAGAGGTGTATTATATGATATTTCAACGTAAGTGTCATGTGAAACTATATTTAAAGAAATAAAATTAAATCACACTACTATTAACAACAAGTGTTACATCAAAAAGTTTGTTCATTTGAGAGCTTTGATTACAAGAGATGGCAAGCATGAAGATTATATTTAAATGAGTGTAAATTCTGGAAATCAAGTGAACTTAACGCCTTATTATCAGCCGGAACGTATCCAAAAAGGCACGACGACTGGATGTGCATAGAGGGCTGTTAGTGCCAACACTAATGTATCTGGTGGTAGCGAAAGTTGCTAAGGCAGAATAAACATGAAAGTAGAATAAACGCAGTTAAGATGAGGTTTGAGAAGTATGTATGGTGGACTTTGAGAGAGAATAAGAAACTGTGTGTTAAGAGAGCATTGTAAAATGAAAGAGCACGTGTATAGTGACAAGGATTGAGAAAGGTATGCTTGGATGGTTTGGGTATATATAAAGGATGAATGATAGTAGATTAACGAAACTAGTTCATAAGATGAGAATGAATGGGACAGTTGGAAGGGGGAGACCTCGGTGAAGGTATTCAGAATAGATCAGGGTCGATCTGTAGAATGGCCTGGCTAAGAGCGCCCTTAACCAATGAGCATATATGAAGAATGTGATGTGAGTGAATGAAGCGAAACAGGTATGCCAGGATCGTAGCAAGTGGAAATTCATGGTCTCTGCCTACTTCTCTGGGAAACAGGCGTGAGTATGTGTGTATGTTTGTAATATTATAAATGCTAAATTTTCTAAGGATTGGATGAAATTTAGAACGGCGATAGCTGGACCACTGGAATAGTTTTAAATTTTATTTAGATGTTCCCATAGGATCAAAACTTATGCGGGTGAAATCGCGGGTTGCTTCTAGTTTATAATAAGAATAAAACTACGTGGTTAATTTTATCAAAATCGGCAATATTGATCATACTTAAATAACTTTACTCTTTTCAGTTAAAAGTAAATAAAGATGCTTTAAAAAAATCGTTGATCGCCCATTGTGAGGTTACTGTACAATCTTTGCACGTTGTGTTTGCCTATAATGAGGGGTTTTTACGGCCATACCAAATCATCTATAAACCCTTGAAAATAGATGTCGCTGCTGTGTACTTAACTGTAAAAATAAAGTGAAATGTAAAAGTCAACAACGAAGTGATATATTTTCGTGGTATTTTGTTACTATCACACAAAATAACATAGGTACGATGCATTTGTTGATTTTGACAACCACAGTTGAGTCAGGGCCATCAATTGAGCCAAATTGAATTAAAAAAAAAAAAAAAAAACCCCCATTTGTTTCTTCTGTAGCTAAAGATAGGTATATAGTTTGTACATCTTCATATATGCATGTCGGATCCTCAAGATCCCTCCGAGCGGCAAAAGGCAACTTAGGGGCTTTCCAGTGGGTCTCGTGCAAATGAGGAAAATTCAAAAGAGGTTTCACTAAGATATATTCAAACTGACTTTGAACTTGATTTTGTATTTTGTTGATTAAATCGTGTGCACTCTGCCAACGCCGATGTAATAATGAGCTCTGGCGCTTTCGTACGCTCCTTTTATATCCGAGCGTCTATCGCTTTGCGTCTTTGCGTAAAAAAGACTCGGGCGCATTCGTTTGGGTGGCGCGACACGACAGAATACGATTGTTCGCAGCCGTACACGTGGTGTTTATAAGCCTTCAATCTCAGTAGATCTATTCTCCAGATTCATCATATGACTTCTCTCTCCGACATACATGTGTAGACTGTTGGTAAACCTATTTTTTTTTAAATTAAATAAGCAACTGCTAACAATAACAGTCTCAATGCACACTGAAATAGCTTTGTGCTCATTTAACAGTTTTTTTTATTTCTCAAAAAATCCTGTATGTGAGTTGCCCGTGTTTTCTTTTATACTACTAAATTAGTGATGTGCCTCAATAATAAAGTAGATTTTTTATCGATAAAATAAATGCTCGTTTAATATGTTTTACAAGCTATTGAAATTTGATTTATATTATTCGGGAGCCATAGCCTAGCCTAACCTAACTTTCTAACCGTTAATCCAATCACCATGAAGGTATTGGTATGTAACAAGGTAGGTAACTGTTATGATTTAAATTTGAAATTATTCATTTTATGCCATAAGTTGACGACCTCTGTGGCGCGGTGGACGAAGGTTCGCCTGTGACGCAGGAGGTTGCTGGTTTGATTCCCGCCTCAGAACAAATAATTGTACGATCTTCAGATATTTGTTCAGGGTGTTCTGGGTATTTTCTATGTTAATGCAAAATAAATATCTATGTAATGTACTGTACTAGGGATATCAGTTATCTAGTCCATATCACAAGCTGTGCTTGGCTTGGGGCTGGATAATCTTGTGTGAACTGTGTCCAGCATCAAAAAATAAAATAAAAATAAAAAAATATATATAATGAAATTCACTTAGGTACAATGTGAAAGAAAACACCATCTTTTCGTAAATTCGATGTTCCAGACCTTGATTTACAGCTGAAAATGTAACGATTCGGCATTTCAGTATTTGTAGCATTGTCACACTGTTTTACTCTATGCGTCACACGATCGTTTCAGTCTGACAGAGCAATCGGCCCATCATGATACAATATTATTACTAGCAAAAGCAAAACATGCTTGGTGAGGGCTAGCAAGCTTTTTTTCCGTGATTATTTATATTTAAACAAAGACATGAATTTAAATTACTATGCTAAATTACAACGGAGAGTTTTTTCGTTAAGTGTACCACAAAATTGCATGGGATAGTAGAGGACTCGCTTCGCTCGCCCTAATGATCGGGCGAAAACAGATTTACTAACGCGTATGCCCAAATTAAATTGTGCATAGCCAGAGGGGAACGACATCTTGACATGAATTTAAATTACTATGTGATATTACAAATCTAGAGGTGTGATAGTTTTTCGTAAAAAGTTGCATTAACAAAAGCATTTCCCAGTTTGAACTCATTTACTCATTTTCAAGAAAAGTCGTGTCATGAGTGTCCGTATTGTGTCGTGGGATTTTCCTATTCAAATCCTATTCTTTGATTGACCAAATAATTAAAAAAAAAATTGCTAGGTATAATTTTTTCAACGCGATATTCACTAGATAAAGCGCTATGTATTACTTTACCTACCATTGTTTAACATTAACATAACTTAACACACCCAACACATACCTACATAGTTGTGATCCCACACTAGGATCCCATGTGACGTGGGATAATTATGCCTGAAATTTAAAAAAAAAACTATTTTACATTTTAATGACTAATGTAGTTTTTTGGCACTTAGGATCATGATTTTTGGTTTTTGACAATAACAGTGACTGACAGATATAATGCATCGTATATTTCGTGGCCAGAACCGACATGGATTATGTAGGTTAGAAGGATGACGGCAGCTAAGTAAAGCGTTTTTTCCTTTCCTTTCCTTTCGTCTCTTTTGACTTGCCGACCCATAGTTTTATGAAATTATTGTATGCTTTGAACAAAATTCTAATTAAATTTTCCCAAGAACTAATCATCTCATGAGCTAGTGGTTGTACCTGGGGTACTCAACATTTTCTTGATTTTTTCTCTATACTCTAAGTTTCCGCGTTTACCCCCTCTCTCTCCAGCCTACTACTACCTTTTACTAATCTAAAATTTCATAGTGATCCACAAAATGATCTGTATGTTATCCTCGATAACAACTCCGGAACTCCTCCTTCACAGAGAGCTTTCAACCCTTCCCCCCATACCTAGCCGCCCTTAAATCCCTTCAATGACCCTTGATGGTAGCACAGAATATATACAGTAGGCAAAGTAAGTTCCTACCAAAAAGTTATCGATACTATTAATTGATGTCGAAATAAAGTAATGTAAGGATGTATTAATAAAGTAATTGATCGATACTTTATTTTTGAAGTCGATAACGACTTGAGTGCTGGAAGTCCCTAGAACGGGTGTTACTGTCAATTTTGTGACATAACATGATGTTTGTACATAGAAAGCATCTATGTGTGTATAAAGATTTTTGATGTGTTGCTGTTTATAGATGTGTGCGTTTATAGCGATAGAACTACTGGTTACAAAAGTGTGCATTAAACTGTAAGTGAGTGCGTGAAGCCCCCCCCAAAAATTTCTGAATAAATATGTATCGGTTGACAGCTCTAAGGCGTCTCCCCTCCGGTACGGAGGCCTGCGTTGCTCGATGTTTGCAGTCAATACCGTAGTAGTATTGACCATCAGGTGTCCAGCCCAACTCCATTTTAGTTCCGTTATACGATTCCTAACATCTTTAAGCTTGTTGAGAAACGTTGGTCGTCCAGCAGCGAGATGGGCAGACGATATCGCATTCGTCGCGGCCGAGCCTGGATGAGACTGGCACGGGACCGTGAGGAATGGCACAGGCAAAGAGAGGCCTATACTCAGCATTGGGTGAAGTCAGGCTGTGGATGATGATGATGAATGACAATCGCTTCAATTATCTAAAGTTCATTGCTTCATTTGTTGCATCAATTGGTGGCATTCACGTTATTAATGTCATTCGCAAATGACCGTCTAGAGAATCCTTAAGAATAGACCCCTAGAATAAAGATCTAACGACTCATGATGAGATTCAGGCGCATTTTTGCTAGAAATTATATTAAATTATTTGTATAAATTAAACAAGAAATATGAAGGATTTGCCTAAAAAATTTACAGGATCGAACAGGACCATCAAAGTCTACAGTCTACAGCCAAGGGATCGAACAGGGATTAAACATGTAATCTTCTTTTTTTGTATACTACTTGGTATGACGGATCAAGTAGATGTGGCCCACCTGATGTTAAGCGGTACCCTCTGCCTATGAATAGTGCATTACCTCATAGGTCACGTCCACCTAGGACGCACATGTGGCATAGCACTGCGCCCGCCGTCCTGAGACATAAGGATGAAAAGTCTCATGTGCATATAATTTCACCGGCACCTTATACCCTTCAAACTGGAACACAGCATTGCGAGCAGTACTGCTTTGAGGCAGAAATAGGTATGGTAGTAGTACTTCCCCGGATGAACTCTTTCACAAAAAAGCTCTACTTCTACCGATTCTATAAAACTTTGGCTGGATTTGTCCTACTATTGTTGTGTTGCGATAAGACCGCCCATAGTACGTTTAATTATATAGTTAAGTTTGTTTCTTTTTGTTTGTATTATTAGCTATTAAGGTGTACAATAAAGTATTTTCTATCGATCTATCTATCTATTGTCTTCGCTATTGTTCAGATCAATGGAAATATTGAACAGATATAAATGCTCAAATACTTTTATATTCAAAGCTCGCATTTTCAACGGCTTCTCCGAAACAAAACAAAGGCTTTCAACATTTCTAAGATACACAGACTATGTTCGTATGGAATGGGACAAAAAATCCACGGCGATTCCAAGTCACAATATTACAACACTCATTAGATAAATTAATACTCGTAAGACAAAGTGAGTTCAAATGTCGACATAAGTTGAACTTTGGGCGTCTGTTACCTTCAGACGGACGTGGTCATTGCAACATCGTATTTACATAGGTACATATAAAGGTGCGGTGTCACACCACTGTAGTGTACACAAATAGGTACAAATAGGTACACAAATAGGTACGAAGATTATGTTATAAATTGTATTTGCTGAGATAGAAATAGATTCAATTTGAAATGATCTAAGTACAGACCGTTCACAGTAAGATGTCCCCTGCGTTACACTCTTAGGAAGTTAGTCTTGAGTCCCCTATAAGTCCCCTGCCTTAGGAATAGTGCCAACCATAGAAAAATAAATTTTTCAATACAAGCTTTTATAAAATTAGTGATCGTAACCGTGTGCTGATCAAAATGAGCCTGAACACGGCCAGTCTACTATTATCCCTCGAGGAGTTCAGTTGTCCACCTTCCGCCTCCATCATCAGATAAGCATGGATTTCCATTTTCCTGACATAGGTACTCATTTAAGTCGTGGTGTGTCCGGCTTAAGTATAGTAATAATTAGTAAGATTCGTTGGTATAAGATTTGTCCTGGAAGCTAGCTTATTTAAGGAATGTGTTATTACTCGAAGAAAGCGTTAGCAGAGTCAGTCATGTGAAGCAATGGCGGCGATGAGCTCACCACGTGTCACGTCTATTTCCCACCCACAGTGAAAAGAGGCCCATTTGAGGCTCTGCTCTGCCTACACTTTCGGGGAAAAAGGCGTGTGTCTATATGTAATGTATGTAGTTTTTTTTTTAATCTATGATATACCCTCGTTTGACCTCGATCTCACCTGTTGGTAAGTGACGATGTTGCCGACGTTGGAGCACGATGGTCACAGATGAGGTAAAGATGGTACTGAGCCGTGCGCCTGCGTTTCATGTGATGAAAAGGTGATGGTGGGATCCGATTATGTAGCTCCTGGGCACATTTCCCGAAATGTAACCTAAGTATGGAAGATCGAAAGGCATGCGACTTTACGGCGGTGCTCCAGACTCTGGATCTTAGTCACCGTCATATGTTGCTCTCCTATAAGCCTGAAAGCTCTAAGTTCGATCAAGTCTAAGGCGGCGAGCTGGTGTTTCGCCGAGCCATCCCAAACATGGCAGCAGTACTCCATACCAGCCCGGACTTGCGGTTTGTACAGACTTAGAAGCTGTCCCGGTGTGAAGTAACGCTTTACCTTATTCAGCATGCCCAACTTCATAGCAGCTGTTTTTGCTTTTGACTCAATATGAGCCGAAGTTGAGAGTCAGCGAAAGTGAAACACCTAAGAACTCAAGATGATGTAGGTACTCATTTTCTACACTCACTGTTCCCACATTCCTCATACATTGTATTTGGTTTAGAGTACTCTTAACCTGGCCTTTCTATATGTCTTGATACAAAAATGTTCCAATTACTACTGAGGGGCAAGTCCGAGTTTGCACACACCATCGTAACGATGAACGTAACGACGATCATACGTGTATTGCTTAGTAACTAGCCATTAATCTGTGACGTTTTTGGCACAGATTAATAGCTAGTTATTATGTTATACACCGTATACACGTAAGATCGTCGTCACGTTCATCGTTACGATGGTGTGTGCAAACTCGGACTTGCCCCTCTGGTCACAAATTCTTGGTATTTTGAGCCATAAATCTACCAACACATAAATGTTTAATTTTGAATTAACAATTCCTAGTAGAATAACGGACACTTAAATTATTGTTGGATGCGACTAAGAATCGTGTTAAGAAATGTTTAAAATTAACTGCTAATACATAAAATAATTTTTAAAATGGTTTGTACAGACAGTAATATTCTTCGTACAGGCCTGTACTATTATTTATTCTGTGTTTAAGAAGGGAGTGACTCTGAAAGAGAGTTTATTTTGCTAGGTACCTACTACAGGGAGTCTCTCTAGGTACTTAATCCCGATGTACCTACGTAGGTACGTCGAGCGAGACTAATCTATTGAGATACTAGAGTCCGCCCTCGGCTTCACTATCGTTTTTTTAAACATATGGAGCACAAAGACGATGGAGCACAAAGGTCTAGAAGTACGGAGGCCTGCGTTGCTCGATGGTCTAGAAGGCACCTATTCCTCTAGCCTTGAAGAGACCCGGATTATAGTTTTCAGGAAAGATGACGACGGTAGTGTTTTTCAATTACTTGTATGAGCTTAGAACATTTGAGAAAAAAAAAACAAATAAACATATTCAAGAATTTCGATGACAGATCCTCAAATTCTTATGTAAAGCAGTTTAAATAATATGTTCTTTATATCAGGCAAAAAAAAACATAAATAACAAAAAAAGTTATATAACAATTCAGTCAATTTAAAATTAAAATAGGTAAAAAAATAAACAAATAAAAAATACAAATAAAATAAAAAATAACTATTATTTCCGGTTCCCGCTCTGGTGCACAGAGATCCAAAATCTGTGCATGGGGCTTAAGCCTTCAGCTAAAAGCTATAAAGCTAAAAGTTTTAAATCAACACTACAAAACCAGTGGAAGTTTTTTTTTTTTTTTAAACTACTGGAATGGCGGAGCAAGCAGACGGCCCACCTGATGTTAAGCGGTAACCTCTGCCTATGAGCAGTGCATTACCTCATAGGTCACGTCCACCTAGGACGCGCCCTATGTGGCATTGCACTGCGCCCGCCACCTTGAGACATAAAGATGAAAAGTCTCATGTGCCTGCAATCTCACCGGCACCCTTACCCTTCAAACCGGAACACAGCAATGCGAGCACAACTGCTTTGCGGCAGAAATAGGTATGGTGGTAGTACTTCCCCGGACGAACTCTTTCACAAAAAAGCTCTACTACTACAACAAAAAAGCTCTACTACTACAGATACTATAGTTTTGTTACGCAGTATACAAAGGTTTCAAATGTCACCTTAAATTTATGGAATTTTGTGCTAAATAACGATAATGGCCTGCCAAGCTTTATCTAAGACGCATGTGTTAGACATTTTAAATTTTGGAAGCATGTTTTTTTTTTTCAGTTTACGCCAAAAATATAGTAAAAACAACTTTAAAAGTGTCAAGTTATTTATTATGAAGCCACAACATGTTTATGACCGACGTCTCGCAGCGTCCTGAGAGCCGCCATCTTTAAGAGCATAGATTCAATACAAAGTTCCCAAATTATTCCACTGTCACCATAGTGAACCCGTATTTTTTGCTCCACCCGTCAACCCCACTTACTTTAAAAACAAAACGTTATAGGGGTGCGCGTGAAATAAATATTTAATATCGACAAAATATCACCCAACACCTTCTTTACGACCTTACCTGTCCAGACTATTTTGAATACCCTACGTAAAAACGAAGGGGTGTTATAAGTTTGACATGTCTGTGTGTGTATGTGTCTCTCTGTTCGCTCGTAGCTCCCGAACGGATGAACCGATTTCGTTTTTTTTTTTTGTTTGCATGGTGAATTGGCAGTGGCACTCCCGACTAGGGAGTGTTCTTAGCTATGTTTGATTAAAATCGGTTCAGCCGTTTCATTGCGTTAATTGCTTTACGATATCGCATACAAGTAGATAAGACGCACTACGGTTTCTAGGATATGATAACATTTTACAAGCTTTTATTTAACTTGCAATGTACATTTGTCTATATGTATGTATGTATGTATGTATGTATGTATTTGTATGTATGTTTGTCTGCGTGGAATCCAGGTGGAATCTTGCATTACAACTGAAGCAATTATTCTTCTTCTTTTTGCGGTTTCTTTAACCGATAGAGCATATTGAAATTTGGCATACCTGTTAAGGCGCGATAGGTTCTCAAATGTCTCTAGAATTTTAAAGTTTTTGATAATAATTTTCATAGTTTTCTATGAAGAAAAAAATATATGATATTTTTGAGCTTTTTATCTAGTGAAATCAATAATTCAATACAATATTTGAATTACTTCACTCGATAAAAAAAAATAACAAAGATACCTCCTTTTTAAAATTGAAATGCTATTTTTCACTCACTTCTCTCACGTTTAAATTTTTGAAACATTTGGTTACATTTTAGTTATTATTTGAGTTAGTGAATTCATCAACAAAAGTAAACAAAACTTTGAACGACATTTTTATATAATTTTTTTATACATAAAAACACGGTATCAGAGCGTGCGCTCGCCTTCTTCGCCTCATACAAAAATGTTCGTTGAACCTATAGCGCCTTAAGTTCCGAAGACAGTACAATATGATGGTGATAGCGAGCTGATCTGACGATGGAGACGGAAGGTGGACAACGGAACTCCCCGATGAATAATAATAGACTGGCCGTGTTTAGGCTCATTTTGATCAGCACACGGCTACAATCACTAATTTTATAAAAGCTTGCATTGAAAAATATATTTTCCACTAAAAACTTATTAGATTCATTACAAAACTGTATTCCTTTTATTTTAGCTGAGGCATAACGTTTATCAATTAGCACAATTTATGGAAAACTTAGTCCTTTGTTTTATCGAGGCATTCATAGTAGTAGAGCTTTTTTGTGAAAGAGTTCATCCGGGGAAGTACTACCACCATATCTATTTCTGCCGCAAAGCAGTAGTGCTCGCATTGTTGTGTTCCGGTTTGAAGGGTAAGGGTGCCGGTGAAATTACAGGCAAGACTTTTCATCTTTATGTCTCAGGGTGGCGGGCGCAGTGCAATGTCTTAAGTGAAAATTATGTACTTGTACATAATTTTCACTAGAAACGGTATATTAACCATGATTTTTGAGTTTGAATGGTTCCCGATATTTCGGCACAGTTGCATGCGTCATGACTCATGATCAAGGGAGAACAGAGGTTAATATTGGAAATAATTTAAACTCAAAAATCATGGTAAATATCCCGCTTCTAGTGAAAAGTTTATTTACTTATGTTGCGACCTTTTGGTACATTGTTTACACGCGTCGATGGGCATGTGTTCACCACAAAGCGAGCACTTAGCTCACATCCGTCGATATCGATGAAGTCAGTCACTCGGCACGTCACGTCACTAGTGACGCTCCGGGAGACAAGTGCAGGGTTGGGTTAGGTCAGGTGCCACACTTCATGCACACATGTGTGCTCGTATATACCACTAACAATAAGACCTGTGTTTGACGGGTTTTTTAGCTGTGGGTGTTGGTTTTAATAGAACGAAGTACTTGACGAGAAACGTGCCTGGCAGACGTTACACTTAATTCATTTTTCAGCGTCTTTTTATGTAGACTTTTAATAGAATAATAATAATAAAAATAAATATTAATGGACATTTCACACAACATTATCTAGCCCCAAGCTAAGCAGAGCTTGTGTTATGGGTACTAGACAACTGATATACCTACTTAATACAATATATTACATAGATAGATATTTTTATATAGAAAATACCCAGAACACCCTGAACAAATATCTGCGGATCGCACAAATATTTGTTCCGAGGCGGGGATCAAACCCGCAACCTCCTGCGTCGCAGGCGAACGTTCGCCCGCCGCGCCACAGAGGTCGTCAGAGAATAGAATAGTTTTTTTTTATTTGTTACAACACCGATATAAACAAACTAAAACATACCTACTTTTTTTTTTTTTTTTTTATACTACTTGAATGACTGATCAACCAAGAGGCCCACCTGATGTTAAGCGGTAACCTCTGCCTATGAACAGTGCATTACCTCATAGATCACGTCCACCTAGGACGCACCCTATGTGGCATTGCACTGCGCCCGCCACCCTGAGATCTAAAGATGAAAAGTCACATGTGCCTGTAATTTCACCGGCACCCATACCCTTCAAACTGGAACACAGCAATGCGAGCACTACTGCTTTGCGGCAGAATATTTGTTACAACACCGATATACTTAAACAAACTAAAACATACATAATAATAGCTAGAATTGCTGTTGCAAAAAGGACTCACTCAGCAGATGCAGATTGTACACAACCTGCGCTGGTCTTCCGTTAGAGCTTTTTTCTAACCAAGAGAACAAAATAGCAGACGTGTATCTGAATGGTAAGTTAGTAATACCTAATTAATACCTATTGCTTTCAAATATTTTCTTAAAATTACTTGCTTCGTCTGGTAATCGAACCGAATTAAGTGTGAAAAAAAACACCCCGTATGACGCCAATCGAAAGAATGGACAAAAATAATAATTCCCCTCAAGTGACATAGTATCTCAAAATAAAGAAATAACGTTTACCATTTTAATCAAATTAAGAAAGTAATTAATTTTGTAAAAATTTAAAAAAAAACCTCGATGCAATGATACGGCTGAACCGGTTTGGTTCAAACATAGCTAAGAACACTCCGACAAATTCACCTTTCAAACAAAACAAAAAAACAAATCGGTTCATCCGTGCGGGAGCTACGAGACGACAGACACACACACACACACACACATACACACACAGACAGACACGTCAAACTTATAATATATAATACCCCGTCGTTTTTGCGTCGGGGGTAAAACATACGTACTAATATTAATTAATTTTATAAATTTATTTTTAGAAAATATTTTAATGCAGTATTGCTTAGTTTTAAAAATAAAATAATGTCTCCTTTCATCAAAATATCCTATCTACAATATTTAAGGTACTTTCCCTTCATGTCGCATAGTCATATTCTGTGGCATAGTCTTATAACTTGATGCTACAACTTTTTGTAAACTTTGCGGATGTCAACACCGGGTAAAGGCAAGCGGACAACCCAACTCCTTATTTCATTAGTCAATTACCCGTCGATCAATTATCGCGGCCCGTTATCCTGAAACCATAGGCGTGAACATACGACACCAAAGCCTGGGGAGGTAAAAAAAGTCCATTATAAACTAGGACTTTATTCTTGTAACATTGTACCGAAATGTTTGAGAAAGATGGGTCTTGCGAAAGCGGTGGCAGCCACATGTAGCGGGCAGGGCGTGGGAATACAGCCGCACATGTGCACGCCAGCTTTACACTAACGCGACGCAGATAATAAATAAAAACGTTTAGTTAGACCACAGATAAAATAATACTAGTTCGATACAATCTACACAGTATAATGACCGAGCCAGTGCTGCCACCTTAGCGCTTTCGGAGTTAGATCTTGCGCTTTTTTAGTACACTTAGCGCTGAAATTTTAATATTATCTCCTGGCGGAAAATATACACAATCTACACTGTATAATGACCGAGCCAGTGCTGCCACCTTAGCTTTCGGAGTTAGATCTAGCGCTTTTTTAACCCCCGACGCTAAAACGACGTGGTGTTATAAGTTTGACGTGTCTGTGTGAACGGATGAACCGATTTAGTTTTTTTTTTGTTTGAAAGGTGAGAATTTGTCGGGAGTTTTCTTAGCTATGTTTGATCAAAATCGATTCAGCAGTTTCATTGCGTTGAGGGTTTTTTTAATTTTTACAATATTAATTACTTGTTAGGACACTTAGCGCTGAAATTTTGATATTGTCTCCTAGCGGAAAATATAGCGCTTTTTTATGACAGACCAAACTTACTAGTAATCAGGTCGCAATCTTGGCAAAAAGTAGGAAGCAAGCAGCAACACCGCAATTCGTTTAGCTTCCGTTCTGTTCTTTAGGTATACTTATTAATACTAAGACCATTTTAGATTTAAGATGATAAATACAATTTGTATTGAAATAAATAAAAACTTCTTACTACTACTTATGCCTTTTGTTGTTCATGCAATCTAGCGGATTTTAGCGCTATTTTATGATTATGCAATCTAGCGGAATCTAGCGCTATTTTATGATTATGCAATCTAGCGGAATCTAGCGCTATTTTATGATTATGCAATCTAGCGGAATCTAGCGCTATTTTATGTTTATGCAATCTAGCGGAATCTAGCGCTATTTTATGTTTATGCAATCTAGCGGAATCTAGCGCTATTTTCAAGCTGATTTTGAATCTTTTAGCGCTGATTGGCCTCAGAGAGGTGGCAACACCCGAGCATGCATTTAGATTGAGTAGTTAGCGCTTATGTTTAACCGATGATATGATTGGCTCGCCTTGAATGGCCGCATTAAGGGTAATGATTCACAAATTATAGGTCGAATTAAAATGAGTTTCTCGGTAGAACTTATGTATCCTTTTGTAACCGGAATGAGTCAATATAATTGTAATTCATTGAGTGTTAGATTCGGTTTAGAAACGAAACGCATTTAAGAATAAACCCAATTTAAAGATTTGCCTACTTATGTACATTTATTAACAGAAATAATAATACAACTAATACAAGGTATGTACAAAATACATATGAAACAGTTATGCTACCTGAAGAACGCTGCTAACGATCTAAAGGTAGCACAACTGATCCAAATCACTACCAGACGGAAGCGTCCCGGAGATGCTGGCTGCATTGCCACGCTGAATGGCAATACTTACAAATGCGTTGAGCTAGATAAAATAAATACAATACATTTTTTTTTGCCTACTTATTAATATTCTGGTCTTAAGATAATTTAATCTAAAATACATTATTTCCATCCTGTTGTACCATGTGCCATGCAATAAATTATTATTTCATTTCATTTAATTTCTTTATTACTAAAGAGATAGGCAGGTAGACCTTGACAAAATATTAAAAATGGTTTTTGTTCGTAATTCATTTAAACTTCAGTAAGAATCTACTAATTTTTTTCTGGACAGAATGTATTTTTGCTTCTGCTCAATCACTTTTTGTCCGTCTCGCAAAGCTACTCGTATTCAGTCGATTCAGTCTACTTTTATTTGTTTTATAATGTGTAAGTGTTTATTTATTATAAGATACTCTGTAGTATGTTTATACTTTTATTGAATCTACACTATCGTCCTTTATCGTTCTCGACAATTTCAGTCCATCCCGAGGTTGTCTGGAAGAGATCGCTCCTAGCGCCAAGACCGCCCATTGTACTTCTATACTTGTATTTGTATTGTTTTTAATGTGTTAGTTTTTTATGAGGTTACCCTTCGACCAAAGTAAAATCCGCTTCGACCAAAGTATCATTTTAGTTTGGTCGAACCGGTTACCTACAATAAAGTGTAATCCGTGGTCTCTGTCTACGCATCCGGGAAACATACGTGGGATTATGTATTATGCATAGTACAATAAAGTGTTATCTAACTGCATTTGTGTGTCATGTAAAATCTCAGTAAAAGTGACAGGTTGGCTCGTACTCGTACCTGCCCTGAGACCGTCCCCTGCCAAGACGTCATTGAACAAAGTCAAGTCCAAGGTGATTTATTTTGATTGATCATCTAAGAACTGGCCAATATCCAGAAATATCGGGAGGTGCGGTTGGCACGGAGCCTGAAATTTATCATCCTACTAATATTATAAACGCGAAAGTTTGTAAGTATGGATGGATGGATGGATGGATGTTTGTTACTCTTTCACGTAAAAACTACTGGATGGATTTAGATGAAATTTGGAATGGAGATGACTGGACTACCGGAATAATACATAGGCATATTTTTATCCCGATGTTCCTACGGGATCGAGACTTACGCGTGTGAAACCGCGGGGCGCTGCTTTTAGGAAATATACAAGCTTTATTGACAAAGTGCTTTCGTGCAACCTTCCTGAAAAGAGCTACTCATAGACTGTTATCAATCAAAGGCTCTAACCGAGAGTAACTTTTCACTCCTCTTACTCAAAAACTTCGTCATTATAGCGTACCAGAGCGAGGATAAAATAGCATATTTGCCTCTAGGGATTTTTTAATTATTTTTTTGTCGTTATGATCAGTAGCCTACGAAATTAATGAATAAAGAATCGACTTTTCGATGCAAAGTTAAATTTTTGAAATATTTTTTATTTGAGTTTGTTTTTATGTATGAAACTGAAAGTGACCTACACATCTGCAGTAGCATATATAAAAATCTCTATGACTAGCATTTCTTGACGATCGTTGGATGTATACGGCAGTGCATTAGTCAAAAAGGAATTTAAAAAAGCGGCCAAGTGCGAATCGGGCTCGCTCATGAAGGGTTCAGGTAGCAGCAAGTAACATAATATAAAAATTCTTGGATGGTTTACGATTAATGACGTATTCAAAAAAAACTACTTCCTAGATCTCGTTCAAACCAATTTTCGTTTGAAGTTTACATGGTAATGTGCTTCATATATTTTTTTAGTTTTATCATTCTCTTATTTTAGAAGTTACGGGGGGGGGGGGCACATATTTTACCACTTTGGAAGTGTCTCTCGCGCAAACAATGCAGTTTAGAAAAAAATCATATTAAAAACCTATATATCATTTGTGAAGACCTATTCATAGATACCACACACGTATGGGTTTGATGAAAAAAACGTTTTTGAGTTTCAGTTCTATGTATGGAACCCCAAAAATTTATTGTTTTTTTTCTATTTTTGTCTGAAAATCTTAATGCGGTTCACATAATACATCTAGGTACTTACCAAGTTTCAACAGCATAGCTCTTATAGTTTCGGAAAAAAGTGGCTGTGACATATACACGGACAGACAGAAATTACGAATCCATAAGGGTTCCGTAGATTGGCTACGGAACCCTAAAAACAGTTTGTATTGCCGCGAAATCTCTGGAATTCAAATCGAAGTGAAAGTAAAGTGATCATGTGAAAACTCAGAGCATTGCGGCCTCCGTCCTAGACAAACCCTGAATCTAACCAGCTGGTACTACTCGGTACATATATTGATTTGAAGTTTTGAACTAAGCAAATTCATAGATGAAAATGAAGATCTTGTTGAAATTATCGTTTAGGTAGATCATACGTCATTGTTATTTATTTATAGTAGTAATGTAGTTTATGTATGTTTAAAATTTGTTATATATATTTTTTTGGTTATTAAGTAGGTATATTAGTTAGTCGTAGTTTAGTTATTAGTATATAGCTAAAGTTAGGTCTAGGTATATATTTATGTAGGTATATTTTGTTTGCGCACCGTCGTCTTTTAATTTTGTATTATCCTGTCTATCCAAAGGTTGTCTGGAAGAGATCGCTTTTAGCGATAAGACCGCCCATTGTACATTACTGTTATTGTTTTGTTTATTTTATCTTTTTTATTTTTTATATTTGGTGTGCAATAAAGTGTTAATCTATCTATCTATCTAGATCGTATAATAAACAAGAATTCATACTTCGATATTATTATTTGTTTATTAATTACTAGCGAATTGCCCCGGCTTCGCACGGGTAGCCCCCGGTGACCCCCCCCCCTACCTCTCCCCCCTATGTCAATCTCCTGGTTCTAAGCTACCTCCCCACCAATTTTCAACCAAATCGGTTCACCTGTTCTTGAGTTATAAGTGGTGTAACTAACACGACTTTGTTTTATATATATAGATGTATAATTATTTATTGTGAAGCAGACATCCGTGTTTTCACTTAGATGGTTCCAGCGGAAGATCAGCGTTGTTTTGCTACAACACAACAAATGCTGAGCTGGACGCCAATTTGTGTCAGTGATGCGTGGCTGGTACTAGGAGGCACACATTCGTTTTATTTTCTTTGTTTCTCTGTGTGTGTGTCATTTTGTGTGGAATTTTGTTTGTTGACACAAATAAATGTCTTTTCTTTCTTTCTTTCATTCACAAGAATACAATTTTATTCCATGAAAAACAGGAAATTACATCTTAATTCTTTTATCGAGCACACGTCCCCTAATATTCAGTTTTAAAAAATAAACTTTTTAATAGGCAATGCTCAGCTCAATGCATTCTACCACAAAAAATAGGTTAGAATGAGGGGTTTTCACGGCCGTTTCACATCATGCTTATACCCTTGAAAATAGATGGCGCCAGCTCTGTACTTAACTGTCAAAATAAAGTGAGATGTCAAAGTCAACAACGTAGTGATATAAATAAAAATAAATAAAAATGCTGGACACAGTTATTTCGTTGATATTTTCGTGGTATTTTGTTACTATCACACAAAAGCACAGATAATGTTTTTGTTAATTTTGGCAACCACATTTGAGTCAGCGCCATCTATCGAGCCAAATCGAACTACTTTTTTTTAATTTTTTGGAAAACGCTCTCTCACAAGGCATACCTACGTATAAAACAGCTATTAATAACTCAAAACTAGTTTGGCAAGATAACTGCCTAATGTGTATCAAATCGGTATCCGTAAAATTGACTAGGTAGGTATATAGAAACAGTGTTGATGTTTATAGTTGCAAGATCGGGCGATGCACTTGCACTTTCGGTCTCGTGCCGCCATTAGTCCACACGTGTGTGGTTCAACGGCCGAGCCCTGTGCCAATGCCAGCGCCTGCCAATAACGTACAGTTTAATTGTTGGCAACTAGTAAGGATAAAGGCTGGTCAACAAGAGCTAAAAAAAAAACAAGTGGTAAGCTCATCGCCGCCATTGCTTCCCACGACTAACTCTGGTAACGCTTTCTTCCAGTAGGTACACATCTATATAATTATGATACTAAAAAATGTCGTGTTAGTTGCACAACTTATAACTCAAGAACGGGTGAACCGATTTGGCTGAAAATTGGTGGGGAGGTAGCTTAGCACCAGGAGATTGGCATAGGGGGGAGGGCAGGAGGGGGGGGGGGAGGGCAGGGGGGGGGGGGGGGTTCACGCGGGAGCTACCCGTGCAAAGCCGGGGCGAGTCGCTAGTTTCTTAATAAGATAGGAGCCAGGACAAATCTTAAGTACCTATATACGAGTCTTACTAACACGTCCATAAATCTTTAAGTCATGTGGAAACCATATTATCATCAATCCCACTAATATCATAACTGTCGTACGCCGAAACGGCTGAACCGATTTCGATGAAATTTGGTACCTACCTTAACAGATAAACTATAAGGATTGTGCTATAGGCTACTTTTATTCCGGAAAAACGCAAGCGAACCCGCAGGCGACAAATAGCGCCGCGTGGTCATTCCTAAAATCATTTCCTAATGAGATTTTAATAAAAAAAACGTGATTTTCTCTCACTTTTCGTGTCGCGGGTGCTATTCTGTCACTTTCTAACTTACCTGAACTTTATGAGTGAGATAGTGAGAGAATTTGTCGTCTGTCGATGCCTTCAATAATCATGGTGTGTTTCGATAAATCTCACATAATAATAGTTAAATCATAACAGCGTTACGTATTATATATTCTGTGATTACGTGACCTATTGTGATTGTGAAACACGTCCATAGATGGCGCCTTGTAATTGTTTCTATAATTGTTAGTGGTGCCGTGGTGACGCAGAGATTATGTAAACAGTCGTATATTTGTGAAAGTAGGTATATTTACTTACTTTGAAGAAGAAGAAAGAAAAAGAAAGAATATATAGGTATTTATTTGTATACCTACATGAGCTACACAGAAGCACGTATTAAACTAAGAAGAAACAGATATGAAGGTACGAGGTGTAACTCAAGTAACAAAATGGCTCTGCCTCAGCATGAGTCGGTTGACAGCAAGCTAGCAACCAACGCTGGTCTTCCGGCATACGTTGGTCTTTGCATAGACATACTAAAGTATTTTGAAGTAGATGAAATCTACGTGTTGAATACCATAGGAATTTTATGTAATAGCTACGATTGGATTGGGTGCATGGTAGCTTAGTGGGGGGATAACGACACCACACGGAACCTTGTACTATTATTTAATCTGTGACGGAACATCGAAAACCGAATTGCGAGTCCAAATGTCGTTTTTGTATGCGTAAATGATAAGCGCCCCTAGCGGACTTGTTGAGAAACTCATTAAGACCACACAAAAACCAATATCGACTCACAATTCGATAGTCGGGAAAACTTCGACAAAACTTAGACATACCTGTACCTACTAGACCCTCTGCTTTTCGTAAAACATGTTAGCTAGGAGGCTGAGATATTTTTACAATCTTTAGGTATACATAAAAATGAAATGTTGTTTGTAGGTAATCGAATCACTTGAAAACGGCTGGACCGATTTTTGGGCTTTTTTGCTGTGGTGTGACCTAAGAATAGACCCCTCCGTTCTCCTCCCAGGGATGTTGTAAAAGCCGACTAAGGGATTACCCGGACTTGTTGATAAGATTCGTTGGTATAATTTTGTCCTGGCTGGTAGCTTATTATGGAACGTGTTATTACTGGAAGAAAGCGTTAGCCGAGTCAGTCGTGGGAAGCAATGGCGGCGATGAGCTCACCACTTGTCACGTCTATATTCTACGATGGTGCAACCCCGGTGAAAAGAGGCGCATTGAGGATCATGTCTACCCTTTCGGGGAAAAAGGCGTGTATCTATGCAGACTCTGCCCAAAACATACATACATAATGTATGTTTTGGGCAGAGTCAACAGTTGCGCGGATATTGATGACAAGCAGCGCCCCGCGGTTTCACCCGCGTAACTCTCGATCCCGTGGGAATATCGGGAAAAAAATGCACCTAAGTGTTATTTCGGGAGTCTAGTTATCTCCATTCCGAATTTCATCCAAATCCATCGAGTAGTTTTTACGTGAATGAGTAACAAACATCCATCCATCCATCCTTACAAACTTTCGCGTTTATAATATTACAAGCAGCGTCCCGCGGTTTCATCCGCGTAAGTCGCGATCCCGTGGGAATATCGGGATAAAAATGTGCCTATGTGTTATTCCGGTAGTCCAGTTATCTCCATTCCAAATTTCATCCATATCCATCCAGTAGTTTTTACGTGAAAGAGTAACAAACATCCATCCATACAAACTTTCGCGTTTATTATATTTATTGATATTGATATTGATGATAATATTTGGTGTGTAGATGGATGCTGGGGAGGCGAGATCGGGCTGCATTTTATCTCGAAACCACCCGTGTAAAGCCACCGGCAAAAGGCTAGTGCATAATAAATAACATAAAGGCTGCATTTTCCATTGACGCGGAGCTGGGCGGAGCGGAGCTTAGCGGTGCATGAATTGACCAATCACTATGCTCGAAATCTCTGCTCCGCTTCAGTGATTGGTCAATTCATGCACCGCTAAGCTCCGCTCCGCCCAGCTCCGCGTCAATGGAAACGCAGCCTAAACAAACCCGCACCGCCGTCACCATGATGGATGGCGTCTACTTGTTCATCCTTGCTCATCATAATAATTACCAACATACATATTATTCTATTTGTACACGACTGCAGTAAAGCCAAGAGGAAGGGTTATGTTTTTAGCAGTCTATGTATGTACGGTCGTCATTTTCCTTTATTTTTTTTCTGTACAATAGGCTTCGCACGGCTTGTGCATTTGCCATTTTCAGTATAATTTATTATTGTGTTTCAATATAATTTGCAACGTTACACTCCTTCCAAGTCGTCAAAGTAACAGTCAAGTCATATATTAGTAAAACGGCGGCCGTTTTACAAAATCTTTGGTAGACAATTTCCACCAATTTGAAAAGTCATGCAATACACTTCCATATCATTTCACTACATAAGTGTAAAACCAAAACTCTCAGATACTCTAGAACCGCTTAGCCAACGCAGAGCCATCGGATCTCTTTGCGTGTTCTAACGCCTCTACAACGGGGAATGTTCCGAAGAGCTTTTCGATCTCATCCCGGCATCAAGATTTAACCATCGCTCTTCCCGACACCGTGACAAGGCTCATCCACACATCATAGATCCCTGGGTTTCACGAACGACTCGTTTCTCGAGATCATTTCTTCCCCATACCTACAAACTATGGAATGAGCTTCCATCTGAGGTTTTCCCGCTTGGTTACGACATGTGTCGCTTCAAGAAAAATGTTCATAAATTCCTTCAGGGTAGGCAGCTCATCGACAATACCTTGGGTGTTGCCGGTGTCTATAAGCGACGGTGACCACTTCACATCAGGTGGGCCGTATGCTAGTTTGCCTATTTATTTCATAAAAAAAAAAAAAAAAAAAAATTTTGCTCTACTAGATGAATACCCGTGCTTAGCTAAGCATCACATCACAAAAAGAATAAAACGTTACCTATTACTTTTTACCCCTTTTTAAGGTTATTTTTGAAAATCCTGAAATATGTGTTCAATTATACTGTATTTTAAGTACTTAGTACTTACGAGTACTTAGTACTCACGCCTTTATGAGCAGTCGTACTCGGAACGTGTCCAAAAAGGCACGACTGGCCCTGCATAGAGGGGTGTTAGTTCAACCACTAATGTATGGTAGCGAAAGTTGGGTATGGCAGAAGAAACATGACAGTAGAATAAATGCAGTGGAGATGAGAGCTTTGAGAAGTATGTGTGGTGTGACTTTGAGAGATAGAATGAGGAATAGTGTGATAAGAGACCGTTGTGAAATTAAAGAAGACGTAGTGACTAAACGGGTACATAAGACGAGCTTGAATGGGACAGTGGGAAGGGGAAGACCTCGGCGAACGTATTCAGACCAGATTGGAGACGTTCTGGAAAAAGGCCGGGTCAAGAGTACCCTTAACCGACGAGCATGTACGAAGAATGTGATGAGAGTGAATGAAGCAAAAGAGGTGTGTCAAGATCGTAGCAAGTGGAAATCCGTGGTCTCTGCCTACCCCTCCGGGAAACAGGCGTGAGTTTATGTATGTATGTATGTAGTACTTACCCATACCATGTTTCGAGCAAAGGTAAAGGTACCACGCGATAAAAAGTTCCCATACCAACTTTAACACCCCATTACACCCGCTTTTGGGGGTAGTTCAGGGAAAAAATATTTTACCCTTTTATGATTTGTATAGGTAGTTAAAGTAAAGGTTCAAGTTTGTAAGTTCAAGAAATAAAGTTTTTCATACAATGGTTTTCACCCCATTTCACCCCCTTAGGGATTGTATTTACGAAAATCCCTTCTTAGTGGGTGGTTTTGCCATTAAAGGAACCTACGCTCCAAATTTAAAGTCTCTAGGTCCAGTGGTTGCGGCTCGACGATGATGAACCAGTCAGTCGCTCTTTTAAAGGTATAGATAGAGACGAGCTACATTGGTTAAAATGACACCAAAATTGCACAATATAACTCAAAACAAGGAAATGAAATTAAAAAAAAAGTAGAGCGTCTCTTCGAAAATGGCGGGAAGGTTCCTAGTACGAGTATCACTTGTAATAAAATGTCATGTTGTTTTTTTTTGCATGCGCTATCGCCCGTCTGCGGTTTTTTTTATACTACTTTTTTTTTTTATACTACTTGGATGACGGAACAAGCAAGAGGCCCACCTGATGTTAAGCGGTAACCTCTGCCTATGAACAGTGCATTACCTCATAGGTCACGTCCACCTAGGACGCATCCTATGTGGGATTGCACTGCGCCCGCCACCCTGAGACATAGATGAAAAGTCTCATGTGCCTGTAATTTCACCGGCACCCTTACCCTTCAAACCGGAGCACAGCAATGCGAGCACTACTGCTTTGCGGCAGAAATAGGTATGGTGGTAGTACTTTCCCGGACGAACTTTTTCACAAAAAAGCTCTACTACTACTAAAAAAAAAGCTCTACTACTACTACTAAAAAGCTCTACTATACTACTTTGGTAGCAACCATGCATACGGCCCACCTGTTGGTAAGCGGTTACCGTAGCCTATGGACGCCTGCAATAAGAGGAATCACACGCGCGTTGCCGACCCTTTAAAAATTCCCAAACACCCCTTTTGAAGAAGAACCCTTTGCCTAATGTGCCTCTAAAGCCCTTCTCCCATTACGATACGTACAGGTGATTCAAGTATCCTGAAGGTATCCTGCAAGTCTCGGAGACTAGTCGCCGCCAAGTATCTCACATAGATTTGAATGCTAGCCTGCACGAGACATGCAGGATACTTGAATCGTCTGTGCGTATCGTAATGGGAAAAGGGCTTAACTTTGCAGTTCGATCTCAGTTTCAGCGCTGGCATTCACCATCAGGTGTTGATGGAGGCGTGCCTCGCGAGTGCATCGCCCGCTCCTGACCGTGCCTGGCTCAATGCCACGGTGCGTGTGCTGCGGGCACGGCGCCAAACTCCTTCTCTTCCGCATCGTTAGCAAATCATCCTTCTGAGAAAACTTTAGGGTTGATTATTTACGGACGAAAATTCGCAACTTCACCTTTTTTTTTTTTTTTTTTGTTCTACTTTAACGACGGAACTAGCATATGGCCCACCTGATGTTAAGCGGTAACCTCTGCCTATGAACAGTGTATTACCTCATAGGTCACGTCCACCTAGGACGCGCCCTATGTGGCATTGCACTGCGCCCGCCACCCTGAGACATAAAGGTGAAAAGTCTCATGTGCCTGTAATTTCACCGGCACCCTTACCCTTCAAACCGGAACACAGCAATGCGAGCACTACTGCTTTGCGGCAGAAATAGGTATGATGGCAGTACTTCCCCGGACGAACTCTTACACAAAAAAGCCCTACTACTACTAAATTTAATTATTAATTTATATATTATCAAGTACTATACGCCTATAGCCTGACTACGTTGAACTTTCACTTTGGGTATAAAAATCTCAATAAACTTATCTTTTGTGTAACATCCAAGTAAAGTAAGTAAGTAAAGTAAAGTATTATTTATTGCCTTAAATACTTGTGTACAAAGGTGGTTTAGATATGATTCAATGTACTATCAATTTATGTATGGTTCACTGTTACGTGTGCAATGTCTTTACAATGTCATTCATGATGATTTAATTAAAGAAAGTAAGATAACATTGAAATAAAATACAAGGATTTAGATGAGATTATCATTAAACATTTCGTAAAATATGAGAACCTAATAATATTGAAACTTGTATTAAAATTTAATAGATAGGTAAAACTCATTTCAAGCTGTAAGATCTTTGTCATTAATGAATTCATTTAAATATCAAAATAACATTTGACTTTAAGTATCGTTTTTATCTTTCCAAGTCGTTAGGGGGGCTCCCATGCAACAAACGTGATTATTTTGCCGTTTTTATAGATAATAGTACGGAACCAATAGTGCGTGAGTCCGACTCGCACTTGGCCGGTTTTTTTAAAACACTTGTCGTGCAAATTCTATTGATACCTCAATCATCTAAATCTGTTGAGGCGTTTAGAAGATATGATGGAATTAATAACACCACATAAATGCACCTTGAAACTAATTCACTTCTATTTTTGGAGCAGTCGTGTAAAAATACATAAAGTGCAAGAAATTCTAACATTATCTCAAGCTTTGAGCGTCTTTAGATAAGATAAGCGAGGAGTTATCTTAAGTCCCTAGGGATCGAGACGAAACAATATTTAGAAAGCGTTGACGTAAAAAAAGCATCTAGTAGTAAAACCTTTGGTTCCTTTAGCACAGCAGGTAGTAACGAATAGAATCTCTTTGTTAAATTGTTCTATAAGTGGATAAAAGAACAAATTCTTGTGGCAATAAATATCGTTTTTACGGTGTTAAGACTCGCTGGTGCACTGTTGGTCGACAGATTGCTAACATTAGCGACCAAACACGTGTTCGAAAATGTTTATTTAGGCAGACCTCGTAAAACTCGCTGGCAGGATATGCTTCGAACCCTCAAGGTTGTTTCAATAACTCATTCCTGTATATATGCGACTTCGAAATGTCTTATTTTGGCGAAGCGACTTGAAAACAATAGCTGGTATTTATAACGCAATATTACCAATCTTAGATTTGACTTGTAGAGTACCTACCTACTATATTCAAATTATAAAAATGCATGGATACTACATTATAATTCCGAGGGATCACTGTACCAGAAACACGATAGGACAATATAATCTCGATATAAAAAAGCCCAAACTTACCTCTAACTTTTGGTTAGATTCGATTATTATTGGGTAAACAATTCGATAAATAAAATCAATACAAAACAGCCGAGGGTTTACTGTACGGGTTTTGTAAAATTATCTATATTTTACGAGATATTTATTCAATAAAAACTGCTTTTTCGTTTGGCGCGTACGTTTTTTTTATATGAAGTTTTCTGCCTGGCGTTGGCGCAACTTTACATTCTGGAAATAACAATACGTAAACATGGAGAAGTAGAGCGTATAGAGCTGCGAATTACTACGATGTAGAGTCGACCTTATTCACCAGTAACAAGGTTCATAAGTCAAGTAAAAAGCTATAACATAGCCCGACTACTAACTACAACACCGCAACACTGTATCTAGTAGAGCTTTTTTGTGAAAGAGCTCGGCCGGGGAAGTACTACCACCATACCTATTTCTGCCGCAAAGCAGTAGTGCTCGCATTGCTGTGTTCCGGTTTGAAGGGTAAGGGTGCTGGTGAAATTACAGGCACATGAGACTTTTCATCTTTATGTCCCAGGGTGGCGGGCGCAGTGCAATGCCACATAGGGTGCGTCCTAGGTGGACGTGACCTTTGAGGTAATGCACTGTTCATAGGCAGAGGTTACCGCTTAACATCAGGTGGGCCTCTTGCTTGTTCCGTCATCAAAGTAGTATAAAAAAAAAAAAATAAGGTAAGTACATATGAAAATACTACAATATTTTAATGTTATAAAAATATCAATGAACTCAGAATTTTCTCATCTATTATTTACAACACACTCGATACGATATCAAATAAACACAAAGGCACTGAGAGATATATTTGAGAGAGAGAATTTTGTCTGTAACATCCGTCATATTGAGTTTGTTCATATAAAACGTAGCCTATGTCTTTGACCAAAATAAAAAGCGTATGTCCGGACCATAATAACGAATCGATTGATACCTCATTAAATAAAATCGTATGTATTTAGGCGCTCCGGTGGAACTTACAAAAAAACAAACATACATAGTATAGACGTAACCTTCGCGGGTAAAAAAACCGAGTCGTGTATGTTCTCTTGATTTTTCTAAGATTGGTCTTAGAACAGGAGTAATTTAAAATTTTAGGTGAATAAAAATGATCCTTGTGATTTCAATGAATAAAATACTTTTATCAACAGTATCTTTTATACCTTACACATTTTTAATTTTGTAATATTAGGAAAAAGTATTATTTCTAGAATGATTACTACCTAGTAGTAGTAGAGCTTTTTTGTGAAAGAGTTCGTCCGGGGAAGTACTACCACCATACCTATTTCTGCCGCAAAGCAGTAGTGCTCGCATTGCTGTGTTCCGGTTTGAATGGTAAGGGTGCCGGTGAAATTACAGGCACATGAGACTTGTCATCTTTATGTCTCAGGGTGGCGGGCGCAGTGCAATGCCACATAGGGTGCGTCCTAGCTGGACGTGACCTATGAGGTAATGCACTGTTCATAGGCAGAGGTTACCGCTTAACATCAGGTGGGCCATATGCTTGTTCCGCCATTCAAGTAGTATAAAAAAAAAAAAAAAAAAAAACTATATTCTTTTCTTTTTTTTGCATTCACAATTAACTCCAGTGTTGTTAAATTGATTCAAGATTCATGTATCTGGAAGTATGTACAGATTAATTATTTCGTAAACTATTAAAACGTCCACAAAGCAATTACTGTTCCAGGCTAAATCCACAGCAATATTTTGCCACTTACTTCCTACCGGCTACTTTTGGTGAAATCGCACCAAAGAGAGTGTGCATTTGTCATGTACGTTTATTTACATGATGCCCGTCGAGCTGGCTGTGATCCAGATTCACGAAAATAGCAGCTACGGCGATGTCATTGTACCTACTAGGGCAAACAGGACAGCCCTACAGGGCCCTACACTGCCCTTTTAATTTAAAAAAGAATAAGGAACAAAATGCAAGTTAGGAGTAACTACCAAAAAACTTAAGGCTTCTTTTAAAATGATTTAGATAGAAGCTAAGACACCAGGCACTTAAAAAATATAAAAATAACAAGTTCAATTTGAAAAACAGATATGAATGTTATTAAGTTACTAGCGACTTGCCCCGGCTTCGCACGGGTAGCCCTCAGTGATCCCCCCCCCCCCCCTCCTACCCTCCCCTCTATGTCAATCTCCTGGTTCTAAGCTACCTCCCCACCAATTTTCAGCCAAACCCGTTCTTGAGTTATAAGTGGTGTAACTAACACGACTTTGTTTTATCTAGCGACTAGCGACTATCTGACTAGCGACTCGCCCCGGCTTTGTACGGGTAGCCCCCGGTAAAAAACAGCCCCTCCCCCCCCGATATTTTATTACGTATTCTGCTATTCGGAGCGGAGAAGAATCCACCAAAAAAGAGATAACTAACATCGGTCCAGCCGATCTTGAGTTATAAGTGGAATAACAAACACGACTTTTTTTATATAATATATAGATAATAATTATTTTATTTGAATTTATTAAGTAAACATTAATTAGACAAACATTATCTAGAAGAATCCACCAAAAAAGAGATAACTAACATCGGTCCAGCCGATCTTGAGTTATAAGTGGAATAACAAACACGACTTTTTTTATATATATAGATAATAATTATTTTATTTTAATTTATTAAGTAATCATTAATTAGACAAACATTATCTTGCTTCGTAAATTATAACAGTTAAATCTGTAAATACTAAGGAAAAACAACACAAGGAACCAAAAATTATGCATAATAAGCAACTTACTCATTCTATTGATTACAAAACTACAACTTAATACCACATAAGACCAATAAATGAATATGAATATGAAAAAAAACACATTTGTCTGCAATTGTGTTTGTTTTTTCTTGTGGCGTGATGAACACCTTGTCTCGTTTGTAAAATGAAGCATCATAATTCGGCTCGGGTTTACAAAGTACGGATAAAATACTAACTAACTAGATAAATGGCTACTTATATAGTTTTCTGCTACAGATTACATCATTGTGTATTTTCTTCCTATGAAAGGATGCCTCCGTGACCAAAAACGGCGAAAGAGCTGTACTTATGCTAGGCCAAAAATATTGCTATATTTCTAGACTGTAAAATCTGATTGCTGACTCCGAATATGCATTTAACGGACGTTTAAACGGCTGTTTAGCTTAAACAACTGTTTTTGACAGATGTTTTCATACGTTATCTGTCACTTTGACGATTGGTTAAGGTAACCACCGATTTATTTGTTCGTGAACTTGGGCCTAAATTTGACAGAAAATGCGACTTATGCTTTTTCTTAGTAGGGCTGGTAGCAGGCCTGTAGTCAGGATTCGGTTTTGAAGGGGCCATATAATTCCAATACTATTCTACGTTCACTTGGAGTGGGGTTTGTTTCTCGGGAGCGGTTTATGTAACACTAGTCTGTAGTTTTAGTGCGCAGAAAATGTATTTTAAGCCCTAATATTTCAGCCTGTCCGCGACTCTGGGTCAGCTTTTGAAGGGAACCTAATGAGTTAACAATAAATCGTGTAGTGTGTACGCGGCTACCATATTAACGCTCCCGCATAGTCAAGTGTGTATTGCATTTAGGGTTGTCATCAGACCGGATTTATCCGGTCTTGACCGGCTTTTAAGAACCTAGGCCGGACTCCGCCCGGATTTTGTTCTATTCCGGATTTCTTGCATGCCACAATGAAATTGAGGAACATTTTTTTTTTTCATTTACTTATTCGCTGTGAACGAAAGATAGGAACAGATTGACAGTTGAGTAAATACAATAGTACTTACACACGACATTACAGGCACATGAGACTTTTCATCTTTATGTCTCAGGGTGGCGGGCGCAGTGCAATGCCACATAGGGCGCGTCCTAGGTGGACGTGACCTATGAGGTAATGCACTGTTCATAGGCAGAGGTTACCGCTTAACATCAGGTGGGTCATCTGATTGCACCGTCATTCAAGTAGTATAAAAAAAAACACAATACGATTTCAAGCATATTACTTGCGCCGAAATTCACAGTAAAATTTATTTTAAAACAAACTTTTCGAAAGCTGTTGGCGGTGAGCAAAAATATAATCAAAGTTAACACAAAGTTTTATTTTCAGCAAAAGACCGGACTTGTTTTACAGAAATGAGGATCTTTTACTGCTTGCAACCGGCTTTTTGATTTCAGGCCCTGGTAACCCTATTGCATTAGCTTGTAGGTGAGTATATTGTCTTTCACGCATCAGTAATGTAGGTTTTTAGCAACTGTTATTTATTCTGTGGTTTAAGTTGTGTATTACCGTCACGCACATTTAATTGAAGGAACTTTATGGTGTGTTTGTTATTAAGCTCAACAACCCAAAATATTCCAGTGGTATTCTAAGTCGTAAAATTATTTCTACCTACCTACTTATTTATACTAGAAACGGGATATTTACCATGATTTTGAATAATCATGGTAAATATCCCTAAATTTCTAGTGAAAAGTATAAAATCATAAATAAATAAATAATGCTGGACAGTTCACACAACATTATCTAGCCCCAAGCTAAGCAGAGCTTGTGTTATGGGTACTAGATAACTGATATACTTAATACAACACATTTCATAGATACCTACATATTTTTTTTTATACATAGAAAATACCCAGAACACCCTGGACAAATATCTGCAGATTGTACAAATATCTGCAGATCGTACAAATATCTGCAGATCGTACAAATATCAGCAGATCGTACAATTATCTGCAGATCATACAAATATCTGCAGATCGTTCAAATATCTGCAGATCGTACAAATATCTGCAGATCGTACAAATATCAGCAGATCGTACAATTATCTGCAGATCATACAAATATCTGCAGATCGTTCAAATATCTGCAGATCGTACAAATATCAGCAGATCGTACAATTATCTGCAGATCATACAAATATCTGCAGATCGTTCAAATATCTGCAGATCGTACAAATATCTGCAGATCGCACAAATATCTGCAGATCGTACAATTATCTGCAGATCGTTAAAATATCTGCAGATCGTACAAATATCTGCAGATCGTACAATTATCTGCAGATCGTACAAATATCTGCAGATCGTACAAAACCCGAAACATACATCAGCAGACAACCAGTGATCAATTAATGCACGATTCGATAATATACCTGAATAACGATGCTGTTGAAAAACTTCGAACGTAGATTACTAAAGCATTTTAGAAAAAAAATATAAATTATACACCAGGAACTTAGAATCCCACACTTTTGCTTATCTCCCTCACAAAATTGGAGTAGAAAAGAGCCAAGCAAAAAAAACCGGCCATTTGCGAGTTGGACTCGCGCACGAATGGTTCCGTACCATTATCTATAAAAACGGCAAAAAAATCACGTTAGTAAAAATTGCAATCAAAAAGTGGTCACCCATCCAAAAACTGACCTCGCAAAGCATCGCTTAACCTACATGTGGAAAAATCACGTTTGTTGTATGATTTTTTAGTATAATTTTGGTATAGCGGCAACAGAAACACATTATCTGTGAAAATTTAAACTGTCAACTATCACGGTTCATGAGATACCATTATCTATAAAAACGACATAAAATCAAGTTTTTTGTATGGGAGCTCCCTTAAATACCTATTTATTTTATTCTTTAGTATTTGTTGTTATAGCGGCAACAGAAATACATCATCTGTGAAAATTTCAACTGTTTAAGGTGGATGCGCACGCTTGCGGCACGAAATTCAAATTTTTTGATGTTTTTTGCTCACTACAGCTCATCAACACTTCTTCACATAGCATAAATTGAGTTCGCGAGAACTAGGAGACTTAACACACATGTTTTAATTGATAGTATCTCATAAATATCATCAGTTTAGTTATGATACCCGTAAACACATTTTAGCAGTGTTTTTTTTTGTTTAAGGGGTATCGTAGCTAAACTGATGGTATTTATGAGATACTATCAATTAAAACATGTGTGTTAAGTCTCCTAGTTCTCGCGAACTAAACTTTTGCTATCAGAAGATGTGTTGATGAGCTGTAATGGGCAAAAAACACAAAAAAAAATGAATCTCGCGCCGCAAACGTGAGTATTCACCTTAACTATCACGGTTCATGAGATACAGCCTGTTGACAGGTGGACAGACGAACAGTGGAGCCTTAGTAATAGGGCCCCGTTCTTACCCTTTCGGTACGGAACCCTGAAAAGGTCGACGTCGTCTGCACAACCGCGGAATAATTCCTGTTCTGTAACCCAACCCTTTATTTGCCGACTGTTCTTTTTTTACTTTTGTTTTTAAGATATCGCATTCACAAACCAATTTGGAAAGGAAACGTGAGTCTGTTCAAGGTCAGACGAATTAGTATTCTAGTGGAGTGTTCGCTGTTTGACCGCCTTCGCAAAAACATCATAATGTACTTGGTAGACGTTTTTCTAAGGTTGATTAGATATGGCTTCGCTTGGCGTTTGTGGAGATTACATAGATAGATAGTCCAGTCAAATTAAACATGAAAAGGTGGTCGTGTTTGCAAAAGTTCGGGTCACGCTGATTTTTCGGTCAGACCCTTCCTTAGAATAGAATAGAATAGAATATTCTTTATTGCACAAAACAAACAATGTACACAGGCGAACTTAATGCTAAGAAGCATTCTCTACCAGCTAACCTTTGTGTATTGTCCTTTGTTATTTGTTTTTGTCCTTCAATAAGATATTGAGCAAAAACTGAAAAAACACCGTAAATTTCATGGTTTTTTCTTGGCACACCGCCGAACGCATAGCACTTGGAAAATTGCAAATCTAGTTTTTTAATATTGGTTAAGGTCCTAACAACATATAAAAAAATCAGCGTGGCCCGAACTTTTGCAAGCACGGATGTAGGTACATCTTGACTGGACTAAGAATCGCCTGCATTGATCTTAGCTCTCTGTTCCAAACACCAGGCAGAAATCTTAATACAAATAAATAATATTTCTAAAAATAAAAATAAACACGCTTTATTAGCTAACCGAACTAAAAAATAGAAAATAATTTTCAATTTCAAAGAGTTTATATGACAGTAGTAGAAGATCGAAAAAAAACAGTTTTATATATTATATATATATAAGAAATATATAGAAGGATATATTAGAAACCGCAATATCATTTTTGAAGACCTATCCATAGATCGGATGTGATCCATACACGTATGGGTTTGATGGAAAAAAAATAGTTTCAGTTCTAAGTATGGGGAACCCCAAAAATTTATTGTTTTTTTTCTATTTTTGAGTGAAAATCTTAATACGGTTCACAGAATACATCTACTTACCAAGTTTCAACAGCATAGCTCTTATAGTTTAGGAAAAAAGTGGCTGTGACATACACGGACAGACAGACAGACAGACATGACGAATCCATAAAGGTTCCTTGTATTGTTGACTACGGAACCCTAAAAAGGGTTTCAGCATTTTACTGTATTCGTGAGTCACACGGAGCGAGCTATTATTTAGATGTTTGTACGTTCTTGATCACGTTCAAACACGTTTTCAAAACCTGTGGTGCGATCAGCTAAATATGTTGCAAACGATTTCTATCGTCCGCTTGATGCTAACAAAATAATATTTCTATCGATGTTTTCCGATCAGCTATCTTTTCTTGCTCCGATTTCTATGGACTTCTATCGATGTATTACAATCTGAAGTTTGTTCGCATTATGAATAACCCGACGACTTTACAAAGTACGATTACGTTATGAACCGTGTATCAACGTACTAACCATTTTTAATCAAACGTATAATACGACTCTTATATGCTTTGTCTATGATAGAAACATATTTTTACTCTGTGCTGTGTGACTTGTGCGATGCGTAGTATCCTATTAGTCAATCCTTGTGAGAAAAGTTTGTTTACATTTTAACAAATATACGAATAATTATCAAATAATTAAGGTTTGGAAGGAAAGTAAGTAACCACATTGAAGTGAAATGTATATATACCTATAGACCCAAGTTGTGTTGATTCGTTCGACTCCAATTTAATATTTTTTAATAAAATTGCGCAATACCACTAAATAGTAGTAAAAGTGCTTTGTACGTAGTGAATGTTTTTATTTGGTTTGGAATGTAATTAAAACCATGTTCAAACAATAAAAAAATCCACTTTTATGGCTTACCTTTTAGATTTCTATGGTTTGAAACAACCATTTACTTGTTTCTATTGCAATAGGTTGTGTTGCGATCAAATGCTGTCATTATTCATTGAAACAGCCGTAAATAATCGCTACTTCATTCGCTTCATACTATCGATAGAAACACTACATGTCAAAATGCTTTTTGTTGCAATCAAGGTTTGTTAGCAACAGGGTGAGTTGCATGATCGCTAAAACGTCATTTTCAATAGAAACAGCATTGAAACAGCGCAATGTTGATAGAAACAGGAGATAGCTAATCGCTCGACAGTTCAAGGATGAGTATTTTGAGTACCTTATTAGACTCATGGAAAAGGAAAACACGACGATCCTGTAAGCTTGTGCAAAATTGGTAATTTAACCCTAACGTTTTGGATTAGAGTAACTTTATCTAGAAAACTTGCTTTCAAATTGCCGTGGTGTGTCCGGCCCAAGAATAGACCCCTCCATCTCCTCCCGTGGATATCGTAAAAGCCGACTTAGGGATAACCCGGACTTGTTTGTAAGATTCGTTGGTATAAGATTTGTCCTGGCTGCTAGCTTATTTATGGAATGTGATAATACTGGAAGAAAGCGTTAGCTAAGTCAGTCGTGGGAAGCAATGGCGGCGATGAGCTCACCACTCGTCACGTCTATATTCCACGATGGTGCAACCCACTGTGAAAAGAGGCTCATTGAGGCTCTGCCTACCCTTTCGGGGAAAAAGGCGTGTGTCTATATATGTATGATGTATGTATCGCAGACGCAAATTAGTAGATTATGCACTAAGGGAATAAGGCAGTGTCTTACGTCACGGGTGGCATATTGAACCCTGAGCGTAACGAGAGACTCTAAGCGAGAGAGTTATATAGTTCTGAGTGAAGCGAGGGGTTCAAGCTGCCCAAGACGAAGACAGGCTTTATTCCAGAGGAGCATACTCTACTCACACCTTCTGCAAGACAATAGGACTCTAAAAATTAAATGAATATGAATGGTATGAATCCGGAATAATTATTATTACTTTTAGGTCGTGGGATGAATTTCTGGGATCAATACGGATGCACCCTAAAAAGACGAGGCTTTTTCCCTTCTTCATTCTATACGAAAGTGTATTCAGGTAGGGTTTCAAAAAAAGATCGATCAGTATCGGTTGCGGTAAACGAATCTGGTAGGTACCATCATTACAAAAATGTCCCTTATATTTTCCAATGCCGGCTTGCAGCTGTTTAAATTCAATTCAATTTAATAAATTTATTTATTTCAGGCTACAGTGAAAAATAAATAAATAATGTTGGACAAGTTCACACAACATTATCTAGCCCCAAGCTAAGCCAGAGCTTGTGTTATGGGTACTAGATAACTGATATACTTAATATAATACATTACATAGATAGATATTTTTTATTATACATAGAAAACACCCAGAACACCCTGAACAAATATCTGCAGAATGCATAAATATTTGTTCCGAGGCGGGAATCGAACCCACAACCTCCTGCGTCGCAGGCGTACCATCGCCAGCCGCGCCACAGAGGTCCTCAAATGTTCATTGTACCTACCTAGACAAAGGCCCATTATAATATATACGAGTACCTTACAACTAACATACATAATTACATATAAATATAAATCATAATGTACACGTATTATAATTAAACTGTATTTATGTAAAAAACTATGTATGTATAAAAATAAACTTTTTACTTACTTTACTTTTACTTACTTACTTAAAACTATCACTTAACGTCAATAGAGGGATTTGGTTTCAATAACGCTTCCCTATAGCGTCGGTAAACAATGCCAGCTGGACAGAAATCCATATCAAGGAGCACATCCTTGTACTTCGCCTGGACCTGGAGAGCATATGACTTGAATAATAATCTTCTTTTTTTTCAGTTCAGCTTGTGGTGGCCATTTTGATAGATAGATAGATTGATGAACACTTTATTGTACACAACGAAAAAAATAACAAAATAAACATAAACAATTAGTATAGTACAATGGGCGGGCTTATCGCTGAGAGCGATTTCTCCCAGGCAACCTTTGGATGGACATAAATTAGCTAAGCACAAACAGAAGGCAGTGCACAGTTTTTAAGAAACAAAATAAATGAAATGGACCAGTTATGTTAATCCGAATACATATAAGTACCTTATGATTTAACAAAAATAAACGAATATATAACTACTTATATATTAATACTATTATCACAGAGTAAGGAATAATACTAACGTACAACTATTATCAACAATTCTAAACAAATAAATGAAAGTAGTGACATAACAAATCCATAACCAGTTTGATTTTCGAAAAAAGCGGCCAAGTGCGTGTCGGACTCGCCCATGAAGGGTTCCGTAGCAGCAAGTAACATAATATAAAAGTTCTTAGATGGATTACGATTAATGACGTATTAAAAAAAAAAACTACTTACTAGATCTCGTTCAAACCAATTTTGAGTGAATGTTTACATGGTAATGTTCATTTTTATTTTATTTTATTTTTATCATTCTCTTATTTTAGAAGTTATGGGGGGGGGGGGGGGGCACACTTTTTACCACTTTGGAAGCGTCTCTCGCGCAAACTATTCAGTTTAGAAAAAAATTATATTAGAAACCTCAATATCATTTTTGAAGACCTATCCATAGATACCCCACACGTATAGGTTTGATGAAAAAAAAAAATTTGAGTTTCTGTTCTAAGTATGGGGAACCCCAAAAATAAAAAACTACTTACTAGATCTCGTTCAAACCAATTTTGAGTGAAAGTTTACATGGTAATGTACATTATATATTTTTTTTAGTTTTATCATTCTCTTAATTTAGAAGTTATGGGGGGGGGGACACACTTTTTACCACTTTGGAAGCGTCTCTCGCGCAAACTATTCAGTTTAGAAAAAAATTATATTAGAAACCTCAATATCATTTTTGAAGACCTATCCATAGATACCCCACACATATAGGTTTGATGAAAAAAAAATTTTGAGTTTCAATTCTAAGTATGGGGAACCCCAAAAATAAAAAAACTACTTACTAGATCTCGTTCAAACCAATTTTGAGTGAAAGTTTACATGGTAATGTACATCATATATTTTTTTTAGTTTTATCATTCTCTTATTTTAGAAGTTACGGGGGGGGGACACACTTTTTACCATTTTGGAAGTGTCTCTCGCGCAAACTATTCAGTTTAGAAAAAAATGATATTAGAAACCTCAACATCATTTTTGAAGACCTATCCATAGATACCCCACACGTATAGGTTTGATGAAAAAAAATTTTTTTGAGGATCAGTTCTAAGTATGGGGAACCCCAAAAATAATTGGTTTTTTTACATTTTTGTGTAAAAATCTTAATGCGGTTCACAGAATACATCTACCAACCAAGTTTCAACAGTATAGCTCTTATAGTTTCGGAAAAAAAAGTCTGTGACATACACGGACAGACAGACAGACATGACGAAACTATAAGGGTTCCGTAGTTTTTTACGGAACCCTAAAAACCTCTTTACAATGCCATATGGGCAATTTTTTACTTAGAGTTTTCCTCACGAATTTGACGTGCCAAATTCAAATCATTTTATTCCCTGTTGCATACAACTTTATTTCCCTTAAGAGATAATGCTTTACTTTACGTTGAGGTTGCATGATATGTAATTGGACATTGTCGATCAGGTGGTGTGAATAAAAAAAAAACGCTTTTAGGTTGATACGTGGTACGTTTTCATAAAAATACAAAAAGAGACAGCTCGGTATGAAATAGAATAGTAGCTCCCGCTCGCTAACGAGCGCAGGTACTTCATGAGCCTCTGATGTTATTGTTATTGTGGAGCGACGTGATATCTCGTGAATACGCCGGCAGTCATATAACCTCAAAGCTCGGGGCCGACGAGCCGTCGGTGTCGTCTGTCGGTAGTCGGTACGGAGACAGGGGACCGCCGCTCGATGTTGTCGCGCATGCGTCCAACGGCATCCACCGGCCACAAGACGCGGCACAAAGCGCGACTGGCCGTGATGTACACCGACATTTACTTACATTGACGGCTCAAAAGAACTGAACTGTTCTCTCAGTAATAAAACGCGAGTATGTGATAAAAACCGTGAAAACAAGACGTAGTTTTTCATTTGGGATAAATTTGCGGCCATAACCATGTACAAGACGGTGAGGCATGGCGAGAACAGCCTGCAATACACCATCCTCCCGCAGACTGAAGAGGTGTTGAACAACAGCGGAATGAAAGGCAAGGGTCGAGACTACAGCCCATCGATCCACGTGCGAAGGTCCCCTCGGAGACATAGCCTGAAAGATTACTGTATAGCCCTCTGCACATTGTTAGTACTAGTCATAACGGCTATAACAGTAGTTTACGTTTTGGGTCAAAAGCTGTTCGAGCCTTGGCTTCAAACAGATCGAAAAGATATTATGTCATCTGTTGTCTTGAAGTACCGGGGACTAGATGCGTCTGAAGTATCTTCGCCAGCATCTAAACTTGAGACGATCTCGACCATTTCTACTTATGCAACAACGACAGTCACCGTCCCTACCGTTTCTACGACGGTAGAGCGTTCCACTTCTCCACCGTGGATAATGCCAGCGTTAAGATCGTGGAAAAGCTCATCTACCATTCAAACTATTCCTACGGAAGGCAGTGATATACCTCCAGAAAAGCCTAGAAGCAAAGAACTGACAGCTGAAGACAACATGTCCATTAAACCTTGGGAGAAGGACACTATAATTCGACCTACCGCAACTCCGGAATCGATTACACTGAATAATGTAATAAAATATTCCCGTGCATTCCCACCGGAAAAGCCCGTCGTAACAAAGGTATTTGATGACGTACTGATCACTACAAAGAACACTCCTGTAGAAACGACTGAGAACTCAAAGTTGAACGATTTAAAGGACGCATTGCTGTCCGTAGACGACGATGATGATTTTAAGGAATCTCTGGAAGTGGATGAAGTTTTCTCGCTGCCGCCAATGAAACCGGAGTCGGGAGGCTCTTACAGTGACGTGGACGAAGTGACGATGTCGAAGCCTGCAGTCACGTGGTACGGCTCTCGATGGCCTTTTGTTGACACCTCATCCTACTTCCAATGGAGTGTAAGTATTCAATCAATCAATATTTATTTCAGGTTTATTGGGAAATGTACAAACCTAAACAATAAGCTCATAGCAACATAAACACCTTAAAAACTAACATAGGTACATATAAAAACACCGGCCAAGTGCGAGTCGGACTCGCACACCGAGGGTTCCATACAAACCTGTTGGTATATAAGTAAAAGTGATGGTATTTTTATTGCTAAATGAAATCATCATGAGGAAGGGGTAGCACAAGTTTAAAATTACTAAAAATATTTTTATTATATAATGTAACTAAAAAAACAGTTTTTTGCAATTTTTCCTTTATTTGTGCTTTAAGACGTTGCTTCGTACCAAATTTCAAGATTCTGAGTTCACGGGAAGTTACCCTGTAGGTTTTGATTCCCTTGCGAGTGTCGAAAATTTGCAGCATAAACGGCTGTATCTGTTGATTGCGTTGGCTTAGAAGTTTGATTTTCTCCAAGATACAGTAGACCTGAGTATTTGATATGAATTTCAGCTCGATATCTCTACGCGTTCCTGATAAAAAGGGTCTTGACAGACAGACAGACGGACAACAAAGTGATCCCATAATGGTTCCGTTTTTCCTTTTGTGGTACGGAACCCTAAGAACACTTTATTATACTTTAATGCACATGTGTAGACGCCGACATAATATGACGCAACTGCGCGGTGTCTCGTGTCAGGCGTCCGAAGAACCTGCTGAACTTGACACCTCTCGGCCAGAACTCTCCATTCATGAAGGTCGATAGACGGTCAGTCGGCCCCCATCACCAATAAAGGAAATAAAATTGACATCATGGCGAGACTACAACTGCTCGACCCTCATGGTTAGCCCTATCTTCTGCTTGAGATACTCCACCACCGCTTCGGGCTTCATGGCGTAGTGAACCCGGGAGGTACTTTGTGGGTACCTCCGCACGCAGCAAGCACGGCTGGCTCAGCTCAGTCGATACGGCAGTTCCGCACTGTTTACGGCTTCCTCTCCTTCGTTCCACCTTGATGAAACCCGGACAAGGATGTCCATAGAAGGGCCCGCAGGCACTTGCTGTCGCTCAGGTTTATAAACGCGGCGGCGGCGGCGTATTGCGATGTTCTATACAACATCTTTACGTAATATTAGCAATCTATATTTCCCCGATCGCAACACACACCTGCGTGATAGTATTACTTAAACATAACGATTACTTCGGTAACAACTAGTAATCTGAATTATGAAATCGGATATGGAAGAAGTTATTTACGAAACGTATTGCAATTCCAGTCTTTATGTAATGTGATTACTAGGTAAGTAGTAGAGTTACCTATTACGCTGACACCGGAACACAAGTGCTGTAATATTATAGATTTATTTGCAACTGAAAGTGATAGTTAGAATGGGGGAAATAGTTACTAGGTACCTGTTTCCATACCTGCTGTGAATGTGACTGAGCTAAGGTTACTTTTATAACCTTTAAGGTTACTTTTATTTCCGTCAGGTAACTTCCAGGTTACACGACTCAAAAGGTTACTTTAGGTAACTTTTGAAGTCAATATAAACCTGTATTAACCTGTTGTTGTAACCTGTCAATATTAGCACTTATGTGCTAGAGAGAAAAGAGTGCTTCTTAAAGCACTCTTTACGCTTACTTAGAGTCTTCACTCCTTAGAGTGAGTGGTATAAACCACAGCGCCAAAAAGTAAGCATTTCGCTTACTCAATCGGATTCACACACATGTATGTAGTGTATACCAAAATCTTAAACTATTTAGCGCCATCTATCTATGGTAACATAAAAATACTCAACTCGCATCTGTCTGTCGAATTTTATTACATAATAAATGGGAAAAAAATATAAGGTTACTACATTTCGAAGTAAAAGGTTACTTTTTGAACATTCTCACTCAGGTTTTAGTAGTAGTAGAGCTTTTTTGTGAAAGAGTTCGTCCGGGGAAGTACTACCACCAGACCTATTTCTGCTGCAAAGCAGTAGTGCTCGCATTGCTGTGTTCCGGTTTGAAGGGTAAGGGTGCCGGTGAAATTACAGGCACATGAGACTTTTCATCTTTATGTCTCAGGGTGGCGGGCTCAGTGCAATACCACATAGGGTGCGTCCTAGGTGGACGTGACCTATGAGGTAATGCACTGTTCATAGGCAGAGGTTACCGCTTAACATCAGGTGGGCCATCTGCTTGCTCCGTCATTCCAGTAGTATAAAAGAAAAAAGAAAAAAAAAGGTAACTTTTGACAAGAGCTCGGTGGCAACACTGCTGAGCACGGTACTCTTTTCATTATGTAGGTACCTACCTACCTATCTACTTTGAAGTAGGAGGTACCAACTCTACCTACCACTAAACATTCTTAAATCTTTAACAGCACCTACCCGTAAATAGCGTTAATGTACGGTTAAGACCGGATTTATTTAACTGGGATTCCTTTATCCGCAATCTCAGGTTGGTAATCACAACAATTTTCATAAATTTTCTTGTTATACTATAACAACACAAACAGTTTCGTATAAAATAATTATATGTCTACACTTCTACACTAATATTATAAAGAGGAAAGATTTGTACTTTTGTGTATGTAATGAAGAAATCAAAAACTACTGTGCCGATTTCAAAAATTCTTTCATTATTGGAAAGCTACATTCATCCTGAGTGACATAGGTTACCAGGGGGGGGGGGATAGATAGATAGATAGATAGATAGATAACACTTTATTGCACACCACAAAAATAAAAATAACATTAAAGACAATCAGAAAAATAAGTACCTACGGAAGTACAATGGGCGATCTAGGATGGTGGGGATAGGAGGGCAGGGGCTGTTTTTCATCATGAAACTACCCGTGCGAAGCCGGGACGAGTCGCTAGTTGATAATAAAGACCTTATGTTTGGAAACGCCTACTACTTTTCAGGAGCAATTTCCTCGCTATGCGTGTCTGTCATATAGTTTTAAAAGGAACTGTCACTTTTGTCCGTTACCACGGTTACCACCATCGACGTAAATAAAATTACTTTGGTCGAAGGTTACCACAGGTTACCACCATAGATTTAGTATGTACGCGAAAAAATTCTACGTCTATGGGTACCACTAATTTGTTGAAGAATACATACATCATTTACAAGATCAAACTGTTCAGAAATCAACCTGAAAGACCGGAGATTCCAATATAACTTACTTACTTATTATATAGGTAAGTACTATTTGCCAAGGTCTTCTTCAATTAAAATGTTGGTAAAAATTACTAGGAAATCACCCAATTTCAGGTCTTCGAATCAATAAAAGGGGTTTACATGTTATGGTTTAAGTACCTACTTACTTTTTTAACTGGGGAAAAGTCACCAATTAGTTATTGGAATAATACATACATAGACACACACCTTTTTCCCCGAAAGTGTAGGCAGAGCCTCAATGGGCTTCTTTTCACAGTGGGTTGCACCATCGTAGATTATAGACTTGACAAGTGGTGAGCTCATCGCCGCCATTGCCTCCCACGACTGACTCGGCTAACGCTTTCTTCCAGTAATAACACATTCCATAATAAGCAGCCAGGGCAAATCTTATACCAACGAATCTTATCATCAAGTCCGGGTAATCCCTTAGTCGGCTTTTAGTGCATCCACGGGAGGAGACGGAGGGGTCTATTCTTAGGCCGGATATACCACGATAATATAAATAGAAACACTAAGGCACTGTAGGTGGACATAAAGGTACCTATTGAAGTGTGTTGATGACCAAATCAATGATTTTTGCCAGATTTCGTTTATTTTTCTGATCTAATCTTGAAGTGTTTTTCGGGAACTTTAGCTTACTAGGATACTAGGAGCTTGTTTCTACTCTAGGTAAGAAGAGAGGGAGTAAGAAGGAACTCATTAAGTCTGGTGAAGAATCTGTAAATACGAAATGAAATGTAAATGAAATATTAAATTAAATGAAAACCTTTTATTTGGCACGCAAATACAAAAAACAAACAGAACAAACAGAATACAAGGAATACAATAGGACACAATTAATTAATTTACTAAAAATTAAAAAACCCTCGTCCCAATGAAACGGCTGAACCGATTTTGATTAAACATAGCTAAGAACACTCCCGACAAATTAACCTTTCAAACAAACAAAAAAACTAAATTGGTTCATCCGTTCTTCGGGAGCTACGATGCCACACACACACACACACACACACAGACACGACAAACTTATAACACCCCGTCGTTTTAGCGACGGGGGTTAAAAAGCAGAAAAATAAATTAAAAATAACAACAGGTATATAAAATATACCTACTTTCCTTCCCTATAAATAAATAAATAAATAAATAATTCTGGACAGTTCACACAACATTATCCAGCCCCAAGCTAAGCAGAGCTTGTGTTATGGGTACTAGATAACTGATATAATTAATACAATACATTACATAGATAGATATTTTTTATTATATATAGAAAATACCCAGAACACCCTGAACAAATATCTGCAAATCGCACAAATATTTGTTCCAAGGTGGGAATCGAACCCGCAACCTCCTGCGTCGCAGGCGAACGTTCGCCCGCGGCGCCACAGAGGTCGTCATAAATAGGGGAACGCTACCATAAATCTGTTGCTAAACTATTTTCCTTTCAGGGCTACTCTCGCGGAGACAATTTGCTGCTGCCTCTACTGGTGGGAGCCCTGACATCAATCGCGTTGGTCTGCATGCTTGCGTTGGCTGCGAAGCGTCGCAGGCGCACGCAGTCCGCTTCCGCAGCAAGTGGGGTTCGTAACAATGCATTATAGAAGCAATACCTAAGTTAAGGCGATATGTTAAATACCGAAATGTTGGAGACTAGCAAGAAAACTAAAGCTGCAAGAAAGTGATAACGCTATTGCTCACTTGACCGGGCAAGAGAGGTGGTACATAGATTCCTTTAGCTCGGAAGTAACTGACGTAAGCGACACATGATAAAACTTCGTTTTGGTTCTAAAGTAGCGTATATTAAAAAAATACTAAGTAGGTAACATGATTAGTATAAAACTGAATAGTTTCTCTCATCGAAGGGTACCGAAACGGGTTTTAGGAGGACCAATTTCAAAAAATAAAGCTGTCGTATAAAGTTTCACCAATCGTTTCTTGTCTATGACTTATTTAGATTACCTACATGCTCCAGTAATGTTTGTAACCGTTACTGTTACTGAGTGAGCATGTTTTTTTTTTTTTTTTTACTAGTTGAATGACGGAACAAGCAGGTGGCCCACCTGATATTAAGCGGTAACCTCTACCTATGAACAGTGCATTACCTCATAGGTCACGTCCACCTAGGACGCGCCTTATGTGGCATTGCACTGCGCCCGCCACCCTGAGACATAAAGATGAAAAGTCTCATGTGCCTGTAATTTCGCCGGCACCCTTACCTTTCAAACCGGAACACAGCAATGCCAGCACTACTGCTTTGCGGCAGAAATAGGTATGGTGGTAGTACTTCCCCGGACGAACTCTTTCACAAAAAAGCTCTACTACTACTAATGTAACGCAACAACTCGGAACAAGTACCTACATGAGTTATTACCGGTTTTTTCAATTATGAATATTACTACCGGAAGTTTTAATAGTATCAACAACGCACGCAACTCCAAAATTTTAACATAACGTCTTAATGAGACAACTGTTCCTCTGATTTTAGTACAAAATTAACTAAGACCACGTAAGGCGTTCAGTTTGGTGTTTAGTAGAAGACGCATGAGCAATACACACGCGTTCCAAATAGATACATAGTTATGTATGCAATATTATTCTGATTTCAGTAAAGCATACGACTAAGTAGCTTTGAGAAACCCGAAATTGTTGTACGTACCGCGCGTTAATACTAACTATAGGCAGAACGCATTTATTATAAGAGCAAGTAATTCATTTAATTCATTGGCAAAAGAATATGTCGATATAGATATCTTTAATACATCAGTGTATAAGTTAAAGCGTATTCTTAATGGTAAATTCTTTTTGGACAGCGACTAAACTAAGATTAATCTATGGGTTATATTTTTCTAACAAGCCTATTACCTGTGTATTGGATAGATTGTTTGTTTTAGTGACCTTTTTCTAATATTTTTTTTTTGTGTATTTATCTTTTTGTGTGTATGTATTTCCTTATTCGTCGTCTATTGATTTATACCTAAGTTTTTTTAGTAAATATATGTGGGAACTTTTAATTAGCCGTCAGTACCATATCATGTATGTATCATGCATGCTATGTTAAGCAAAGACCTTTTTGTAAATTCATAGCTGTAAGTTTTCCTAAAATTTGTAAAATAAAAATAAAATAAATAAAATAAGTCATTCATGTCCGATCTTCACTGGCTCTCCCAACTAATTGTTTCTAGTTCACCACTAAATTACTGTTCTTCTTACCTAACGAAGATACCATCGAAGTTAGCGGGTTGTATAGCATACCTACAGACTTTTTTGTTATTTCTTGTTTCACAGGGGGAACCCTCCTAGGTTCTATTTTTAACCCCCGACGCAAAAACTACGGGGTGTTATAAGTCTGACGTGTCTGTGTGTGTGTGTGTGTGTCTGTGTGTTTGTCTGTCTGTGGCATCGTAGCTCTCGAACGGATGAACCGATTTTGATTTTGTTTTGTGTTTTTAGTTATGTTTGATCAAAATCGGTTCAGCCGTTTCATTGCGTAGAGGTTTTTTTTAAAACTTTTACAAAATTAATTACTTGTTGATGAATGCCTCTTCAACAGCACACCACGGAATTGGCAGCCGACGACAACACCACCCTGCTGGCTGCTGACAATGGAGATGATGCAGAGGAGTGAAGGTCCATCACCGCTTCAGCTTATCAGCCCAGAGCCTCGAGTCTGCATATTTGACAAGCAAACTACACGGCCGCGTGGTGTACACTACACGGATTTTAATATGGAGAATCCGAATAGCGCCCCTAGCCGGCACCTTGAGAACCTTAAATACCGTACAAAAATCCGTGTAGTGTACCTACACCTCACGCCCGTGTAAGTTGCTTGTCAAATTTGAAGACTAGCCCCTCTGCGCCTCGAGTCTGCAAATTTGACAAGCAAACTACACCGGCGTGTTGTGTACACTACACGGACTTTAGTATGGAGAATCCGAATAGCGCCCCTAGCGGACACCTTGAGAACCTCAAATCCCATACTGTATAATGCGCGTCATGTTAAAAGAACGCTGGCGGTCATACTTCCTCATACGTTCCAGCGATCTTTTTACATGACGCGTACTCTACCTACACCTCACGCCCGTGTAAGTTGCTTGTTACATTTGCCGACTAGCCCCTCAGGATGCAGCGTGTACAATTTAGGTGCATATCGTAGAAACACATAGCTTGGATATATTGGATTATACATAGTTTTGAATTCTAGAGTAAGGAACCAATTGTATTCGTTCAAATGTACCTACATGCTGAGTTTGTAAGCCGCTTGGTCGCAAAGAGGTGTTTCAGGACCATAATGATGTTATTGACGTACTTAATCCATATACATTTATGAGAAAACCCTAGTACCTACCTAATAGGTACAAATAGTATTAGTGCTCATACTTATAATTTCGTTACAAGATGAAGATTGTACGTACCTACCTGTAAACCAAGTAGGTGCGAAACATTATTAGCACAAAATACATGGTACAGAAGGTCAGTTCCGGCCGAATTTGATTCTCGGTCGTAGCGCTAGAGCTAGCAAAGGCTAAAGTTTACATTTCGGAACGTCAATCTAAGACATTTCAGCTCCGGCCGATTATGATTTTAATTACCTGCGGTCAACCGTAGCACTAGACTGGCTAAAAAAAGACAATTCTTTTGTGTTCAGTTGGCTCAGTGTTGTATTTACACAACCAAACACAGAGCAATTCATGTACGATCGTGCATTGCACAATTCACAGTCACAAAACAACAACAATACCTAAGTCACAATGAACCAAATACATCCCCTGCCTTATATGGCGTGGCGTGCCAACCAAGGCAGGGGACATCTTACGGTGAACGAGCTGTAGGTACCTAAATACTCACGTCTCACGGAGGTTGCGGGTTCGATTCCCGCCTCGGAACATATATTTGTGCGATCTGCAGATAATTTTGTTCTGGGTGTTCTGGGTATTTTCTATGTATAATAAAAAATATCTATGTTATATACATATTGTATTAAGTATATCAGTTATCTAGTACCCATAACACAAGCTCTGCTTAGCTTGGGGCTAGATAATGTTGTGTAAACTGTCCAGCATTATTTTATTTATTTATTTATTTTATTCGCCAAAGAGCGGGCACTCGCAACTGGCATTTGACCGAGTTTCACCGAGATCGTTGTTTACGCGTATACAGGTAGGTGCGTCTGTTAGCGCTCGTTTTACTGTTCTGACCTTCTGTACTATGTATTTTGTGTTATTAGACACTATGTAGGTAGGTACGTAATAAGTATATACGCGTGTCCTTGTTACCTAGATTGTATATAAATAAAATAAATAAATAATGCTATAGGCATTCCACTTACCCTGTTATTGATTTAGCTGCAATAGTCTCTCGAAATCATCAATATTTTCTAAATACACACTGAAAACCAATCGACCGCTGTGGCGCGGCGGGCGAAGCTTGGCCTGCGACGCAGGAGGTTGGGGGTTCGATTCCCGCCTCGGAACAAATATTTGTGCGATCGCAGATATTTGTTCACGGTGTTCTGGGTATTTTCTATGCATAATAAAAAATATCTATCTATGTAATATATTATTTTAAGTATATCAGTTCCAATTTCCAATTTTCAGTGCCCATTGTTTGTATACAGAATGATAATAAATAAATAAATAAATAAATAATGCTAGACAGTTCACACAACATTATCTAGCCCCAAGCTAAGCAGAGCTTGTGTTATGGGTACTAGATAACTGATATACTTAATACAATATATTACATAGATAGATATTTTTATTATACATAGAAAATACCCTGAACACCTATCTGCGATTGCACAAATATTTGTTCAGAGGCGGGAATTGAACCCGCAACCTCTTGCGTCGCAGGCGAACCATCGCCAGCCGCGCCACAGGGGTCATCAATGATTCAAGGACCATGGCCTAAAAGAAACGAGGTAATCGAGGCCTATCCGAATAACCTCCATGTTATAATCATGCATGCCACTAAGAATACAATAACCTCCATGTTATAATCATGCATGCCACTAAGAATACAATAACCTCCATGTTATAATCATGCATGCCACTAAGAATACAATAACCTCCATGTTATAATCATGCATGCCACTAAGAATACAATAACCTCCATGTTATAATCATGCATGCCACTAAGAATACAATAACCTCCATGTTATAATCATGCATGCCACTAAGAATACAATGTCCAATAAGGGGTTTTCACGGCCGTTTCACATCATGTTTATAGCCTTGCAAATAGATGGCGCCAGCTCTGAACAAGCTAAAGTAGCTCTGTCAAAATAAAGTGAAATGTCAACGTACCTACAACGTAACGTACCTACTGATATATTTTCGTGATATTCACACAAAAGCACAGACAATGCATTTGATATTTTGACAAGTATACTTTAGTCAGCGCCATCTATCGAGCCAAATAGTTTTTTTTTATTCGTTAATGAAAAGCCCTCATTGTATATTTGGTAGAATTTTTTCCGGTACACCTAAATAACCATTTTTCATATTTTTTATTGAATATTGTATTACTTGGTATATACCTACTCAGGTAGAAATCAAATCTACATTCGCACGAGAAGAAGCCAAAATAAATGATCAGAATTTGCGCACAAAATTAAAAATTGCTCTTAAATTATCCATAGATAGAAAATTATAACTGCACAAGACAAAAAAGCAGTAGGTACATAATTAGCATTTTTTTCCAGCTAACCTTTGTGTAATATAGAGTGGGTGGTAGTGCTATTGTGATTACTCATTAATTGTGATTATTGCCGTGAGTCATCACTGGCGCGAGCGCGGCACAGCGCCGTGAGTCATCACTGGCGCGAGCGCGGCACAGCGCCGTGAGTCATCACTGGCGCGAGCGCGGCACAGCGCCGTGAGTCATCACTGGCGCGAGCGCGGCACAGCGCCGGAGTCATCACTGGCGCGAGCGCGGCACAGCGCCGTGAGTCATCACTGGCGCGAGCGCGGCACAGTGCCGTGTTTCATCACTGGCGCGAGCGCGGCACAGTGCGAAGTTTCAGCGTGAAGAACTAACAAACACACGCACACACGCACAAACTTTTGCATTTATTATTATTAGGATTCACAATAGAAAATCGATACAATTCATATTCCTAGAATTGAAATACAATATAAAATAATAAAAATATCATATCTCTGAAATTTCTTATTAAACACCTCGCCAGTATTAATAAAAACCTGTGGTATTATTATGTCATAAGCATACATATTTTTGTGTAGTCGATTAGAGTAAGATGGAATATCATTAACATGGTGTAACGTTATATTTATGTTCTCTGCTATTTGTGTAACTTCTAATTAACATTATTAAACGTAGTTATAAGACTGATGGTACGATTGAGTTATTAGTATTAGTGATAGTTTTAATTAAATGCTTTTGTAAACGGTACTACTTGCTTTCCAATACGGAAATCGCCAATGTTGCCCACTTCAAATAGCCATCACAGTTGTTTTTTTTTTCTTTAGTAATATTTTTTGGAGTTTTTTTGATACGAAGTCGTATCTCAGTGGGCAACACCAATGATTTCCCATATCTTAGATTTGTGTGTATAAATAAGCATATTTCAATATTCTGTGGTAATCGTATGTCTGTAGGTATATCATATGGAATGTCGGGGTATTGGGGGTAGTTAGAAATTAAAATGTGATACCTTTCAGTGGTGTCGATTCTATGAAGCATTCTCTTAAGGTGGAACGTTTCGCTTGAGGCGCGAAATTCAAATTTTATTGTGTTTTCTGCTGGTCACAGCTCATCAAAACATCTTGAGATAGCGAAACCTAATTTTGCGAAATCTTGGACACCTAAGACGCATATTTTGATTAAAAGCGTCTCATAAATATCATTAGTTTAGCTACGAAAGCTAATTAACAAAAAAAAAAACTTTGAAAATCATTAAATGACATTCGCAGCTAAACTAATGATATTTATGAGACACTATCAATCTAAACGTGTGTGTTAGTTCTCATAGTTTCCGCAAAATCAGGTTTCGCTATCTGAAGACGTGTTGATGCTGTGTGTTGTGTGCTGTGTGTGTTGTGTTTTGTGTTACACAACAAATGCTGAGCTGGTCGCCAATTTGTTTCAGTGATGCATGGCTAGTAATAAGAGGCACAAATTAGTTTTTATTTTTCTTTGTTTCTGTGTGTGTGTGTGGAATATTGTTTGTTAACTCAAGTTTTTGACACAAATAAATGTTTTTCTTTCTTTCTGTGATTATCAAAAAACCATCGCGCGAAACCAGAAACATCTCTGGTGGTTGCTTTTTCATGCTACTGTATTTTTCCATATGGGCGAAGAGCGTATAATTTTACACTGAAATTACTGTTGTTGGTCATTATTTGAGGTAAATTATATATGGTTGAAGAAAAAAGTGGATTAATAGCGAAAATGACATTGACATTTTAGTGCATACTTATTAATCCATTGTTTTTTCTTCCATATAAGTAGGTACAAGGAGTCCCAAGACTATGCGACATGAAGGAAAAGTACCTTTAACATTGTAGATAGGATATTTTGCTAAAAGGAGACTTTATTTTATTTTTAATAGTTAGTAATACTGCATTCAAAGATTTTCAAAAAATTACTTGCTTCGTCTACGTTTTAAATATAAAATAAAGTCTCCTATCAGCAAAATATCCTATCTTCAATATTTAAGGTAGGTATAAATACTTTCCCTTCACGTCGCATAGCCTTGCGACGCCCTGTATAGAAAAATACATTACTATGAAAATGTAACCATCTTGAGATAAACAGCGATCCCTTTCATTTCGGTCTCAGTAAAGTCATATTATCTTTAAGAGAATGTTGCACAGAATGGTCTCCAAAATACTTGTATTGTCGTTCCCCTGTACAAGGAACTGTGGTCTCTAATAAGAGTCTTGGTTTTCGCGTCGTGTATTAGCCGCCTAATGTTTAAGAGGCGGTTCACATTTTCAAGCGAGTAATCTAAGATTTTGAACGCCTAATTTAATATCATAGGTAAAAGAATAAATAAATAAATAATGCTGGACAATTATATTAATAATTGAATAATAATTGATAATTGAATAATTGGTGAATAAGTGTAATAATAGAAAAATCTATTTTATTAAGGCATAGTAGGTACACCACATTTGCAAACACTACTTTCTTTGTTTTGTAATGAACAATACGCGCCTAGTTTCACTGAAAAACAAAAAGAACTAAATTGAGTCCTATTTATTTTACTAAAAGTCATCAAATTGACTGCAAGAAAAAACCCTATAAATCAGGCATGTATCCTTGTTGACACTTTAGACTAGAATATCGATTATTAATCACATGAATAAATAAAACAAAATTAAAACTTACCACGACCACAGATAAAAACATGGACTTAGCAGTTTAGCACTGTTTATTTCATGGACTTAGTATTAAGTCCATGGTTTATTTTTATAAATAAAGCGTTATTTCAAACAAAACGTCATATCAATATAAAGTTAGATCTTTAATGAATATAATCCATTTATTTAATTTAGACAAAAATACTTCTCTCTCTTCTCTTCTTATAATAATGGCTTCTGAGGAGTGCTCCAAAGAATTTCCCCAATCAAGACGTGATATAATTATAGTAGAGGATCCGCACTAGAGACGACCTCCACCCATCTGTTTAATGGATGAAAAGTATTTTATACCAAAAATATATTAGAAAACTTATCTCGAGAGGGTTGTCTAAAAAATTCCTGCCCAGACTAAGATTAATAAAAAAATTGAAAAACCGGCCAAACGCGAGTCGGACTCGCGCACGAAGGCTTCGTTACCATTATCTATAAAAACGGCAAATAAACACGTTTGTTGTATGGCAGCCCACTTAACATTTATTTTATTCTGTTTACCTATTTGTTGTTATAGCGGCAACAGAAATACATTATCCTGGGAAAATTTTAACTGTCTATCTATAACGGTTATAAAAAAAAGTAAAAAGTAATTTTTTATTTTTTTATTTATTATAGTCTGGGCAGGAATTTTTTAGACAACCCACTCAAGGTAAGTTTTCTAATGTATTCAATTTGATATAAAATACTCTTCATCTATTAAACAGATGGGTGAAGGTCGTTTCTAGTGCGGATCTTAGACTATTACCAATATTTTTTATAGTCAAGTCGTCAAGAGTCTCCCAAAAAATACATGGCATTGCTTTAAATTACAATAAATCGCGATGACCAAGCGCGTCCTGGTCAGAAACTGACAGAAATGTAAGCTGGCTCTTAAACAGTTAGGCTGCGTTTACACCAGAGATGTGCGAGGCAGATGAGCGGTGCGAGGAAGATGAGCGGTGCGAGGATGCGTAGCGAGGCTGTGGAACGATGTGAGTGTTTCCACCAGAGATGTGCGAGGCAGCTGAGCGGTGCGAAGATGAGTAGTGACGCTGTGAAACTGTGCGCGGATGTGTAGCGGGCTCTTTTCAGATGCGAGGGAAAACTCCAAAAGCAAATCGCTTCAATCCCTTGCAAACATCCCTCGCACACATATCTCGCACACATCTCTCGCGCACATCTCTCGCGCACATCCCTCGCTTGTTTTGTACGTATAAAACCTCGCTCTGTTCATCCGTTTCCACCAGAGCTGCGCTGAGCGAGGCTAGGTAAATGAAGTGATTCTATTGGTTCTTAACAAACACATCCCTCGCTACGCATCCTCGCTCATCTCTGGTGGAAACGCAGCCTTAGTAGGTAACATATTATAAATTATAAGTAAGTACCTAATCATGTAAACATTATGCAACACGGCACTGTATCAATAGTCTATGTTTAGCTTTGGGTTAAAGTCCTGGGGACGCCGTGAGCTGTGTGATTGACTGCTAGAACACATTCCATGTAGGTACAAAGATATTGAAATAAATTATGTTTTCCCACCCAAGTCGTGTGTAAGTTATTTAACATCTTTTTAAGACAGGTAAGTACCTAGGTACTATTCTTCATCATCATCGACGATGACCGTCTGTGGCGCAGCGGGCGAAGGTTCGCCTGCGACGCAGGAGGTTGCGGGTTCGATTCCCGCCTCGGAACAAATATTTGTACTATCTGCAATAGTTGTTCAGGGTGTTCTGTGTATTTTCTACGAGTATGTATAATAAAATTTATCTATCTATGTAATTTATTGTATTAAGTATATCAGTTATCTAGTACCCATAACACAAGCTCTGCTTAGCTTGGGGCTAGATAATGTTGTGTGAACTGTCCAACATTATTTATTTTTATTTTATCTTCTTACAGAGGGTTTAGTATAATAGGTTTGTACTGTACTACCCAACTGCACCAAGGAAAACAAACGCCCTAGCGGCCTTGTTGAGAAACTCATTAAAACGATACATAAAAATAAATATCGACTCTTAATTCGATAGTCGGGATACCGAATGCAAAACTTAGACAAACCTGTATGTACCTACAGTTTTACCCAAAATATAAGTCGCCCCGATGTACCTGCGCCGTAGACCTATTTCAATAGCGCGGGAACCTTCTTTCTCACAATAGCAATCGCGCTAAAATCTTGCGCTGTTATTGGTTAATCGATTTCGCGGCAAATCGCGGCCGTTCGACTCTTAGATGTGAGCGGGACGGAGCTATACAGCGGGTCAGAGCTATACCTACTATACGTTCGGCTACTGTCGGATATCAGTCTGCGCTTTTCTGCGCAAACGAAACCAGTCGATCGGACTTACTTATATTTTGGGTAAAACTGTACTAGGCCCTCAGACAGAAATCCACTGCTGGACACAGGCCTGCTCCATAGAATGCCACGACGAACGCTCTTGACCCGCCTCCATCAACCGTATTCTTGCCAGTGGTATACCTAATTACCTGATGTGAAGTGGTCACCGTCGCTTATAGATACCGGCAAAACCGGGGGTATTGTCGATGCGCTGCCTACCCTGAAGGAATTTATAAACATTTTTCTTAAAGCGACACATTTAACCAAGCGGGAAAACCTCAGATGGAAGCTCATTCCAAAGTTTATAGTTATGGGGAAGAAATGATCTCGAGAAACGAGTCGTACGTGAAACAAAGGGATCTGAGTGTAGATGAGCTTTGTCACGGTGCCGGGAAGAGCGATGGTAAAATCTCGATGCGGGGATGAGATCGAAAAGCTCGTCAGAGCATTCCCCGTTGTAGAGGCGGTAGAACCAAAGAGATATTCTGCTATTCTGGTTCTGGTATTCTGCTCACCTGACAACGCGGAATATTCTGCAAGAACATACATAGACACACGCCTTTTCCCCCAAAAGGGTAGGCAGAGCCTCAGAGCCTTTTCACAGTGGGTTGCACAATCGTGGAAATATAGACATGACAAGTGGTGAGCCCATCGCCGCCATTGCTTGCCATGACTCTGCTAACACTTTCTTCCAGTAATAACACATTCCATAATAAGCTAGCAATCAGGACAAATCTAATACCAACGAATCTTATCAACAAGTCCGGGTAATCCCTTAGTCGGCTTGTACGACATCCACAGGAGGAGACGGAGGGGTCTATTCTTAGGCCGGACACAGCACCGCAATAAAAGTCACAAATATTAAAGCAATAAATTGACATATATTTTAAAAATGATAAGGTTATTTCGTCAGACCTAATATTATACATAACAAAATATACAATACAATTTGAGACATTAACTCTAGGATGTAATAAACTCATAACTTTACTGTGATTTATACATTTGATACTATATTTTACATAATATACTCTAAAATATAGGTATTTGTAGATCTTCACGTACAGAAACGTTATAAGTAAATCAAAGGTTTTTCATATTACTTTTGAAACCATCATGGTTTTGCACATACTTTTCACCAGAAACTGGTTTGATTTTTGCGTTTTGATTATTCCCGATATTTCGGCACAGTTGCATGCGCCATGATCACGGGAGAACTAACGAAAGTCTGCGAGTAGATGTTATTGGCAGATATATCGATCTACCCTCTTTCTCACTCTTTTATTACGAACGAACAACGGTTGAACAATATTGATAATGCTTCATAACTCAGAAGGCAAATTTCTCTTATTTATTTTGAAACCACACTGAAAGTTGGCCGTATCGAGACTTACACCCATACTCTCAGTCATTCCTCGAACCTCCCTCCACTCCACTCAGCCTCACTCAAGGAAATTTGGTATTCCATTTCAATGAAGATTTTGAAAATAGAACACAAAGTTTCCTCGAGTGAGGCTGGATCGAGGATAGTTCGAGGAACGACTTAAGGCGTGTCCGCTGTGCCATGTTTTGAACAGAACATTGTTCTCGAACATTGTTTGTTCAAAACATTTCCCGTCCGCTGCGACTTTAGCAATGTTCAGTAAACAAAGTACAAAACATCTTCCTGCGTCAAAATCTGACATAAAATGAACAATCCCGCCCGCAGACGAACGCGCGGGATGTTTTACACAAACAATCCCGCCCGCAGACGAACGCGCGGGATGTTTTACACAAACAATCCCGCCCGCAGACGAACGCGCGGGATGTTTTACACAAACAATCCCGCCCGCAGACGAACGCGCGGGATGTTTTACACAAACTCTGGCAAACACGTTCAAGTGTATTTGCGACAAAACGTTTAGGCCACGCCCCTATTTGAATTTTTGAAACAATGTTCTATTCAAAAAATGTCGCAGCGGACACGGCTGAGTACCGGTTTAAGTTGTGATTTGACTGAAAATTGCTATTCTGCTCCCTCATAATCACAATTTAATCTACTTTCGTTTCTTGCGGCCACAGATTAGAGTAGAATAGAGTGTTTGGGTTGTATGTCTGTAAAAAATTCAGTCAATTGTTAGCTTAAGTTAGCCTAACCAACAGTTTTATATATATTTTCATGCATTATCTGTGATGACCTGTAACCGCCTGTTTACGTTGGTGAACTTGGGTTATAACGATTTAAGTTTAATTACTCTATCTCTTTGTGTTACGGTATTTATTTATTACTAGCGACTCGCCCCAGCTTCGCACGGGTAGTGCCCGGTGAGCCTCCCCCTCCTAGCCCTCCCCCCTATGTCAATCTCCTGGTTCTAAGCTCCCTCCCCACCAATTTTCAGCCAAATCGGTTCACCCGTTCTTGCGTTATAAGTGGTGTAACTAACACGACTTTGTTTTATATAATATATAGATTAATAAATAAATACTCAGATGGTCATTTGACCGATATAATTTTTGTCATCAATTTTAAATCTCCAAATTTTTTTTCTGCAGAGCATAGTTACGTTATTTATTTATTATTAATAAATAAATACCGTATTGTATTATGTATGTATTTATTTATTTATTTAATAAATACAAAATTAATTTAAACGAACATTAACTCTGAGATATTAGTAAAAGTTATTTACAAAATACTGAATTAATTTATTTACTATTTGCATCTTTTATTAAAAATTCGTAAAAATTTAATTAAACACATCTCAGGAGTATCACCCGAAATAATATTTAAAAATAAATATCCTTTACATCAGAACCAATAAAATAATGGAACCAAAAAAAACTTTTTTAAATTCTGCGTTTCTTTTTTGTCACATACAAATATAGCTTTGAGCTTGAACACTTAAATAAAAGTGATGAAATAAGTTAATTTTGTAATAATTTAAAAAACCCCCCGCGCATTGAAACAGGTGAACCGATTTTGATAGAACATGTCTAAGAAACATCGCTAGAAAACTTGCTTTCAAATAAAATAAACCACATTCAAATCGGTTCACCCGTTTAAGAGCTACGGTGCCACAGACACACATAGCGGTCAAACTTATAACACCCCTCTTTTTGCGTCGGTGTTTAACAATAATACAAAAAAAACTTTAATATGAATAAAAAATGGGGCAAAAGTAATGTGCCATAATTTTTGCAAATGGCGTCAAATGTCATGCATTGCATTATGTTACATTGCATGAATTGTATTTTTAAAAACTCGCGTTTTCAACCACAAACCTAGACAAGTCAACATACATACAAAGACACCCCTTTTTGGCAGAAAGGGTAGGCAGGCAGCGCCTCAATGCGCCTCTTTTGAACAAGAAATACCCAATTTGGAGCCAATTGTCGTAAAACGAGCAAAAACGTGCATGAACTCAGGTGGTCATTTGACCGATATAATTTTTGTCATCAATTTTACACCTCCAAATTAACTTTTTTCTTGAGAGCATTTTTTTTTCTAACAAAATAGCAGCCATTAAGGGATTCCCAATTTCGAATTAAAAAAAAAGTAGTTCAAATTGGCTCGATAGATGGCGCTGACTCAACTGTGGTTGTCGAAATTAACAAATGCATTGTCTGTGCTTCTGTGTGATAATAACAAAACATTACGAAATATATATCACTACGTTGTTGACTTTGACATTTCACTTTATTTTGACAGTTAAGTACAGAGCTGGCGCCATCTATTTTCAAGGCTTTAAGCATGATGTGAAACGGCCGTGAAAACCCCTCATTCACATTATGCAATTACATACTTTTGCCCCACCTTGTATCTACCACTAGAAACCAAAGTTACAAGTCCTCAAGTGGCGACCACAAATCGGGGGACGCAGCGTAACACAACCCCCGCTTTATGGACCGATGACAGGAGTTCAGTGGATTGAGGCGGCTCAAGAACCTTCGTCAAGGCAATCTGTGGGGGAGGCCTATTAGTCTGAAGGACATTATCTTTATCTTGAGCCAGTTGATGTCCACTGGTGGACTCCGCCGCGGGGCTCTGCTTGTATACAAATACAAGCAGAGCCCCGCGGTTTCACCCGCGTAAGTCTCGAACCCGTGGGAATATCGGGATAAAAATGTGCCTATATGTTATTCCGGGAGTCCAGTTATCTCCATTCCAAATTTCATCCAAATCCATCCGGTAGTTTTTACGTGAAAGAGTAACAAACATCCATCCATACAAACTTTCGCGTTTATAATATTAGTAGGATTTCCTCATTATACCGTCACTGAGACGGCTCGAAGTATTGATTTTCCTTAAACCCAAAGTCAATTCTTATCTGCGCTAAGTGCCGTTAAAATATGTCTACTGTACAATTACACAAACGCATACTACTGAGAATAAACTACAAGTATTTACATTACTAATTAAAACATTTATCATCATTAAAAATTGCTAATTAATCCGTAGTGCGTTTCTGTGCTTAGTCCAGTCAATAAAGGGTGAGACCCAAACATCCTCTGCATCAGAATTAAAATATCAGAAGAGATATGTCGAGTAGTACAAAAATATTTTATGGAAGGTGGAGAAAATATAGGGTCATGTAAAAGCTCAGTCGCAAACCGTCCACTTCTCATACAGTAAACTGCACTTCTTCTCAATATGACCCTTCGATCAAGAATATAACCACATGTCAGGTCGGCGCAAAAAATACGTCTCGGTGAATAACAGCTCACTTCAAAAGTGTGAGCTCTTATTTTTTATTTGTATTTGTGAGAACTTTATTTGTAGCACTTTAAGGTTGATTTCACACTAAATGTTGTTTAACCTATGTCTTTTCATTTCTAAGTAACAGGAGTAATTTATTGCTTTGCATGTTTTTTGTGACGAATGATCGTAATTATAAGATAATATTTTGAAGATTTGCTACTTTATTGCTAGGTGTCATGGTTGTATTTAGGTTGAACTTAGAACTGTTTTAAAACTTTTGTTTCAGTTCATTAGTGAACAAACATAGCTGTATTTTAAGTGTATATACCCACGCGGACGGTATTTAGCTTTGATTTTGTACGTGACCCGAAATCTAGTTGTATTCTTGATCGAAGATATGACCACTTCGCAAAATGTACTTAAGTCATAGGCCCTTAGGGTGCAAGTGCCTTCTTAGGACAAAGAAAAACAGAAATAAGTTTTAGTAAAATGGTGCCCGTATTACTAAAACTTTGGTAGACAATTTCCACCAATTTCAAAAAGCCCAAAAAGTCACGCAATTCACTTCCATTTCTACACTTGTGCTCTTTAAACAAGCTACATTGGTTAAAATGCCACCAAAATAACACAAATTAACTTAAAAAACACCAGGAAAAGAAATAAAATAAAAGTAGACGTCTCTTTTCGAAAATGGCGGGAAGAGTCGTACATTATTTATTTATTTATTTTATTAAATATTTATTTATTTATCTTTACCTATTTTATTCAACTTTCTTATAACACTTTGTTAAATTTTTTGACATTCTCTACCACTGCATAAATTAAGAGGCGTACGTATGAATATTGCGGTCCCTCTCATACAAGCAAGCTCTTTATTGACTGGACTACTTAGCCGCAACTTAACCAAACATTATATTAATACTATGCGCACACAAACTCATACGCGCGCCAACTAAAACGTTGCCCGACCGCACTAGAGTCTGTGCGGAAACAGAACAGGCAGGGCGGATAACATAACACCACCAGTCACATAAGTCCTGATGCCACACTTGCGAGCCCAAACCCAACAAACCCGGAACAAATATTATCAGAACATTTGTCTTTCTTTTTTCTTTCTTTCTTTCGAAATTACTGCTGCCCCAAATGTCTACTTTCCCATAATGACCATTTTCCAAAATAAGTCTACATTTTACGACATCCACGGGAGGAGATGGAGGGGTCTTTTCTTAGGCCGGATACACCACGGGAGAAACAACACCATTCCCATGTGAGAATATAATTTAAAATATTGCTAGTTCCGCGTTTCGCCGCGCCGGTTCTCTTTCCGTACAGACTCGGCTTATAACTTCATAATATTACCCTAATGTATTAGATATGTACATCACTGTGGTGGGGGTGGGGGGTGGTTCGGCCGTAGGATCCTGGCGAGCACGTGGCGGCCCGACACCAGCTTGAGTTGCTGTCCGTCCATCAGCACGCTGCGCACGCCGCTAGGGGTTGCCACCGGCGCGGATGATGACGCCTGAAATAAATACGAACTTTATCAAAATCGGTGGGGTATAACGCAAAATTACCAATCTTAGATTTGATATCACTTTTGAAACCATCAGGGTTATGGTTATGGTGACATAGCCCACCGGATTAGCAAGCTGAAGAGGCAATGGGCTGGTCATATATGCCGAAGAACCGACAACCGTTGGGGTAAGCGAGTTCTTGAGTGGAGACCGCGTCTTGGCAAACGTAGCGTGGGGCGCCCTCTGGCTAGGAGGAGCGATGACCTACGAGAGGCGGCGGCAGAAAGTGGATGAGAAGAGCCGAACACCGGGCTCAGTGGCGCGTATTGGGAGAGGCCTTTGTCCAGCAGTGGACTAGTGTGGGCTGATGATGATGGTTATGCACATTCTTTTCACTAGAAACAAGACATTTACCATGATTTTCTAGTTTTGTTTGTTCCCGATATTTCGGAACAGTTGCATGCGCCATGATCACGGGAGAACTAACTAAAGTCTTTGCGAGTAGATGTTATTGGTAGATATATCGATCTACCCTCTTTCTAAGCCGGAACATCAAACAATATCGGGAACAATCAAAACTCGAAAATCATGGTACATAACCCGTTTCTAGTGAAAAATACTTAGATTTGATTTTTAACTGACTAAATCAAATACAATATTCTAATTATAAATATGCATGGATACTTCTTTATAATTCCGAGGGATCACTGTACCAGAAACACGATAGGACAATATTTTCTAGCCATAAAATAAACCCAATGATACCTCTAACTTTTGGCTAGATTCGATTGTTTATTAAAATGGTGCATATTATTGGGTAAAAAATTTGATAAATAAAATCAATACAACAAAGCCGAGGGTTTACTGTACGGGTTTTGTAAAATGGATCTATATTTTACGAAATATTCAAAAAAAGTTATATTTTTGTGTGAAATTCTTAATGCGGTTCACATAATACATCTACTTACCAAGTTTCAATAGCCTAGCTCTTATAGTTTCGGAACAAAAAGGCTGTGACATACACGGACAGACAGACAGACAGACATGACGAATCTATAAGGGTTCCGTAATTTTTGGTTACGGAACCCTAATAAAACCGGCTTTTTGAGCGGCGCGAGGCGTTTTTTTTGTATGAAGATTTCTGTCTGGGGTTGGCGCAGCATTATAATCGGATCGTTGAAGACTATCAGATAAGGCCGTGCTGTGTCCGGCCTAAGAATATACCACTATGTCTCCTCCCATGGATGTAGTAACAGCCGCCTAAGGGATTGTACCAAAGGATGGGCAGCAGCATACGCCTGGATACTCAGGTGGTACACATTTGAAAACAGCATCCAAACCATGCATGCATACTCTTTCATGCCGCCACATTCGTGTTAGTTGGTTCTATTTGAAACCAGCATGCGAACCATGCATGCATACTCTTTCATGCTGCCACATTCGTGTTAGTTGGTTCTATTTTAAACCAGCATGCGAACCATGCATGCATACTCTTTCATGCCGCCACATTCGTGTTAGTTGGTTCTATTTGAAACCAGCATGCGAACCATGCATGCCGCCACATTCGTGTTAGTTGGTTCTATTTGAAACCAGCATGCGAACCATGCATGCATACTCTTTCATGCTGCCACATTCGTGTTAGTTGGTTCTATTTTAAACCAGCATGCGAACCATGCATGCATACTCTTTCATGCCGCCACATTCGTGTTAGTTGGTTCTATTTGAAACCAGCATGCAAACCATGCATGCATACTCTTTCATGCCGCCACATTCGTGTTAGTTGGTTCTATTTTAAACCAGTATGCGAACCATGCATGCATACTCTTTCATGCCGCCACATTCGTGTTAGTTGGTTCTATTTTAAACCAGCATGCGAACCATGCATGCATACTCTTTCATGCCACCACATTCGTGTTAGTTGGTTCTATTTTAAACCAGCATGCGAACCATGCATGCATACTCTTTCAAGCCGCCACATTCGTGTTAGTTGGTTCTATTTTAAACCAGCATGCGAACCATGCATGCATACTCTTTCATGCCGCCACATTCGTGTTAGTTGGTTCTATTTGAAACCAGCATGCGAACCATGCATGCATACTCTTTCATGCCGCCACATTCGTGTTAGTTGGTTCTATTTGAAACCAGCATGCGAACCATGCATGCATACTCTTTCATGCTGCCACATTCGTGTTAGTTGGTTCTATTTTAAACCAGCATGCGAACCATGCATGCATACTCTTTCATGCCGCCACATTCGTGTTAGTTGGTTCTATTTGAAACCAGCATGCGAACCATGCATGCCGCCACATTCGTGTTAGTTGGTTCTATTTGAAACCAGCATGCGAACCATGCATGCATACTCTTTCATGCTGCCACATTCGTGTTAGTTGGTTCTATTTTAAACCAGCATGCGAACCATGCATGCATACTCTTTCATGCCGCCACATTCGTGTTAGTTGGTTCTATTTGAAACCAGCATGCAAACCATGCATGCATACTCTTTCATGCCGCCACATTCGTGTTAGTTGGTTCTATTTTAAACCAGTATGCGAACCATGCATGCATACTCTTTCATGCCGCCACATTCGTGTTAGTTGGTTCTATTTTAAACCAGCATGCGAACCATGCATGCATACTCTTTCATGCCACCACATTCGTGTTAGTTGGTTCTATTTTAAACCAGCATGCGAACCATGCATGCATACTCTTTCATGCCGCCACATTCGTGTTAGTTGGTTCTATTTTAAACCAGCATGCGAACCATGCATGCATACTCTTTCATGCCGCCACATTCGTGTTAGTTGGTTCTATTTGAAACCAGCATGCGAACCATGCATGCATACTCTTTCATGCCGCCACATTCGTGTTAGTTGGTTCTATTTTAAACCAGCATGCGAACCATGCATGTATACTCTTTCATGCCACCACATTCGTGTTAGTTGGTTCTATTTTAAACCAGCATGCGAACCATGCATGCATACTCTTTCATGCCGCCACATTCGTGTTAGTTGGTTCTATTTCAAACCAGCATGCAAACCATGCATGCATACTCTTTCATGCCGCCACATTCGTGTTAGTTGGTTCTATTTGAAACCAGCATGCGAACCATGCACGCATACTCTTTCATGCCGCCACATTCGTGTTAGTTGGTTCTATTTGAAACCAGCATGCGAACCATGCACGCATACTCTTTCATGCCGCCACATTCGTGTTAGTTGGTTCTATTTTAAACCAGCATGCGAACCATGCATGCATACTCTTTCATGCCGCCACATTCGTGTTAGTTGGTTCTATTTCAAACCAGCATGCAAACCATGCATGCATACTCTTTCATGCCGCCACATTCGTGTTAGTTGGTTCTATTTGAAACCAGCATACAATTTAATGTTTCACCTGATGTATTTTTATTCCCTGCGCGAGTTTTACTTGCTGAATCGGATTCACCTATAAAATAATGATAAAAATAAACAAAATAATATGATATGTAGATAAAGATATGTTTATTCCACTTAGAATAGGTACAACAAAACATAATTAAAGATGTTCGTAAGTATATGAAAATAAGAGAACTTTGCCTTCCGTGCAGTGGCGTCATCTCTTGTCAATGGTTCGAACTAATTTCGGACATTGAAAGAAAGAAAGAAAGAAAGAAAATTTATTTATTTTTCCACACGCACAACACACACATAAAACAAGAAGACAAAAACAAAAATCCACTAAGTATATAGGTAGACACTACAATATCATGAGAAACAAAAAATAAAAATAAACAAAAACTGTTATAAACTTTGGTAGGAAAGTTGATAGGTTGTGTGTGTTGTGTGGGGTCAAACAGGTCCCTGTCTCAGAATATACTGCACCAGACCTAGGTTTAGTGCAGCGCTGGTTTTCAGACAGGGCCTAATTAAATGATGCCACGAACATCAATAAACCACATTGGGGGGAGGATAGGCAATAAATAAATAAATATGTTAGTGTGTAAAATAAGTACATAAAAAATAAGTACATACAAATAAGTACAAAAATATTCCAAATTTCCAGAAGGTTTCCAATGAAAAACGTGTAGATGGCTCCCATCGGCGCAATAGCAGTGTTAATAGTGCCCACAAATTTCGTCTTCAACCTCATAGCTCGTTCTATGGCCGAATTGGTAAAGGCATCGCCGATCACAGGCGAGGTTGCGGGTTCGAGTCCCGCTGGAACGGAATTTTTGGGTCACATTGAAATTTAAGGTGTACCTGTTGTAGTTTGAGCACGGGCGTCGCCGTAGTAGGGGTCGTGACGGACTGGGCCGCTGTAAAAAACATGTCATCACGATAATCACAACAATCCAAACAATAAAAAAAAACATAAAAAAAAACCCTTTTTGACGTGTAATTCAGCAATAAATATACTTTGACTTTGACTTTAATAAATAAATAATGCTGGACAGTTCATACAATATTATCTAGTCCCAAGCTAAGCAGAGCTTGTGTTATGGGGGATACCCATAACACAACTGAAAACTTAATAACTTTTTTTTTTTTTAACTACTTGTATGACGGTACAAGCTTACGGCCCGCCTGATGTTTAGCGGTAACCTCTGCCTTTAACAGCGCATTACCTCATAGATCACGTCCACCTAGGACGCACCCTATGTGGTATTGCCCTGCGCCCACCACCCTGAGACAAAGATGAAAAGTCTCATGTGCCTGTAATTTCACCGGCACCCTTCAAACCGGAACACAGCAATGCGAGGACTACTGCTTTGCGGCAGAAATATGTATGGTGGTAGTACTTCCCCGGGCGAACTCTCTCACAAAAAAGATCTACTACTACTAAGATACAATACACTTACTACTACTTAATACAATATTAAATATGATTGTATATTATTATCGTCTAGACTGTCCGCCCGGGCCCGGGCCGAACCCGTTAACTGTCCAGCCTAGCTACGTAGGTACGGGTATTTTTGTACGAAGCGCCTCGCGCGCGTCAGAAAAAAAAACATTTTTTTTTATTACACATACAAAATACCCAGAACATCCTGAACAAATATATGCAGATCGCACAAATATTCACTCACGGTGCGCCTGGTTCATCAGTTCAAGGTCGCTCAGCGTTCTATGGAACGAGCTATGCTCGGAGTTTCTCTGAGGGATAAAATCCGCAACGAAGTTATTCGACAGAGAACTAAGGTCATCGACATAGCTCAGAGAATTAGCAAGCTGAAATGGCAATGGGCTGGGTATATGCTGAAGAACCAACAACCGTTGGTAAACGTGTTCTAGAGTGGAGACCACGTCTTGGTACACGTAGTGTGGGGCGCCCCTGGCGAGGTGGAGCGACGAGCTGCGTGAGGCGGCTGTAGAAAGAGGATGCGAAGAGCTGGAAATCGGGCTCAGTGGCGCACATTTGGAGAGGCCTATGTCCAGCAGTGGACTGATACAGGCTGATGATTATGATGATATACAAATATTTGCTCCGCGGCGGGAATCGAAGCCGCAACTTCCTGCGTCGCAGGCGAACCTTCGCCTGCCGCGCCACAGAGGTCGTCAAATATATATGAGTAGATAAATCAGTTTATACAATTAAGTAACTAGCAAAGTTTTCTGTATATTTTTATGTTTAGTATAACGTACCCATGTTGCTTATAACTATGGTTTGCGCCGCGGTCGCGCCTGCGCCGGCGCCGCTCGACGCGACGCGGACAGCTGTGCCGTCGCTCTGAAACAAATACAAATATTTATTAATGTATTATGGTATGTATATTTACGAGTCACTCCATTAATGTGCTTGCAACTGTTGCAACCTGTAATGAGTTGGAATGTCAAAGTCAAAGTCAAAAGACAAAAAGTATTTGAAACCGCAAGGATCATTTTGAATCGTCTTAAAAAATAAATTTACATTTACTCCTGTTCCAACGCAACCAGACCTAGAAGAATCAGGCAACAAACACGGTCTGTTTTTTTTTAATGATCCTTCTTACTACTTGTTGGGGAGCGCCTGTGTGGTGCCGAGTGAACAAGTGGAAGCTGATTCAAAGAAAAAAGGAAAACCAATTTAAAAGCCTTACTTAGGTAGGCAGTCAAAAGTAAGATGCTAGAGAGAATCAGCAAAAGTTCATAAGACAGCACACGCTACGCTTGATATAAGATTTAATTTATGAGCAAAATGGATGACATGTGAATTTTTTAATGTATGCAATCAGAAAATGAACAATTATCTTATAACATAACATACCTGTAAAATAATATTATGTAGAGGTTTCGCCGACGTCAGTAGAAGTGGCCTCGTCAGCCGCGTGGCCGGCGATAGGACGCGTACTTGAGGCCGCGGCCTGATCCCGGACACTATCCGGCTGCCGTCCAGAGACACCATCTGACCCTAAACATATTTAACACTTTTAGACCCTTATAGCACGGCTAATACGGGCTGAAGTAGACTAAGGGCAAGTAAATGAGTTTATAGCACGGCTAATACGGGCTGAAGTAGACTAAGGGCAAGTAAATGAGTTTATAGCACGGCTAATACGGGCTGAAGTAGACTAAGGGCAAGTAAATGAGTTTATAGCACGGCTAATACGGGCTGAAGTAGACTAAGGGCAAGTAAATGAGTTTATAGCACGGCTAATACGGGCTGAAGTAGACTAAGGGCAAGTAAATGAGTTTATAGCACGGCTAATACGGGCTGAAGTAGACTAAGGGCAAGTAAATGAGTTTATAGCACGGCTAATACGGGCTGAAGTAGACTAAGGGCAAGTAAATGAGTTTATAGCACGGCTAATACGGGCTGAAGTAGACTAAGGGCAAGTAAATGAGTTTATAGCACGGCTAATACGGGCTGAAGTAGACTAAGGGCAAGTCAATGAGTTTATAGCACGGCTAATACGGGCTGAAGTAGACTAAGGGCAAGTAAATGAGTTTATAGCACGGCTAATACGGGCTGAAGTAGACTAAGGGCAAGTCAATAAGTTTATAGCACGGCTAATACGGGCTGAAGTAGACTAAGGGCAAGTAAATGAGTTTATAGCACGGCTAATACGGGCTGAAGTAGACTAAGGGCAAGTCAATAAGTTTATAGCACGGCTAATACGGGCTGAAGTAGACTAAGGGCAAGTCAATAAGTTTATAGCACGGCTAATACGGGCTGAAGTAGACTAAGGGCAAGTAAATGAGTTTATAGCACGGCTAATACGGGCTGAAGTAGACTAAGGGCAAGTAAATGAGTTTATAGCACGGCTAATACGGGCTGAAGTAGACTAAGGGCAAGTCAATAAGTTTATAGCACGGCTAATACGGGCTGAAGTAGACTAAGGGCAAGTAAATGAGTTTATAGCACGGCTAATACGGGCTGAAGTAGACTAAGGGCAAGTAAATGAGTTTATAGCACTTGAATGACGGAACAAGCAGATGGCCCACCTGATGTTATGCGGTAACCTCTGCCTTTAACAATGCACTACCTCATAGATCACGTCCACCAAGGACGCGCCCTATGTGGCATTGCACCGCGCCCGCCACCCTGAGACATAAAGATGAAAAGTCACAAATAACTTCACCGGCAACACCTTCAAACCGGAACACAGCAATGCGAGCACTACTGCTTTGCGCCGGAAATTGGTATGGAGGTAGTACTTCCCCGGACGAACTCTTTCACAAAAAAAACTCTACTACTACTAAGACACTGTAGTAAAACACTTACTTGAGCATTTGTGAGTAATTTCGCCATAATCTGTTGATTACTCGACGCGCCCTGACTTTGGCTTCTGGCGACTTGAGGTATCGTTTTCGCGGCTTGACCGAGCTGCATGCCGCCAGCCAACTGCAGCGTTTGACCGCTCTGCAGTTGTAGCGTTTGCCCACTCGGAAGCTGCACAGTTTGACTGCCCGCCAGCTGAACCGTTTGACTGCCCGACAGCTGGACAGTTTGACCCGCCAACTGGACAGTCTGCGATCCCAACGCACTGCTAGGTATTTGAACACTCTGCCCTCCCATTTGTACAGTCTGAACACTCCCGCCGGCCAGTTGGAAGGTCTGCCCCGCTAACTGCACACTCGGTAGCACATTCTGACTGGCGACTTGGACGCTTTGCCCGCTCGGCAGCTTGACAGTATGTCCTGTTAATTGGACACTTTGCCCGGCCAGTTGGACAGTTTGATTTCCAAACTGAACGGTTTGCCCGAGTTGGACTGACGAGACTGGGATGACTGTTTGGTTGGTTTGAAGGTTTTTTAGCGTGGATGTGGTTTGTACGCGCGGGGTTTGTGGTTTGGAAGCTTTGAGAGCTTGCATGTGCATGAGTTGTGGGTTCGCTAAGGGCACGGTCTGGCCGCTGGGCAGCCGGACGCTGTGCGTCGACAGGGAGGACAGTTGGAGGGCGTGGCCGGGGCTTAGTTGCACCGCTTGCCCTCCCGGGAAGTGCACAGTCTGATTGGCTGTTAGCTGAAGCGTGCGGCCGCCAGCCAACTGCACAGTTCGCGTTGGCACTGTCGTGGTCACTGCGGTTTGCACACTGCTCACTAACATAGTTGCATTGGCCGGACCCTGCAACACGAAATGAAATGAAAAACGAAATGAAAGAACAAAACAAAATGAAATGTTATTCGTTTTTAAATATATCTGATCTATAAAAACTTTCGTGAATCATATCAATTATTTTATAAAAACGGGAAATTTTCACGTACCGTTAAACGGGTCGAAACAATGTCGGTGCTTACATCGATTTAACGTTACGTGAAAATTTCCCGTTTTTATAAAATAATATCTGATCTAGTTTTTTCTTTTTTTTTAATTCAAATAATTAATTAATTAATTTAATTTAAGGTATTTTTTATATTTTAAGGGATAAGCTTTTAATTAAAAATGCATAAAAAAAAAATTAATAAAATTTAAATTACGGCTTAATATGTTCACATGAACATGGTGCTACGTAAGAACAGATAATTTCGGCTGTGAAACATTACATACCTGTGCTAAAGTCGTAATGACAGGCGTGCTAGATGTAGGTTTCCGTTTTGTCGTTTGAGTATCTGTGAATAAATAATTCCTAAGTTAATATTTATATTTCTAGATAGCTAATAGTCATAATTGTAAAAAACCGGTAATAACTCACGTAGGTACTTGTTCCGAGTAAATCGTGAGGTCCGGGCGCGCGCCCGCAGTTATCGCCGGGAAGCCGTCGCGTATACTCCAAGAGGAAGGGGATATTAAGTCCCAGAAACTCGAGTCGGTTGTTTTACTCGGAACAAGTACCTACGTGAGTTATTACCGGTTTTTGTAATTATGTATATCACTCACGGAAGTTTGAATAGCTAATAGTCATATTCAAGGAGGTTTATTGGCCAATGTGTCCCATTCTTTCCAAATATCATTCAGATATAAAGGTAGGATTCGGATCATGGCAGCCGCGATCAGGGGCCCATTTCTCAAAAAAAACAAGTTACAAACTACGAGTGTGTACCGTGAACTCCGTTGAAACAAACAATTAATTTTGTAAAAATAAAAAACCCTCAACGCAATGAAACGGCTGAACCGATTTTGATCAAACATAGCTAAGAACACTCCCGACTAATTCAACTTTCAAACAAAAAAAAATGAAATCGGTTCATCCGTTCGGGAGCTACGTTGCCACAGACAGACACACACACAGATACACATACACACACAGAAACGCGTCAAACTTATAACACCCCGTCGTTTTTGCGTCGGGGGTTAAAAATAACAAAATAACAACGTTACCATAGCAACACGCTCGTAGTTTGTAGCTTGTAAGTTTTGAGAAATGGGCCCCAAGCAGCTAAGACCACGGTCGCGGCCAGAACAGAGCAGTTCTGCATACAAATCCATATAGAGCGGTGGGTCGCGACCGCCAAAGTCCCAATTGACGTCCATCTACCCTCAGTCTAAGTCTAAGACGATATGTTACAATTGCGGAGTCGTTGAGTTACACGCTCACTCAGTAACAGTAGAGTTTGTAAACTTGGTGTTAATACAGTAATTACTGGAGGGTGTAATCCAAATAAATCATAGACTAGAAACACGATTCGTGAAACTTTTGTCAATAGCTTTATTTTTTTTAAATTGGCCCTCCTAAAACCCTTTTTAGGTCCCTCCTTCGATTAGAGAAAATAATAAGCGTAATTTTTTATACTATTCAGTGGGTAATCACGTTACTTAGATTAATAGTAGATAATTTATTTAGTATATTTGCTACTTTAGAAGTAAAATGAATATGAATCATTTTTACTAACGTCACTTACTTCCGAGCTGCAAAAATCTATACTTCATCTCTTCCCGGGTTCAAGTGAGCTGTCACTTTCTTGCAGCTATTGTTTTCTTGCTAGACTCCGCCCATTCGGTATTTTAGCATATCGCCTTAAAGTGAACCTAATGAATGCGACTATATTACCTTGTAATAGAGCACGCGGCGATATCAAGGACTTTCCAGAAGCCTGGTTGGCCGGACTCAGCACCCGGACTACACCTCTCCTAGACCCAGCCGTCTGTAACAGCACATTTTATCTTAATAATAGGGGTTAAAGTATAAAATTGCCGGTGTATAGTAATATATACTTTTGCAAAAGACTTCACCAGTTCTCTTAAGCTCTCTATAAGTTAATTAAAATAGTTAACACACAGGCTCTACTTATATCATACCATGGTCATGTTGCATTGTCATGTTCTTAAGAGGAAACACCAAGGGCTAGAGAATTAAAAAATAGGTATATGTAAAATCTATTGCTGTCGCGCAGACCTCAAACCCCCCCCCCCCATAAACATAGGGAAATGCCATGGTGGCCATAGATTTTTTGGAAGAAAAAAAATGCTCTACTGGCATTTTCCAGGGAGAAAACAGGGGACTACGTTTGTATGGGAAAACGGCCCTTGTGTTTCCTCGTAAGGTACGGACTTATTTTCTGGGGAACTCAAAAGAAAATATACTGGTGTTTAAAGCTCAAAAACGTTGTTTACGATCGATGTTTGGTTTAAAACAGACGGACACCAGTACAGATATTCAAGTATTAGACCTTGCTCCAACGGACTACCATTTTTTTCGTGATTTGGAAAAATTTCTACGTTGAAAACTATATAAGAGGAAGTTTCAAAGTTGCCCAATAACTGATAAAATATCATAATCAAGGGTGAGATGGTACGGGCACGTTATGCGTACACCAGAAGACCATGTCGTGGAAAAGTGCCTTTCCATTGCCACTAAAAAGAGGGGAAGAGGAAGACCTCAAACCACATGTTGACAAATGTCGAGAATGACATGAAAATACGTGGCCTAACCAAAGACGACACGAACCAGCGAAATACATGGCGCCACATGATTAGGAAAGCCGACCCCGAGTAACGGGAATGAGCGAGGACAAGGAGGAAGGACAATTTTCTACGTTGTAAAAAAAACTTCCCAGGAGGCAGTAATAATAATACTTTCACAGTTTGTGGAATCTAGACCCAGAGTTCTACCGTAAAGGCGTAAATGAACTTCCAGTTAGAAGGCACCAATGTATAGGTAATGAGGATAAATATTATCTACATCTACACTAATATTATAAAGAGGAAAGATTTGTATTTTTGTGCGTGTGTATGTTTGTAATGAATAAACTCAATAACTACTGTGACGATTTCAAAAATTATTTCACCATTGGAAAGCTACATTCACCCTGAGTGACATATGCTACCAGGGGAGGGGAGGATAGGGGGGGGGGGGGGGCTGTTTTTCATCCTGAAAATACCCGTGCGAAGCCGGGACGAGTCGCTAGTAATATGATAACATCATCGGGAACGTTTTTTGCATTTCTATATTACATTTTATACAAAAACGAGTGGTTACGACATGTGTCGCTTCAAGAAAATTGTTCATAAATTCCTTCAGGGTAGGCAGCGCATCGACAATACCCCTGGTGTTGCCGGTGTCTATAAGCGACGGTGACCACTTCACATCAGGTATGCTAGTTTGCCAAATTATTTCATGAAAAAAAAATAGTTAAACAAAAAACGTTATTAAAAGTTTAATAAAAAACCAAGATAGGACATTGCCATTTTCACTACAAATTGGCAATTTCATACTTTAACCCCTAATATTTGTACACGTTCAGTTCGTGGGTACGGCTGTAAGAGGTACATGTTCGTGGGTACGGCTGTAAAAGGTACATGTTCGTGGGTACGGCTGTAAAAGGTACATACCTGAGTGGTGGGCGTGACGGCAGCCGCAGTGACAGAGGTGTGCGAGCTGGGCGGCCTTATCAACAAGGACCGCGTGCCCGGCGCCATCTATACATATTACAAAACAACATTTTCACACCACCTGTTCGACAATGTCCAATTACATATCATGCATTATCTCCCAAGGGATATAAAGTTGTATGAAACTCCCTAGGGAATAAAATGATTTGAATTTGGAACGTCAAATTCGTGTGGAAAATTGGGGAAAACTCAAAAAAACCGATATGGCATTGTAAAGAGGTTTGTTCGAAAATAGAACTGGCCACTATAAACAGAACTCAAAAAAAGCAGCCAAGTGCGAGTCGGACTCGCCCATGAAGGGTTCCGTAGCACCAAGTAACATAATATAAAAGTTCTTGATAGGATTACGATTTGACGTATTAAAAAAAAAACTACATACTAGATCTCGTTAAAACCATTTTCGTTGGAAGTTTACATGGTAATGTACATCATATATTTTTTTTAGTTTTATCATTCTCTTATTTTACTAGTTACGGGTGGACACATTTTACCACTTTGGAAGCACTCTCTCGAGCAAACTATTCAGTTTAGAAAATAATAGTATTAGAAACCTCAATATCATTTTTGAAGATCTATCCATGGGTATGGACGTATGGGTTAGACGAAAACAAAAATTGGGTTTCAGTTCTAAATATGGGGAACCCCAAAAATTTACTGTTTTTTTTCTATTTCTGTGTGAAATTCTTAATGCGGTTCACAGAATACATCTACATACCAAGTTTCAACAGCCTAGCTCTTATAGTTTCGGAAAAAAGTGGCTGTGACATACACGGACAGACAGACAGACAGACATGAAGAATAAGGAACCAAAAATTACGGAACCCTAAAAAAAAAGAGGTATGTTTACAAAGAATGTGAAACGCTGTGATTGCTGTGATTTTCAGTGAATTTTAATTGTCTCGCAGAAGGTGTGAGTAGAGTATGCTCCTCTGGAATAAAGCCTGTCTTCGTATTGGGCAGCTTGAACCCTCGCTTCACTCAGGACTACTCTAAGAGTCCCTCGTTACGCTCAGGGTTCAATACGCCACACGCGACGTAAGACACTGCTTTATTCCCATAGTGCATAATCTACTATTAGACCCTCCGCACATTGAGCCACTAGTCGCGGCCACTGCACGCGACCACTAGTGGCGCAGAGAAGCCACCAATCGCAGCCTCTAGTGGCCTAGTAACGGCCACCAGAATACATTTTTAAAAATTTCATAAACTTTTTTTTATATACAAGTTTAGATGACGGAACAAGCAGATGGCCCACCTGATGTTAAGCGGTAACCTCTGCCTATGAACAGTGCATTACCTCATAGGTCACGTCCACCTAGGACGCGCCCTACGTGGCATTGCACTGCGCCCGCCACCCTGAGACATAAAGATGAAAGTGTCATGTGCCTGTAATTTCACCGGCACCCTTACCCTTCAAACCGGAACACAGCAATGCGAGCACTACTGCTTTGCGGCAGAAATAGGTATGGAGGTAGTACTTCCCCGGACGACCTTTTTCACAAAAAAGCTCTACTACTAATCATCTACTATCATCATTACTAATACTTCTACTACTTGCATCATTTTACAAGCTTTTATTTAACTTGCAATGTTTGTCCGGGTGGAATCTTGCAACTGAATTTTAAAGCAGTTATCCTCAACCGATTGTGATGAAATTTGTCATACCTGTCAAGTTCCGATGACAATACAATAAGATGGTGACAGCGAGCTGATCTGATGATGGAGACGGAAGGTGGACAACGGAACTCCTCGATGGATAATAGTAGACTGGGCGTGTTTAGGCTCATTTTGATCAGCACACGGTTACGATCACTAATTTTATAAAAGCTTGTAATGAAAAATATTTTTTTCTAAAAACTTATTATTCTTACCTTTTGGTTCTGAAGAGCAGTAGGATTGGCAACAGGGTGTATCACAGTTTGTGTTGTGGTTATTTGTTGGGTGAAAGAATTCGCTTTGGCCACCTACAAGCAAAACAATCACTTTACATCTGTAATGGCTGGTTTACACGGGCTTAGTACGAGTAGCTAAGAGCTTAGTACTTGTCACACAACACTAAGCCCCGATATTATTATTTATTTATTTATTAATATAAATAAACAAATAAATAATGCTGGAAAGTTCACACAACATTATCTAGCCCCAAGCTAAGCAGAGCTTGTGTTATGGGTACTAGACAACTGATATACTTAATACAATATATTAACGAACAATATATTGTAGATATTTTTTATTATATTTAGAAAATACCCAGAACACTCTGAACAAATATCTGCAGATCGCACAAATATTTGTTCCGAGGCGGGAATCGAACCCGCAACCTCCTGCGTCGCAGGCGAACGTTCACCCGCAGCGCCACAGAGGTCGTTAAGTGAGACTTAACCGTTTACACGTCGGAGCTAGTAGAAGGTATTAGTGACCAGACATTCGAAATGAAACGACGTCGCCTCATTTTGCGCAGTGTGTTACTAACTTGTCGAGCTGTTTACACGAGCCCCCTTATTCGCTATGACCAAACGTGGCATAGCGCGGGCTCGTTACGATATCTGCGTGGAATCATCGTTCAGAATACATTGTGACGTCACACGTTATTGCCAAGTAATCTCCTATGGTCATAGCGAATAACAGCCCAGGTCAGCAAGCGACAACGCTCGGTCAGAAGGTTACCACAAGTTTGTGACGTTATCGAGACGCTAGCGAGTCGATAGTCAAAGTCAAATATTAACCAATCAAGTTTAGACGACCTCTGTGGCGCGACTGGCGACGGTTCGCCTGCGATGCAGGAGGTTGTGGGTTCCATTCCCGCCTAGGAACAAATATTTGTGGGATCTGCAGATATTTGTTCAGGGTGTTCTGAGTATTTTCTATGTATAATAAAAAATATCTATCTACGAGTATATAATATATTGTATTAAGTATATTCAGTTATCTAGTACCCAAAACACAAGCTCTGCTTAGCTTGGGGCTAGATAATGTTGTGTGTACTGTCCAGCATTATTTATTTATTTATTTTTATTTGTTAAGATTTCTAGTCACCCCAATGTCATTGGTCAATATTTGACATTGACTATAGTTTCGCTAGCGTCTCGCTTACTTTAATAATTCGTGCTTGCTCAACAGGTATCGAATTGTCGCTTAGTAGGATCGATTTCTATTTACTTACTCACTTGCACTATTCACAAACACTTATACTAAGCACTAATCTCACAGTTTACACATTGAGACTTAGTATTAGTGACAAGTACTAAGCACTTAGCTACTAAGCCCGTGTAAACCAGCCATAACGTTCATGCCATAAACAGGGCCGATAAAAATGTTACTTACGGTTGGTTCTTTTATGGTTGTTCTCTGTTTGATAAGAGGCGACTTGAGTGGCGGCGCGATAATCGTAGGCAGACTGGACGATCTTGAGAGCGTAGCATTGCCCTGACTCAACACTGGTATAGATATTTGTTGAGTTGTTGATGCAACTGGTTTTGTTAAAATGGCCGGTTTTGATGGTTCAGTATGTTTTATTATGAAAGGAAGCTGTTTTCCCGTTTGAGGTATTTGTTTTCCCGTTTGAGGTAGTGGTTTTCCCGTTTGAGGTAGTGGTTTTCCCGTTTGAGATAGTGGTTTTCCCGTTTGAGATAGTGGTTTTCCAGTTTGAGATAGTGGTTTAGCGGTATGAGAGAGATGTTTGCCCGTTTGTGGTATGATAGGCGACGGGGGAGGTGGCATGGTCGATTGAGGAGGTGTTATGGGTGGTTGAGGTGGGATGGTTGACTGAGGAGCTTTTTTGGGTGAAGGCGGAAGTTGCATGGGCGTTTGAGGAGGTAGGAACACCGTTTGCGGTTTGATCTCCATCTGAAGTGTGTATGTTTCTGACTTTGGTACTTCTCCAGACGAGAGTTCCTCCTTAGATATATATCCTGGCGAGAACTGTTTAGTAGATTCTGGAAGCTTAGACATGAGAGGTTGTTTAGCAGATGCGGCGGGTTTGTTTGCCGACTGGGGTTGTCTAGCAGGTATTGCTTTTGGCGATGGTTGTATAGGTGATTGCGGTCTGGGTGGGTGTTTCGGCGACGGCGGAGGTTGCATAGGCGACGTCGGCGTTTGCTTGATGTGTGTCTGTTTGGGAGACTGAGCTGGTTTTGGCGACTGAGTGGTTTTCGCTGGTATTTTTATTGCCACTTGAGATGTAGAAGCCTTTAGAAGCGCTGCTTGCTTCGCTACGCTTCTGGCTGCAGCTAAGTTAGCTTTGTTCTGAGCGGTCGCGCTCGCTTGCTTCACAGCCTCGGCTAGTAGTTTAGCTTGCTTGACAGATTGGCTCATTAAGGCCGCTTGCTTGTTCTGTTTAGTAATGCACGCTTGCTTGGGGGTGTATGCTCGCTTTGGGGGGGTGTAGGTGGGTTTCTTGGGTTTGGGGGGCGGCGGCCGGGCCTGGCCGAGCGTCGCTTGCATGAGGAGCTGAGCTGATGAGAGTTGGGGGGCGGATGGCGATACGCCACTGTCGTCGACATCGACGTCACTGTCCGATGCTTCGATGATATCTTCTGTAGCTGTTGGGTCTACCTCCATCTGGATAGGGAATTAAAAGAATAATAATAATAAGAAGACGACCTCTGTGGCGCGGCGGGCGAAGGTTTGCCTGTGACGCAGGAGGTTGCGGGTTCGATTCCCGCCTCGGAACAAATATTTGTGCGATCTGCAGATATTTGTTCTGGGTGTTCTGGGTATTTTCTATGTATAATAAAAATATCTATCTATGTAATGTCTTTTATTAAGTATATCAGTTATCTGGTACCCATAACACAAGCTCTGCTTAGCTTGGGGCTAGATAATGTTGTGTGAACTGTCCAGTATTATTTATTTATTTATTAATTTGTAAAAGCTTTTGTTAAAAACTTAACATCTAACTCATAACATCCAACAGTCACATACACACATAAAAAACCGGCCAAGTGCGAGTCGGACTCGCGCACGAAGGGTTCAGTACCATTATCTATAAAAACTCTATAAAAACACCAAAAAAAAACAAAAAATTCAAATTAAAATTCCACGTTAGAAGTCACCCATCCAAAAACTGACCTCGCAGAGCATTGCTTTACCTATATTTGGAAAAATCACGTTTGTTGTATGGGAGCCCCCTTAAATATTTATTTTTTAGTATTTGTTGTTATAGCGGCAACAGAAATAAATCATCTGTGAAAATTTCAACTGTCTAACTATAACGGTTCATGAGATACAGCCTGGTGACAGACGGACGGACAGCGGAGATAATAGGATCCCGTTTTACCCTTTGGGTACGGAACCCTAAAAAAGTACTTACATTTTGTGGTGCCGTATTAGTCTCCCTAACCGGCTGTACCGTCTTGACCAGCGGGGGCGGAGTCGTGGCACTAGCCTTCGGAACAGCGGGTCTCGAGGGCGCCTTCGTAATGGGGGCGGGCTTGGCTGCGACAGGGGGTCGCGGGGTGGGGCCGAGTGGGGGGGAGGAGGGAGGGGGGAGGGCAGTGGGGGAGAAGGCGGCGGCTGCGGCCTTGGCGCCGCGACTGCGCCCAGAAGTGGTCTTCGTCCAATCGTCCTCGGTCCTGTAAAACAGTAACAATATTATGTAGTAGAATAGAATAGAATGCTACATTTTGTGCTACATTTTTGATACAAACTTTGACATGAGGTAGCGACCCCTAAAAACCTATCAAAAAATAAATACAAAATATTGGTTAATTTTCAGGTCATTTTTGAAGCGAATGGCGGGAACACGCAGTAATTTTTCAAAAGTCGAAAAATAGGAAGCTCTCTTATAGCAGTATTCACTACGCTTCACCTGTTCCTGTGTAAGTAAGTAGACCGATAGGAGTTAGGACGTTGCAGTCTATAGGAGAGGCATATACAGGTAGTGGACGTGAACAGGATGATGATGATGAATATGAAGCCAATGATGTAATAAGCTAAGGTGATGACTTCACTACACAGATGTATTCACTACGTTTCACCTGTTTGTGCATAAATAAGTATACCGTTCAGACGTTGCAGTCTATAGGAGAGGCATATACAGGTAGTGGACGTGAACAGGATGATGACGATGAATATGAAGCCAATGATGTAATAAGCTAAGGTGATGACTTCACTACACAGATGTATTCACTACGTTTCACCTGTTTGTGCATAAATAAGTATACCGTTCAGACGTTGCAGTCTATAGGAGAGGCATATACAGGTAGTGGACGTGAACAGGATGATTATGATGAATATGAAGCCAATGATGTAATAAGCTAAGGTGATGACTTCACTACACAGATGTATTCACTACGTTTCACCTGTTTGTGCATAAATAAGTATACCGTTCAGACGTTGCAGTCTATAGGAGAGGCATATACAGGTAGTGGACGTGAACAGGATGATTATGATGAATATGAAGCCAATGATGTAATAAGCTAAGGTGATGACTTCACTACACAGATGTATTCACTACGTTTCACCTGTTTGTGCATAAATAAGTATACCGTTCAGACGTTGCAGTCTATAGGAGAGGCATATACAGGTAGTGGACGTGAACAGGATGATGACGATGAATGTGAAGCCCATGATCTAATAAGCTAAGGTGATGACTTCACTACACAGATAGCAGTATTCACTACGTTTTACCTGTTCCTGTGTAAATAAGTAGACCGTTAGGACGTTGCAGTCTTATAGAAGAGGCATATTTTGTTTTTTGTTTTAAGCACGATGTGTTCTTACAGTGTGTACTTTTACTCATTTTGTGATAATTAACTGTTTGACGTGTACCTTTTTATGATCAAATTACTATCTGACTATTCAGTAGTGAACGTGAACTTGATGATTATGATGAATATGAAGCCAATGATCTAATAAGCTGATGACTTCACTACACAGATGTATTCACTACGTTTCACCTGTTCCTGTGCAAGTAAGTCCAGACGGCTGTCCGCTGGTTAAACTTGACGACTGGGTCTCGCTTCGCCGTGTGGAACCTCTCGAGCACGGCCGACACGGCGCCGAGCAGAGCCTGCTCGCTGCACTGAGCTACGTATTGAGACATTCTGTGGAGGTTGGTTCTGTTTTAGAAGAGCCGAGAACTAGACCTAAGACTTACTAACATTTACGCTATGTTCCTTTTTAGTTATACAGGGCGTCCCAAGACCATGCGACATAAAGGGAAAGTACCTTAAATATTGTAAATAGGATATTTTGCTGAAAGAAGACTTTAATTGCATTGAAAAATTTTCTAAACATTACTTGCTTCGTCTGGGAATCAAACAGACTTAAATGAAAAATTACAATTAAAATGATTAATTTTACGTTACACTTTTGTTATAAGATACTATGTTACTTAAAATGTTTTTTTTTTGTTCAATCTTCGATTGGCATTTAAAAATACGTTTTTTTTTTCAGTCGGTTCGATTCCCAGACGATGCAAGTAATTTTTAGAAAATCTTTGGATGCAGTATTACTAACTATTAAAAATAAAATATTTAAAACATTTAAATAATTTATAATAGGTATTTTAAGGTATTTTAAGGTACTTTCCCTTCATGTCGCATAATCTAGGGACGCCCTGTATAGCTATCGATTGATGATAGGGACACAACACAATAATCTGACAAGAATCAAGAATTGTGAGCCTTATTCATTAAAGAATATGTTACAGGTGTACTGAAATCTATGGCTTTAAGGCGCAACGTTTCGCTTAAGGTGGAAATTTCAAATTTCATTGTTTTTTGCTAATCACAACTCATCAGCACATTTTGAGGTAGCGAAACCTGATTTTGCGGAAACTAGGAGACCTAACACGCATATTTTGATTGAATTTTTCCCATAAATATCATTTGTTTAGTCAATGAACAAAAAAATCCTAAATTTCCTGTAAAAATCATTGAATAACATTCGTAGCTAAACTAATAATATTTATGAGAAACTGGTAGCGCTTTGAGACTGTATTTTCTAAATTTAAAGCTAAAAATACAATCTCGGTCCTCTACTCTTTATATACAAAAGAAAAGGATGGCGGTACGTTTAGTTAGCTTTAGCTTTAGAGAAGGCAACTTCAAATCGCTATCACTATCAATCAAAACATGTGTGTTAGTTCTCCTAATTTTCGTTTTGCTATCTTGAAGAGCTAAAAACAATAAAAATTTAATTTCGCGAAACTTTGCACCTAAAATGACAACAATCTTAAAGCAAGAATTAATACTATCAAGAGCAAGTCTAAAAAATGTGGCTAGTCTCATCTAGTTCTCCAGCAAAACAGTACCAACTCACTTCAGCAGCGTCAGAACGTCGTGTCGCGTGCCCTCTCCGTTGGGCAGACGCGCGAGCGCATCGCGCACGAGCGACGTGAAGGTGGCGTGACGCGGCCGGTCCGCCACGAGGAGGGACGTGCCCGCGCAACCCGACGAGACCCACGCGCGCGCGCACGGGCCCACTACTGAACGATACCTGGGGATAAACGGCGAGTGTATCTATCTATCATCCTCTTCGCAGTGGAGGATTTGTGGCCGCCCTAGGCCCCAGGCCATGTAGTAAGTACCAGCCGACCCTTTCTCAGCACCTATATATATATATATATATATATACTACTACTAGCGACTCGCCCTGGATTCGCAAGGGTAGTTTCAGGATGAAAAACAGCCCCCCCACCCTGAGTTATAAATGGTGTAACTAACACGACTTTATTTTATATATATAGATAGACCTATATAGACTATATAATAAATTGACTACATTGCCAACTTTTATCGAAATTCGCGAGCCTTTAGTTAGAATATTCAGGTGAGTTATTTCTTGTTATCATCATTGAATTTTTTGTCACGATTGGCCGCCCCTAATATCTGGCTGCCCTAGGCCCGGGGGGCCTACTGGGCCTTAGCTGGTCACTGCTGTTCGAAAGTTCTAGCGAGCTGAAAATGGCATAGCGCCGTCTAACGCCAACAATTATAAATATGCCCGTGCAACCAGAAAACCCCACGAACGGGGCACGGGTCACGATACAACGATACCTGAGAAGGAACGACTCGTGTATCTATCTATCTATCTATCATCCTGTATCTATCAGGGCCGCTGACTTCAAGTCATATGCTCTCCAGGTCCAGGCGAAGTCTAAGGATGTGCTCCTTGATCCGGATTTCTGGCCAGCTGGCATATGTATGTTAGTTTAACATTTAGGTATAATATCCAAAGGACTATTCTATACGGGGTGAGAAGCGTTACGTTGCCGTAACCATAGACGTAGAATTTTTTCGCTACGCTAAATAGACAAACGAAGCGTGGGAGAGAGAAGTCATTTTTAAATGTACCCCGTGCAAGAAGAAAAGTGACAGCAACAATGTATTGAATGTGACATGTTTTGCTTGAGTACATGCGCATACCGGACGGTCTCTTGTGCAGTTTAACTAATTTTGTTATTATTTTAGTAATCTTACTATTAAATAACAAAAATTTACTTTGTATGACAATGGTGTCGTGTTCAGTTTGTGACTGTGAAGATACAAGACGTAATTATCCGGGAAAATACACGTTTCACAGGTAAATAAGAGATTATTGGTAGTTCGATTGTATTGCTTATTTTATCAATTCTGCTTTAGTAAATGGCCTAAAAACCAGTTTCATTCGTAGATTAGGACTTTCCCTTATATTTTTTAATAATATTTCGTTGCTGCACCTAGAAATAAACAATATTTTATGTAAAATATAAAAATGTTTGATTACGATAGGGCTTGACCAAGTGATGACGTCAGAAATATCGATAGTCCTGTTGCAGTCTATATCGTTGTATAATGCGCATCATGTAAAAAGAACGCTGGCGGTCAAGCTTCTTCAGGCGTTCCAGCGTTCTTTTTAAGAGATTACTTACTTTTCTACTTATTTGAAAGATGTATAACTATGCATTGAATGAGTGCCTATCTAGTTTACTACAAATAATGTACAATTATAGTACGCGTCATGTAAAAAGAACGCTGGAACGCCTGTAGAAGCTTATTTATTTATTTATTTAAAAACTTTCACACAAGACAATAGTGCAAGGAGGACTTAATGCTAACAGCATTATCTGCCAGTCATCCTGGACGTGCAGAAAGATGGTGAGGCGTGCCTTACAAACAAGTACCACAGAAAATTATAATAACAATACAAGTTAAATTTTTGTCCATCCTAGAATGGAGGTTTACTTTGTTTGGAGTAAATTTGTGTGCTCTGTTAACATTTTACCGTTTTTTTTAAATCTATAATAACCAGGTGGACATTGAGGTGTGTGTTTTTGTATTGACTATTGAAAAGGTAACTTTAAAGCACCACGGGTGTTTTTATTGCAGTTTGTGTAGTAGATATTTTGGAGTAAATATTTACGTTGTTGATTATTACACACGCCTTTTTCCCCGAAAGGGTATATTTATTTTTTATTTTTTATAAATAAATATTGTTTATTTCTTCTTAATAAAATAATAGGTAATAAATTAAATTTAAATATACCCCAAAAATTCCGTTCCAGCGGGACTCGAACCTGCACCCTCGCCTGTGATCAGCGATGCCTTTACTTTCGAACTTTGAATAGAAGGTTTCCAATGAAACACCTGTAGATACAGCACTATCAACTATAGCGCTATAGCCGAGTTGAAAGTGCCCACAAATTTCGTCTCCAGCGTCATAGCTCGATCTATGGCTAAATTGTTTAAGGCATCGCCGATGACAGGCGAGGGTGCGGGTTCGAGTCCCGCTAGAACGGAATTTTTGGGTTACATTTAAATTTAAAGTTATCCATAAAGCGTGGTTTACACTTGAAAAATAATAAACTTTGGGGTAACAAATTGTCTATAGATAAAGTAACAGAGTGAAAAATTATATGGGCGTAGCACGGCTGATATAAAATGTTTTTGTGCTTTCAGATTTCCAAGTAATCCTTTGCTACGAGAAAAATGGTTATAGGTTATAAGAAGAGTGGGATGGACTCAAATAAGAACTCCACTAGGTATATGCAGCAAACATTTTAAGTTTAAATTTAAAAGGGAAACTCTAAGATCCCACCTATAAATAAAACCGTAATATTTAGGGGTCAATAAATAATAAAGGTATATTTATTAACTGTATTCAAAATTGGAATAAGAACCTTATTCTCTTTATGACGTCAAACCTGCCAAACTGTGTTCTTCATGAAAGACTTAATCTGCATTAAGATGTATTTATCTACCATACACATCACGGACGGATGATGAATTCTATCGACAATGTAAAAGTGTTGGTCGAGGACAACACTATTTTTAACTCAGACATAGACTTTCACCAACACGTGCACATATTTTTTTTGGTTCCATCTTCGATCTCTGATTGTAGATCTAGTACATATACTAAATCTATGGCCGTAACACAGTTTTTTAACTAGCACGGAAGGCAAAGTTCTCTTAATTCATATACTTACGAACATCTTTGAGATGAATGCAAATGTTAACTATGACTTGTTGTACCTATTCTGAGTGAGATAAACTTATCTTTATCTTTTATCCTATTTAAATGTACTAGCGGGCAAAGACCACGCGCGGACGCTTGCACACACATTGAACGCTACCTGAGAATAAAAGACTCATGTATCTATCTATCTATCATCCTGTTCGAAAGTTCTAGCGAGCTGAAAATGGCATAGCGCCGTCTATCGCCAACGATTATGAATATGCCCGCGCAACCAGGAAACCCCACGAACGGGGCACGAGTCACGATTGAACGATACCTGAGAAGGAACGTGAGTATCTATCAACATGTTCGATCGTGCTGTTGAAGGTGGCATGCTGCAGTCTATCGGGAACTAGTCGGACGAGACCTCCATGCACGGGCCTACCGCTGTACGATACGTGAGTTAAAAGACTCATGTATCTATCTATCATCCTGTTTAAATGTGCCGTCTATCGGGAACGATTATGGATGTGTCCGCAGACAAAGCCCACGAGCGGACGCTTGGGTACACTACTGAACGATACCCGACAATAAGACTCGTGTCATCCTGTTCGAACGTCCTGGCGAGGTGAAGATCCAAACCTTTCTGGAAGAAAAATTAATAAAACGAAGTAACTATACTATGTGTAAAATAACATTGTCATACCCATGCTGGATGTATGTGAACGGTTTGGAGGCTGCCGCGAACCGGCGCCTCTCCTGTGTTCTGAACTCGGTCACGTCTGCGCCGGTCGGCGGGCGCACCGTCCAAGACGTGGGATATCTGTAAGCGAGCGGTGGATTCTAGTGTAAGTAGTACACCTTTGATTCATAGATAGATTGACAACTGCGCTACGGTGCAAGGTACGGCGATTGAACAGCTTGGTCACCACGGACGCCGGTAGGTTTTTATTTTATTTTTTTATACTTTTATATGCCTTTGTTTCACCTGTTGGTAAGTGACGACGTGGCCAAAGATGGAGCACAAAGGTCTAGAAGGCACCTATTCACTCTAGCCTTGAAGAGACCCAGATTATAGTTTTCAGGAAAGACAGACGACGGTAGTGTATTCCACTCCTTAGCAGTGCGCATTATAAAGGTAGAACTGATACGTTTAGAAGGCATACTTATGAGGTAAGGATGGTACTGAGCCGTGCGCCTGCTCGTTCTATGATGAAAAGGAGGTGGTGGGATCACATCGTGAAGTTCCTGGGAGCATTCCCCGAAATGTAACCTATAGAAGATCGAAAGGCATGCAACCTTACGGCGGTGTTCGATACTCTGGATCTTAGTATCCGCCATATGTCGCTCACCTATAAGCCTGAAAGCTCTGTGTTCGATCGAGTCCAAGGCAGCAAGCTGGTGCTTGGCCGCGCCATCCCAAACATGGCAATAGTACTCCATACCAGCCCGGACTTGTGCTTTATATAAACTGAGAAGCTGTCCTGGTGTGAAGTAACGCTTTACCTTATTCAGGATGCCTAGCTTCATGGCAGCTGTTTTTGCCTTAAGACTCGATGTAGGAGCCAAAGTTTAGAGTAGGCGTGAGCGAAACACCTAAGAGCTCGAGGTGATCTCCTATAGCTACAGGTACATCTCGGAATACAGGAACTTGGAGAAACTGATTTTTTTTCGCCTAGAAGAGACAAGCCTACGTTTTAGAGGCGTTGAACCAGACTAGATTGGCATCGCCCCAGTCGGATACAGCCTTGAGAGTCAAATTCAGACACTGCAGCATCTCATCTCTTAACCCCTGAATTTAATTCTGCCCAGCACGCGACTGGAAACGTATCTATCCACAACTGTGCTGTCGTCGCATACACAATGATACTGGTCATAAGCAGAACATTAATGTGCAGCAGAAACAGTGTGGCAGACAGCACTGACCCCTGAGGTACCCCGGCATTAATAGCCAATTGATCCGACGAGCAGCCGTCAATAACTATTCGATTGGATCTTTCTCTCAGAAAGTCTGCGAGCCAGGAGCAGAATTAAACTGGCAGTCTGTAGGCAGGAAGCTTGCCAATAAGGCTAGCGTGCCAAACCCTATCAAAGGCCTTCGAGACGTCTAATAAAACAGCCAGTGCTTCACCATGTTTCTCGATGGCCTCTCTCCAAATGTGCGTAGCATACACAAGATGGTCCCAAGTAGACCGGTTTCGGCGAAATCCGTATTGGCGATCACTGAGGAGGTCGTTAGCTTCGAGGTATGCAAGGAGCTTCCTATTGAGTACACGCTTCATACATTTTCAAAGTAGGGCGGTGACCGAAATAGAGCGGTAGTTTGAAGGTTTGGACTGCCTTTCTTGGGCACAGATTGAACGTTAGCAAGCTTCCAAGATTTAGGGACTTCACACCAGTTTTCAAAGAGAGGCGGAAAAGTCGCGTTAATGCTGGAGACAACTCAGAGGCACAGGTCTTCAACACTATGGCCGAGATACCATTCGAACCGCTAGCTTTATTCACGTCGAGACTACGTAGCGTTTTGAGCACTTCCTTTTGCTGGATGCGAATTACTTGCATTGAAGCTTCGCACCGAGGAAGGCTGGGTGGAGTTTCGCCAGAGGTGTCAAGACGCGAATCCTCCGCAAATAGAGTGGCAAATAAATTTGCTTTCTCAACCGCAGCCTAAGCTAGGGACCCGTCCGGTTTCAGTAGTGGAGGGAGTGAAGGGCGGCTGAAGTTCGCTTCCACCGCCTTAGCCAGAGACCAGAAAGCTTTACTTCCCGCAGGGTATGCGGCAAGCTTAGCCCCCAGACGGCCAATCCGATCGAAGCGAGCCTTCCGTATCACCTTCTTGCAAGACTTGGCGGCTTTGTTAAAGGCTTTCTTCTGAATCCGTGCATCCGAGGTTATACCGTTTCATGCGTCAACCCAGGCTAGGTAAGCCGCATGTTTTAGCTCTTCTGCGCTAGCACACGTGGAACTGAACCATGGGCGAGCATTGCCTGAAAGTGAAGCATCGGAGAATGGAATAATATACTCCATTGCACTTTTGATAACCTCCGAAACGGCATCAGCACAGACCATCGGGTCACAAGAAGAAAAGCAGGTTTGCTGCCAAGGATAAGAAGCGAAGAAATGTCGCATCTTATCCCATTCTGCCGACTTGTAACGCCACACTCGCCTACTACCTCTGGGCGAGGGATTGGGTGGCGAGTATCACGATACTGACCTCACCACACAGTGATATGCCCCCCTATTCCCTATCTTGAAAGCCACTCAGTGACCAACGTTTGACAAGTAAAATTACCATCAATTGACAATTCTTAATAGTATTTTTTTTTAATTGATGATCATTCTTCTTGTCAAACGTTAGTCACCGAGTGACTTTCAGTTAGGGAATAGGGGGGCTGATGTACTCAAAGGAGGCATCACTGATACTGAGTGGTGATCCGGCTCGTTAGTCAGCAGAAGGTCCAAGCAGTTGGCTGTGTGGTCCTCAACGTCTGTAATTCTGGTGTCGCAATCCCTTCCGGCGCCGATCCATTGAACTTACTTAGGGGGCGGTGTGTTTTTGGCAGCAAGTCGTGGTGACATGGCTCGCAGCCACCTGTCACACAGTCGGTCCAGGATCGAGTCGCAATCCCTTCCGGCGCCGATCCATTGTACTTACTTAGGGGGCGGTGTGTTTTTGGCAGCAAGTCGTGGCGACATGGCTCGCAGCCACCTGTCACACAGTCGGTCCAGGATCGAGTCGCAATCCCTTCCGGCGCCGATCCATTGTACTTACTTAGGGGGCGGTGTGTTTTTGGCAGCAAGTCGTGGCGACATGGCTCGCAGCCACCTGTCACACAGTCGGTCCAGGATCGAGTCGCAATCCCTACCGGCGCCGATCCATTGTACTTACTTAGGAGGCGGTGTGTTTTTGGCAGCAAGTCGTAGCGACATGGCTTGCAGCCACCTGTCACACAGTCGGTCCAGGATCGAGTCGCAATCCCTTCCGGCGCCGATCCATTGTACTTACTTAGGGGGCGGTGTGTTTTTGGCAGCAAGTCGTGGTGACATGGCTCGCAGCCACCTGTCACACAGTCGGTCCAGGATCGAGTCGCAATCCCTTCCGGCGCCGATCCATTGTACTTACTTAGGGGGCGGTGTGTTTTTGGCAGCAAGTCGTGGCGACATGGCTCGCAGCCACCTGTCACACAGTCGGTCCAGGATCGAGTCGCAATCCCTTCCGGCGCCGATCCATTGTACTTACTTAGGAGGCGGTGTGTTTTTGGCAGCAAGTCGTGGCGACATGGCTCGCAGCCACCTGTCACACAGTCGGTCCAGGATCGAGTCGCAATCCCTACCGGCGCCGATCCATTGTACTTACTTAGGAGGCGGTGTGTTTTTGGCAGCAAGTCGTAGCGACATGGCTTGCAGCCACCTGTCACACAGTCGGTCCAGGATCGAGTCGCAATCCCTACCGGCGCCGATCCATTGTACTTACTTAGGGGGCGGTGTGTTTTTGGCAGCAAGTCGTGGCGACATGGCTCGCAGCCACCTGTCACACAGTCGGTCCAGGATCGAGTCGCAATCCCTTCCGGCGCCGATCCATTGATAAATCTGTCCAATAAATACGCAGGTTCATTCATTAGGCCTTTTTAATTACTGTGCCATTATTCAGATAAAAAAGGTAGAACTCAATTTGCTAATAGAACAATTCTTCAACTTAGATATTCAAACCCAAAAAAGTCACCATATTGTTACCAGAAGTGCGAAATTCTCTTCTTTTTTTTTGGTGTTTTTTGCCCATTGCAGCTCATCAACACTTCTTCAGATAGCGAAAGTTGATTTCGCGAGAACTATGAGACTTAACACACATGTTATTAATAGTATCTCATAAATATCATCAGTTTTAGCTACGACAAAAAAACAAAAACACTGTTAAAATGGGTTTAGGGGTATCATAGCTAAACTGAACATATTAATTTATGTTCACTGATTCATCCGTTCGGGAGCTACGCCATATGCGCTCGCCAAAAGCTCGGTAAAGCAGTAATGACCATCTAAGTAATTAAATTTGTAAAAATAAAAAAAACCCTCAACACAATGAAACGGCTGAACCCATTTTGAACAAACATAGCCAAGAACACTCCCGACTAATTCACCTTTCAAAAAAACAAAAAAAAATGGTTCATCCGTTCGGGAGCAACGATGCCACAGACAGACAGACACACATACAGACACACACCCACACACGTCAAACTTATAACAACCCGCCATTTTTGCGTCAGGGGTTAAAAATAAAATAAAAAGACATCCTGTTACCGTCACAATGCCATCGGTCCATCGAGTGGTGGGTTGTTCCAAGCAGAGTAACTTTTTAACTTAACTTCGTGATTGACGGATCAATCAGATGGCCCACCTGATGGTAAGCGGTACCTTCTGCCTTTAACAGTGCATTAATTTCTTTCATAATTACAAAAATTAATAACACGAAAAAAAACACTTCATATGTCACTATGTGGCATTGCACCGCGCCCGCTACCCTGAGACAAATATGAAAAGTCTCATATGCCTGTAATTTCACCGGTACCGATACCCTTCAAACCGGAACACAGCAAAGCGAGCACTACTGCTTTGCGGCAGAAATAGGTATGGTGGTAGTACTTCCCCGGAGAAACTCTCTTATAAAAAAGCTCTACTACTACTAAACCAGTCGTCTAGAGTCCTCCAGTTCGTGGTCACCAATCCAGAATCTAGATTACCCCGTGTTTGACAGTTCTGCGAGCTAACGAGCAAACGGCTTGCCTATTGCCACCTTAAAGGTGGTACCTTAACGAGGTTGCTCTCGCTTGAGCCCGAAATTCAGTTTTTTTGGTGTTTTTTGCTCATTACTGCTCATCAAAACTTCTTCAGATAGCGAAAACCAATTTGACGGTAAATATATAATCTAACACACAAGTTTTAATTTATAGTATCACATAAATATCATTACGATTGTAACTTTTGAAACTATCATGGTTATGTACATAATTTTCACTAGAAACGGGATATTTACCATGATTTTTGAGTTTTATATGTTCCCGATATTTCGGCACAGTAAAAATCATGGTAAATATCCCGTTTCTAGTGAAAATTATTACGATTGTGCTTCAATACAAGTGTGCTTTTGTATTTACAGTATTTTTTTGTTCCAAGCACATTCATAGCCAAACTAATGACATTTATGTGATACTGTAAATTCAAACTTGTGCGATAGGTCCTATAATTACCGGTCATATATAACATAGTTTTCGCTATCTGAAGAAGAGTTGACGAGCTGTGATGAGCAAAAAACACCAACAAATTTGAACTTCGCGCCACAAGCGAAAGTAACCACCTTAACTCGATAATGAGGGGTTTTCATGGCCGTTTCACATTAGGCTTATAGCCTTGAAAATAGATGGCGCCAGCCACTTTTACTTTTGTTACTTTTGTTGTTTTTGTTTGACTTAACTGTCAAAATAAAGTGAAATGTCAAAGTCAACAACGTAGTGATATATTTTCGTGGTATTTTGTTACACAAAAGCACAGACAATGCATTTGTTAATTTTAACAACCATAGTTGAGTCAGCGCCATCTATCGAGCCAAATCGAACAAATTTTTTTAAAATTCGTAAATGAAAAGCCCTCATTCTGGGACCTTATGCAGTTAAAACATGAACTATACCTGTGTTTTCGGCATATACTGCAAGTAAGGCACAAAATCCTCGGGGTGTGTTCCTCTTTCGCCCGCGAGGAAGTCCAGAGCTGAATCCAACTCCGCACACCAGTCATCAGACACTGGAAAGAACATTAAGTTTTTTGTGAAAAAAATATTTTTCTAAAATAGCTTTTTTAAAATTAGTGATCGTAACCGTGTGCTGATCAAAATGAGCCTAAACACGCCCAGTCTACTATTATCCATCGAGGAGTTCCGTTGTCCGTTGTCCGTTGTAGGTTTCCATCATCAGATCAGCTCGCTGTCACCATAATATTGCATTGTCATCGGAACTTGACAGGTATGCAAAATATCATCTCAATCGGTTGAGGATAACTGCTTGAAAATTCAGTTGCAAGATTCCACCCGGACATACATTGCAAGTTAATAGGAAGGACATTTATAAACCAAACTTTGACTTTGACTTTGAGCCTAAATTTGGAAGGATCCTTTTGTGATCTAGAAGTGCTGCTGCACTGAGAAAGGCATTTCGGTAATTTATCCCCCAAGGGCGTGCAGCAGGGTATTGAAGTTTGTATGGAAAAAAAACCACTTGAACGAAGTATTGGGCGTTCCGCTAGTTACCAATCAAATTGCTTATAAGTAACTGTTTATTTATTTATTATTATTATGAGCCTGTGGTGTCCCACTGCAGGACAGAGGCCTCCCTTTCTTCCTTCCATTCGTCTCTAATGTTGGCTATTTGGGACCAATCCTTCAAGTAGGAGTTTAGCTCATCCCGCCATCTCCGTCTGGGCCTTCCACGTGACCGTCGTCTGTTTGGGATCCAATCTGTCATAGTCTTTGCCCATAGTTCTTCTGACATACGGCACACATGTCCAGCCCAGTCCCACTTAAGTTTAGCAGCTTTTTGAGCGACGTCAGCTATCTGTGTTTGGGGGCGCATTCTCGAGTTCCTTATTTGGTCCGTGAGTTTCACTCCTAGGATACTACTCTCCATGGCTCATTGGCATACCCCGAGAGAACTGACTAACTGAAGAACTGTTTGTGTGTGTGAAGTCGGGCTTTATCGAGGTGATGAAGAAACGAAAGCCTTCTAGCCGGAACCAGTGTGGTACTCATGTATCCAGTGAGCAGCACTTCCGAGCGGAGGTACCCACCACGCAGATCTACGTGTCCCGCGTCTACTTCGATGTGAAGGCCGCAGAGGTGGTGGAGTATATCAGGAAGAAAGCCGGAGTGGGTTTGAGGGTCATGAAGTTGGACTCTCGTCATAATGTGAGCTTTAGCTCATTTATGGTGAGGGTCCCTACGGAAAATGTGAAGACTTACTTGAGCCCTGACTTCTGGCCGAAAGGGGTGAAGTTCCGGCGGTTCAAGGGTCGCCTGTCACGTGATCCCCCGGGCCGCAAAGAAAGGGGTCAAAGAATGTGTCGCCTTGCAGTTATACGTCGCCATAGACCATAGACAAGAAGTTTGCATGATATTTACCAACCGAACATTAGTACAGGCAAATTAGCAAAAAGTGTTGCCCTAAGTCGAGTAGTCGTGGATTCTTATGGAATCGATAGATGACACGAAAAGAAGCTTATCCCAGGTTTGCACCGTTTCTGGCGCATACGGAAGGCTTTTAAATATTAGGTACAAACTTTGAAAAATTGTAACTTTTGAAAAAACAAAAAAGTGTTAAGTGCAAGTTCAATTACTTATAGAGACAGTCTTAGCGCGTTATGGATTTTAATTAAAACTACGTGCATAGTGGGAAACACTGTGAAATTGTTTTTTTTAGTTTGCGGCTCGGGGGAAATTTATGTACTCGGTGCAAACTTACATAAGGTTTCTATAAGTATTATAAACACTATATTAGTTTTGCACACCTCAGCGATTTACGGAACATAGTTTTTTTTATTTTTTTGTAAATAGTACTTCGGGGGAAACTTATGTAGTCGTGCAAATTTTATTATGGTATATACTATCAGTTTACCACATTCGCACGTAAAAAAAAACACAAATTTCGTACCGGAAGTACTTCTTAATAATATATCTTAATAAGAAATCAACAGCGTGGGTGGGGTGTAGATTCATACCAAAATGTAGCCCGTATTCATCCCACGAATAATAAAATTGTATATTTGTCCATATTAATCGCAAAATGTAGTCCGGATTCATACCAAGCCATGACCTTTAACAATGGATATTAGTACGGTCAGACAGAAAAATGCTTTACTATCATTTTCATATATTTTTGTTGGATGCAAATTATTAATAATTGGCGTTCGTATGTTTGTATGTTTGTCTGAAGATAACTTGCGAACTGTTGATATATTCTTTATAAAACTAGTATTCTTTATACAATTTGGTAGATGGGTATGTAGTATTAGTACAATTTGTGTAAGGTTATGAGCTAAATTGGTTCGGGGGTTGTAGAAGACATTGGGGCCAAAGAAAGGGTAAAAAAGTGAAACAATCATAGACGTTTCAAAACTAGTTTTAATTTAATTTTAGACTATGTAACTTTTGGGATATAAGCAAAGACGTAAAAATAAATAACCTCTACAGTTTTTCCAGTAATCTACTATCATCCATCGAGGAGTTCCGTTGTCTCCATCATCAGATCAGCTCGCTGTCACCATCATAAATAAATATTTAATAAATAAATAATTCTGGACAGTCACACAAGCTTGTGTTATAGGTTCTAGATAACTGATATACCTTAATACAATACATTACATAGATAGATATTTTTTATTATACATAGAAAATAACCAACGAAAACATATAACATAACATTAATAACACATCCTGTACAAATATCTGCAGATAGTACAAATATTTATAAATTATACAATATGGGTAAATTCAAGAGAAATATCAATAGGGCTCTTAATGGTAGGCAGCGCGTTTGCAATACCGTGGGTGTTGTCCATAGGCGGCGGTGACTGCTTTACATCAGGCGGGCCGTCTGCTTGGTTGTCACGTTTAGGGCATGTAATATCGGAAGGTTTTCAATTCCTATACTGATTTCCGATATTAAATCTCAATATTGGCATTCCGATATTAATATCGGAATTTCGTTATTTATTTAGAAATTGCACAAATTCTGTATTATGTTGGATTAAGTGCAATACAAAATATTTTTAAATCATATTCTAATCGTATCTGATCACGGGAGAACTAACTAATGTCTTTGCGAGTAGATGTTACTGGCAGATATATCAATCTACCCTCTTTCTCACTCTTTTATTATGAACGATACCACTATCATCGGTTTCATTATCACACTTCACCCCAACTCGACACACAACACTATCGGTATCCAGTCGCGTAGCAGGTACCACACTTTTTTGATTTTTACACATTCTCACCACAGGCTTCCATACTCCAGATAATTGAAAACCATCTTCTCTATTGAAGTTTCTGTATATAGTAATCTCAATTGCCTCTCGTGCCATTACAAATATTTATATAATATACGAATCTTTGCTCGTTGTATAGGATATTGATGTTATCTAAAAGCTTATGTTATAAATAATTGTATAATTCTGATTCTCTGAAACGATTTCTACACTAGTCCGTGATTTTCCTGAAAAAATATTTTAAAAATGGCTTCCACTTTTTTTTAAATGTTTTATACTTATTTTTATTTGTGATGACAGTAAACCTCAGATATCGGTTTTTAAAGTAATCGAAACAGTAACAAAAAAAAGCATTTACATCCACAGCACGAACCATTGCATAGAAATAAAATAAAAAATATGGAAAAATTAAAAATTCTGTTTAGTCCCTTACATTCTAAGGACATTTTAAAAGTAAAGTCACACAAAAATTTTCTTCCAAACCTATCTTAAAAATTTGGTCATTATGTCAGCTATTTATCATGTAAATTTGATTGAGATTCTTTTACGGGATCATTCATGATATTCAATTTAAACAGTTGAATGCGAAATTCTGGTTTTTAATATTAAGTGAAATCTTAAATAAAACTAAATAATAACTTTCAGAATTGCATGTATTCAGTGAATCATCACAGTAAATTTTCGAAATGGCGACCTTCTTGCTCCATACATAATCAGCATCGTCTAAAAAAATTATCTTTAAAGCGTAGAAAAGCGATTCTGTTGCTTTTGAATTGTTGCTTCTGCCTGGGTCAACCTTTTTTGCAATTTTTCCACATTTCGGCACTCTCGAGAGTAAACAATCTCTTTATAATATCCCCAAACAAAAAAGTCAATGGGGTTTAAGTAGAGAGATCGTGGGGGCCATGCGATATGCCCGCCTCGGCCAATCCATTTATCACCAAGTATCGCATTTTGTTAGTAGTAGTAGAGCTTTTTTGTGAAATACTTCGTCCGGGAAAGTACTACCACCATACCTATTTCTGCCGCAAAGCAGTAGTGCTCGCATTGCTGTGTTCCGGTTTGAAGGGTATGGGTGCGTGCCGGTGAAGTTAAAGTCACATGAGACTTTTCATCTTTATGTCTCAGGGTGGCGGGCGCAGTGTAATGTCACATAGGGCGCGTCCTAGGAGGGCATGACCTATGTGATAATGCACTGTTCATAGGAAGAGAGTACCGCTTATCATCAGGTGGAACATCTGCTTGTTCAGTCATTCTTAGTAGTATTAAAAAAAACCTGTCATTAAGATATTGTCTAACTTTTGACGCAAAGTGACATGGTGCGCCGTCGTTTTAAAAAGTCATGTTTCGGCGTGTTAGTAAAATGATGTCTGTGGATTATCAATTTAAATCTTCTCTTAAAAAGTTCAAGTATGACTCGCCATTTAGGCGATCTGGCAGTTGGAATGGGCCCACCATCTGTCACAGGTTTCTGCCTCGTATGTAGAAAATAATGTCCTTGAACAACAAAGATGGGTTGTTTTTCTATTGCTTATGTGCAATACAATCTTCAGACTGCCACATTTCTTTTTAATTCCGACATGCAGAACATTTTCTTAAATTGAACTAACTTTTATTAAATTGAGTGTTTTTATGATCCTGTGCAAGAATCTGGAACAAGGTTACATGAGTAATAGCTGTCACATCAGCCATGTTTTTAAGATAGGTTTGGATTAAAAAAAAAAGTGACTTTTTTTTTAAACGTTCATTGAAAGTAAGAGTTTAGGCAAAAAAAAAATATATCTTCATATTATTATTTTTATTTTAATGTAATAGTAGGTGCTATTGATGTGAATGCTATCAGACAAGGTAGCCCTAGTATTTAGCTTATTTACAACAACAAAAACAGGCCGCTACCTCAACGAATCGAGTCCCAATGGCCAAAAAAGTGTAAGAGCTCCGATTGTCTTAAAAACACATAACTCGAAAACTACTAAACATCGCGATATGGGGGTGATTCGTGTATCTCTGGGGGTAACCTTTCTTTGGACTTCGGCTTGACACTACTTTTTGGAACACACTGTATATATTATTACTTTGTTGATTATTTTATACCAACAATTTTATGAAATAAATAGATGTTCCATAATAACATATTTTTTTGCTGACGTTACTTTCACTCGTTTTAGGTGTAGTTATTTCTAGGTGGGATAAATATGGACTCTAAAAATGAAATGAATATTAATTGTATGAATCCGGAATAATTATTATTACTTTCAGCTCGTGGGATGATTTTCTGGGATCAATACGGATGCACCCCGCGGTCGGGGGACAGTGTTAGCAGTGTAGCGCCACAGTATATATATTAGTTTCTTAGCACCGCACTGAACTTACATATATAATACTTAAAAAATGCATGTTCCGTATATAAATTCCAGTATTAAATGGCTGGCGAATGTAGTACTAATCAAATGAATAAGTTTAAGTGAAATTCCAGAATTGCCTGAAATTTCCCCGAAGTAGAGCGACAATAAAATATGGAAAAAGTGACTTCCGTGTGAGGTACCCAGGTGCAAACCTGGTAATTTATTTGGCCCATTTTTCTGGTAATTCTGTCAATTTGCACCGACTACTTCGATTTCCCCCGAGTCGCAATACAGAAAAAATGTTTTTTTTAGAAATGTTTTTTTTTTCGTATGTTCCGTAAGTCTGATTAATAAAATACTTGGTGCAAATGGAGATCATAATGGTCTTAAGTGTATGCCAAATTGCACCGACTACATCTATTTTCCCCATTAAGTTACGGGTATTATAAGGTTTTCACCCTATTTCACCCTGTTCCGGGGGGGTGAATTTGCTGAAAGTTATATTAGAGGTGATTTTCAAGCCAAACAAAACCATTAGAAAAGGTTTTGTGACTACATCTAATTACTTCCACACTTTTGCTAAAAATCGCCTAATTTGCCTGTACTACATATGAATGACACTTACAAGGGTACCTCGTGTTGAGCGGCGCTATGGGCGACTTCATAACAGCCCCGCACCTCGCATGCAGCTGCTGTTTGGACGCGCGATGGGCGTCTCACTCCAAGAACAACGCGGGGACCATAGACAAGAAGCTTGCATGATATTTATCAACGGAACATATGAATGACACTTACAAGGGTACCACGTGTTGAGCGGCGCTATGGGCGACTTCATAACAGCCCCGCACCTCGCATGCAGCTGCTGTTTGGACGCGCGATGGGCGTCTCTCGCGGGGAACAACGCGCGGACCATAGACAAGAAGCTTGCATGATATTTATCAACGGAACATATGAATGACACTTACAAGGGTACCACGTGTTGAGCGGCGCTATGGGCGACTTCATAACAGCCCCGCACCTCGCATGCAGCTGCTGTTTGGACGCGCGATGGGCGTCTCTCGCGGGGAACAACGCGCGGACCATAGACAAGAAGTTTGCATGAGTCGTCTCTGTAAGCGACTCATCTACTTCGACTAAGCGCTTGTCTTGTGAGACATCTGCTGATGTTTCCACTTGGATCACTTCGCCGGCCTCGTTGGCTAGTTGGATGGGCAGGGCCATCATATCTGGAATTTTATTTTAATACTTTTAGGTTTAGTTTTGTTGGTGCAACTGATGTAATTATCTTCTGCCCTAAGTGATAAACCGCGGTCATGTATGAGGGTATTTTTTTCTCCTTAGTAACGCTACATGTCTAATACAAAAAAGCGGCCTAGTGCGAGTCGGACTCACCCATGAAGGGTTCCGCAGCAGCAAGTAATATAATATAAAAGTTCTTGTAGTTCGTTGTAACTTTGGACGATGTTTTAATAAGTGTATTTCAAAACTACTTGCTAGATCTCGTTCAAACCAATTTTCGTTGGAAGATTACATGGTAATGTACATCATATCATATCATTTTGTTGTACTCATGTTGTTGACACAAATAAATGCTATTTCTTTCTTTTTTCTTTTCTTTCTTTCATATTTTTATTTTAGTTTTAGCATTCTCTTATTTTAGAAGTTACGGGGGGGGGGGGGGGGGGGGGACACACATTTTTACACTTTGGAAGTGTCTCTCGTGCAAACTATTCAGTTTAGCAAAAAATTATATTAGATACCTCAATATCATTTTTTAAGACCTATCGATAGACAGTACGTACGGGTTTGACGGAAAAAAAAAATTGTTAGTTTCAGTTCTAAGTACAACCCCAATTCTTTTTTGTAACAAGTTGTTAGAGTGTAACGACGAAGAAGAGAGAAACACAAATCTATACCTATCTGGTTTGAAAATTTGTATACACTGCTGGGCAAAGGTCTCCCCCAAATTCCTCCACTTGTCCCTGTCTTTGGCAGTCTCCCACCACTCCTTCTCAAAATTTACAAGATCATCCCGCCAACGCTTTCTCGGCCGACCCCGAGGTTATTATGTCATGTACTAAATATTAAATAGAGCTTTAGTTACCTATCCCATCTAAGTCTTCCAGTTTGATGGGTATATGAACATTCTCAGCGCCCTGGCCGCACACATCCGGTGGTTCCTCCTTTATAACGGTCTCCAATGGGGGGCCATAGTTGTCCCTGGGAAAATCAAAGGTATAAGTGGACCCTACTAATATTATAAAAGCGAAATTTAGATACTTTTCACTAGAAACGGGATATTTACCGTGATTTTTGAGCTTTGATTGTAAATATATCCCGTTTCTAGTGAAAAAAATGTACATAACCATGATAGTTTCAGAAGTTATATCGAAATTTAGATGATTGTTAGATTGTACCTGATTGTAACTGCAACTGTAACTGCTGAACTGATTTTAATAAAATTTGGTGAATAGATAGGCTTTGAGGGCCATAGTTGTCCCTGCGAAAATCAAAGGACCCTACTAATATTATAAAAGCGAAATTTAGATACTTTTCACTTGAAACGGGATATTTACCATGATTTTTGAGTTTTGATTGTAAATATGGTAAATATCCCGTTTCTAGTGAAAAGTATGTACATGTATGTACATAGTTTCTAAAGTTATATCGAAATTTAGATGATTGTTATATCAATCACTGTAACTGCTGAACTGATTTTGATAACATTTGGTGAATAGATAAGACTTTGAGGGCCATAGTTGTCCGTGTGAAATTTAAAGGTATAAGTGGACTCTACTAATATTATATAAGCGAAATTTAGATAGTTTTCACAAGAAACGGGATATTTAACATGATTTTTGAGTTTTGATTGTAAACATGGTAAATATCCCGTTTCTAGTGAAAAGTACGTATATAACCATGATAGTTTCAGAAGTCATATCGAAATTAAGATGATTGTTAGATCTGTAACGGCTGAACTGATTTTGATAAAATTTTGTCAAAAGATAGACTTTTATCCGGTGGACCAATAATTATAGACATATGTTGCGCTGGACATTTTCATACAAGATGTCTTAATTCTATCAAAACCTACAGACCTTGAATGAAAATGTCGAGTTAGACTATGACTACAATCCAAGAATAGGTATCCAGACTTTTTATCCCGATATCCCGCAAGGGAAGCTGCAAGCGAGTGCAAGTATTCTATACATATCTACACTTCTACACTAATATTATAAAGAGGAAAGATTTGTATTTTTGTGTGTGTGTGTTTGTAATGAATACACTCAAAAACTACTGTGCCGATTTCAAAAATTCTTTCACCATTGGAAAGCTACATTCACCCTGAGTGACATAGGCGACCAGGGGGGTGGATAGGGGGGGGGGGCTGTTTTTCATCCTGAAACTACCGGTGCGATGCCGGGACGAGTCGCTAGTAACGTATAAACTAATCACAAAATATAAGTCCGATCGACTGTTTTCGTTTGCGCAGAAAAGCGCAGACTGATATGCGACAGTAGCCGAACGTATAGTATAGCTCTGAGCCGCTGTATAGCTCTGTCCTGGTCACAACTAGGAGTCGACCGGCCGTGATTTTGGCGCGAAATCGATTAACCAATAACAGCGCAAGATTTTAGCGCGCGATTGTTATTGGTAGAAAGGTTCCCGCGCTATAGAATTAGGTCTACGGCGCAGGTACATCGGGCGAGGTAAAATTGTAACTCCCACTGAAGGATACAGGTCTCTTTCTATATTATATTTTTTAACCCACGACGCAACGACGGGGTGTTATAAGTTTGACGTGTCGTTTGAAGTCTGTGCGTGTGTGTGTGTGTGTAGCCCCCGGTGACCCCCCCCCCCCCTCCCACCTCCTACGTCAACCTCCTCCTCCCCACCAATTTTCAGCGAAATCGATTCACCCGTTCTTGAGTTATAAGTGGTGTAACTAACACGACTTTGTTTTATATATATCGATTTTAGTAATATTAACAATACTAACATTGAAGTGCTTGTATAGTTGTCACTCTCGTCATCCATCACTTCCTGCTTGATCTCGACTCGATCCAGCGATGTGGACGGCTGTGGACTAGTCGCGGGGTCCACGAACAAAGAACTCTCAGAATCTGACTCATTCTCATACTTAATCTTTGTTGGAGTTTTGCCATCTACGTCATTCTCTTCCTTAATTCTTTTCATGGTTTTCCCTTCGCTGATTTTTCCTCTAGAATTTGAATCCTTCTTATGTCCTCGTTTCATCTTCTGGATGGATGAGTCAGATTTTGGTGCACCGAACATAGTTCTCTTGCCGCCGAGTAATCGGTGCTCGATGTCGTCGTGAGATATGCCATTAGTGTTGAGTTCAGGGTGACTCTGGAAATATAAATATACAATGTTGGAATATAACAAACTTAGGGCGCGTGCACATAGAAAGTCCGTTTTACAGGTCCGTTTAAACGTATTATGTTATTAGCGTACGTAGTTGTATGAGCGATTTCACACAGAATACAGTATACCCGATTGATTACTGCCAGTGTACCGTTTGGCCCCCTTAGTCCTATTCCTAAAAGTATGGTGCAGAAGGGCGGAATAAAACCAGAGTGTGGCCAAATGGGATTTTAATTGGTTTATTTGACCACAACAGCTTATGCACGGCACACAGAGTTTGTAGAGCGTGGGTGTCCGCAAAATCTGTTCCTACTTCTCCCTTCGAGAAGTACTTCCCATGTTGTGGTGATCCGGCCGAAGGTGGTGGGTGGCCTCTGAGACAATAAGTGGTTGATTGGCTTCTTCCCCTGGTACTACAGCGCACACAGCAGGAAGTGGGCGCGAGCGGCCCTTGAAAGGTCCAGGCGCTCCGCCTTAGTCTGGCCCTGGACGGTCTTCCACCCGTCAGGGGACGAACTCGTACCTGGTTGATTGCTGGATTTTTTCCGGAATACTGTATTCTGTGTGAACTCGCTCATACAACTAAATACTTTTTAATACTTTTATGGTACTTATTACTTAGGTATACGTAATCTCTAGTACCTAAACTAGGCCGAGCCTGTGCTATAGGTACTAGTTCCTTCCATTTTAATTAGTAACAAACAAACAAAAACCACACAAACTACATCTTAGCGAATATTACCAAACATGATTTTGAAACAACCCACATAATATAGTAGTATCGCGAAATCACTTTATTATCGAAGAATAGATTAGTAGTAGTTTTTGAGTTTCCGCCCCCTCCTATCCCCCTGGTAGCCTATGTCACTCAGGGTGAATGTAGCTTTCCAATGGTGAAATAATTTTTGAAATCGGCACAGAAGTTACAATGTTCACTGTTCACTGTTATAAGGTTCATAATACACTGCAGCTGTTAGTTCCGTCATCCGTCTCAAGCGCAAGCCACGCCCCTCCGCACAATTACACTTCGTATCACCGAGCTGCCGACCAATAACGGTACAGGAAAATTCCCGCGCTTTAAAAAATCATCTTCTGCGGAGGTTAGCCATATTACTTGGGTAGTACCGTACCTCTCTATGCATCCTTCTAAGTTTATGAGCCGCGAGCATCTCCTTAGCATCCAGTATTGGCTCTGGATAGGTTTGACTGGACCCGGACAGGGTACCAAAGATGGGCGGCTCTTCATCCTGAAAATAGAATGAAGACGCTATGTTAAAATTGTGGAGTTGTTGCGTTACATGCCGCCTGGGTAACAGTAAAGGTTACAAGCTTGATGTTAATACAGTAATTACAGATCAGTAATTGGCACTACCTTGTCAATCTGTTGTTGTCAGATTGTCATAGACTGCTCCGGTCGTTTTTGTGATAATATTTAATATTTTTCGCATTAATCATGCCAAAGCCATTTGGAAGCAATGCAAGAGAGATTGTGTTGAAGGTGCGTGCCTTTTGTAAGAGATAAAAGGGAAACAAAGCCCCGTTAATTCCACTCAATCATATGACAGGTTAGTAAAATAGGGATACCAGCTTCTCTACTCTTTACCATTGGTAATTAGAATTTACTAACATAACAAATTAAAATAAAGAAGTACATAATCTCAGTGAATTTAATTTATTTCTTTATGATATTGTCCTTGTTTGTGTTTTTATAAATATTTAATTTTATAAAATGATACAAATTTTGTGTCTACTTTATTTTATTTTTTTAATCCAGGATTTACAGTTATCTTATAGTTAGTTAGTTATCTATTTCAGGCATGTCGGAGAGAAGCGTGAGTAGAATATCTAAAGAAGGGGAAGTTGCTGTCTCTACCACTCTACTCTACCCCCCCCAACCACTGTGACTTACATGTAGCTAGCAATAATGTCGGCCAAGAAGCTGGGAATATCGTGAAGTTAACTGAAGAAAATGTGGATTTAAATTGCTTTCAGAATAGCATATAGTGTATAGCTTATATAACTAACTATAAGATAACTGTGAATCCTAGATCAATAAAATAAAATAAATAAATAAATAAGAAGCTATTTCATCTAGCACCCCTCAGGATTGGCAAAAACAGTGTGAACACGTAAAAATTTAGAAATCAAATTTTATGAACGTGATTTCTGCATAGATTATAATTACTGATAAATTCATAATTTAACTAGGAAATGACAGCAGCACAGATTCGGATAGGTAAGACCATAGACGTAGAATTTTCGCTACATACTAGATCTATTCCTACAACTAAAACAACTTATTACTACATTTTAAATAATACAAAGTTTATTTTTTTTTTATTTTTTTTATATAATAATAATAATAATAAACTTTCGCTGATGTGTCTACGTCACGCAGTATTAAAATTTTGTTGAAATATTGACTCTTAGGTTTGGTAATTTTTTTTAAGCTCTGATTTATTTGTTTATGTATTTGTTCAGTTACTTAAAGATAAGATACAAGTTACATCCTATAGAATTGAAATTACTGTGGCTTGGTATCATTTTAGAAAAATGACGACTGTACACCACGTACTTTACTATTCTCCTGCTGACGTTTCGTTGACCATTTAGAGGTCCTTCTTCATGAGCACGGAGCGACGAAGAACCTCTCCCCCGCCGCCCTCGCTGCCTGGCCCAGTGTCCAGACGGGCTGAGCGTGCGATAGCTTGGGAGCGCCGGAGCCAAGCTAGTTCCTTGTCTCACGGCCTTCGAGCGTAGTTGCGGTCGGTGCTCATGAAGAAGGACCTCTAAATGGTCAACGAAACGTCAGCAGGATAATAGTTAAGTACATGGTGTATAGACGTCATTTTTCTCAATTAAAAAGTTACATGCTATGTGTGTAACCATGGTTACAAGATATCCCTTGAAAAAATAACGAAAATAACAATGTTACCAACACACTTAACACACTTTGTAGCTTATAAGTTTTAAGAAATGGGCCCGGCCAGGGATTACCCACATACCTCACCTTGATATGGGGAAGCACTGACCTCTGTAGCGCGACGGGCGAGTAGCCGGCTGAGATGCGAAAGGTTGCAGGTTCGATTCCCACTGCGGGACAAATGTTTGTATGATCTGCAAATATTTGTTTCGGGTCTGGGTGTTATGATACCATGGTACTCGTATGTTCTGACACCCACAACACAGGGAATCCTAGTGTGGTGTCAGGACTATGTGTGTGACCGTTGGGCATTTTTTTTTTTTTTTTTATCTGTCCTATATACTAATTATTTATATTTAAATTTATATTTATTATAAGAAAAAAGATTTGATTGTTTGTTTGCATTGAATAGGTTTCAAAACTACTAAACCAATTTGAAAAATTCTTTCATTGTTGGGGAGTTACACTATCCCAGGGAGACATAGGCTATTTTATATTTTCACAAAAATTAGGGATCCTTACTAAAACTCCAATAATGTAACCCAAGTTGTAAAAATATTACCAAAAATATTATTTACATCTGGTGTGTTGATAGATGGGGGGTTGGGAATGGGTGAGGGTTAGGGAGGATGGGAGGGAGGGGGTATCCACTACCCGTGCGAAGCCGGGGCGAGTTTCTAGTTAACTATTAAATCTTAATATTTCCTAATATAAGTGTGGGTAAAGACTATAAACACCAATAATCATAGCGCAAGTAGCTCTGAACTGTGTTAAAAATACTTACAGGTTCAAGGGGGCAGGGTGATGCTGGTTTTCTGTCTTTGAATGGCTCATCAGGTCCCTCGGGGTAGTTCTGATCATCAGAGGAGTCTCCTCCCACTTCACTCCTCACTGCATTTAACTCATCGAAATATCTCTGCTTTGCCCTCTGGTAGATAGACCTATGACCTGCCCTGAGGGGGGGTTTGGGAGGCAACCGAGGTAGGTGGGGTATAGGGCCAGGGGGGGCCCCTTTGACAGCAGCCAGCAACCTCTCACGAGATAGCAACATTTTGGGAAGCATTTTGGCATAATACTCTCTCATCTGAAACACAACAGATTCATATTAGAAATAATATATACATACATACATAAATACACGCCTTTTTCCGCATAGGGGTAGGCAGAGCCTCATGGACCCCATTTCACAGTGGCTTGTACCATCGTGGAATATAGATGTGACAAGTGATGAGCTCATCACAGCCAATGCTTCCCACAACTGACTCGGCTAATAATAATAGAAATAATAGTGTCAAATTTTAATATTTTTTTAGGTAAATCTGTGTATCTTTACCCTTTGTCGTTGCTGCTTTCTTCTAGCTTTTGCTAGTAACTTCCTCATTTTAGCCAAGTCTGGTCTGAAGTTCCCCAGCTTCAGATCATTGTAGAAATCACTAAGAGGTGAAGTAAATTTGAAAGGTTCATAGTTGAACAGCATTTTGATTGTTTTGTCTTTTTCTTGTTTATCATCTTCTTTGAAATTCGGCAAGAACGTCTTTAGATGCTCCTTCTCTTTATCTTCTAGAGATTCCCAAGTTTTCATGGAGAAGACCTCTTTGAATAGTGAGTAGTCTTCGCATAGGCTTTGCGGCAGCTCGAAGGTGTGTCCCAGGATGCGTACTGTCTCCATAGCATCGTCGTCGCCGTCGGAACTTCCGCTGCTGGAACTGTCTGACGAGCTGCTACTGCTCTCCCCAGTGAAGCTTCGATCACTATCCATCTTCTCTGCCATTGGGGACCGACCGTGATACTACTTTTAGGTTGCCGTGATGCAATGCCTAGTTTTTCCAAGGGCTCCGACAGAGATTTTCCACTAACTACATAGATATTTCAGTGTTTTGTTAGTGTTGTTTACGAAAAACCCGAGCAATGTTTTAGGAACTTGAACAATGAGCCATGAACTTTTTTTAAACAGCCGTCAAGTCTTGTCTAAAATAAAATAGAACGCACACGCCAAACCACGGTGTTTCATACATACTATGCGCCAGAACGGAACATTACGATGAGAAAATAACTTGACAATCAAGAACGGCGACATTTTGGCCACAAAATGGAATTTAAAAATAAAACTTGCATCGTCTATTACCTAGTCTACCTTGTCTATGGTGAACGAACGTTTCCAAAAACCATAGACAGGCAGAACAATATACATCCATGCAAGAGTCAAACAAGCAAAGGACAAAACAAACTTTTTTTTTCTTTATAATTGGCGACGCACGGCTTTTGCATTGCCATTTTCAAGCATGATCTACAATCTTCGATCGAAATATCGAAGTCTACAATGTACAAAAATTGTAAGTCTATAGTATTTTCTCATCCTTCCAAGTCGTCAAAGTCACAGTCAAGTTATGTTTTAGTAAAACAGTGGCCGTTTTACAAATAACTTTGGCAAACAATCTCCACCAATGAGGGCTTTTCATATTCGAGTTAAAAAAAATAGTACTTCTATTTGGCTCGATAGATGGCGCTGACTCATTTGTGCTTGTCAAAATTATCAAATGGATTGTCTGTGCTTTTGTGTGATAGTAACAAAATCCACGTAAATATATCACTACGTTGTTGACTTTGACATTTCACTTTATTTTAACAGAGCTGTCGCCATCTATTTTCAAGGGTTTATGCATGATGTGAAACGGCCGTAAAAACACCTCAATCTTTCCACCATTTTAAAAAAGAGAAGTCGCCTACTTTTTTTTATTTTATTTTCTAGTGTAAATGAGCTATAATATGTAATTTTGGTGGCATTCGTATATAGAGCGCAAATGTAGTGATATTAAATGGAAGTGACAAACCAATTGCGTGACTTTTCAAATTGGTGGAAATTGTCTACCAAAGTTTGAATGACTTGACTGTGACTTTGACGACTTTGAAGGAAAAATGGCAAATGCACAAGCCGTGCGAAGCCAATGAGGGGTTTTCACGGCCGTTTCACATCATGCCCATCCCCCATCACCCTTGAAAATAGATGGCGCCAGTTCTGTACTTAACTGTCAAAATAAAGTGAGATGTCTAAGTCAACAACGTCGTGATATATTTTCGTGGTATTTTGATACTATCACACAAAAGCATAGACAATGCATTTGTTAATTTTGACAACCACATTTGAGTCAGCGCCATCTATCGAGCCAAATCGAACTACCTTTTTTTTATTCGAAAATGAAAAGCCCTCATTTGAAAAGTCACACAATACACTCCATTTCATTTCACTAAACAGTTGTGCTCCTATTTTTTAATATGCATAGAAAATACCCAGAACACCCAAAATAAATATCTGCAGATTGTACAAATATTTGTTCCAAGGCGGAATCTAACCTGCAACCTCCTGCGTCGCAGTCAAACTTTCGCCCGCCGCGCCACAAAGGCCCAATGAACCGAGCGAGCATGCAAATCGATATTCGATCGACTCAAGCAAGCGATACCGTTCCGTACGTACTAAGAACATTATATTACATGGTCGGAATACTCTAGTTGGTTTGTACTTCAAATTACAAATCTTCATCTATGATTGGGTGATATCCATGAAGTTATAGGTAAATCCCTATAACTTCATGGTGCTATCACCAAGGAGCTTGAATTTGGGTAGTCCTATAATTTTATGGCTATCCACCATCGAGCAACGCAGGCCTCCGTCTATCCACTGGCTATCACTATCATAAATGCTATTTTCACCGAACCAGCTAATTATACGTTCGCGAATACTAAAACTTACAGTCTGAAAATGTCGACTTTAAGCTCTGAAACAAAAATATATTGATTCCTGCGTAGAACGAGAACGGAACGTCCAGCAAAAAACCAACAACAAGCATCAGTGGTGGTCGTGTGTCAGTGAGATTTTTTGACGTAAAATAATCGGTGTAGTAAATATGGCTGACGAACTCAATGTTGACAGTCTAATTCACAGACTTTTAGAAGGTATTTATTAATTTTCTTACTTTATCAACACGTATTCCAATACTTTTGCTCATAAACTTTAGCCTCAATAAATTGGATCCTTGCTCAGTAAGCTCTTGTTGCGTAATTATCACTTACTATGTAGGTATAGAAACGTCAAACTCAAATAAATTGATTATCCTGAATTCTTATCTAATTTTCTTTGGATGCTAGATATTTAGAAGAGCAGCAGATATCCACTTTTATCTTAGAGATACACTATTTATATAAAGCTAGCAGGCATCGCAAGATTAAATATTCCAATAGGATGACAGAAATCATAGCATGGAGCACCTTCAATAGGGCTGTTATTACGCTTTAGTCGCATTATGTATACTTTACTTGATTTAAAGATGTTTATTTTACTTTATTATGCTGCTTATTGACGGGTTACTACAGTATACAGGCTGCAACAGGAAACTGCCAGAAGAAAAGGGAAATTCAAAGACATCTTTTCAGGAGAATGTATGGTTCATTTAACCCAAAATTCTTGCCAAAGTTTATGCTAGATTATTTATTTCCTTCATTCTTTGTTCTGCTAAATCAAATCTCCTATTTGACCATAAAATGTCCATTTATGTTATCATCTGCATATAAATAGCCACAGAACGAAATCCAAAAGTTGCCTTAAATGGTTGGCATCGAGTGCCCTGACTGTTGTAAAACTGCCAAAAGACCATTCACCATTCTGCTGACATATTTGACTCATGATTTACGTTCAAACGTGAACCTAAAGATCGACAACTAATTCTGTGCTTGTGAATGTATTCTGTTTCTAAATCACCATTAATCAAATCCCTATAAATAAAGCATGCTGTACTGCGGAACTGTTCAGTGTTATGTCTGTGACTGTCCAGTGAAACCTGTTTTAATGTTTAAGTCTTAGTGTATTGCTTGCTATCAATGTGGATAGCAAGCAATAAACTCAATAAAATATTAGTTGTGATGAAATAATACACTGTACACAATACTGTGTCATTACATCATCTGCCATATTATCCATTCTGCATAGAAGTAATTGTCATTATGTTTTAGATAATAGTACATTATGGTACAAGTGTGTAATATTGGTGATTACCGCTGAGGTCTTAAGAGAGCCGAGGACGGTTATCATCAATACACATGTGTATCATACGACGATATTCAACACACTTGTGAAGAAAATAATAATAAACAGAAATACACACTCTGTGTAAATGTTCAACTGTCTCTATAACTCACTTGTGAATAATAGTAATGAAAAAGTCACAGTTTGATTACAGGTATTGTGCCTAATTATGGTGAAATTAGAGCCACTTAATGAGCAAGTAAATCAGTAGACAAATAAACCAGTGCCCAAAAATATTTACCAATACTAACTTATTTTACTTCAACTAAATTTCAAATTGTAATACTGTATGACGTAGAAATATCAGCGAAAGCTGCTCGTCTATGTATAAATAATAATAACAATAATAAGTGTGTTGAAAAATCTTTTATTCTGTATGTCATTGAAAAGTATGTGCTTGTAGAAATTAACTGGAAAACAACTGTTACATTGGGTTCAGAACATAGTTAATCTTTATTCGATAAGCTGTCTTATACCATATATTAAAATGTTGTTTTTGCAGTTCGAGGATGCAGACCCGGGAAGACAGTTCAGATGTCAGAGTCGGAAGTTCGCGGTCTCTGCACCAAGTCCCGGGAGATTTTCCTACAACAGCCAATACTACTGGAGTTGGAGGCACCACTCAAAATTTGTGGTAACTCATAGTTTTTTTTTTTAATTTATTTTTCGAATGGATTTAAATGCATTTGACCTCCTGGGGTCATGACTGCGTTACCGGGCTTTTGGTGAGCGCAGATGGCGCTCAACCTGCAAAGTTAGGATGGGGCAACAAGCACAAGAGCACCACTTAGGTACGGACCTCGGCTTGGGCTGTTGCCGGTTGGGGAGGAATGGGTAAAACGCCCTGTAACATGCTTGTACCGGTTTAGGCGTAAGGTACAGAAGGTACTTAGAAGGTTTGTCGACCTTTCTTTGTGTCATCGTAATACTTTTATGCATGGTGCATGGAACAAGGTGGAATTAATTACCTGTATAATCAATAATCTACATAAGGCAGCTGTCTTAGAGAATGGGATGATAGAAAATGGATTGGAAGAGCCGAAAATCGGGCTAAATTGTGCTTATCGGTAGAGGCCTATGTCCAACAATGCTCTAATATAGACTGATGACGATGAACATGGGGCGTATGAAGCGTGTGTATGGATGTAGCGTGCGGCGCCCTCCGGCTAGGTGGAGCGATGACCTCCGAGAAGCGGCGGCAGAAAGTGGATGAGTTATGAGAAGAGCCGAACACCGGGCTCAGTGGCGCGTATTGGGAGAGGCCTATGTCCAGCTGTGGACTAGTGTGGGCTGATGATGATGATGATGTACATGATTTATAATCTCTTCATATCTTAGCTTTTAAATAACAGGACATATACTGCACTGTTTTAATTTATAATGTCTAATAATTTTTATATAAATACTTAGTTATGTTTCACAAACGTAAACCTATGGGTAGGTAAGTTTCACCAAGATCCAGATTGGACCAGCCAGTCCCATGTTTCCATAATCTAATAAGTGACCATTGTGTGACTACCCTTGACACATTATTGTTTAAAAACACGGGATTACAGGCGTCACTTGATAAATTAGCTTTGCACTAGTGAACATATTTATGCACGGCTTAACTCCCTATTCATGAAGGGACGGTGTTGATTCAGCCGTCGTGTAATGGTGGATCTATATAGTTCATTAATTACTCTGTTTTAAACAGATATTTTAGGATAATTAAGATATTTATCCTAAGATATTTTAGGATTTTGCATGTCTCTAGAGAAGTGAATGTTGCCTAATATTAACAATAGTTAAAAAAAACAGGATAAATTGGGTTTTTAGGGTTTTGTACATCAAATGCAAATGTTGCAATGGAACCATTATAGTATCAATCACGTGTCTAGCGACTGTCAATTTTCTCAGAATGTACTGGTAGTAAAAAAAAATTTTTAAATTTGTTATATACATATACAAAGCATTGTGTCTTGTGGTGTATCATGATTCATGCTAAACACATTTCTAAAGTTTTGTAATTTAAAGTAAAAAAGATATTAAAGAAAATAAAAGAAAAACGAGCCAGGATTTAAAAAATAATACTTGTAGAGCTTGCCTCATAGTTCACAGGAAAACCTAAACGAAAATTCTGTCCGTTTTCCCACGGGATACGTTAAATATTTGTGAAGAGAAAATGCATATACGGCTTATCTACGGCTTTTCATACTGAATTCAATTGTTACTTTGTTCGCTTGTTCATTCTTGTTCTATGTAGGTATTCATTTAAACTTTTTATCTCCTTCAAGCACCTATTTTCTTAACACTTTTATATATTTTTTTTATTTTTTTTAATGTCTTGTTATATTATATTTTGACTTGTGACTCCGTGACGCACCCACATGGATCCGGCGGAAGACCAGCGTTGTGTAACTAGTGTACACAACATCATGCTGAGTTGGACTCCAATTTGTGACGTTGCTGCGTGGATGGCACTGAGAGACACTCTGTTAATTGTAGAAGTACTTAGTTTTTGCCTTTTGTATGTATTACCTATTATTTTTTATTTTATTTGTCGAGTGTTTCTTGTCCTATCCATGTGTGCCGTTACAAATAAAGAATTTTTCTTTCTTTCTTTCTTTCATATAAAATGAGTTGCTTAACTTCACCAAGGACTAATAAGATAAATTAGTTGATGTAGTGGTTACTATGGTAGCCTACTCGTAAGAAACCATCTCCATGCGAGTCCGACTCACTCTTGACTGGTAGGAAGAAAAACCGGCCAAGTGCTAGTCGGACTCGCGCACGGAGGGTTCCTTACCATTATCTATGAAAACGTCAATAAAATCACGTTTGTTGTATGGGAGCCCCCTTAAATATTTATTTTATTCTATTTTTGTATTTATTGTTATAGCGGCAACAGAAATACATCATCTGTGAAATATCAACTGTCTAACTATCACGGTTCATGAGATACAGCATGGTAACACAATTATTTATAAAAACTAAAAAAAAAACACGTTTGTTGTATGGGAGCCCCCTTAAATATTAATTTTATTCTATTTTTTAGTATTGTTTGTTATAACGGCTACAGAAATACACCATCTGTGAAAATTTCAACTGTCTATGTATTACGGTTCATGAGATACAGCCTGGTGACAGGCTGACAGACAGACAGACGGACAGCCAAGCCTTAGAATATTGTCACGTTTTACCCTTTGGGTACGGAACCCTAAAAACGCATCACGTCGCTCAAAAAGCAGTTTTAATTGAATATCTCGTAAAATATATATAATATATATATATATATATACACTTCTGGACACATCTATTGGCCCACCTTAGAGTTTAGGTTTCTATGGCCCCTACTTTATTATGATTGCTAGATTGAACAAAAACTATTGATGCAGTTTTAAACCTTATACATTTTACCATCTTTTTAGATCGTAATGTTTAAAATTTTGAATTCAGAATACCACACGACATGGAGCTACGCCTAACAAGTCGGGTATGCGCCTTGATGAAAACAGTTGATTTTTGATTAAAAAACATGTTTTATCAAATAAAGGATTAACTTAATAACGCGTGTTGCCTCCATGGGCATCAACGACAGCTCTCATACGATTAGGCATAGAGTTTATCAACCGCTCTATGAAATTTTGAGGGATCATCTCCCATTCCTCTTCTATGGCAGTTTTCAACTCCTGCATCGTCTGGGCAACTGGCTGATGAGCCCTAACACGTCTTTTTAGCTCGTCCCACATGTGCTCAATCGGGTTCATGTCTGGGCTTCTGGCTGGCCAGTCCATAACTGTGATGTTCACATCCCGAAGATATTCCCTGACGATGCCGGCCGTATGGGCTCTTGCATTATCATGCATAAAAAGGAAATTTGGGCCCACACGGTCCAAGTATGGCATCACGTGAGGTTCTAAGCACTCACGAATGTACCTTTCAGCATTTAATGTTGGCAGCCGTGGTCCCGTAATAACCTCAAGTTGAGTTTTGCCGCTCGCGGATATACCACTCCAGACAGTCCATGAGCCACCGCCATAAGCAACCCTCTCTTCAAGGCAGCATTGTGCAAAACGCTCTCCCTTACGTCGGTAGACCTTCTTCCTTCCATCATTGCCATGTAACGCAATTTTAGACTCATCAGAAAAAAGTACACGGCTCCAATGCTGCTGAGTCCAATTTAAATGAGTGCGTGCGAAATGAAGACGCGCTGTTCGGTGGGCTCGCGTTAGTTTGGGGCCATTAGCTGACTTGTGTGGTACCATATCGCGTTCTTTTAACCTTCTCCGAACAGTTCGAGCGCTCACAGATACTCCCTGGAACTCGCGAAGTTGGTTTTGTATATCAATGGAGGTAAGGTGACGATTTCTCAAGCTGGTCGTCACGATGAATCGATCCTGCCTTTCAGTTGTGACCCGAGATCGTGGCCTTCCTTGGCGACGAACAAAGCCGCCAGTCTCTAGGTACCTCCGATAAACATTTCGGACCGCAGATCGACTTAAATTAAGTTGAGCACTTACATTTCTTTGGCTGTGTCCGGCCTGGATAAGTGCCACAGCTTGGGCGGCGACTTCAGGCGAAGTATCCATAGATTATTGATAGAACCTCACCTTAATGTTAAGAATAAGTAATGTTTGTTGCAAAACCAAAGAGGAAAATCACACTTTCAAGAATTAAATTCAAGTAAACCAATAAAATCAAGTTTTCTTAGTATTCGATTGTTTGATAATAAACGAACAGGCTCCAAATTTTCTTTTGTTTCTTTAAATTCTGAGTTCCAAATTTAAAAAAAGACCATTGAATAAAATTATGAATGTGCCTGGTTCAAAACTGTGTAAAAACTTTTTGCTCGACCTAATATAAATTTTTAGCTAGGACTAAACGAAACTGAAAATGCAAGGTGGGCCAATAGATGTGTCCAGAAGTGTATATAATATATATATTTTACGAGATATTCAATTAAAATTATATATTATATAATTCGAATCTAACTAAAAGTTAGAGGTAACTTTGTTATTTTTAGTGTTCCGTAGTCAAAAAGACAAGGAACCCTTATAGATTCGTCATGTCTGTATGTCTGTCTGTCCGTGTATGTCACAACCACTTTATTCCGAAACTATAAGAGCTATACTGTTGAAACTTTGTAAGTACTTCGATGTGTTCTGTGAACCGCATTAAGATTTAAACACAATTTTTTTTAAAAAAACAAGTTTTTTTTGGGGTTCCCCATACTTAGAACTGGAACTCATTTTTTTTTTCATCAAACCCTTTCGTGTGTGTTACCTATGGATAGGTCTTTAAAAATGAAATTGAGGATTCTAATATTATTTTTTTCTAAATTGAATAGTTTGCGGTAGAGACACTTCCAAAGTGGTAGAAAGAGTGTCCCACCCCCCCCCCCCCCCCCCCCCCCCCATAACTTCTAAAATAAGAGAATGATAAAACCAAAAAAAAAAATTATGTACCATGTAAACTTCCAACGAAAATTGGTTAGAACGAGATCTAGGAAGTAGTTTTTTTTTAATACGTCATAAATCGTAAACCATCCAAGAATTTTTATATTATGTTACTTGCTGCTACGGAACCCTTTATGGGCGAGTCCGACTCGCACTTGACCGCTTTTTTTTTCTATCGAATTAATATTGTCCTATCGTGTTTCTGGTACAGTGATACCTCAGAATTATAATGTAGTATCCATGCATAGACCTTTGTTTGAGCATGATCTCACCTGTTGGTAAGTGACGATGTGACTGAAGATGGAGCACAAAGGTCTAGAAGGCACCTATTCACTCTAGCCTTGAAGAGACCCAGATTATAGTTTTCAGGAAAGACAGACGACGGTAGTGTATTCCACTCCTTAGCAGTGCGCATATTGTACTTGATTAACACTTAAATATAAAATCTACCCCGATGTATCTATCTATCTTTGACGACCTCTGTGGCGCGGCTGGCGATGGTTCGCCTGCGACGCAGGAGGTTGTGGGTTCGATTCCCCCGCCTCGGAACAAATATTTGTGCGTTCTGCAGATATTTGTTCAGGGTGTTCTGGGTGTTTTCTATGCATAATAAAAAATATTTATCTATGTAATGTAATATATTAAGTTTATCTGTTATCTAGTACCCATAACACAAGCTCTGGCTTAGCTTGGGGCTAGATAATGTTGTGTGAACTTGTCCAGCATTATTTATATTTATTTATTTATCTAATCTATCTATCTACGATTTGTAATTTTGCGGTATGCCCCGCCTTAATCCTCTGCTTGAATGCACAATAGCTGTACTCACTGGACATCATTAAATGTGTTCAAGGTTATGCAAAGTACATAATGCGACAGACGTTCTGTATGTTGTGGCTGTAAATAAAGCAAAATGCGTATCGTAGTTTTGTATCTTACATAAAATTAATATGCCTAGGTAGATTACATACATACATACACAGATACACGTCTTTTTCCCCGAAAGGGTAGGCAGAGCTTCAATTGGGTCTGTTTTCAACGTGTGTTGGGAAATAGACGTGACAAGTGGTGATCTCATCGCCGCCATTGCTTCCCACGACTGACTCTGCTAACGCTTTCGTCCAGTACTATCACATTCCTTAAACAGCCAGGACAAATCTTATACCAACGAATCTTACAAACAAGTCCGGGTAATACCTTAGACGGCTTTTACGACATCCACAGGAGGAGACGGAGGGGTCTATTCTTAATGTATCAGGTAAATGCTTTCCTGTAAACTTGCACATTATTTACAGAGTTGAACAGAAGGTTACCTTGAGATCCCAGTTACCTTGAGATCCCACGTTTTAACTCTAACAGAACACTCATTATGATTTTAGTGTCTATAAAGTTTACATCTTTGTTTATATTTAGGTAGATTCTTAGACAAGCTCTATTATTTTAACCTGAATCCGTCTGCTCTGGAAGCTGGCTATAAATCTATAGGTTGTGTTAGTGATTTAGTACAGTGGGAAAGAATCCGACATGTTTAGTAACATGAGTATTCTAGTGTGCTGTGTGAAATATTCATTTTCATTTGAAAATGACGGCGATGTGCTCGCCACTCGTCACGTCTATATTCCTCGATGGTGTAACCTACTGTGAAGAGACGCCCATTGTGGCTCTGCCTACCCCTTCGGGGAAAAAGGTGTGTGTCTATGTATGTATGTATGATGTATGTATGTTGTTAAAATTGGTTTCAGAATAGCATATAGTGTATAGCTTATAACTAACTATAAGATAACTGTAAATCCTGGATTAATAATAAAAAAAAAAAAAAAAAAAACGAATGGGCGTAGTCTAGCAAGAAAACAATAGCTGCAAGAAAGTGACAGCGCTATTGCTCACTTGAACCCGGGATTAGAATAACTAGTTATGAAACAGTGAAGGAAATTGCCTTTTTCGTGGCTAGTTATGAAAAACAGTTATGACAAGTAATTAATTTTGTAAAAAATAATAAAACCCTCAACGCAATGGAACGGCTGAACCGATTTTGATCAAACATAGCTAAGAACACTCCCGACAAAATCACCTTTCAAACAAAAAAAAAACGAAATCGGTTCACCGTTCGGGAGCTACGATAGAGACACACACACACACACACACACACAGACACGTCAAACTTATAACACCCCGTCGTTTCTGCGTCGGGAGTTAAAAATGGACCACAGGGAGATGAGGTATAGATTTCTTCAGCTCCGAAGTAACTGACGTGAGCGACAAATGATAAAACTTCGTTTTGCTTCTAAAGTAGCAAATATAAAAAATACATTATCTGCTATTAATCTAAGTAATGTAATTACCTACAGAATAGGATTAAAAAAATTACGATTATTCTTATTCTAGTCGAACCTAAAACGGGTTTTATGAGGGTCAATTAAAAAAAATAAAGTTATCGTGAAAAGTTTCGCCAATCGTGTTTCTTGTCTATGATTTATTTATATTACATCATCATTGTCTTGCCCTTTTCCCAAATTATTTGTGGTCGGCGCAGTACGTCTTTGTCTTCCACTCTCCTGTCAGCCGTCACCTCATCATTCACTCCCTTCTCATTCATATCATCTCTCACGCAATCCATCCATCTTTTCTTAGGTCTTCCTCTTCCTTTACATCCACTTACATTCATATTCATAACTTTCTTAGTTACATGCGTTTCATCCCCCCTCATAACATGCCCATACCAAGCTAAACGATTTCCTTTATAAATTATATTACATCCTCTTGTAATTACTGTATTAACATCAAGTTTGTAACCTGTACTGTTACTGAGTGAGCGTGTAACGCAACGACTCCACAATTTTAACTAATCGCCAGATGCTCACGCTTGCGGCGCAAAATTCAATTTTTTTGTTGTTTTTTGCCCATTACTGCTCATCAACACTTCTTCAGATAACGAACGTTGATATCACTCACATGTTTTAATTGATAGTATTTCATAAATATCATCAGTTTGGCTATGATACCTAAACACATTTCTACGGTGTTTTTTTTTGTTTAGGGGTATTGCTGATGATATTTATGAGATACTATTATTAAAACATGTGTGTTAAGTCTCCTAGTTCTCTCAAAATCAACTTTTGCTATCTGAAGAAGTGTTGATGAGAAGTAATGAGTAAAAAAACATCAAAAAATTGAATTTTTCGCCTCAAGCGAGAGCAACCACCTTTAATGCAACAATGATTTATTCCAGGTGACATACACGGCCAGTACACAGATCTGCTGCGCCTGTTCGAGTACGGCGGCTTCCCGCCCGAAGCTAACTACCTCTTCCTCGGAGACTACGTGGACCGCGGCAAGCAGTCGCTGGAGACCATATGTCTACTCCTCGCCTACAAGATCAAGTACCCGGAGAACTTCTTCCTACTCAGAGGCAACCACGAGTGCGCCAGCATAAACCGCATCTATGGTAAGTTAAATATAATCTTACAAGCAGCGCCCCGCGGTTTCACCCGCGTAAGTCTCGATCCCGTGGGAATATCGGGATAAAAATGTCATCCAAATCCATCCAGTAGTTTTTACGCGAAAGAGTAACAAACATCCATCCAAACAAACTTTCGAGTTTGTAATATTAGTAGGAAGGATATAAACATGTTTTGGGGTCGAATGACTAGCTATGTGCGACGGAGGCGCAATGAATCGTTACTTTTTATAGCTGGATAATCGAGCTTTGCTAGGCATCACATTAAAAAAAAAACTTTTGTAGTAATGCTTTTTAGGGTTCCGTAGTCAAAGACAAGGAACCCTTATGGATTCGTCATGTCTGTCTGTCTGTCTGTCTGTCTGTCCGTGTATGTCACACACAGCCTTTTTTTCCGAAACTATAAGAGCTATACTGTTGAAAGTTGGTAGGTAGATGTATTCTGTGAACCGCATTAAGATTTTTACACAAAATTTTCACTAGAAACGGGATATTTACCATGATTTAACAATAACATCTACTCGCAAAGACTTTAGTCAGTTCTCCCGTGATCATGGCGCATGCAACTGTGCCGAAATATCGGGAACATATAAAACTCAAAAATCATGGTAAATATCCCGTTTCTAGTGAAAATGATGTACATAACCATGATAGTTTCAAAAGTTTTACACAAAAATTTAAAAAAAACAATTTTTTTTGGGGTTCCCCATACTTAGAACTGAAACTCAAAAAAAAAAAAACCATCAAACCTATACGTGTGAGGTATCTATGATAGGTCTTCAAAAATGATGTTGATGTTTCTAATATAATTTTTTTCTAAACTGAATAGTTTGCGCGAGAGACACTTCCAAAGTGGTAAAAAGTGTCCCCCCCCCCCCGTAACTTATAAAATAAGAGAATGATAAAACTAAAAAAAATATATGATGTACATTACCATATAATCTTTCACTCAAAATTGGTTTGAACGAGATCTAGTAAGTAGTTTTTTATTTTTGGGGTTCCCCATACTTGGAACTGAAACTCAAAAAAAAAAACATCAAACCTATACGTGTGGGGTATCTATGGATAGGTCTTTAAAAATGATATTGAGGTTTCTAATATATTTTTTTCTAAACTGAATAGTTTGCGCGAGAGACACTTCCAAAGTGGTAAAAAGTTTGTCCCCCCCCCCCCCCCCATAACTTCTAAAGTAAGAGAATGATAAAACTAAAAAAAAAACCACCATGTAAACACATAAAACACCACTACCATGTAAACTTTCACTCAAAATTGGTTTGAACGAGATCTAGTAAGTAGTTTTTTTTTAATACGTCATTAATCGTAATCCATCCAAGAACTTTTATATTATGTTACTTGCTGCTACGGAACCCTTCATAGGCGAGTCCGACACGCACTTGGCCGCTTTTTTTTGTGAAAGAGTTCGTCCGGGGAAGTACTACCACCATATCTATTTCTGCCGCATAGCAGTAGTGTATTGCTGTGTTCCGGATTGAAGGGTATGGATGCCGGTGTAATTACAGGTGCATGAGACTTTTCATCTTGTCTCAGGGTGGCGGGCGCAGTGCAATGACTCATAGGGCGCGTCCTAGGTGGACGTGACGTGTGTGGTAATGCACTGTTTATAGGCAGAGGGTACCGCTTAACATCAGGTGGGCCATAGGCTTAAACAGTCATTCCAGTATTATAAAAAAAAAAACTACCATGAACAATAATACGAGTATAGGCCTCAGAGGACACTCGCTGAAGCTGCAAGGTGGGCCAAGTACCAGCAATCCGAGGATGCACATATTGCCTGATCGCGTCTTGCGCACTTGGAACCGGCTACCAGACTCAGTGATCAGTGCCACCTCAGTGCATTCTTTCAAAAATAGACTTGACAAACATTCAAAGTGCACTGATAAGGGCTAAGATATACACGCATCAGCTCCGAGAGCAGCCTGAGAGTTTTTTTTTTATAAATAAATATTTTCGGGTAGGCTACTAGTTGAGGCGCAATGAATCGTTCCTTTTTATTTTTATTTTTTGTGAAAAATATATTTTTCAATACAAGCTTTAATAAAATTATTGATCGTAACCGTGTGCTGATCCAAATGAGCCTAAACACGGCCAGTCTACTATTATCACTCGAGGAGTTCCGTTGTCCACCTTCCATTTCCATCATCAGATCAGCTCGCTGTCACCATCATATTTTATTGTCATCGGAACTTGACAGGTCTGCCAAAATTCTATATTTCTAAATTTTTGCAAGATTCTACCCGGACATACATACCTTGGTCTTTTTTTTCTTACCTAAGGAATTTTAATGTAAAAAATAACGTGATTTTAGCTCACTTTTCGTTTCGCGAGCGCTATTTTGTCACTTATTCTAAAATTCTATATATTATTTATTTATATATATTATTTATATTGTCACTTATTCTATATAGAATAAGTGACAAAATAGCGCTCGCGAAACGAAAAGTGAGCTAAAATCACGTTATTTTTTATATTAAAATTAACAAACTCAATAAAGTTCAAATAATAACAGATTATTATCTGAACTTTATTGAGTTTGTTTAACAGGATTACTCAGGGTACTCTGAAGTTTCAGAAGTATTTCAGTGTTGTAGATATTGGCTTGGCATTTGTAGCTGCAATCGAAGTCACTAGGTTCAATGCACGATAACAATCGGCCTCCAGCTGACTTGTAAACATTCTGATAAGTACAATACAATGCGTAATCTTACTACAAGTATCCCAAATGATTCGGTACTAATTGAACAATGTGTGTATCGAATTGATAAATACCGCGACCATCCAACATATGCAAAAATGGATTATTCTTTTGTAAGTAATCAAAAAGGACAAAATACTATCCTCCTCCTCCTCTGTGATCCTGACCTCTGTGGCGCGGCGGGCGAAGCTTGGCCTGCGACGCAGGAGGTTGCGGGTTCGATTCCCAACTTGGAACAAATATTTGTGCGATCGCAGATATTTGTTCAGGGTGTTCTGGGTATTTTCTATGTATAATAAAAAATATCTATCTATGTAATATATTGTAATAAGTATATCAGTTATCTAGTACCCATAACACAAGCTCTGCTTAGCTTGGGGCTAGATAATGTTGTGTAAACTGTCTAGGTTTTTTTTTATTTTTTATTACTATCCAACTTTGTTTTGTATGGAGCCGGCTAGCGGAGATTTTTTTTATGCAACTTGGAATGACGGATCAAGCAGATAGCCCTAAGGGTTTAAGCGGTACCCTCTGCCTATGAACAGTGCATTATCACACAGGTCACGTCCACCTAGGACGCGCCCTATGTGGCATGCCCTTAGCACGTTCCCAAAATAAACTTTATAATAATTAGCTGCATGTAATATGAACATTGTCCATTGGAGTGTTGCCAATCAGAATATCTTAAATACATTAGCGACACAAATATCCCTACGATCTTATACCAGTAATTGTATTAAGATGGTTGCTTTTTCATACAAACGTATTTGCACGAATATGGGCGAACAGAGTATAATTTTTCACTGAAATTACTGTTGTTGGTTTTTATATTGCTCATTATTTGCGGCAAATCATATTTGGTTGAAGAAAACAGTGAATTAATAGCGAAAATTACACCGAAATTGTAGTCCATACAAGTAATTTCGAAGTTATTTTCGCTATTAATCCACTGTTTTCTTCAACTGTAAAAGCAACCACTTTAAAGATAATTAAGGTGGACAGTCTCGCTAGAGGCGCAAAATTCAAATTTTTTGGTGTTTTTTTCTCATTACTCATGAACTAGCGAAAGATTAGATAGCGAAAGTTGATTTCGCGAGAACTAAGAGACTTAACACACATGTTTTAATTGATGGTATCTCATAAATATTATCAGTGCTACGATCACCCTTAACACAGTTTTACAGTGTTTTTTTTTGTTTAGGTTAGGTTTTTTTTTGTTTTTTTTTATCGTAGCTAAACTAAATTAAAACATGTGTGTTAAGTCTCCTAGTTCTCGCGAACTCAACTTTCGCTATCTCAAGAAGTCTTGATGAGCTGTAACGAGAAAAAAAAAAAAAAAGAATTGCGCGCCTTAGTCGAGGACACCCACGTTAAATAAATTAGCAACACAAATGTCCCTACGATCCTACACCAGTAATTGTATTAAGAGAATTAACGTGGTTTTATTGCTTTGATTCTAGTTTGCGACCTTCATTAATAGAAGGCCTTTGCCAAGGTCTTTAATTGAACGTCTACGTTTGGCTATTGTGACTAACTTGTGACTAATCCAATAACATAAGCACTATTCTTAGTAATATTACTACGAATACTCATTCAGATGCCATAAAAAACCAGCTAAGTGCGAGTCGGACTCGCGCACGAAGGGTTCCGTACAATTATCTATAAAATTTGCAAAAAAAAAGCGGCCAAGTGCGGGTCGGACTCGCCCATGAAGGGTTCCGTAGCAGCAAGTAACATAATATAAAAGTTCTTGGATGGATTACGATTAACGACGTATTAAAAAAAACTACTTACTAGATCTCGTTCAAACCACTTTTCGTTGGAAGTTTACATGTACATCATATATTTTTTTTAGTTTTATCTTTCTCTTATTTTAGAAATTATGGGGGGGGGGGGGACACAGACTTTTTACTACTTTGGAAGCGTCTCTCGCGCAAACTATTAAGTTTAGAAAAAAATTATATTAGAAACCTCAACATCATTTTTGAAGACCTATTCATAGATAGGTTTAGGTTTAGACACGTCTAGGTTTAATGAAAAAAAAATTTGAGTTTCAGTTCTAAGTATGGGGAACCCCAAAAATAATTGGTTTTTTTTTTCAATATTTGTGTAAAAATCTTAATGCGGTTCACAGAATACATCTACCTACCAAGTTTCAACAGTATAGCTCTTATAGTTTCGGAAAAAAAAGGCTGTGACATACACGGACAGACAGATAGACAGACAGACAGGCAGACAGACATGACGAATCTATAAGGGTTCCTTGTCTTTGACTACGGAACCCTAAAAACACGTTTGTTGTATGGGAGCCCAGTTAAATATTTATTTTATTCGAGTTTTAAACAACAGTTTGAGTTTTTTTCGAGTTTTTGGGCTACAGAAATTCATCATCTGTGAAAATTTCATCTTTCTAATAACAATCTAATGTGAATTCAATTAATGACTAAATCCATAGAAATAATGTTCCATTATGGTGACTTTGCACGCGTGTTGTCTGGATGAAAGCCCTATGTGTCCCCTCCCTCCCCCCTCCTGTCTCTAGGCATCCATCGGCACACCAGACATCAAGATCCCCTGCCATGATAATGTATTTTCATCGGAACTTGACAGGTATGCCAAATGTCAGCTCATTCGATCACCGGGAAGTGGGTCAAATTTAACTTATGATTTGATTACACCGGGACATGTCCCGGCTATTTAGTTATGTTATTTAGTTTCACCTGCCTGCTACTGAAACTAAATAATATACATACATAGCTCACGCCTCTTTCCCCGAAGGGGTAGGCAGAGCCTCAATGGGCCTCTTTTGACAGTGGGTTGCACACTCTATTCTTAATTAAACAAATATACGTTGCAGGTTTCTACGACGAGTGCAAGCGCCGATACAACATAAAGCTGTGGAAGACGTTCACAGACTGCTTCAACTGTTTGCCGATAGCCGCCATCATCGACGAGAAGATATTCTGCTGCCACGGCGGCCTGTCTCCCGACCTGCAGGGCATGGAGCAGATCAGACGGATAATGCGGCCCACAGATGTGCCCGACACAGGTGAGTACATACTGACGACCATTTACTAAGATATTCTGCTGCCACGGCTTAGCTTGGGGCTAGATAATGTTGTGTGAACTGTCCCAGCATTATTTATTTATAATATTTACTTACAAAACTCTGTGAAAACGCGGTTCTTCACTAAACAAATATGCTAGTACCTATACTAGGAAATTACTATTCATCCAAAATTTTTACATTATACTAGGAAATTACTATTCATCCAAAAAATTTACATTCCGAATAAAGTATATTAGTTTTCAATATGCGTTTTAAGGTGGTTACTTTCGCTTGTAGCGCTAAATTATTATTTTTTCCTGTTTTTTGCTCATCAAAGCTCATCAACACTTCTTCAGATAGCGAAAAACAATTTGCCGGTAATGATATGACCTAACACACATGTTTTCATTTATAATACTTTTTGACTTTGACTTTGACAGAGTTTTTTTTGTTTCAAGCCAAACTAATTATATGTATGTGATACTGTAAACTAAAACTTGTGTGTTAGGTCATATCATTACCGGTAAATTGGTTTTCGCTATCTGAAGAAGTGTTGATGAGCTGTGATGAGCAAAAAACACGAAAAAAAAACGCGCCACAAGCGAGAGCAACCACCTTAACAGATAATTATCTGAAATAAGACTAGCGCAAGATACAAGGAGGGTATTATCTATTTGTGAACACAACTCTAAAGAGTTCTTGAAGGTTGATGTAAGGCATGACTAACCAGACTGAGTCACGGTAATACTATAAAGATTGCATAGCATTTATACTTCAAATAAATATACAGGCCGTCCCAAGACTATGCGACATGAAGGTAAAGTACCATAAATATTTTTATTTTTTTTATTTTATTTATTTTGGTAAACCAACAGCGATTTATACAATATTATTTATGTTTAACATTAACAAAATATTAAATTAATATTAATTTATTAATTATTGTAGATAGGATAATTTGCTGAAAGGAGACTTTATTCTATTTTTACAAATAAGCATTCACAGATTTTCTAAAAATTACTTGCTTCGTCTGGGAATCGAACCGACTTAAAAGTGAAAAAAAAACACCACGTATTTCTATGATAAAAAAATGGAGGTATAATAGTATGGAGTGAGTGCTAAAATAGCATAGAGTGTTCCTTCTTACTCCTATCCTAGAAGATAGCTTGCTATCCTATGTTAGAGAGAAACAAATATATTGTCACATGACAGTCGTTTTTCCGTTCCGTACCCTGAATATTGGCACCTTGCATATACATCTTCCTAGATTGTTAACATGAATGTAGTAGTAATTTGACATTTGGCCTGGTACGAGTTACACAAATAAAAACAGATAGATATATGCTTGTCTCATTCCAACACATGAATACATTCATGTAAAAGAATGAGACTGGTATAATCGATACCGTTTGGTTTTAGCCTTAGTTCCATGCTTTAGTTCTTCTTCCGAGGATAAAAAATAATAACTCGTCTCAAGTAACATAGTATCTTATAACAAAAGAATAACGTTAAATGTGTGATTCCATAAAATGTTCGATTCGATTCCCAGACGAAGCAAGTTATTTTTATAAAATCTTTGCATGTAGAATTACTAAGTTTTATATATAAAATAAAGTCTCCTTTACGCAAAATATCCTATCTACAATATTGAAGGTACTTTCCCTTCATGTCGCATAGTCTTGGGGCGCCCTGTATATCCGGTATAACTGTGTTATAAGTTTGATGAAAATACAAGATTTTACGTAACTTTAGTTTTTAGTAGTAGATCTTTTTTGTGAAATAATTCGTCCGTGGAAGTACTACCACCATTCCTATTTCCGCCGCAAAGCAGTATTCGCATTGCTGTGTTCCGGTTTGAAGGGTATGGGTGCCGGTGAAATTACAGGCACATGAGACTTTTCATATTTATGTCTCAGGGTGGCGGGCGCAGTGCAATGCCGCTGTGCCGCATAGGGCGCGTCTTAGGTGTACTCGTTTACGTTTATGTTTACTGGTACTTGTGTGTAATTTGTCATCGTTTTGTATTTTTCGGTGTTCATGGTAAGTCCTATTTTCCGACTTTCATCACCTAACTGGCCAAGCATTTGTTGAAGTTCTTCTATTGATAGTGCAAAAATAATAATTATTAAGTCGTCGGCAAATCTCAAATGAGTTATTTTCATTTATATTAAGACCTAAGTTTTCCCAGTTAAGATGTCGAAAGATTTCTTACAGAACGGCTGTAAACAGTTTTGGTGATGGGGGATCACCCTGCCGTACACCTCGTTCTAATTTGATCTGTTTTCCTTTCTTTTTTTTTATAATTGTGTAAGTGTGACATGTGATGGACAGTAATAATGTAACAGTACATAGTTTTAAATTTCCTTTTGTCGTTATTTGTTCCAGGATTGCTCTGCGACCTACTGTGGTCGGACCCGGACAAGGACGTGCAAGGCTGGGGCGAAAATGACCGCGGCGTATCATTCACCTTCGGGCCGGACGTCGTCAGCAAGTTCCTCAACCGACACGACCTCGACCTCATCTGTCGCGCACATCAGGTTAGTACGACACGACCTGGACCTCATCTGTCGCGCACATCAGGTTAGACACGACCTGGACCTCATCTGTCGCGCACATCAGGTTAGTACGACACGACCTGGACCTCATCTGTCGCGCACATCAGGTTAGTACAGACCTGGACCTCATCTGTGGTGCACATCAGGTTAGTACGACACGACTTGGACCTCATCTGTCGCGCACATCAGGTTAGTACAGACCTGGACCTCTTCTGTGGTGCACATCAGGTTAGTACGACACGACCTGAACCTCATTTGTCGCGCACATCAGGTTAGTACAGACCTGGACCTCATCTGTGGTGCACATCAGGTTAGTACGACACGACCTGGACCTCATCTGTCGCGCACATCAGGTTAGTACGACACGACCTGGACCTCATCTGTCGCGCACATCAGGTTAGTACGACACGACCTGGACCTCATCCGTCGCGCACATCAGGTTAGTACGACACGACCTGGACCTCATCTGTCGCGCACATCAGGTTAGTACGACACGACCTGGACCTCATCTGTCGCGTACATCAGGTTAGTACGACACGACCTGGACCTCATCTGTCGCGCACATCAGGTTATTACAGCTCATTTGAGCTACAATGGGCTGGACGTGTACAGCGACCGAAAAGACGATAGGTGGTTGAAAACCATAACTTACTGGTACCAGAAACGGCCTGCTGGGTTACCATGAGGTCTTATAGCGCCCTTGCCTCGCACCCTCGCTGCGCTCAACGCTCTTCTGCATGCCAACCCAGACATTTATTTGTTTGCGGATGGATGGCAGAAGATCCTAATGGTGAGAATAGTTGGTTTGTATTTAAGCAGGTACCTATGTTGCTTTTATTTAATGTTGTTTTGTATGATGCTTGTTTTGTTTTAATTTTGACATTAATCATTAACATTGACGTTATTTTTTTTCAGTTTATTATAAATTGACTGTGTATGCACCGTCTCGCGTAGCGTAGGTACATACCTTAGGTTTCAATTTTGTATTTTTAAGTTGACCTTTGGTTTTTATTGGTTGATTTTTGTAACTAAGTTTTAAGCACCCTATTATTATGTGTTAATTTGAAATGTATCTATTTTTATGTAGATACCCTTTTTTTTTATAACTTTGTCGTTCTAGTTAAAGTAAAATATAATAATAGCTATTCAGTACAAAATATCGATTCCGTGATGTCCGCAGCTATATTTAAAGACACAGTCGCAAAGGTCTATATACTTCTGCGGTTAATGTTACTCAACGATGGGGAATGTCAACGACGAACTAACGTCGTCTGAAAAAATATTAGTGCCGTCAGCTTTTGCTAACTTAACGTGCTGGCGGCGACCGCTCAGGTAACTATCAAACCACTTTACGGCGCCAACATCAAATCCATAGTAGCTTAACTTCGACAATAATAGGGTTGTATCTAAAGCGTCAAATGCTCGTGTCACCTAAAGTGTTACCATGCCCTTGTCCTGTGCACCAAGGATGCTATCAGTGACATCTAAAAGAGCAGTGGCAGTACTACGTCCCCTCCTAAAACCCGACTGCTCCTCAGGTAGAATTCCGTTTACCTCCAAACAATCTGTTAGCTGATTACTAACAGCTTTTTCCAGTATTTTTGACATGCAGGGTAAGATACTAATTGGTCGAAGATCTTTCATTGACACAGAATTTGAAACTTTAGGCAGAGGTCGGACGGTAGCTGCTTTCCATACTTCAGGGAAAATTGAAGTGTTGATCGAAGTATTCATCAAAGATGTTATCACCTCCAAGGTTTCAGGCAAGGTCATCATCAACATTGTGAGGTTTAAACCGTCAGTGCCTTCTGTGTTTGACTTGAATGAGGTGATGATTTTCACAACTTTATCGCAGCTTACCGAGTTTATATTAAAAACTGCTTCACCATGTCTGCTATATTCATAATGAGTCAACTGGGATACATTTATAATAAGAGTACCCGGTATATTCAAGAAATTATTGTTAATCAAATTGGGATCAGAAAAGTGGGACGGCAGCTCATTGTTTTTTTGGGGCAATGAAGTAGATTTTAAATTCTTCCATAAAGTTTTTGGTTCATTAATTTGATTATTTATGTTTTGTTTAAAGTAAGCAGCCTTTTCAAATAAAAGCGCTCTGTTCACTACAGACTTAAGATCCTTATAGTACAGCTTTTTACTCTGAGACCTTGTTTTGTGATAGATAAGGAGTGCTTCGTCCCGTAGTCTCATCATTTCCTTTATAGTAAATGTGATCCATGGATAGGCACGGTCTTTTATGATAACCGTTTAAACGGGAGCGTGAAGGTCAAATAAAGTCAGCAAACTACAGTTAAAAGAGTACCATTTGATTTACATCTCCGAGCGATAATATTAAATCCCAACGTATGGAGTTCAAATCGCGATTAAAGAGATCAATAGAAATGTTGTTAATTGGCCTATAAGTTAAATAATTTGGAAGTATTTTGTCACGTTTGATTTTAAACTCGCATACAATGAGGTGATGACCATTCCGACGTCCTACCGGGTCATCAATGATACTATTGGCACTTAATTTAGTACATATGACATCCAGCAGTGACTCCGAAGAATCTGTAAAATGAGTGGGCATTGTGCCTAATTGGGACAGACCAAGACAATCCAAGAAAGTACGAAATTTAATTAATTTACAGTTATCATTTATATTGAAGTCACCAAGTAGAATAATATCATCGCATTTCGGTGATGCATTAACAGAATCTGTAATCGCTTCGAAAAAAACGTCCACATTCAGCCATTGAGGCCTATACGCAGTGCCAATGACAAGTTTTTTCCCCCTTACGGTCATGGTCAGCCACATTTATTCGAGCTGTATAAAGGGCCCACAGGGTGAGTCCAAATGCGGGCTGCTACCCCTTTCCTAACATAGAACCCAACCCCGCCACATCGGCCCGCAATCGCAGCCGGGCGTGGTGTATGACGCAGTCTATAATTAGGTATGGTAGGGGCACGATCATCCCCATCCATGATCATCTTCCATCTTCTCAATCATGTGAATGTTGTGTTGTAGGTGGTGGAAGATGGATACGAGTTCTTCGCCAAGCGACAGCTGGTGACGCTGTTCTCGGCGCCAAACTACTGCGGCGAGTTCGACAACGCGGGCGGCATGATGTCTGTGGACGAGACGCTCATGTGCTCCTTCCAGGTAAATACGAACATACAGACATACCTGCCATGGAGTATTTACAGGTGCCAACTTACGGTGAACGGTCCGGCTCGTTCACCGTAAGATGGCACCTGCCATGGAGTATTTACAGGTGCCAACTTACGGTGAACGGTCCGGCTCGTTCACCGTAAGATGGCACCTGCCATGGAGTATTTACAGGTGCCAACTTACGGTGAACGGTCCGGCTCGTTCACCGTAAGATGGCACCTGCCATGGAGTATTTACAGGTGCCAACTTACGGTGAACGGTCCGGCTCGTTCACCGTAAGATGGCACCTGCCATGGAGTATTTACAGGTGCCAACTGTAGCTGAATACAAGTACAGTTTTACCCAACATATAAGTCGCCCCGATGTACCTGCGCCGTAGACCAGTTCAGTTCAGTTCTTGAACAAGTGGCCTTTGCGGAGTAGACCATAATTACACCAATGTCACGTTTTAAGGTGGGATCCCGTTTTACCCTTCGGTACGGAACCCTAAAAAAACATCTGTAAATGTGTCAACAGTTTTCGAGCATTTAAAATTCGGACTAAAAAAATCTAAAGGTAGAGATAGGTTGCCCTTGGTATCCTTGGATAGGTTGATTGTCTAGGTTCGATAGCTTACCACAATCATCATCATCATCGGCAGCCAAATAATAGCCCAGCTGCTGGGTATAAGCCTCGCGAAAAATCCCAGAATGATCCATCGTGCCGGTTGGCGACCGGATGAGAGGACCCGATGGTCATTCCTGGGGGGGTTCGGGCGTCCCCGCAGTCTCCAGTCTAGTCTCCCACTGGCGCAGGAGCCTGCTGTTTGTCTCCAGGTTTTCGCTGACCAGTGCCTCGCTCAACAGCCGTTTTTCCCACTAACCTAAACACTCCAAACCAACCATCAAAAAAGTTAAAAAATAATAAGTCGTTTCTACAGCGGAAGCACTTCTCGCTTCAAGTGCACCTCTCAAATATTCTAGGGCTGCACTCCAATCTCGATCCGGTCCACCACCACCTAGAGACCGCCAAGCCTCACTTATTATTCCTCACGGAGACGCAGCTTCTATGTCCTCCCGATACAGCGTACCTCACATACCCAGGCTATGCTCTGGAGCACAACTTTAAACCCAAAGCTGGTATTGGTCTATTTGTCCGGGAGGACATGTGCTGTCTGCGTCTTCGTGACCTTGAAGAACCCGATTTTTCCGTTTTACGGACTTTAGTGGACACCGGCTTAGATAAAATGATCTATGCTGGTTTATATCGGTCTCACTCTGGAGACTACGAGACAACCAGGTTGTTCAACTACATCTGTGAAGCGGCGGATATGGCCCAACAACGTTATCCTGGTGCCCAACTGGTGATTCTGGGGGACTTTAATGCCTACCACCAACAGTGGCTGTTCCCATACCAGTTCACCGACCATGCTGGGAGAGGCGTGCAAACTTGCTCTCACGCTAAGCTTGCCGCATACCCTGCGAGAAGTAAAGCTTTCTGGTCTCTGGCTAAGTCGGTGGAAGCGAACTTCAGCCACCCTTCACTCCCTCCACTACTGAAACCGGACGGGTCCCTAGCTCAGGCTGCGGTTGAGAAAGCAAATTTATTTGCTACTCAATTAGCGGAGGCTTCGCGTCTTGACACCTATGGCGAAACTCCAGCCAGCCTTCCTCGGTGCGAAGCTTCAATGCAGGAAATTCGCATCCAGCAAAAGGAATTGCTCAGAATGCTACGTAGTCTCGACATGAATAAAGCTAGCGGTCCGGATGGTATCTCGGCTATAGTGTTGAAAACCTGTGCCCCTGAGTTGTCTCCAGTATTAACCCGACTTTTCCGCCTCTCTTTGAAAACTGGTGAAGTCCCTATATCTTGGAAGCTCGCTAACGTGCAGCCTTTACGCAAGAAAGACAGTCGTGCTGACCCTTCAAACTACGCCCTATTTCAGTCACCTCCCTACTTTGTAAATGTATGGAGCGTGTACTGAATAGGAAGCTCCTTGCATACCTCGAAGGTAACGACCTCCTCAGTGATCGCCAAAACGGATTTCGCCGAAACCGGTCTACTGGGGACCTTGTGTATGCCACGCACATTTGGTGCGAGGCCATCGAGAAATATGGTGAAGCACTGACTGTTTCATTAGACGTCTCGAAGGCCTTTGATAGGGTTTGGCACGCTAGCCTTATTGGCAAGCTTCCTGCATACGGACTGCCAGTTCAATTCTGCTCGCAGACTTTCTGAGGGAAAGATCCATTCGAGTAGTTATTGACGGCTGCTCGTCGGATCAATTGGCTATTAACGCCGGGGTACCTCAGGGGTCAGTGCTATCTGCCACACTGTTTCTGCTGCACATTAACGATCTGCTAATGCCCTGTATCATTGGGTATGCATGTTTCCACTGCGCGAGCTAGGCAGAATGAAATTCAGGAGTTAAGAGCTGAGATGCTGCAGCTTCTGAATTTGACTCTCAAGAGTCTCAAGGCTGTATCCGACTGGGGTGATGCCAATCTAGTCAAGTTCAATGCCTCTAAAACGCAGGCTTGTCTCTTCTCTGCGAAAAAAATACCGTTTCTCCAAGTTCCTGTTTTCCGATTGTTATGTACCTGTAGCTATAGATCAGCTCGAGCTCTTAGGTGTTTCGCACACGCCTACTCTCAACTTTGGCTATTTATCGAGTATTATTTTTATCATTGATAGTCCTTTGTTTGACCACGATCTCATCTGTTGGTAAGTGACGATGTGGCCGAAAATCGAGCACAAAGGTCTAGAAGGCACCTATTCACTCTAGCCTTGAAGAGTCCCAGATTATAGTTTTTCAGGTAAGACAGACGACGGTAGTGTATTCCACGCCTGAGCGGTTCGCATTATAAAGGTAGAACTGAAACGTTTTGTGGCATTTTGGGGTCCCTGAAAATGTACTCTACCGCAATTGTAAAATAAATTTGTTTGTGTAGATATTGAAGCCATCTGAGAAGAAGGCGAAGTACCAGTACAACGGCATCAACAGCGGCAGGCCCGCCACGCCGCAGCGGTCGCCGCCCAAGAAGAAATAAGTCGCGCGCGACCGCGACCCGACCGCGCCCAGCACACTGAGAGGATGCTACAAATCACTAATTATTGTACTATAATTATGTTAGTGGTCATCGGACATAGCCGAATAATGTGTCTCCCTTGTGTAATGTTAAAAATTATTTATCGATTTGCTTGTGCCTTCTTATTTTTAATTTGTATTATTAATGTGAGTGATATTACTTTATTAGTTAGTTCTACAGAGTCGGCCGGAAGGACATCACTTCGGCGATGCCTGTTTGAGGGTCTGCTTGTTCGATCCCGTACCCGGCAGCTTACCTTGTTACTTCCACCTTGTGTCGTTGTGTTACGTACACACATGTTGTTGTGTTACATACACACATGTTGTTGTGTTACATAAACTTATGTTGTTATGTTACATACACACATGTTGTTGTGTTACGTACACTCATGTTGTTGTACATACACACATGTTGTGTTACGTACACACATGTTGTTGTGTTACATACACATATGTTGTTGTGTTACATAACCACATGTTGTTATGTTACATAACCACATGTTGTTATGTTACATACACACATGTTGTTGTACATACACACATGTTGTTGTGTTACATACACACATGTTGTTGTACAACTGAAATTGTTTCCAGTATGAAGAGTTTAAAGTGGCAAAGCTATCTTAAAGATGCGGGCATTGGGACGTCAGCGTCGTTACATAATTTATTAAGTTGTAGTGGATCGAAAGCACATTCGCTTTGTTTTCAGTAACTAATGTGCCTATAAATGTAAATTATTGGATAGGTCTCGTATAGGTGATGATAGTTTGTTGGTTTTTTAAATTACCGTTGAAACTGGAATAGATTTGTTGTATTTTGTTCCCCTTGGTCTTTGTTGAGAATTATTTGTTTTGAGTTGTAGATTGTATAGATAGATCCTTCTGTGGGCTGGCCTGAGAACATGATATTATGAACGCTTCACCTGTCATAGTGTAAGTGTTATTATGTTCTATCCTGGGACTGCTATCTCTTCGCTCCGGCGCGACACGTCACACCCTGTGAACTTTGCTATTTTTTCGCTCCGGCGCGACACGTCACACCCTGTGAACTTTGCTATTTCTTCGCTCCGGCGCGACACGTCACACCCTGTGAACTTTGCTATCTCTGCGCTCCGGCGCGAGACGTCACGACCTGTAAACTTTGCTATCTCTACGCTCCGGCGCGACACGTCACCCAGTGGAATTAGTTTTATTTTGCTCTCAGTATTATCCTTACGAATTAGGTAGATATTTCCAAATTAAAGATTGTCGTGATCTCCCAAGCGAGGCTTTATCTTTACAATTTGCTACAGTCTCCCTGTGATGTGGATGCAGTGCAACAATAGTGCAATCACTGTAATAAATGATAATTATAATAAATTATATGCAGGTTTTGCATTGTACAATTTTATTTGATAGCTACGTTAACAATATCAAATATATTCATTAAATAAGAAGTTTATTTAGTTTCAATTTGAGGTTTGCATTTATGACTATGATTGTATTACAAATATTCTTATCTAGTTTTTATCTATAGATAGTGGATGCATGTATTCATATATTTATTCTACAATTTTGTCCTTATGCTTTACTAAAATATGTATGTTCTGATTTTGTAAAATTGTATTGTATAAATTAGCTGGTATCTAATAGCAGCAATATTAGAGTTTAAATTATTTAATATTAACAATTTTAACTTAAATCTTACACTTAGATTTTTCTCTATTTTCATCTACACTTAGTGAATGATAAGTTTCTGGTGAACTTTAGTTTGAAACTATTGATTATAAAATTTTGTTGTACTTTACTCTGGTGTGTACAATTTTCAGAAATTAATATAAATTTATTCAAATAAAATGTTGTGTTCAGTTAATTTTATTTATGTTTCCATGTCCTTTTCTGTCCATACGATGTCATCAATATCCACTGCATCAGGTACCATTATTTTGACTAAACTCGCATGATTTTCCAACTTTTCATTTACTTTACCAATAAAGTCTTCATTTTTCTTCTGGTACTTTTGCATCTCCATTTGTAATACTTTGATGTATCCCCTTTTAGCTGATATGGTCTTCTTCAGTCTGTTTACTCGCACTTCGTATTCTTTGGTAAGAGATTCCAGTAAAGCTTTTTGTTTCCGCAAGTTAGCTACATCATGGGCTCTAAGCTGCGCCCTCACGTCACCGAGCTGAGGCCTCCTGTAAGCCAAAACTTAAGCCATGAATAAGATGCCTACAGAATAACACGAGTGTTCCACAAGAGAGGCTGGCAACCCAGAGATTATAGCTCTATTGATGGAGGACAACTTAACTTACTAGTAACAAAACGTCAGCAGGAGCATAGTAAGTAAATGGTGTGTAGTCATGTTTTTCTTAAACTTACTGATACTCAAAGTATTCATAGTCCTTTAGAATGCTATGTTTAGTAGTATTAGAGGTATTTTTAAAGAGTTTTTCGGAGAAGTACTACCTCCATACCTAATTCTGCCGCAAAGCAGTAGTGCTTGCATTGCTGTGTTCAGGTTTAAAGGGTATGCATGCCGGTTAAATTACAGCCACATGAGACTTTTCTTCTTTATGTCTCAGGGTGGCGGGCGCAGTATATTGCCGCATAGGGCGCGTCCTAGGTGGACGTAGCCTATGAGGTAATATAATAAATAAATAAATAAATAATGCTGGACAAGTTCACACAACATTATCTAGCCCCAAGCTAAGCCAGAGCTTGTGTTATGGGTACTAGGTAACTGATATACATAATACAATACATTACATAGATAGATATTTTTTATTATACATAGAAAACACCCGGAACAAATATCTGCAGATCGCACAAATTATTTGTTCCGAGACGTTGTTAACATGGTCTACTCCAATATGTGCAACTATCTGTTCAACAAATTGAACAAATTGGATGTATTTTCTTCAGGTCTGCTTGTTCTGTCATCACAATCAATAATGTAAAACTCTTCATTATTGATCGGCCAGAACTACTTCTGAACATGTGTCCTATTGTTAACCAAAAAATGAACACCTTATTAAAATTGGTTCATACTAAAAAGACCTGCATTTTTGTCTCCTATTTCTTGGTGTATTGTGCTAAGAGCCTGTCGAACATGCCCGATGCACTGCACCAGCGCGGCAGCCACAACAGCGCCCTGAACGCGTTGTTGAATTAAACCCGTAGAGCGCTCACAGACAAAGTTGATAGCACTTTGTTTGAGCACGATCTCACCTGTTGGTAAGTGACGATGTGGCCAACGATGGAGCACAAAGGTCTAGAAGGTACCTATTCACTCTAGCCTTGAAGATACCCAGATTATAGTTTTCAGGAAAGACATACAATGGTAGTGTATTCCACTCCTTAGCAGTCCACATTATAAAGGTAGAACTGAAACGTTTAGTACGAATGGAGGGTATACTAATGAAGTAAGGTTGGTACCAAGCCTTGCGCCTGCTCGTCCTATGATGAAAAGGTGGGATAAGATCGTGAATTGAGTATTGAGTATTGAATTTCCTGCGAGCATTCCCCGAATTGTAACCTAAAGACGATTGAAAGGAATGCGACTCGGGAAGCTCTCAGAATAAGCAAGTCGAAGTGGAAATGGACGCCATAAAGCTCGCTAAACTAATAACTGTTGGAGAATAAAGATTCTTGAGTGACAACCACAAACCAGACAATGCAGAAGAAGCTTCTCTCGATAGACAAAGACATGATAAAGGTTGCAGGAATACTGTGGATGGAGGATGCCTGTGTCCAGCAGCGGGTTGATGATGATGACTGTTACATGTTGTTTATAATACTAACATAGTAATAATCTCTATAGCATCTTACTTTTGACTGCCTACCTAAGGCTTTTGACTGCCTACCTGAGGCTTTTGAGTTGGTTTTCCGGTCAGAGTGTACATAAGGGGGCAATGAGGAAAAAAGACTCAAGACTTGACTTTTTTTTTATCCATCAATTAATGTCAAATGCATTTTTTCCATAAGACTTACCGTTTCTGAGAATTTTTTTGTTTGTCAGAGTCCTATGATATTACCTAGGCTATTGGGTATTGGCGTGCATATGTCGTTTCTGGATCGCTGCGGGCCCTACCGGACCACGCTCGCCTTCGGCTCGCTCGCAGCTCACGTGTGATCACTGTTCTCTAGTGTTTTAAATCCATGTCGGACTGTCAACATGATACTAACAACAAATATTTTTTTCAGACTTCATATCTCTAAAACGGTAAGTCGTATGGAAAATGCATTTAACATTAATTGATGCCTGAGATAAAGGCTACATGATAAGATAAAAAAAAGACAAAAATATTTTGCTAAAAATTTTCTGTCTTTTTTCCTCAGTGCCCCTTATGTACACCCCAACCGGTAATTAGGTACATACCATAATGCTTGTTCCTCGCTCACGTCACCAAACTTTTCTATTTGCTTTTCAAGTGACTCCAATTTCTCTGGCATTTTCTCATATTCCCACATAGAGGAGAGTTCTTCAACCATCTCATCGAAGGTCCCTTCCTTCAAACAATTGAACATTGGAATCCATTTGACTCTCCTGAACTTTGAATTTGGAAAAATTTCTAGGAAGTCTTCATTTCTGGGAACATTTTTGAAAAGAACTTTTGAAATGATAATGAGAATAGATAGATAAATCAGAGCATAGCTCTATCAAATACATTGAAATGATGATTAGTATGAGAATAGATAGATAAATCAGAGCATAGGTCTATCAAATACATTGAAATTATAAAACTTCCTGCAAACGATCGAAACATACCTGACCGAATTGATAATATTTCCCAACTCCTTCAAGATAATAAGATTGTCAAATGTAGTTTTCGTATTACTCATGTCCACATCCATATTATCATCGCCTTTCTCAGCCATTTTTATGAAAATACAATGATTAATTCTTTCTTCTTTCAAATAAAAACGGCAAATCCCATCCCAAGCAAAACAAAACAAAACAATGCCAATCTGTCCACAGAGGCACAGAGTCCACAGACAAAACACGTAAATCTGTGTCTGTGCTGTGCTATGAACAAAACAAACGCCACTAACCACTTACCACAGACTAATAATATTGTAGACTTAGGCCGTGAGCAGTTGGATACGTATTCGTACGAATTTTTCTCGTGCGAACACGTACGAACACGCACGAACGATCCCGACCTTCCAAGTACATGGAAGCGCGCACACTGGGTGCGAGTTAGTCGTACGTATACGTACGTGTACGTCCGACGTCCGAATACAATCCGGACTTAAGTGCGTGTAAGTCTTGCATAATATGATGAAATTCACCGAAATTTTGTCTTTATAAATATATTTCACGGACCCATTCGATTCTACGACAGCGACGACGCCGCCGGCCGCAGTCTCCGAGTTATAACAAAATTATCTTGAAGTTAAAGATTTAGATTATTCATTGTGCTCCAACCAAGATGGCTTCACTTCACGAATGCGATAACTGTACCTATTAACGGAGAAAAACGTATGCAGTGTGTGCACTCACGTACGACCACGAGCGTACGTTTACGTACGATGCTAATTCGTGTCCTAGTATTTTCTGTGATGTTTGTCTGTGAGCCTACGCGTCGCATGGACGTATGTATACTACGTCCATGACGCATCGTCGCATCCAAATATGAAAAAGAATTACTACGCAAAAATGGGCAGAAATATAGTTTTTTTTCAATAAAATGTCGTTGATATTTTTAATCCTGATATATTAATATTCGATATTTATTAAAAACAATGAGGGCATTTCATTGTCGAATAAAAAAAATGAGTAGTTTGATTTGGCTCGATAGATGGCGCTGACTCGAATGTGGTTGGCTAAAATAACAAATGCATTGTCTGTGCTTTTGTGTGATAGTAATAAAATCAAGAAGCTTGAATTTGATAACTTCATGATCGATCGATCATGATCTTCTTTCACCCCCTTGGGGGCGTTAGGAGAGGGCCTTGAAACGTCCTTCTCTACCCTGGCTTCAACTCCAGGGGCGGCTGCCCCTGGGTCAGTGGGTTTTGCCGTAACACGGCGGTACGCACTATGTGCGGAGATTCGCTGTGCGTTGTTTACACTCCGCTCGACGCGGAGTCCGAAGCGGAGTCTGAAGCTTCTAGGAGGTCTCTGGGACCGGGCCTCCACGGTCCGGGTCGGTCTGGGGGGCGCGCGTGCAGGGGCGCGAGGGCGTTGAGGTGGGCGTGGCGGCAGTTGTCGGCGCTGTCGAACATCCGACGCGCCGACATCACCACGAAGTTCTCGACGCTCTCGATTCGCACATCGTGCGCGATCACATCATTGCGGATGTAACGGCCCGCTCCCGTACACACCCGCAACGCGGTGTTCTGGACTACCTGTAGTCTTTTTCGATTGGACGCGAAGAGCAGCGCGTACCATGCCGGGGCTGCGTAAGTGACCCGGGACCGTATTTACATCTTGTAGATCCGCACCTTGGTCCTCAGCGGCAGGTGGGATTGGAGGACAGGTCGGAGCATGGCGCTGGCGGCGCGCGCCTGCGTGACTGCGCGGTTCGCCTGTGGGACCATCCTCAACGACCTGTCGATCTCTACGCCGAGGTACCGGACGTGCGGCTTCCACTCGATGTACTGGCCCCGAAGCAACAGAGGCTGAGGTGGTCGGCGGCGGCTCGAGACAAAGAGGGCGGCCGTCTTGCCGACATTGACTGCCATGCGCCACTTGTCGAGCCACAGAGGTAGGAGATCCAGGAGGCGCTGCATCTGGCTCGCGGCGATGTCCGCGCTTCGGGAGGAGGCGAGGTACGCGCTTCGCGAGGAGGCGAGGTACGCGCTGTCGTCCGCAAATAGCGCTAGCGACACATCCCTCTCCCCGGGGAGGAGGTGTCCCTCCAGGGTAGGGATGTCGTCGGTATAGAGCGCGTACAGGGCGGGCGACAGGCAGCTCCCTTGGGGTACTCCAGCACAGATGGTCCGGGTGCTGGAGACGGTGTTCTCGACCGAAACAAAGAACTTACGGTTATCCAGGAAGGACGCCACGATCCGGATGTAGGCAGGTGGCGTGCTGGTGCTCAGGAGCTTGAAGAGCAGGCCGGGGTGCCACACGCGATCAAACGCCTTCTCCACGTCCAGGAAGACCGCGGCGGTGCTGCGCCTGGCGTTGAGCTCCTCCGCGCAGTGCCTCAACACGCGCACCAGCTGGAGCGTCGTGCTGTGGCGACTCCTGAAGCCGAACTGCTCCAGCCTAGGCTAACTTCATGTTTAAAATATCATGAAAATGTATCACTACGGTGTTGACTTTGACATTTCACTTTTTTGACAGTTAAGTACAGAGCTGGTGCCATCTATTTTAAGCATGATGTGAAATGGCCGTGAAAGCCCCTCATTTGATTTGTTTGACACTGACAGCAGTGACTTTTTATGCAGATTCTTCTATGCCATCACTTGACATTGTCGACACTCCTCAGAAGCCGTTGAAGAAGAAGAAACTACAAGACTGAACTAATATATTGTAGTTTTTGACTGAACTATTGGCATCGCAAGGAATTTTTATTGGTACATCGTACACAACGTTCTCCTTAGGTAAGATGGTACCTGTCTTGTATGGCGTGCCAACCAAGGCAGGTGCCAGCTTACGGTGAACAGTTTGTACTACCTTCTTACTTACCTTAATAAAATAATAAAATCCTTTAAGTAGGACAAAAACTACAATAGGTATAGGATAGGAGGTAGGATAAGCGTTGTTTTTAGTTCATAGTTCATAGTTCGTTTATTAATAACAATTATTAGTTACAGGTCAAAAGAAAAAAACAATATTAACAAAAAAGAACATAGTTAGAGTACATAAATTAATTATGTACTCTACGGTTAATTATGTGTACGTGATCATGGCGCATGCAACTGTGCCGAAATATCGGGAACATATAAAACTCAAAAATCATGGTAAATATCCCGTTTCTAGTGAAAATTATAAATTAATTAAAATGTCAGTAAAATTAAATTAAAAAGTAAAATCATAATAATAATAATATATGATTATTTTAACGACTAGGTACAAGTTGAATAATTGGTCAGTAGGTAGGTACACATAACATTGGCAACAGAAAAATAGCATTAAATAAAACATCTTACTAATTATACACATTGGATATTAATAAATTCATTGTAGTCATAAATGGACTGCTCAATCAGCCACTTTCTGAGCTTGTACTTAAAAGAGTGCGTCGATGGTGCACCAGTGATGGTCGTCGGAAGGCGGTTGTACACGGCGTCCCATCACGTGAAGCAACTTCGACGTTTTCGTGAGCCGCCGTGAAAGCGCCCTCAGCCTGTGCGCATGCCTGGTATTGAATGAATGATCATCTCCGTACCTTACATATTCATCTAAGTTCATACACCGCAGCTTTGCTGCATTACTTTAATATAGAGGCAGTTTTTTTTCGTTCTACGACGTATCTAGCTAGAGTCTAGAAATGGCAGGAAAATGCATGGGTGTAGGTCTAGCTGCTAGACCCATGCCGTTGCCATTCCGAAGGTAGACAGCGTTTTTTATAGGTACCTGGGTAGTATACCTACCTAGAGATTTAAGTATCATAATTTTTTTGTTCCAAATAACCTACTTATTTCAATCTAGTTTTTAGTTTGGAGATATTTTTGTTCGATGTTAATCATGCGAGATTTGATATTTGAGATTATATTTTGTTACTTTTAAACGTAAATGCCTATAACAATGCAATACCTACTTCATAGGTCACGTCCACCTAGCCCTAAGACACGCTCTATATGTGGCAGTGCACTACACCCGCTACCTACCCTGAGACATTCTTACCTAAAGATCAAGTCTCATGTGCCTGTAATTTCACCGGCACCCATACCCTTCAAACCGGAACACAGCAACGCGAGCGAAAAGCAGGTGTACCTGTACTTACCAGGACGATCTCTTTCACAAAAAAGCTTTGCTACTACTAAAGTACCTACCTACTAAATCCTATTTTAGTACCTACTATAGCACCGTACTAGATACCAGAGGTACGGCCAGGCATACGGTGGGTCTGAAGTGAGTAGGTACCTACTGGGTACCTAGAGTGACTATAGAGTGGACGTATTCTAGTCTGCATAGCTACCATAACATAACACCCAACTAGCTACAACTTTGAGAAAACAATTAGGTAGGTAGGTACCTATTCATTCACAACACCCAGACCCGAAACTAATTGCAGATCATGTAGAATGTAGGTACATGGTTGGCAAAAAGACCTGCTTAGGTACCTGTTACTAGTAGGCTTACCTTATGGAATGCCTACATAGTATCTACCTGCTAATGATACCTACTGAAATTCAAATGCGATTGTGGCCTATCATCGAAAGGGGCCCGAGAACCTCGCTTAGCCTCTTTTTTAGTGTTCCGTAACCAAAAATTACGGAACCCTTATAGATTCGTTATGTCTGTCTGTCTGTCTGTCCGTGTATGTCACAGCCAATTTTTTCCGAAACTATAAGAGCTAGGCTGTTGAAACTTGGTAAGTAGATGTATTCTGTGAACCGCATTAAGAATTAGTCACAAAAATAGAAAAAAACAGTATATTTTTGGGGTTCCCCATACTTAGAACTGAAACTCAAATTTTTTTTGTTCATCGAACCCATGCGTTTGGGGTATCTATGGATAGGTCTTCTAAAATGATATTGAGGTTTCTAATATAATTTTTTTCTAAACTGAATAGTTTGCGCGAAAGACACTTCCAAAGTGGTAAAATGTGTCCCCCCCCCCCCTTAACTTCTAAAATAAGAGAATGATAAAAGTAAAAAAAAAAATGGTGTACATTACCATGTAAACTTTCAACGAAAATTAGTTTGAACGAGATCTAGCAAGTAGTTCTTTTTTATACGTCAAATCGTAATCCATCCAAGAACTTTTATATTATGTTACTTGCTGCTACGGAACCCTTCATGGGCGAGTCCGACACGCACTTGGCCGCTTTTTTTTACATTGATAGATCGTTGTTTGACCCCTATCTCACCTGTTGGTAAGTGACGATAAGATGGAGCACAAAGGCTCATATTTATTCTGTGACAAAGGTCTAGATAGCACCTATTCACTCTAGCCTTGAAGAGACCCAGAAGAAAGTATATATAATGTTACAACTTATTGTAACCATGTAAGTCCGGGGAAGTACTACCACCATACCTATTTCTGCCGCAAAGAAGTAGTGCTCGCATTGCTGTGTTCCGGTTTGAAGGGTAAGGGTGCCGGTGAAATTACAGGCACATGAGACTTTTCATCTTTATGTCTCAGGGTGGCGGGCGCAGTGCAATGCCACATAGCGGTGCGTCCTAGGTGGACGTGACCTATGAGGTAATGCACTGTTCATAGGCAGAGGTGGGCCATCAGCTTGTTCCGTCATTCAAGTAGTATACAAAATAGATCAATTAGAAGCAATAATTGTATTGAGTACCTACTCAACACATTAATTGTATTGAGTACCTACTCAACACATTAATTGTTTTTTTTTCAGTACCTAGTCAGTATAAACATGTAAACATTTGTTCCACAGCGGGAATCGAACCCGCAACTGGTCGTCGAAACTAGACCTTCCTAAATCATATAATCTCTTTGTATAAGGGAGAATCGAAGATATTCAATAAAATAAAACAAACTTTATTAGGTTTTCGATATTTTATTAGTTTTTTTTTAAAATTTTCGTAGTAAATAAAAAATAGTCAGATAATAAAAACAAAACGTGTAACAATTTATATTCGCGGCAGTAACTATGTCGTATTCTTGCAGTCTTTGAGATCTTATAAAAATATTTTAAAAATCTTGATTATTTTTTGTTTCTTAATAACATAGTCATAGTTTAACAGGAAAGTTTAAAGATGTACGTTTAAATACGTTTTGGTGTAGAACTTAATATAGACTGGACTCGATCATTCGCCCCTTAGAAAGCAGCAGCTGAAAATAAAAAGGTTAAATTACTTGTCGACCTTTGTGGCGCGGCGGGCGAAGGTTCACCTGCGTCGCAGGAGGTTGCGGGTTCAATTACCGTTTCGGAACAAATATTTGTACGATCTGCAGATATATGTTCAGAGTGTTCTGGGTATATTCTATGTAATAAGAAATAAATATCTATGTAATGTATTGTATTAGGTATACAGTTATCTAGTACCCATAACACAAGCTCTGCTTAGCTTGGGGCTAGATAATGTTGTCTGAACTGTCCAGCATTATATATTAATGTAATATTTACTTTAAAAAAATCTTCGAACTGCTTCTGCTAGTGAGGAGACCTCACGCGCTATGAGATAATATTATCTAAAGTTCGTAGACATATAAGGACTGAAATACACTGTGGGAGTGATCTATAGCTGTGTCTACGGCGTAGGCCTGCGCTACGAAGTAACTACGCTACGCGTTTTTAGATGACGGTAAGCTGGTACGTTCAGATGCACAAGTTTAAGGAACTGAAACCCGATTAGTACGGAAAATGTTCCGCTTGGTATGTCGCTTGATTGTAGCGCGCGTACATTGTACCATCTCATGATATAGCTTGTGAGACCATTTGCTAACAAATTAAAAATATTTGCATACGTAAAAACACATTTAGAACGTGCTCATCAAGAGCTTTCTTTTGATACCAAACTTGATTGTTTTTTTTTAACATACATTTTGGCGCCGAATGTTTTTATTTTTATAATTTCAATATACCCACCAATTAATACGTAATTAATTGTGTAATTAATCTATTACACTCGCGCAATAAAGACTGATCTAACGCTATAAAATTCATCAAAATTGTTTCAGCTGTTTTGGAGTTACGAGGGAATATAGCGACTGACATACATACATACAGATCAAACACATAACTCTCCTTTTTTGGCTTCGCCGCGGTCGGGTAAAAAATACTCAAAATATATTTTGGATCATGTTCCGATCATAAAAATTCAAAATATCGCAAAACTTCTCCATTAAACGAATCCTCGAGCTGTAATCAAGTGAGAAGCACACTTAGTGATCATTTATCTGTAATCAAGTGAGAAGCACACTTGGTGATCATTTATCTTTTTGATGTAAATACGATGAATGTAGTCTGGACTTCCGGTGATAGATCTCTCTGTTCCAAGAGGTTCTACTGTTGGTTCAACCAGTAGAACCTCGTGGAAGTTTTCTTCCTAGAGGTTCTACTTTAAGGTGAAGTAGAACTGTTTGGAATAGATTGAAAAACACCCTTCTGACGCATAATGACACGTGCGTGCAGTTCTACTATTCAACGTAATGATGACTCAAACATTAACCAAGTAGATTGAATGAATTCATAGCTGTTACGAGTGTAGTACTCTCCAGAATCTTCTGTTGCAGTTGAACTCGTTCCTTAATCTAAATAATATCACATGTGTATGTAGAAGAATAGATTATAGGTATTTACAACATCACGTATATGAATGGTTACTAAAATTTACATGAGATGTTAAATACCCTATGTGTTGAATGAATAAGATAGTGTTCGATTAGATTGATCATAAATGAACATAGGTACCTACCATAATTAAAATAACCATATACAAATTGTACCTATCGATTAAATAAATTAAAGACGTAATGAAAATGTAGATGAAACTATAAACATTATGAAACATAAACAAACCAAGATGAAAAAGAACAATTTATACCAATTTTATTGATGTAACTATAAATTGGTGAAGAAAATATGAGAATAGTGGAGATTTGTAGTAGTCAATGAGTATGAACACTTTAGGTGAGAGGGTTCAACTGAATTTGTACAAGATGCACAGGAAATCTCCAACGGACTCCACATCACAATCGAACGCAACTCAAGATCCAGATACCTGCTTGTGTTCTCAAGTTATAGGTTACGTAAGTACGGTAAAATCCTGCTTATTTCATCCACGTTGAGGTCACCCATCATTAAATCTGTCGTAACCAGAACACCATTAACATCTTCATAACAGGAGGTGGTAAAATTAAATAAGGTTCACAATTTGATTAGTTTTGATCATGTTGATGATAGGCCAATTTGTACAGCGGAGCTTAAATCGAAGCTCGTCGGGCATATATACAGCGACACACTAACCTAAGGGCCTGATCGGGTGTTTGTCCCAGAGGAAGGTGCGTTTGACGGGCGACAAGTAGGAGTCGCGGATGTAGGAGGGACTGCGGTCCCATCGCGCCAGGGGCTTCAGCTCCGGCCAGTCGTACCAGAAGGGGTCCCGAGTGATCGCCGAGATTGGCAGAGATGGGCTCGGGTTGAAAATATCAGCCCAAGGTCTGCGACGGAGTCCACCAGCGGTGTACAGCGGCGCACCTATATGCCACAATTGTTTAGTTTCGGGACAACAGAATCACTCATTTTGTACTTCGTCATCGGCCACACGACAAGCTAAGCATCCCTCACAGCCATGATGCAGGGTCAGTATGCAAAACTAAGTAAATAGATATTAAAAGTCCCACGAAATGTTATTTTGAAAGGGCAAACAATCCCAATGATACAAGTTACCAATATTCCAATTCCAGATATTTTTCGCAGGACTCATAAATGTATTTTATTTGTTATTGATATTCAACAAAGTCAATGGTATATCGCGTGCTTACTTAGAAGCTCGGCCAAATCAAGCTGCTCTTTATTAAATTAATGAAACATGCTCACATGCTGCGTCATTTTATGAAGAAGAACACATACACTTGGACGTAGTAATTACACCAACAGCTACGGAAGTAGGAACATTAACATGTGCCATGAATGAAGATGTCTCATTGTTTCATTCACTAGAAACATGGGAAGAGTTGACAGCGTCTAAACTACAAATACTTTCACACAAAATAGACGGTAATATACTGAACAAAATGAGTCTAGAGCCTGGTTCACTCAGTACAATAAGTATAGAAGAGGGTCGTGACGAAGATACAGGATTTGAGGGTTCTGCTGCCCTTACCGTCGGCATCGTATGCGACCTCGCAGTCGCGCGGCTGGCTAATCCTCGGCTTGACCGGCGTCGGTGACCTCCCTCGGAGAGAGCGGTCAAAACCAGCCCATTTATCGGCTTCAGCGAAAAATGGGTCCTTTTTGAACACGTCCGACGCCCATCCTTCATCGCAAGTCTTATGATCAATACCAAGCTCTAATAACAACAAAGGTAATCGGAACAGAATCCTGAACTCAACAATTGGGAAAATACATTCCACGTGAGATCGATTTGTAGAGTGAAGTGTTCTTGTGACGGTGATATTATTGATGCGATGAACAAGTGAACATTCTGGTATGAATGCGGCTTGCATATATTTACAATGCAGCTCATGCACAGTTCATTCAAAATACCAACGATTATGCATCGGCACCGCAGTGACATACATTTAAATTAAAAATTTAACATTTTAAACAACACTTATTCAACAAAGAAAGGTGCTAAACTACTAAATCAAAACACAAATTGGTCTTTTATATTTTAATAGAAAATTGTTTTCATTGTGTTAGTTTAACTAAACTTTGTACTGTTCAACAAATTATGGGGTAAATAAATACAATATCTACAAAAGTTACATCATAAATTTAGATCTGATACTAAATATCTCACATAAAGTGAAATAGCTCCAATTCAACTTAACAATAACGTTAAGGAAAGACTTACCTAGTATATCTAGACAGAGTAGTTCCAATAAGGTCAAAACATTGATTTATTTATTAGTAACAATATAAACAAAATTTTGAATTTTGGTGACAAATTTTCAATAAACAAAACAAATAGTTATACCTAGGTGTACGAGCTCTTAAAAGGTATCAACTATATCTAAACCATTCATAAGTTAATTAAAAGTGATGGTATTAGTACTCGTATATCGAGGTTCCTTGGACTATACATATCACACAAATCAGATTCAAGTTAGCATTGAATCTAAAAGGTGAATGAAGTCCCGTGTGTTGATTTACAATCCTGAATCCATGTGATAGCTATGTCAAAAATCTTTCTACAATATAATATTGAAAAATCGATTATGTCGTACATAGCCTATATGACGTGGATACAGAAACACCGCCTCCCCTCTGCGCGGCTGGCACGGGAACAATCAGTCTATCCGAGACACTAAAGAAGACTATAGTGCAATAGTGTGGGAGCCGGACAGACGGAATGCGGTGAGTCTTAACCTAGTTAAGTCTAGTAGAAAGTTAGTATTTACCTGATCCCCAGTGGGGCTTGTTGTCGGGCTCGTATTCGACGCCTTTAAGGCTCCTGGGCTCGTGCTTCAGGGCGTTGAAAGAGGGGGAGCTGAAGTCAGTGATGGGGTAGGCACGGTCCTTCAGGTAGAGACCGTAGCGAGAGGGGTACAAGCGGTCGATAGCGGACAGTCTGTCGAGATGGTCCTGCCATGCCTTGTGGGCATCGAAGGGGTCCACACCTCGTCGGACGCGCCTCGGTACGTGATAAACTAAAAGGAAAACAAACACATGTTGAAAATGTTGTATACTCATTACCTTGATCAAATACACTCTTGTATTTAGGACCACTGAAACATATTCACACATAGGATACGTCAATAAGTCCTATAGTTTGTTAAACTTTGACTCTCTATTTTTAACAGATCCTTTTAGTAGGATTTTATTTAATACAGAAAAAGACAAACTTATTTAAAACGTTTATGTAATAAACCATTTTAAGTATTAAGTTCTATATTAGTAGTTTGAAGCTGTTAATAAGCAATGCAAAGATTCAATGACAATGGTACAAAGAGGTTCCTACTTCTGTACATTGTAATAAAAGGGTGCAGGGGAAAATACACGAAAACCTAAATGTTCTTAGAACTCACCTCTTCAAAACATTCCTGGGGAAGCTTGGAAGCAATGTAAATAGTGACAGTTGAATTATTTTTAAATCAAGGGGTTTCATTAAATAAAACGTATCGCCTGGCAAATGCTGAAAGATCGAAGGAATACGATGACATCGATGTAACGTTCATGGATTTACAAGTCAAGTGTGAAGTGATTTTATGTAAGAGGTGGTTTCTGTATGATACCCTAGAGAAATAATACATGCGTTTGTTAGTAGGTATACAATTGAAACTTGCACAAGCAATCATTAAACACCTAATGCCAGCTGCACATGATGCTTCATAAATGGTATTGTAGAACATGAATTACATGGATTTGATTTAGTGTCGAATGACATGTCGATATGATTGTGTGCTGAGATGGGACGATACACGTTTGTAAACAAAGACTGGTTCCACAAGTTGGACTCGGTAACAGCCTGTGATCGTGTAACTCCATGTAATGTTAAATCGATTCAAAGAATCCAATCTCCTAGCTGTAGACAGGCTCTACTTCTAATAACCGATTTAATTTAATTTATTTATATAAAATTCCCAAATACAAATACATTGTTTTCTTTTTAAACTATAAGCGCTATGTTGAGGACACAATATAGTTAAGCACTTATATATAAATGTTATAGCAGTTAACCCGTTAATCATTACTTATATATTTTTATACTTCAAGTATTATGAAAATGTTTTTTTATTCATTGATGTGCTATTGAACGTCGTCGATAATGGATATCTAGAGATGTTGGTACAATAATCGTTTGTGATAATTTACACTGCACCGTTGCTCTTTCTTTCTGCTGAAACAATCGAAATTTCCTGGTGATTTTGGCGTTGCTTTTAGTAATGTATCCATGTGTTGTAGGTCCTTTCTGTGGTTATGTAACTTAGTAGTTATATTTAGTGAAAACAAAGCAACAAACTGCGTCACAATCTTTGTACAGATGATGTTAATCTATTGCTAAAAAATAAGGTGTCAGTGACTCTAATGTACAATGGTGTCTGTAAAAATGATCTTTTCTTGGAGTATCTACTTTTGGGTGGTGTTTATTGTCTAACTACAGTCTTTGCGAGTTGCACTTGCCAATCATCAACCGTCTTTCTCTTCCGATTGAAGTTAATTATTTGTTGATAAAATTGTTCTGTGCAGAAAGACAGTTTCTGATTGGCAAACTGAGTTAGTGTAGCGTGTGATGTGAGAATATAAATACAACTGCATCTCGATTAAGGAACCAAGAAGTGTTCATAAAAAGACCCTTTAGAAAATTTCATTTATCCCCAAAGTTTGATTCCGTAGTGCAGATATGCAGTGTGATTAAGATCCCCGTGTACTTTGTTGTTTTGTTGACTTACTTGGCCTGTACCGGTCGAGGGAGCTGGGGTAGTTGTGTGCGTAGATGGGGCGCGGGGAGTAGCCGTAGGTCTCGCGGTGCACCGGTAGGTAGCGGTAGCCAGGCACGCTGATCCTCTCAGCAGCACCAATCGGGTCATCGTAGATGGATTTGCTGTAGGGATATGTGGACAGCAGCTCAGGGAACACGCTGCGACGGGAAGGCCTGTACCTCTCCTCTGCCCTGATGTCTTCCGATCCTGTCATTTAACATTAATTAGTCACCAGCTCCAAGTAAAGCTATGTTTAATTGGTACAGCAAAGTTGTTTTACCTTTTAGAGAACGGACGAAGGATTGCCAGAATCTGGCTTTCTTCGATGCCGTCTCGTTTCTGCCGATCATTTCTAAGTGATTTTTAAACATTTTGGCGGCTTATGTCGTGCTCGTTTTCTGTAACAAATATTACATATTAATTCTTGTAGTTTTAACTGTCGATACATCAAACATTAACCTTGAGGATAGAGAACAGCCCGTTTCAAATACACATCCAGGTGACATAATTTAGTACAATAGCGTGCCTCGTAAATAGAGCAATGACGTATGGAGTTAGCAGCGCGGCTGCAAATAGCCGGCTGGTGTAGTGTCGAGTGGCCGCAGAGTTGGAGCGACGCCAATGCAGCCGAGGAAAACTTGAAAACGGTTTTTACAAATCTATGTTCATTGCTCAGCTATTTTCGAGTTTTCGTCGACCTTGTTGCGAGCTCCGTGGAGCACCCTGCCGCAATTTCTAATTACGTAAGCGTCTGTGTAGTAACTGTTATTGACTCTGGCCCGGCTCAAGTATGCGAAGACAAACTAATGTGTACGACACGGCCTCGGGGTATTTACGGAGCACTATATTATACTCGGTTACAAAAAATAAAAACAAATTTTTGTTTCAAAAGTTGGTAAGCTGTACGCGGCCAGAATTTTGATTAAATTTTAAAATCCCTACTAGGGTTTCAGATATTTTGCCTAGGTAAATACGAGCGTGCAGATGCTTTTCAAGTTAATATCTCTAATTGTCATATGTGTTTTTTCGTCTACTACTTTTTCTTTATCAAACTATTTGTAAAATATTTGTGAAAACATTTAATTGGCCTTCGATACCCAATAAATCAGTGTTTTTATGAACCTAGTTGTTAGTTTTCCTAAGAGAATAAAATAAAATTAAATAAACTGTAGTTAAAAACTGGTTAGAGGCAAAAATGTGTTGCTGTGACGCTATAGAACGAACCTAACGATTGCTAATATTGCAAAGTAATGTTATTTCGGCTATGAAAAACTAATTTATGTTAAACTTTGATCACTATTCCAGAATGTAAATAATCAACATGTTTCCGGTATGAGAAGCCATAAAGCTTCCTTTCATTTGCAGACCGTCAACTATATCGACTGGATGTGCGTCACTGGTAATAGTAGACCAGCTATTTATCGTGGCAGCAACGTAGAGTCGATTTATTGGTAATAAATGCTTCTGCGAAATGACGACATGGCTCTTGAGATTCAGGAATTCAGGAGATGTGAGGTATCAACTAACTGGCTGCATTTCATTAGTGAGGCATGGCAAAGAACACTGGCGCCACACTCGAGCCGATTGCAAAGCGAAAGCTCAGTCGATTTGGCTTCATGTTATCTTTAATTTACCTCCAGATAAAGCTCAAGTTTCAGAACAGCTTTTGTAATATAGGTAGATATATTTTACAGTTTATCTACAAGTGAAATCATTTGATTGAAACCTTTCAGACGATTAAGAAGGAGTTTAATTTATTTGCAAATTATTTGTGGGGTCTTCTAGAAGTTCCTATCTGTTTTTTTTACTTTGATAGAGCTTTGTTTGACCACAATCTCACCTGCTGGTTGTGGCCGAGAATGGAGCACAAAGTTCTAGAAGGCACCTATCCACTCTAGCCTTGAAGAGACACAGATTATAGTTTTCATATAGAATAATTTCCAAACCTTTTTGTTGTGAAATATAATTAAAACAAAACCATAGGAAAACTAAGTAGAAAAAAATAAACTCGTGAATAAGAGAAGAAAAAAATACTGTCGCTAAGATTCTCTGTTCCTTAGCACCAACACCAATATTAATAATCCATTCAGATATCAATCACGCATGATTTGATTGTTTATTGAGCTATCATTCAGTTGTTGACATCATTCATTACATATCGTTACTTAATTAAACAACCTTTGTTGGCAAAGGAGGCCACGATTTGAGGCCAATGTCAATCATGTTTTGGATGTATAAAAATATGAGGGAAGTGTCGTTTCTGGAATTGCTTGTGCTATTTATAACTTGAAGGTTAGGCTACCCGAGAGATTTGAGCGGATAGAAACTAGAAAAAAATGTTTGTCGATTGTGAAACTGTTACAAAAATACTCGAAGGCGTGTCGATTTAGCGGGATTGCAAATTTGGCGCGGGATGAGAGTGGCTAGAAATAGGACGGGCGGCGGATCGGATTCACAGCATTCTCGGATCTCGAGCGCATTGTCGTGCGCAGGTGTAGAGCGGCACCAGCCACCCCGAGCCAGGATGACCCTCCACTATGACACATAGGAGAGTACCAAATACATGTATCTATGGAGTAGTCCTAACAAGCATGTTGATAATTTATTCATGGCTTCTTAGTTCTCATGTATTAGTTATGAATAACTAGGTATTATATATTAAATAAAGTTTTATTGATACAACAGCATGGATCAAACGTAAAGTCATCATTCGATAACGGCTAAAATATATGAAAATTAACATACCTAATATTCAACAAAATGCACCGTTTTTTTATTAAAAGTATTGAGATATTAATATTGGTTATTGGCCAAGACAGTAAAAACAGAATTGGTACGTTTATTTCAAGAATTTAAGTATCAATATCTCACAAATAAATTTTTTTCGTTTCGTATTGACTTGTCACTATTTATTTAAATATTACAAATGAAAACTATTTTTGTACTGAAATTTTTTGTACTTTTGGGTAATAATAATATTGGTTTCGACTTACGTGCTGCTGTACCAATGTTACCCGATAAAGATCACTGCCTATCTGAACAATCGCTCACAGGAGTGCAAGCAAGATCGTGGGCGAAGACCGAGACCGAGCGAGACGGCGATACAATTGCGCAACTTTAGAGAGGGACGGCTGCACTTGGACGTGTCACTAGGATTCACGGGGTGAGAACGCTGTGGCACTTTAGACCAACCCTTGCACCTGCTTTAGTCGGTTTTTGGGAACACTGGCCAATATCTTACCGGTTAAATAATGGTCGTATATATTAGCAGTGTGGTTTCGTTGACGAGCCGACGTCGAGTGTCGGACCGGGTTGGGCGCGCACTGGCCGCGGGCGGGCTCGGCCGAGCGAGCCGCCCGCCCTCCCCGCTCCCGCCCGCCCAAGCCATTTGATAAACATACATTTTGTTCATGTTTCACTAGTTAACGTTAAAGCCGGAATTGAATTAAAGCTACAAATCTTGCATTTTTATGATGCACTTACGTAGACGTCGTAATATTGAAATTACAAAGAAGATCTACTTAAATAATAAGCACCACCGATTTAGATAGATGTGTATTATCTACGCTAATATTATAAAGAGGTGAACTATGTTTGTTTGTAATGGATAAACTCAAAAACTAATGGACTGATTTACAAAATCATTCACCAATAAAAAGCTAAATTATCTAAGGGCCTATCTAAGGATACCGAATGCTTATGTGCACTGGATTTGTTTTTTTATCCCGCAGTAACATTGTGGATTGCCACCCGTAATGGAATTATTCTAATATCCAATAGTTTTTTTTATATACACACGTATATACAAATAAAGCTTGCGCTATAGCGGTTCATAGAATACACCTATTTACCAATTCCAAATTTAATCTATATTGTTAAGGCTTTTGTTTAAACACCGCCCAAAAAAGTACTAAACGTTTACCAAAATGGATAAATGATCACCAAATTATAGCGGGGGCTTGTGGACTTTAACCAACTAAAAACCACACCGGTGTTTCCTCACACGCTTTTTGCTTTAACTTAACCTAAGAGAATTTGGTGACCGTTAATCCATCGTAATTTGGTGACCATTTATCCATTTTGGTAACCGTTTAGTACTTTTTTGGGCGGTGTTTATTTTATTTGGTGCCTAGGCTTAGAGTCTTAAAAATATTTTTTGTGACCGTCTAAATTATACACTTTAGTAAATAAGCCTCTGTATGTCTCCGAGTAAAATGGCTATGAAATACAGTCAGACGGACGGAAGACAGTCACATACTCTTTAGGTTACCTAAATTAATACATCCTATGGTAGGTTCCATGGCGTGTCTGGCCTAAGAGTAGACCCCTCCGTCTTCTCCCGTGGATTTCGTAAAAGCTGTTTAAAGGATTACATCTGGACGCGGAAATCAGCATCCTCTTGAGTAATCAAGATGAATACTGACGACCTCTGTGGAGCGGCGGGCGAAGGTTTGCCTGCGGCGCAGGAGGTTGCGGGTTTGATTCCCGCCTTGGAACAAATATTTTTGCGATCTGCAGATATTTGTTCAGGGTGTTCTGGGTATTTTCTATGCATAATAAAAAATATCTATCTATGTAATGTATTGTATTAAGTATATCAGTTATCATTACCCATAACACAAGATCTGCTTAGCTTGGGGCTATATAATGTTGTATGAACTGTGCAACATTATTTATTTAGAGTGCTTCTTGTTTCAACCCATTTAGGTATTGTATCGTTTCAACCCATTTAGGTATTGTATCGTTTCAACCCATTTAGGTATTGTATCGTTTCAACCCATTTAGGTATTGTATCGTTTCAACCCATTTAGGTATTGTATCGTTTCAACCCATTTAGGTATTGTATCGTTTCAACCCATTTAGGTATTGTATCGTTTCAACCCATTTAGGTATTGTATCGTTTCAACCCATTTAGGTATTGTATCGTTTCAACCCATTTTACCTACATTTAGGTATTGTATCGTTTCAACCCATTTAGGTATTGTATCGTTTCAACCCATTTAGGTATTGTATCGTTTCAACCCATTTAGGTATTGTATCGTTTCAACCCATTTAGGTATTGTATCGTTTCAACTCATTTTACCTACATTTAGGTATTGTATCGTTTCAACCCATTTAGGTATTGTATCGTTTCAACCCATTTAGGTATTGTATCGTTTCAACCCATTTAGGTATTGTATCGTTTCAACCCATTTTACCTACATTTAGGTATTGTATCGTTTCAACCCATTTAGGTATTGTATCGTTTCAACCCATTTAGGTATTGTATCGTTTCAACCCATTTAGGTATTGTATCGTTTCAACCCATTTTACCTACATTTAGGTATTGTATCGTTTCAACCCATTTTACCTACATTTAGGTATTGTATCGTTTCAACCCATTTTACCTACATTTAGGTATTGTATCGTTTCAACCCATTTTACCTACATTTAGGTATTGTATCGTTTCAACCCATTTTACCTACATTTAGGTATTGTATCGTTTCAACCCATTTTACCTACATTTAGGTATTGTATCGTTTCAACCCATTTTACCTACATTTAGGTATTGTATCGTTTCAACCCATTTTACCTACATTTAGGTATTGTATCGTTTCAACCCATTTTACCTACATTTAGGTATTGTATCGTTTCAACCCATTTTACCTACATTTAGGTATTGTATCGTTTCAACCCATTTTACCTACATTTAGGTATTGTATCGTTTCAACCCATTTTACCTACATTTAGGTATTGTATCGTTTCAACCCATTTTACATACATTTAGGTATTGTATCGTTTCAACCCATTTTACCTACATTTAGGTATTGTATCGTTTCAACCCATTTTACCTACATTTAGGTATTGTATCCTTTCAACCCATTTTACCTACATTTAGGTATTGTATCGTTTCAACCCATTTTACCTACATTTAGGTATTGTATCGTTTCAACCCATTTTACCTACATTTAGGTATTGTATCGTTTCAACCCATTTTACCTACATTTAGGTATTGTATCGTTTCAACCCATTTTACCTACATTTAGGTATTGTATCGTTTCAACCCATTTTACCTACATTTCTGTTCTTGTTTCAACCCAATTCTAAAATTGTATAAGTCCGCGCCACAGAGTTCGCCAAAATGATTAAAATTATGATGAGGTCGTCGTCGTAAAGTCATCATCATCATCAGCCTGCATCAGTAAACTGCTGGACACAGGCCTCTCCGAATCCTCGCCATTTAGACCGATTTACAGCTCTTTCCCATCCACTTTCTACCAGCCTTACGCAGATCGTCGCTCCACCTCGCCAGGGGGCGCCCCACACTACGTTTACCAAGACGTGGTCTCCACTCTAGAACACGTTTACCCCAGCGGTTGTCGGTTCTTCGGCATATGCCCAGCCCATTGCCATTTCAGCTTACTAATTCTCTAAGCTATGACGATGACCTTAGTTCTCTGTCGGATAACTTCGTTGCGGATTTTATCCCTCAGAGAAACTCCGAGCATAGCTCATTCTATAGCACGCTGAGCGACTTTGAACTGAGGCGCACCGTGAGTGTCCACGTCTCGGCACCGTAGGTCATTACGGATAGGACGCACTGACTTTCGTCTTCAGGCGTTGTGGCAAAGACTCGACGTAATTGATCAAAAGCTGCCCAGCCCACATCTTCGAATGGACTCCTTCTCAAAGTTCAACTAAAAAAAAAAAAAACACACACACACACATACACATTGTCACATTCGTCGTAATGTGGCGGAACTGAAATAAACTACTCAAAATGTTGACTCTACCTAATTACATACCTATAAGCGGATTTCAAGTTCGTGTGACTCAGGAGCACATTCTTAGCTCATGACTCGATTTTTATTTATATTTACATACATACATACTCACGGTAGGGCTAATCCACCAGTTCAAGGTTGCATAGCTCGCTATGGAACGGGCTATGCTCGGAGTTTCTCTCAAAGATGAAATCCGCAATGAGATTATCCGAACTAAACTCATTGACATAGCCCACCGGATTAGCAAGCTGAAGTGGCAATGGGCTGGTCATATAGGCCGAAGAACCGACAACCTTTGGGGTAAGCGAGTTCTTGAATGGAGACCGCGTCTTGGCAAACGTAGCGTGGGGCGCCCTCTGGCTAGGTGGAGCGATGAACTACGAGAGGCGGCGGCAGAAAGTGGATGAGAAGAGCCGAACACCGGGCTCAGTGGCGCATATTGGGAGAGGCCAGCAGTGGACTAGTGTGGGCGGCTGGTGATGTTGATGATGACATAAATACATAATAGACACACGCATTTTTTCTTTTTTTTGTTTTGTTCTTAAGTTCATAGTTCATAGTAATTTATTTGTCAGAATGTAGGTACATGATGTAGATTTCAAACAATAATAAAAGAATAATAAAAAAATAAAATAATAATAAAAGATCCGTTACATTCTTACCATTATTAGGCATGCAAATATATGTCGTTACAGGTAAATATTTAAAAGTATACTATAAACTAAACATTGCTGTATAGTCCAGTAACTTTGTCGTCTGAAAGTATGGGCTAGTATGCGTCAAATCCGGTAGTTCTGCAGACTTGTTTATAATGTTGGCCTAATGAATAATCCAAGTTTTTTACCACGAGCGCCGAACGCAACCTTGTCAGAAATAGAAAAAACCGGGAAAAAAACTTTTTTTTTTTCCAATTTTAGCGATTATAACCCTAAAGGACTAGTTTTTGAGAAAACTTTCTAATAACGTTTTTAAAGTAGACTAAATTTACTACAATATGATACTAGAACTGTATCTGTAGACCCAATAGTTTCTGAGCTAAGCCTTTCAAAGTTTATCATTTTATTCGAAACTTCGCAATTTTTTGCAATATTTTAGAACGCGTGCAGCTGCAGGAAGGCAGAATTAAAATTTTCATGTATTTCAGTATAGATATATTTATTATTATTTTAATCAGTTGAGTTATCTGTAGATCGTTGGCAACGGTCTTTCGGTAGCTCAACTGCTTCGTTTGTATTTGTTTGTTTGTACTGACTTTTATTAGTTGTATTATTCTTTGTGTAAATAAATATTTTATTGTTTGCTTATTTTAAATTTGTTAGTGCAAATGAAATACACTTCATTGGAGTGCAGGTAACCTAGTGCCCTAGTCGAAGCATGCTTTCAAGAGCTGAAATCTACGAAAACCAATGGATATGGAAAAATTTGCATTTTCGATTCTTGCCCGTCAGATTTCTAAAAAAAAAACGTTTGAGTAAAATTGACCTTTTATTTGATTTAGTTTGAGTATTTTAATACGACGACAGAGACAAGTTACATACATTAACATTGTAAAAGTCAAAAGTAACATTATTTGTGACCTGTGAATGTTGCAACTTTGGCAACAAATATAAATCGTAAATCTTAACGGTTTTATTTCATCTAACAGGATGTTTATAACAGCTTGCTTAGACTGCAAAAGGGAGCTAGTAGGTATATGTATTGTAGATATTACAAGTCTTGATAATACAATTAAAACTAATATCTATACAAATACTAACGGCCTGCTCTCGACTTCGTTCGCGTGGTCACGGTGACCCGATCGCAGGTTACTAATCTATATACATATATAAAACAAAGTCGTGTTAGTTACACCACTTATAACTCACGAACGGGTGAACCGATTTGGCTGAAAATTGGTGGGGAGGTAGCTTAGAACTAGGAGAAGCACATAGGGGGGGGGGGGGGGGGGAGGGGGGGGTTTAAACGGGGGCTACCCGTGCGAAGCCGGGGCGAGATGCCAGTAAAAAATATAAGAACCATTTCCTGACAATAACGAACTACGAGTATACGCCATATAGCTCGTAAAACCGAAAACCGTTGGAGAATAAAGGTTCTCAACTCTAGAAAAAGAACCGGTTGACGGAGTGTCGGAAGGCCTAACGATATTTTAAGGTAACACAGGAAGTAGGTGAGTAGGGTCGACGCAAGACTGTTCATAACGGCATTCTGTAGGGGTGCCTATGCCCAACAGCTAAATTCAAAATTCAAACTTCACCCGTTCTTGAGTAATAGGTGGTGTAACTAACACGACTTTGTTTTATATATATAGACTAGCGACTCGCCCCAGCTTCGCACGGGTAGCCCCCGCTGAACCCCCCCCCCCCCCTCCTCTTATTACTTATTCTGCTATTCGGAGCGGAGAAGAATCCACCAAAAAAGAGATAACTAACATCGGTCCAGCCGATCTTTATTTTATTTTATTTATTATGATTTTCAATGAGTTATAAGTGGTGTAACTAACACGACTTTGTTTTATATATATATATACTAGCGACTCGCCCCGGCTTCGCACGGGTAGCCCTCGGTGAAAAACAGCCCCCCCCCCATTATTTTATTACTTATTCTGCTATTCGGAACGGAGAAGTTTCCACCAAAAAAGAGATAGGTAACTAACATCGGTCCAGCCGATCTTGAGTTATAAGTGGTTTAACTAACACGACTTTGTTTTATATATATATAGATTATAGTTTGCAATACATTTGTTTTGGCTGAGTTGGGGCAAGTTCAGTCCCAAGCTTTATTATCATCTAAATAATCTGAGATTTTATAGTACGCTTTTTTAGAAAGTTAGTTTTTAATTAAGTTTTTGAATTTGTTTATCGAAAACTTTAGCACGTCGCTTGGGACCTTGTTATAGAAGCGTACACATTGTCCTTTAAACGAGTTACTAACTTTATGAAGCCTGATAGTGGGCACAGCGAGTTTATCTTTGTTCCTAGTATTTACATTATGATTGTCGCTTCTTTTACCAAAAATTATTTTATTTTTGCGAACATACATAAGGTTTTATTCCTATTTTATCTGACTTTCTTTAACTAAATCATCATGAATGACTTTGTAAATCAGACATTGCACACGTAACAGTAGAAATATATTGAATCATGCTTATAACTAAACCACCTTTGTACACATGTATTTCACGCAATAAGTAATACTTTACTTTACTTTACTTTTACTTTTATAAATATATTGAGATGGAAATGTCAAGATGTTTATTTCTTTAAATTTTTCTAGAAGTGATTCTCTCGGGCCCTTATTATAAATTGTACGAACAGCCCTCTTCTGCAACACAAATATGGTGTTTATATCTGCAGCACTCCCCCACAACAATATGCCGTAAGACATAATGCTGTGGAAAAAGCTGAAGTAAACCAGTCTAGCTGTATCTACGTCTGTTAACTGCGTAGCGAACTTCTACAGGTTGATAATGATGATGAAGATGATGATTGATGTTGTTGTGGCAAATGGCTTATATTTTCATACATGACATTCGGTATTATAAATTAATTTAATTTGTAGCTTTCAGCTTTTTTTTTGATTTATTTTGTATTTGTGTGGGGACGATGCGAGGTCGGCCCCTTCATTGACAGATAGCCGCGGGTTTTGGCACAGTTTAGTGTTTTAAAGTATTTTATAAGGATGTAACATCCTGCTATAAGACACTATAATGAATAGTATTATTTTATCTGTGCTATAATTAAGGTTTCCATAACTTATCAACTATAATAACCGATTTATGGCAAAGTTTTATCTTAAGGACGAGTTTTTTTTTTAACTACTTTAATGACCGAGGGGTTTCAAACAACATCTTTCGGAACCCAAGCCAACCTCTCCGGCTCGTGGTGCACCCTGCCGAACAACAGACGAGGCTCTGGCGCCCCACTCACCAACCCGCACTGGACCAGCGTGGTGGGTTAGGTCCAAACCCCCCCAAAAATGGATAGACACAAACAACCAAGGCCGCAAGTGCCCGGCGACCCCAGCGGTTGTGCTGGCGTTGACGGGCGCCATGCCAACCCTGGAGTCAGGGGTGCGAAGAATCTCCGGGTGAGATCCTACCGTCAAACGACCAAAGCTAACGTTATAATGGACACCGAAACGCTAAATGTTCTAACCTACAACGTGAACACACTCATGAGCGACGAACGCTTAATAGAACTGGAAAATGCTCTTAGAGATCTGAAGTGGGATATCGTTGGCCTAGCAGAAGTAAGAAGACTGGGAGAAAGTACTGAGGAGCGAGATGATAATGTGTTTTTCCACTTTGGAGAAACCAAGGGACACCATGGTGTGGGATTCCTGGTAGCTAAGAAGTGGAAAGATAATATTATCAACTTTGTAGGATATTCCGAAAGAATTGCTGTGCTCAAGTTCCAGGTAACATCAAAAACCACCCTCACGGTCATACAGGTCTATGCACCCACATCTGCATACCCTGATGAGGAAGTGGAAAGTTTCTATGATCTACTTAACACAGCCTGCGAAGAAAACCGAGGTACTTGGAACTTAGTCCTCGGCGATTTCAACGCGAAACTTGGAACAAGGCAGCCTAATGACAGCTACCCCACACTCGGCCAATTCGGATTGGGGGACCGCAATGTGCGAGGTACAAGATTAATCCACTTCGCATTTGAACAAAATTTGTATATTGGAAACAGCTTTTTCGCCAAAAAACCACAGAGGCGGTGGACTTGGGTGGCACCAAATAGGACTTATAAAAACGAGATAGATTTTGTGCTATCTTCAGACAGATCCATAGTTAAAGACATAAGTGTCATCAACAAGATCAACTACAGCTCAGACCATAGACCAGTTCGTGCAAAAATAAAATTCAATTTTAAAATACATAGACTGAAACACTTCCAAAGTAAAATTACAAAGCATTCCAAACACTCACTAGTTAAGAACTCCGATCAATTCAATTTAGAGCTCACCAACCAATTTTCTAGTCTCAGTATAAATGATATTGAAGATGTCGATGAACAATACAAAGCCATAGTTAAAGGAATAGAAAATAGCAGCAAGACTATTAAGGTGTCTAGAAAAAATAAAACGAAACTGTCGACTCAAACGAAATCACTAATAGCAAAGAGAGCAGATCTGGACATATACACTACTGAGTTAAGAAGTGTCGACAGAGCAGTAAAACGTAGCATAAGACGAGACATTAGATCATTTAACCTTCATTTAGTTCAAACAGCCATAGAAAAACACACTTCTCTCAGAACTGCCAAACAGGGAATAACAAGAAGTAAGCAATGGATAAATGGTCTCCAAGATCAACATGGAAAAAAGCAAAATAGCCGCGATAAAATAATGGAAATTTGTACAGATTTTTACAAAACCTTATATTCAGATGCGTCCAAAGATAATCCGGTAGTAGAATACAGTTGTCCTAATACAATTCCATTCTTCACAGGGAAAGAAGTTCACGACGTGCTAAAAGCAATGAAATACGAAAGGAGTCCAGGAGAAGATGGGGTTACAACAGAGGCACTAAAAATAGGCTCACCCACCTTGCTCCCCCATTTAACAAATCTATTTAACTCGATTCTGCAGACAGGAAATATCCCAACACATATGTGCCACGCAAACATTGTTCTCCTTCATAAGAAGGGGGACAAATCCGCCATAGGCAATTATAGACCAATCAGCCTGGTGTCACATGTGTACAAAGCTTTTATTAAAGTTATCCAAAACCGCATTACGAGCAAGCTCGACCAGCACCAACCACCGGAACAAGCTGGCTTCTGACCTGGTTTCTCTACTACTGACCACCTCCATACACTAAATCAAATCATAGAAAAATACTCTGAATTTAACAAACCTCTTTACTTAGCCTTTGTGGACTACGCAAAGGCATTTGATAGCATAAAACATTCTGCAATATTTCAAGCTTTAGAAAATCAACAAATAGAAAAAACCTACATAGATTTAATCAAACTAGTTTATAGCCATAGCACCGCAAACATTAAACTTAACTCCAATGGCCCATCATTCACAATTCAAAAGGGTGTGAAACAAGGCGATCCGCTCTCCCCTTTACTATTTACAAGCGCCTTGGAGGAAGTCTTCAAAACACTGGCTGATTCATGGGCTACAAAAGGCATTGTCGTAGGAGGTAAACGACTGACAAACTTGCGGTTTGCGGACGACATTGTACTTTTTGCCCCAACACCACAGGAACTACAACAGATGCTCCAAGAACTGAGCTTGGCGAGTCTTGAGGTTGGGCTTCACATGAACCGGTCGAAGACGCAAATTATGACCAACAGCACGAAGCGTAGGGTCGAGGTAGATGGGCAGGATCTACACTATGTCGATGAATACATATACTTGGGCCAGTTAGCATCCTTCGAAAACAGGCAGGACAAGGAAATTGATCGCCGCATAGATAATGCCTGGAAGAGCTACTGGTCCATGAAAGAGCACATGAAGGGTGACCTTCCACTTACACTAAAGCGCCAACTCATCGACATGTGTATCCTGCCTGTCCTAACCTACGGTGCGCAGACATGGTCGCTGACCGAGTTACAGAAGTCCAGGCTCAAGATTTGCCAGAGAGCAATGGAACGCAGCATTCTCGGTCTTAAACGCATCGACCGAGTGCGGAACACCATGGCGCGTTCGATAACTGGCATTGCCGATGTGGGGAGCAGAACAGCAAAGCTCAAGTGGGAATGGGCTGGTCACGTCAGTCGGATGCACCCCGAGAAGTGGGCGAACGTAGTAACTCCTTGGGTGCCTGAAGACGGAAGGCGACGACGGGGCCGACCGAGAAGGCGTTGGCGGGACGATCTCGAAGCTCACGAGAAGGAGTGGTGGGAAACTGCCAAAGACCGGGATGCCTGGAAAATTTTGGGGGAGACCTTTGCCCAGCAGTGGGACACAATAGGTTAAGGAAAAAAAAAAAAAAAAAAAAATGACCGATTAAGCCGATGGTCCACCTGATGTTAAGCGGTAACCTCTGCCTTTAACAACGCATTACCACATAGGTCACTTCCACCTAGGACGCACCCTATGTGGCATTGCACTGCGCCCGCCACCCTGAGACATAAAGATGAAAAGTCTCATATGCATGTAATTTCACCGACACCGTTACCCTTCAAATCGGAACACAGCAATGCGAGCACTACGCTGCTTTGCGGCAGAAATAGGTATGGTGGTAGTACTTCCTTGGACGAACCCTTTCACAAAAAACTCTACTACTACTACTTTACTTATTTATTTGGCTGAACTGATTTTGATCAAACATAGCTAAGAACACTCCCGACAAATTCAACTTTCAAACAAAACAAAAATCGATATCGCTTCATCCGTTCGGGAGCTACGATGCCACGCACACACACACAGCCACGTCAAACTTATAACACCCGTCGTTTTTGCGTCGGGGGTTAAAAACACAATAACACCTTTAGTTGCACATCTTCCAGTGGCGTGTGCACATGAAGGGACGCATCTCCAGTCGCATAGTAAACGTAAAGCAGTATCACATATCAAGTTTATTTTATTTATTTTATTTTATTTTATTTCAACTGCTTACTGCATTTACAGTATACACCAACGCGCGCAGAAAGCCAAACAATAGGTACAAATATTAAAAACTACTTAACTTAGAAAACTAATAGAAGAATTTAAGAAAACATTAAACATTGAAAAAAATACATCGGTTTCTGGTTTCTGAGCAACCAGGGCGTTGAGCAAATTTAGAGCATGAGCTGTAGGAGCATACCGGGTGGTTTGCGTTCGAATCAACGGGGTCGCAAACAGGCGCGGCGCACGCCTATTCACCCACCCGATCACCCGATCGATTTTGATTCACCCAGTCTTGGATTTATTCATCACATCATTATTCCAGTCTTAGCTTCATCTCATCCACTTACTGCCCTTCTGACGACCTCTGTGGCGCGGCGGGCGTGGATTGGCCTTTTTTTTGTCTTCAGAGTATAAAATTAATTTACGAATAAACCGGTCCGGGGAGGACTGGAATTATGTCGGAGTCACCGCCCTGAAAAGGGCAGAATACCAGACTAAAATTACTCCGGCGTTCCTCTCGCGCCATGTTTACCAGACCACGGGAACGAAATCCTTCCGCGATCCGACTGGCAATATTAGTAATCCCTCTCATTCTGGGCGGCCTTAGCCGCCATCTCAATCAATCATTCATCATCTTCACATGGAAGGGCTACAGGCTGCACAGGCATGGGCGAAGGTTGGCCTGCGACGCAGGAGGTTGCGAGTTCGATTCCCGCCTCGGAAAAAATATTTGAGCGATCGCAGATATTTGTTCAGGGTGTTCTGGGTATTTTCTATGTATAATAAAAAATATCTATCTCTGTATTATATTTTATTATTTATATCAATTATCTGGTACCCATAACACAAGCTCTGCTAAGCTTGGGGCTAGATAATGTTGTGTGAACTGTCCAGCATTATTTATTTATTTAATTTATTTAATATGCAGTGACATGATTCACTTATTGTACCTACTATTATTGTCTACGTACACACGCACAACACGTTCGTAATGTTGATAACTAAATATTATAATTTGATATCATTTTAGAGTTGGTAACGTGTCCAATAACACAGTAACTTTTTTGTGTTTTTTTTTTAAAACAACCTTTTATAAAATTATTGATCTTACCCGTGTGCTGATCAAAATGAGCCTAAACACGGCCAGTCTACTATTATTATTATTAATTTATTTCAGGTTATTATCCATCGAGGAGTTCCGTTGTCCACCGTCATCAGATCAGCTCGCTGTCACCATCATATTGTATTGTCATCAGAACTTGACAGGTATGCCAAATTTCAACTCAATCGGTTGAGGATACATACACATACATACATAGACACACGCCTTTTTCCCCGAAGGGGTAAGCAGAGCCTCAATGGGCCTCTTTTCACAGTGGGTTGCACCATCGTGGAATATAGACGTGACAAGTGGTAAGCTCATCGCCGCCATTGCTTCCCACGACTGACTCAGCTGACGCTTTCTTCCATGAATAACACATTCCATAATAAGCTACCAGCCAGGACAAATCTTATACCAACGAATCTTATCAACAAGTCCGGGTAATCCCTTAGTCGGCTTTTACGACATCCACGGGAGGAGACGGAGGGGTCTATTCTTAGGCTGGACACACCACAGCATCGGTTGAGGATAACCGCTTTAAAATTCAGTTGCAAGATTCCACCCGGATTCCACCCAGACAAACATAGATACGTTGCAAGTTAAGGCGCGATAGGTTCTCAAATGTCTCTAGAATTTTAAAGTTTTTGATAAGAATTTTCATAGTTTTCTATGAAGAAAAAATATATGATATTCTTGAGCTTTTTATCTAGTGAAATCAATAATTCAATACAATATTTGAATTACTTCACTCGATAAAAAAAATAACAAAGATACCTCCTTTTTAAAATTTAAATGCTATTTTTCACTCACTTCTTTCACGTTTTAATTTTTGAAACATTTGGTTACATGTTAGTTATTATTTGAGTTAGTGAATTCATCAACAAAATTAAACAAAACTTTGAACGACATTTTTATAAAAATTTTTTATACATAAAAACACGGTATCATAGCGTGCGCTCGCCTTCTTCGCCTCATACAAAAATGTTCGTTGAACCTATAGCGCCTTAAATAAAAGCTCATAAAAAGAGACCGGATTATATATGAGTATGCTGAAAACTTATATAACTTCATCATCATCTTCAACATCGTCATAATCATCATCACCAGCAAACAGATGTCAAATGAGTTTTATACACAGCCGGTTCACAATCTTCTTTTTTATATGAAACCAAATTAAAAATAACCACTATGTGGGCTATGTGTGTCACTATGTGGCCATTATGTGGGCCAAAATAACCACTATGTGGAGCCCTGACACAGCAAGACGGCGTCGCGGCAGACCACGCAGGAGATGGCGCGATGAAATAGATGCCTTTAACACAGATTGGCAAACAAGGATCGTAGTGACTGGAGGATATGGGGGAGGCCTTTGCTCAACAATGGGATGATTCAGGCTAACAGTAACAGTAATATGAAACAAATAATGCAAACTGGCTTACGGCCCACCTGATGTAAAGTGGTCACCGTCGCTTGTAGACACCGGCAAATGGTCTTGTCCTTCAAATCTAGTCTTCTTCTTCTTCTTTTTTTGGCGTTCAAATGTATTCAATAATCACCAGCGATCGACGGATAAAACTTGTATGAATTGTTCCTCTTTATGCGTTTTGTCTCTCTTTTGATTCGGACACTTTTTGAACGCTGACCCAAATTCCATTTAATTTGTAGTCTTGGTTAACAACAGTACTTAATTTTACCAATTAATTATGTTTATGGTTTGAATGAAAAAATTCCTTCCCCGAGTTCCAATCTGGACAAGTCTGCACAACTAATTGAGCGGTTCAGTCGGAGGGAGTGGTTCGTAGACTGTCGTAGCACTCGTAGACAGTCTACGCCCGCTTCAGTGTGCGTGAATGTAGTCGAAGGACTTTTTTTTTTTATCTCAAATTGGCTTGCCTTTGTCTACATCTCACCTGATGGGAAGCGACGATGAGGCCTATTTAAGCACGCTTGCCTAGAAGATGCCTATTAACTCTTCGTTTGAAGATGCCCAAGTTGTATGATAAAGGGAATAAAGAAGCCGGAAGAGAGTTCCGGGCCTTTGCTGTCCGCATGATAAAAGAGTATGAGAAACGGTTTGTACGCAACGGTGGTGGTAAGTCAACAACAAAAGGCGGCGGAATGGAGAAGAGGGGATCGTAATGTAGGCAGATGAAACATTACATGAAAGTATACTTTGCCATTCCTTATATTGGTATCTGTGTTGTCTGGTCGTATCGTGATCCGTGCCGTCATCCGTCCCACGTGCTTCACCCTGAAAATCACGTTTTATATAATTTTGGCGCGCATTCAAGGCTTAAAATAGCGCAACTATAAACAGATGGAGATAAGACTTGAAGCAACTTCCGATGATGTGATGTTTGCTTTGTTAGTAGCGCGTAGAGACATTGTTTCGAGTGCCTGCATTTAGATTAGTTCATTTTACAAAAACAAAAAAAAACTCAAGTCTATTTTCAGTGTTTCAACACAAGTTGTCATAATAATAAAACTTAGGGAAGGAGCGTATTTACGTGACCAGGGTTTTCCACCAGGTTATTACTTGCAAGTACGCTCCCTAAAGACTTGACAGTATTTTTTAGGGTTCCGTAGTCAAAAACAAGGAACCCTTATGGATTCGTCATGTCTGTCTGTCTGTCTGTCTGTCCGTGTATGGCCAACCTTTTTTTCCCGAAACTATAAGAGCTATACTGTTGAAACTTAGTAAGTAGATGTATTCTGTGAACCGCATTAAGATTTTTACACAAAAATTAAAAAAAACTATTATTTTTGGGATTCCCCATACTTAGAACTGAAACTCAAAAATTAAAAATTAAAAAAATTACGTGTGGGGTATCTATGGGTAGGTCTTCAAAAATTATGTTGAGGTTTCTAATATCATTTTTTTCTAAACTGAATAGTTTGCGCGAGAGACACTTCCAAAGTGGTAAAAAGTGTCCCCCCCCCCCCCCCCCCCCCCCCCGTAACTTCTAAAATAAGAGAATGATAAAACTAAAAAAAATATATGATGTACATTACCATATAAACTTTCACTCAAAATTGGTTTGAACGAGATCTAGTAAGTAGTTTTTTTTTAATACGTCATTAATCGTAATCCATCCAAGAACTTTTATATTATGTTACTTGCTGCTACGGAACCCTTCATGGGCGAGTCCGACACGCACTTGGCCGCTTCTTTTTTTTGCAACATTCAAGTAAAGTCGCTTGTTCCGCACGCAGAAACTTTATCGCCTTGTGCAGGTGAATTACTTGTAAGGTTTCGTAGTACTTTTTTGCAAATGTCTTTTTTTTATTATGTATTTTTAACACCCGACGAAAAACGAAGGGGTGTTATAAGTTTGACGTGTCTGTGTGTGTGTGTTTGTCTGTCTGTCCCATCGTAGCTCCCGAACGGATGAACCGATTTCGTTTTTTTTTTGTTTGAAAGGTGTATTTGTCGGTAGTGTTCTTAGCTTTGTTTGATCAAAATCGGTTCAGCCGTTCAGCGTTGGGATTTTTGAAATTTTTACAAAATTAATTACTTGTTTTAGACTATTATAGACCCTCGTTTGACTGCGATCTCACCTGTTGGTAAGTGATGATGCGGCCGACGTTGGAGCACTAAGGTCTAGAAGGCACTCTATTCACTCTTCCCTTAAAAGAGACCCATATTATAGTTTTCAGGAAAAACAGAGGACGGCAACTTGTTCCATTGCTTAGCTGTTCGCATTACAAAGGTGGAACCGAAACGCTTAGTGCAAATTGCGGGTATACTGATGAGGTAAGGATGGTACTGAGCCGTGCGCCTGCTTGTCTTATGATAAAAAGGTGATATTGGGGTAATAATTTACTGAAAGGCATGCGACTTTACGGCGGTGCTCGAGACTCTGGATCCTAGTCTCCGCCATATGTTGCTTACCTATAAGCCTGAAAGCTCTGCGTTCGATCGAGTCTATGGCAGCGAGCTGATGTTTGGCCGAGCCATCCCAAACATGCTCAATTATGCTCCTCATTTACGGTTTGGTCCAATTCCCTACCATTATGTATTCCCTAACTATGCCACCACTATGTATTTTTCCACTTCCAAGTATTTTTATTCCAAACGCGATTGTGTTTCGTATTTATATTACCGCACGGATCAATTCCCTATGCAAAAAAAAACCTTGACGGTTTTATGAGCTCTGGTTTTTGGCGCTGGTGTCTTAAGGTGGACGAACTAGGAAGCCCTGGTTCTCGATTTTGCAAGTATGACCCATCCTATTGGAATAGGAGCAGTCGGTGGACCCTAGATCCTGTTCATCGTGTGCTGGTCATCATCAAACCATGACGTCATAATTTGGAGTTTTGAAGTTTTGAACTTGAAGTTTCCTTCAAAAACACTGTTGCGAGTGAATGATCCTAAATGAATGAATGAATAAGTGAATGATTTATTTCGCAGAGAAAGGGTTTAGATCTTATTCATAGTTCCACTAATTCAACCTATAATAAGTGAATGAATGAATGAATGAATGAAAATACTTTATTGCACACCTTACAAACTAGTTAAAAACAATAAGTATGCGAATTTTTCAAGGTTTTACATAATATAATTTAAATTACTGATTAGCGACGCTTATAAAACAAAATACGTATAATTTAGATGTTTCTTGGCTACGGATCCGTATGTTGGCCCTGAAAAGAGCTCAGAGTGACCGTTGCTAAAGTATAGTAATACTAGTTGTACCGACACCGTAAATTAACATTTGATGTAATATTTGAGAACGTTGAACAGGTTGCTTCGTTGCCTAATGCTTAGAGTATCTGTTTTATTTAGCTGTGCGTGCGACTTCGTTCGCCACTACCACCATACCTAATTCTGCCGTGCAAAGCAGTAGTGCTCGCATTGCTGTGTTCCGGTTTGAAGGGTATAGCTGCCGCTGAAATTACAGTCACATGAGATTTTTCATCTTTCGGTGGCTGGCGCAGTGCAATGCCACATACGGTGCGTCCTAGGAAGACGTGACCTATGAGACAAGGCGTTGTTTTAACAACGCCTTGTTTGTTTGTTTGTTGTTGGTGTATTGTTCTTGGTTGTTTTAACCTCTACCTTTAGGCAGAGTTGTTGGCCATCTGCAAGTTCCTTCATTCAATAAGTAAAATAAATAATATTTTTAAAAAATTAAAAAAAACACGCTTTTATAGCTAACCGAACTAAAAAATAGAAAATAATTTAGAATTTCAAAGAGTTTATGTTACACTAGTAAAATATCGACCAATCAATCAGAATTTATCACCTCAAAATAAAATTATGATAGAGTGTAAGTTACTAACAGAATAATTCAATTCAGAATAAAAAGCGTGGGGTGCTTGATAAAGTAAATGTAACAATCATTCTATTGGCAACTATCTATGAGAGGAGAGTTATGAAAAGTAGTAAAATGCACGCCACGCTTTTTATTCTGAATTGAATATGTTTTTTTTAAATATTATTTATTTTTCATTTTTTAGTTCGATTTATCAATTAGTTATTTGTTGACATGTGGTATTGAAATTTGTCACAGTAAGGCCCTCCAACTCTAACTCTAACTCTAACTCTAACTCTAACTCTAACTCTAACTCTAACTCTAACTCTAACTCTAACTCTAACTCTAACTCTAACTCTAACTCTAACTCTAACTCTAACTCTAACTCTAACTCTAACTCTAACTCTAACTCTAACTCTAACTCTAACTCTAACTCTAACTCTAACTCTAACTCTAACTCTAACTCTAACTCTAACTCTAACTCTAACTCTAACTCTAACTCTAACTCTAACTCTAACTCTAACTCTAACTCTAACTCTAACTCTAACTCTCTCTCTCTCTCTCTCTCTCTCTCTATGCAAAGTTTCAAATTAATCAGACTTCTGGAAATTGGTGAAAATTATGCTCAAAGATTCAGTTACATACATACATACATAGATACAACCTAAGCTAATAAAAGCGTGTTAAAAAATTAATAACACTCATAATTATAGTATTTGGCGCTGTAAATAGGTAGTTTTTAATTAAATTAATAACACTCATAATTATAGTATTTGGCGCTGTAAATAGGTAGTTTTTAATTAAATTAATAACACTCATAATTATAGTATTTGGCGCTGTAAATAGGTAGTTTTTAATTAAATTAATAACACTCATAATTATAGTATTTGGCGCTGTAAATAGGTAGTTTTTAATTAAATTAATAACACTCATAATTATAGTATTTGGCGCTGTAAATAGGTAGTTTTTAATTAAATTAATAACACTCATAATTATAGTATTTGGCGCTGTAAATAGGTAGTTTTTAATTAAATTAATAACACTCATAATTATAGTATTTGGCGCTGTAAATAGGTAGTTTTTAATTAAATTAATAACACTCATAATTATAGTATTTGGCGCTGTAAATAGGTAGTTTTTAATTAAATTAATAACACTCATAATTATAGTATTTGGCGCTGTAAATAGGTAGTTTTTAATTAAATTTTGGCCTTTACTTTGCAATCACATACAGATACTTGATTTTATTGCATTGGTATAGATTCAAAATCTCATTCACTATAAACTATGTAAAATAAAATAATCTTATTAAGATTAAGTATAATAAATAAATAAATAATGCTGGACAGTTCACACAACATTATCTAGCCCCAAGCTAAGCAGAGCTTGCGTTATGGGTACTAGATAACTGATATACTTAATACAATAAATATATTAAAAAATATCTATCTATGTAATAACATAGATAGATATTTTTTATTATACATAGAAAATACCCAGAACACCCTGAACAAATATTTGTTCCGAGGCGGGAATCGAACCCGCAACCTCCTACGTCGCAGGCCAACCTTCGCCCGCCGCGCCACAGAGGTCGTCAAATATACTTAATGTGTAAGATCTAGTGGTGTTTTCTAGCAAGATCCTTGCTGCATGTGCACTATGCATGGACTGGCTGCAGTATGAGCGAAATCCAAGCTTAATAGTGATCAATGACTCGAGACCAGCATAATATTAGACTCGCATTACTCATTGTGGTTCAAATTACACTTCATTAAACTGGTCATTAGTTTACAGATCAACAACCAACTCTTGGAACGACTGGCTGTTATTTACATTGAGTTTGTTGGGTGACTAAAATCTTACAATATCATTAAATTTCTTAAGGATTATTTCAGGTTAGCTTAAATATAAATAGACTAGCTGTTCCCGCGGCTCAGTCCGCTTGATATTTGTACTACCACATAATAAATAATAGTAATAGTCTCGCGAGCAGGTTCTTTATTGACCTTCCTACATAACCTAAAACGTTACTTATTACCCAAGTGGATAATGTTTTCCATAGGTAATAAAAACCTAAGATTTAGTAATAGCCCTTGTTTTAAAAGGCATCCTAGTCTTTCCGTACAAATAAACTATTAGATTTTCGAACTTTCGACAAAACTTGGTAAAAAGAACTCTGATTTTTTGTATCAAACAGTGGGTACATACACAGTCGATTGCTTTTTGTATCAAACAGTGGGTACATACACAGTCGATTGCTTTTTGTATCAAACAGTGGGTACATACACAGTCGATTGCTTTTTGTATCAAACAGTGGGTACATACACAGTCGATTGCTTTTTGTATCAAACAGTGGGTACATACACAGTCGATTGCTTTTTGCATCAAACAGTGGGTACATACACAGTCGATTGCTTTTTGTATCAAACAGTGGGTACATACACAGTCGATTGCTTTTTCTTTAAATATTTTTAGCTTTATTTCATTTAGACATGAGCAGACAGACGCACGGCTCGGTACCATCCTACCTCATTAGTATACCCTCTATTCGTACTAAACGATTCAGTTCTACCTTTATAATGCGAACTGCTAAGGAGTGGAATACACTACCGTCGTCTGTCTTTCCTGAAAACTATAATCTGGGTCTCTTCAAGGCTAGAGTGAATAGGTGCCTTCTAGACCTTTGTGCTTCATCTTCGGCCACATCGTCACTTACCAACAGGTGAGATCGTGGTCAAACAAGGGTCTTTCATAGTTAAATAAAAATAAAAAAAAACATACAATAATACGTGTCCGACGAATAAGTAAACGACATTCGTAAGTCCGCTGAAATTCCACAATGTCTGTAGACCCGACTTTATTACCAGTGTGTTCTGCCCACCATGACTTACGGTGCCGAGACATGGACGCTCACGCAGGAGGCTGTGTACAGGATGAGAGTTGCACAGAGCGCCATGGAACGCGTCATGCTCGGCTTCAAGCTTATAGACCGTGTTCCCAACGTCGAGATACGAAGTCGAACGAAGCTCAAAGATGTTGAGAATCGTAAAACGGAACTAAAATGGAGTGGCGCAGGACGCCTGGCAAGACGGGGTGACGATAGGTGGAGTAAGGCGCTAACTGAATGGCATCCAAGAACTGTGTACAGAAACGTTGGTCGTCCAGCAGCGAGATGGGCAGACGATATCGCATGCGTCGCGGCCGAACCTGGATGAGACTAGCACGGGACCGTAAGGAATGGCACAGGCAAAGAGAGGCCTAAACTCAGCAGTGGGTGAAGTCAGGCTGTGGAATGGCACAGGCAAGGAGAGGCCTATACTCAGCAATGGGTGAAGTCAGGCTGTGGAATGGCACAGGCAAAGAGAGGCTTATACTCAGCAGTGGGTGAAGTCAGGCTGTGGAATGGCACAGGCAAAGAGAGGCCTATACTCAGCAGAGGTTGAAGTCAGGCTGTGGAATGGCACAGGCAAAGAGAGGCCTATACTTAGCAGTGGGTGAAGTCAGGCTGTGGAATGGCACAGGCGAAGAGAGACCTATACTCAGCAGTGGGTGAAGTCAGGCTGTGGAATGGCACAGGCGAAGAGAGGCCTATACTCAGCAGTGGGTGAAGTCAGGCTGTGGAATGGCACAGGCGAAGAGAGGCCTATACTGAGCAGTGGGTGAAGTCAGGCTGTGGAATGGCACAGGCGAAGAGAGGCCTATACTCAGCAGTGGGTGAAGTCAGGCTGTGGAATGGCACAGGCGAAGAGAGGCCTATACTCAGCAGTGGGTGAAGTCAGGCTGTGGAATGCACAGGCGAAGAGAGGCCTATACTCAGCAGTGGGTGAAGTCAGGCTGTGGAATGGCACAGGCGAAGAGAGGCCTATACTCAGCAGTGGGTGAAGTCAGGCTGTGGAATGGCACAGGCGAAGAGAGGCCTATACTCAGCAGTGGGTGAAGTCAGGCTGTGGAATGGCACAGGCGAAGAGAGGCCTATACTCAGCAGTGGGTGAAGTCAGGCTGTGGAATGGCACAGGCAAAGAGAGGCCTATACTAAGCAGTGGGTGAAGTCAGGCTGTGGAATGGCACAGGCAAAGAGAGGCCTATACTCAGCAGTGGGTGAAGTCAGACTGTGGATGATGATGATGATGATGATGATGATGAATACGTGTCCATATACAAAATGAAAAGCAAAGTTTTGGCAACGTGCGCAGTGTTTCTACGAACTACTATTATTTACGGAAATAAATCTAAATTGAATTGAACGTTTCTCGCGGACTGATAGCAACAGCCGATAGACCACTGTTTACTGGTTATATCTTATGTAACCAGTATAAGTACTAAAGTGTCCAATTGATTTAAAACGAACTATTTTAAAGGATTACCAGTTTACAAAAATCAATAGGCGATGAGAGACGATCTCAAAAGTTTCCTAGAGCTGGAATATGTCTCACTTCACTCCATCTACTCCAGAAGTAATTTGGATGCAATAATGCAAGATTTTGTTGATACACGAGTTTGGCAACTTTGCAAGGTTTTAGAAGTTTTGAAGGAAACATATAAGAGCTTCCTGATAGGACGCGACTGTGCATTTTAGTGTCAATAAACGTCAGCATCTGTGTTCTGTGGGTGATAAATCCTAATAACGCAGAACATTATCTCTTTGAGTAATGCACAATTGTAGCGGACCCTAATTTTACATAGTACTAAGATGTAAGCTTTTAGTAGCTCGGATGTTCCTAGAATAACATTTCTAGTACTTGTAAGATGGTATTGTAATTCAACGGAGCTAGTTTTGATTAATGATTGTGGTTGTCTAACTAGAATAATTTTGGTAAATGAAACGTTTTTTTTAAAGTTAAAACTCGATTAAAATATTTGTTTAATATAAAATACTAGCGACTCGTCCCGGCGTCGCACGGGTAGTTTCAGGATGAAAAACAGCCCCCCCCCCTTTCCTATCCCCTCCCCTGGTAGCCTATGTCACTCAGGGTGAATGTAGCTTTCCAATGGTGAAATAATTTTTTAAATCGGCCCAGTACTTTTTGAGCCTATTCATTACAAACATACAAACATACAAAAATAGGTACAAATCTTTCCTCTTTATAATAGTGTAGATGTATACAGGGGAAATTTTAATATACGTTTTATATAGGTAGTAGGAAAGTCCATGTTGATGGTCTTATAAGAATAAAACACATTAAAAATATTACAGACAGACCTAGATTCATATTGTAAGGTTTATTTTTCTGTACATAGTCACAGAAGTACCTTTAAAGAAAATTCTTTGTTAGAAAGTTCAAGCTTATATCTTCTAGATATATGCTGTTCTATTTTCTAGTTCTAGATCTAAGCTATTCTCCGTTCTAGTCCTAGATCTAAGCTATTCTCCGTTCTAGTCCTAGATCTAAGGTGTTCCCTGTTCTAGTCCTTGATCTAACCTGTTCTCTGTTCTAGTTCTAGATCTAACCTGTTCTCTGTTCTAGTTCTAGATCTGAGCTATTCTCTGTTCTAGTCCTAGATCTAAGTTGTTCTCTGTTCTAGTCCTATATCTCTCTGTTATTGTTCTAAGTCTAAGCTATTCTCTGTTCTAGTCCTAGATCTAAGCTATTCTCTGTTCTAGTCCTATTTCTCTATGTTCTAGTTCTAGATCTAAGTTATTCTCTGTTTTTGTCCTCGATCTAATCGGTGCTATGTTCTTGTCCTGGATCTAAACTGTTCTCTGTTCTAGGCCTAGATCTAAGATTTTCTCTGTTCTAGTCCTAGATCTAAGATATTAGTCCTAGATCTAAGATTTTCTCTGTTCATTTCTCTCTGTTCTAGTTCTAGATCTAAGCTATTCACTGTGTTTTTCCTCGATCTAAGCGGTTCTCTGTTCTAGTCCTAGATCTAAGATTTTCTCTGTTCTGGTCCTAGATCTAAGATTTTAGTCCTAGATCTAAGATTTTCTCTGTTCTAGTCCTATTTCTCTATGTTCTAGTTCTAGATCTAAGTAATTCTCTGTGTTTTTCCTCGATCTAAGCGGTTCTCTGTTCTAGTCCTAGATCTAACCTGTTCTCTGTTCTAGTTATAGATCTAAGCTATTCTCTGATCTAGTCCTAGATCTAAGTTGTTCTCTGTTCTAGTTCTAAGTATAAGCTATTCTCTGTTCTAGTCCTAGATCTAAGCTATTCTCTGTTATAGTCCTATTTCTCTCTGTTCTAGTTCTAGATCTAAGCTGTTCTCTGTTCTAGTCCTAGATCAAAGCTATTCTCTGTTCTAGTCCTATTTCTCTCTGTTCTAGTTCTAGATTTAAGCTATTCTCTGTTTTTGTCCTCGATCTAAGCGGTTCTATGTTCTTGTCCTAGATCTAAACTGTTCTCTGTTCTAGTCCTAGATCTAAGCTATTCTCTGTTCTAGTTCAGTGTGACGTTCACACGATACGCAACTCACCACAGCTACATACGAGTTCATATGACAATCTCATCACGTACAATCTCTGAAATCATATCTATGACGTTTTCCAGTCGTATTTTAAGAGATTCCAGAATTTGTTTACCAACAGTAGTACCATCTCGAATGAGATCCGTCCCACGTCATTTGTAACACGTTGTTTGTGTGTTGGCATCAGAAGTATTACGCGTCGATCAGAATAAAGATGGCGGAAACCTTTTAAATATACTGAAGGGCGGAAACTAACAAACGTTAATGCTAGTACTTTTCACTATAAACAAGATATTTACCTTGATTTTTAGGGTTCCGTAAAAAAAATACGGAACCCTATGGATTCGTCATGTCTGTCTGTCTGTCTGTCCGAGTATGTCACAGCCACTTTTTTCCGAAACTATAAGAGCTATGCTGTTGAAACTTGGTAAATAGATGTACTCTGAGAACCGCAATAAGATTATCAAACAAAAATAGAAAAAAAAAACAATACATTTTTGGGGTTCCCCATACTTAGAACTGAAACTCAAAAAACTTTTTTTCATCATACCCATACGTGTGGGGTGTCTATGGATAGGTCTTTAAAAATTGTATTGAGGATTTTGATATCATTTTTTTCTAAACTGAATAGTTTGCGCGAGGGACACTTCCAAAGTGGTAAAACGAGTGTCCCCCCCCCGTAACTTCTAAAATAAGAGAATGATAAAACTAAAAAAAATATATGATGTACATTACCATGTAAACTTTCACTAAAAATTGGTTAGAACGAGATCTAGTAAGTAGTTTTTTATTTTTGGGGTTCCTCATACTTAAAACTGAAACTCAAATAACTTTTTTTCATCATACCCATACATGTGGGGTATCTATGGATAGGTCTTCAAAAATATCATTTTTTTCTAAACTGAATAGTTTGCGCGAGGGACACTTCCAAAGTGGTAAAAAGTGCCCCCCCCCCCCGTAACTTCTAAAATAACAAAATGATAAAACTAAAAAAAATATATGATGTACATTACCATGTAAACTTTCACTCAAAATTGGTTTGAACGAGATCTAGTAAGTAGTTTTTTTTGAATATGTCATAAATCGTAATCCATCCAAGAACTTTTATATTATGTTACTTGCTGCTACGGAACCCTTCATGGGCGAGTTCTACTCGCACTTGGCCGCTTTTTGAGTTTTGATTGTTCCCGATATTTTTGCACAGTTACAGAGAAGATGGTTTTCAATTATCTGGAGTATAAAACCATGTTTTTTTCATAAAATATCTTTAACTATGTATTTGAATACATATACATACCATCACCATGTTCTGACGTCATTATAATGAGCCACACATGTCCATCACTCCACATCTTGTATTGTATTGTTTTTATTTGATTTATATAATTGTAAATGTGTTTGTTTTTCAAGTTTTGTCATTTTTTATTTTTTATTTAATTATTAATTATTATTGACATTAAGATTTTATGAATTACTACACTTTATATGTGAACTTTCCAACACAATGTTTTTTTGTATTTCTGGATATAAATGAATTGAATTGAATTGAATTGAATTGTGGTGAGAATGTGTAAGAATCAAAAAGTGTGGTACCTGCTACGCGTCCGGATACCGCTAAGCTAAGTGTGGTACCTGCTACGCGTCCGGATACCGCTAAGCTAAGTGTGGTACCTGCTACGCGTCCGGATACCGCTAAGCTAAGTGTGGTACCTGCTACGCGTCCGGATACCGCTAAGCTAAGTGTGGTACCTGCTACGCGTCCGGATACCGCTAAGCTAAGTGTGGTACCTGCTACGCGTCCGGATACCGCTAAGCTAAGTGTGGTACCTGCTACGCGTCCAGATACCGCTAAGCTAAGTGTGGTACCTGCTACGCGTCCGGATACCGCTAAGCTAAGTGTGGTACCTGCTACGCGTCCGGATACCGCTAAGCTAAGTGTGGTACCTGCTACGCGTCCGGATACCGCTAAGCTAAGTGTGGTACCTGCTACGCGTCCGGATACCGCTAAGCTAAGTGTGGTACCTGCTACGCGTCCGGATACCGCTAAGCTAAGGCCAACCCAACTCGTTCAGCCCACATCCTCAGTGGCGTGCACGGTGGCAATCAATGGTAAGACAATGGATCGCCACCGTGCACGCCACCGTGGACGCGGGCTCAACGCGTTGGTTTGGCCTTAGTTGGTTGTATCGTGTGACGTGTGTCGAGGAGGAGTGAAGTGTGACAATGAAACCGATGGTAGTGGTATCGTTCGTAATAAAAGAGTGAGAAAGAGGGTAGATCGATATATCTGTCAAAAACATCTATACTCGCAAAGACTTTAGTTAGTTCTCCCGTGATCATGGCACATGCTACTGTGTCGAAATATCAGGAACAAGCAAAACTCAAAAATCATGGTAAATATCCAGTTTCTAGTGATAAGTATGTACATAGCTGTGATAGCTTTAAAAGTTAAAGCTAGTTACCGCATGTAGGCAACGTCAGCAGGCCTATCTCAATAACATTTTCATAAATAACAAACATAAACTTTTCATACTTTTTTAGTTCTTCTTCTTCATCGTGTCGTTGGTTCCGATAATAGATAATTATATTGTTTTAGACCAAAATTTAGCCACGTCGACAGCATTTTCAGTGGCTTCGCACAGGTCATTTAGGGTGCAGGTGTTGGTGCACAGTGGACAGGACAGCAAGTGAGGCATCGTCTGAGGAGTGAACCCACAGTCACATTGTGCCTCGTCGGAATACCCCCATTTAACTAAGTTATACCTGCAGGGGCCCACCTGACTCCGGAGTCGGTTCAGGGATTTTCAGGTGGAACATGGCAATTCATGTCTCGAAGGGAGCTTCTCCGCGTGGTCAGCAAGGGGAGAGTTCTAACTTAACCTAGTTTAGTTACTTTTAGGTACGCTACGATTATCGGCTTGGAATACAAGATTAGGTACGAGTACTAAATAAGTACAGTATTTTTTAAAGTACTAGAGGCTCGGGAGTTCACATGGTCCCGGTGACCCGACTGCACCGTCACCTAACAGGACCAGTTGTAAAACTAAACCATCCCACGCAAACACACACACAAATTTCATCAAAATCGATCCAGCCGTTTAGGAAGAGTTCAGTGAAAAAAACACGTTCAGAAGAATTATAATATGTACATATATGGATATAGAAACTATTTTTTTTAAAATTATTTTTCTATCTGAGCACATTTGTTTCTTTGACTCACGTATTAGGTATTAAATAAAATAAAATGTATCCTATGTCTCCCGGACTATAATGTATCCTATGTCTCCCGGACTATAATGTATCCTATGCCTCCCGGACTATAATGTATCCTATATCTCCCGGACTATAATGTATCCACTGTCTCCCGGACTATAATGTATCCTATGTCTCCCGGACTATAATGTATCCTATGTGTCCCGGACTATAATGTATCCTATGTCTCCCGGACTATAATGTATCCTATGTCTCCCGGACTATAATATATCCTATGTCTCCCGGACTATAATGTATCCTATGTCTCCCGGACTATAATCCATCGATAAAGAATCGATTGACACCTCATTCATTCAAATCGATTGACGACCTCTGTGGCACGGCGGGCGAAGCTTGGCCTACGACGCAGGATGTTGCGGGTTCGATTCCCGCCTCTGAACAAATATTTGTGCGATCGTAGATATTTGTTCAGGGTGTTCTGGGTATTTTCTATGTATAATAAAAAATATGTTTCTATGTAATATGTTGTATTAAGTATATCAGTTATCTAGTACCCATAACACAAGCTCTGCTTAGCTTGGGGCTAGATAATTTGTGTGAAATGTCCAGCATTAATTATTTATAAGAAAAAAAAAGTATAAGTGTTTAAGCGCTACGCTGACATATACCATCTTTCTGCACGTCCAGGATGACTGGCAGATAATGCTGTTAGCATTAAGTCCTCCTTGCACTATTGTCTTGTGTGAAAGTTTTTAAATAAATAAATAAATAAATACTCATACACTTCATTTTGGCTTTGCCGTAGTCGGGTAAAAATATATAGTTTCAAGAAGGAACGCTACGCCAAAGGTCGGCTTCAATGCTAAGCCATATTTATTCTGTGGATAAGCGTAGACGTAAAGCAATCCTGGGGTGTAGAAAATAAAGGTAATAACTATTTGTTAAAACTGCACAGGCAGTTTTTTGATATTTTTATTAACAGAATGAATAATACAACTAATACAAGTTAGTTATGTACAAAATTTAAAAAAAACATATGAAACAGTTGACCTACCAGAAGACCGCAGCTAACGATCTAAAGGTAGCTTTTTAATACCTTGTATAGTTTTCTTGTACTTAGAAATTATTTACTTTTTTTTTTGTAGTTAGATATCGTTACGCGAGCGTAATTCTGTCTAATGGAAATAATGGAGGTTCTACTACTTCTGAACAGCAATGAGAGCTTAAAGCGCAGTTATCAACGCACAGTTAAATTTGCTTTGGTTTAAAACTAGTTCTACATTAATAAAGTTAATAACACCAGCTTGTTGCCTTGGACTCGAACGCAGAGCTTTCAGGCTTAATAGGAGAGGAACATATGGCGGTGACTACGATCCAGAGTCTCGAGCACCGCCGTAAACTCGCATGCCTTTCGATCTTCTATAGGTTAAGTTTCAGGGAATGTGCCCAGGAACTACATGATCTGATCCCACCATCTCCTTTTCATCATACGACAAGCAGGCGCTTGGCTCAGTACAATCCTTTGTAATGCGAACTGCTAAGGATTGGAACAAGTTGCCGTTGTCTGTCTTTCCTGAAAACTATAATATGGGTCTCTTTAAGGCAAGAGTGAATATAGCCTTCTAGACCTTCGTGCTCCATCGTCGGCCGTGTCGTCACTTACCAAAAAAAAGTAAGAGGAACAAGTATTACATTTCACTTTCCATAATGTAGGTAGAAAAGTAAACTCTCATTGATGTGACCAATCAAATAACGTGTCGACAAACAGCGTCTGTTTATCCGCTGAGAATGACGCGGGTGTCGATAGCGTGGGCCGGCTCACACAGCCATGGCGATCGTCAGTCACGACTAATATTAATAGACCTTCTCCTCCCCCTGTGTATGAACCCAGTTAGAAGATATAGGGGAGATGAGCAGATGTGATATAGGTCAGTTAGAACTGGTTGTAACGGTGTAATATAATATGGCCTGACCTTGCTGCGAATAGTCCCGCCCACGGGCGCCTGAAGATACGTCTGCTCGCTGTGCTTCTGATTACTATTCAAATGTTTTTTTAACGGATACAGATATTTCGACAATACAATACGATGGTGACAAGGAGCTGATCTGATGATGGAGACGGAAGGTGGACAACGGAACTCCTCGATGGATAATAGTAGACTGGTCGTGTTTAGGCTCATTGTGATCAGCATAAGGTTTCGATAACTATATTACCTATAAAGTCTTGTATAGGCGAAGCTTCGAAGTCGTTTTTTTTTCAAAAAGAATTATTTTTTATTGTATTGAGTAAAAATTAATGGACTGTATTTTTATTAAAAAGTTTATTTTCAGCTTCATTAATGAGATGATATAAAAAAAGGCAGCATATAATAATAAAAAACTTATTTTACATACAAACATAAACAAGGCACTTCGTAGAGCCTTCGTAGACCCTCTAGTTAGTACGTTATATTCGATAATAATTCGTGTACCATTAAACCATTAAAAATATAATGTTCTTTTTGGCACTTTAATTAGAGTTTAAGCCTGAGTGGCAGATAGTAAATCTCTTTGTTGCCCTAACTAACCCAATGGTATGAGAAGGTAGTTCTAGTTAGTGATGACAATGACAACCTATAACTTTTCTAAGCATTACTTTTATTAATTTAATACAATTTTTACGATTAATCAACCAAACTTTGAATAATTTAGTGTTTCAGAAAGTGATTGTTACGTGATGCTATTTACAGAGCATCTATCGTTGCAGATCTATCTGCTTATGTTTTTTTTGACTGAAAGATATGGCAGGTATAAAATAAAAAATAAAATAAATAAATAAAAGCTTTATTCAGACCTTGCACAACAGAAATTAACTTAAATGTTAAAAAAAAATATAATTTCAATATTTGGTTTGTTTGTTAGTAGTTTTAGGTAGAGTTTCTTAAATTAAGTGTTATTTTTATTTTGTAGGATTTTTTAATATTACTAGTTTTCTGTGCACGGACCGCTTTTAGCGGTAAAAGCCTCCTCCAGCTCTTTCCACCTCTCTCTGTCTCTGGCGGCTCTACTCCATTCATTGCCTGCTACTTCTACTATGTCGTCGCTCCATCTCTTGTAAGGCCTACCTGGCTTACGTTTCTTGTGGATTGGGTACCAGTTTGTTACGGTTTTGGACCATCTGTCATCTTTTACTCGCTGGACGCAGGTATATCCGAGCGTAATTGCTCAGTCAGTTGTGAACTGAAATAAACAACAAAGATGTAATTACACCGTGTTACGTGGCCTTATGACGACCTCTGTGGCGCGACGGGCGAAGGTTCGCCTGTGACACAGGAGGTTGCTGGTTTGATTCCCGCCTCGGAGCAAATATTTATACGATCTGCAGAATTTGTTCAGGGAGTTCTGAGTATTTTCTATGAATAATTTAAAAAAAAAACTATATAATGTATTGTATTAAGTATATCAGTTATCTAGTATTCATAACACAAGCTCTGCTTAGCTTGGGGCTAGATAATGTTGTGAACTGTCCAGCATTATTTATTTATTCTATTTATTACAGAGCTATACATTTATTTACAGAAAGAATAATACAAGGTATGTACAAAATACATATGAAACAGTTGTGCCACCTGAAGACCGCTGCAAGCGATCTAAACCACTGATCCAATCCAAATCACTACCAGACGGAAGCGTCCCTAACATGCTGGCTGCATTACAGAGCTTGAGTCATGAAAATGATTCAGTATGATTACAAACTACGAGTTTGATACGGAATGATTCGATCGAGTACCTTACTGTATGTTCATAAACATTTTCGTCGCCAATTACAAACGAGTCATGCCAAAGATCCAAATATATTAATAACTTACAGATTGTACTAAAATAGAGTGTGAATTACTTCGATCTAGAATACAACTGATCGAAGGTGAATTAGATCACAATCTCTGCCACAAGAACTAAAACAACAAGAAAAATGAGTTTTTTGTTAATTTTCCAATACAATACAAGCCTTAAAAAATTAGTGCTTATATAAAATTCGTGTGCTGATCAAAATGAGCCTAAACACGGCCAGTCTACTATTATCCATCGAGGAGTTCCGTTGCCCACCTTACGTCTCGCTATATCAGAATACACGACACTCAATTTGAACTATTTGGACCCTAAGCAGATATCCGTGGTCCACTCTGTGCTTCAACGGAAGATCAGAGGGCCTAGTCTGCAAATTTGACAAGCAACTTACACGGCCGTGTGGTGTACACTACACGGATTTTAGTATGGAGAAATCGAAGAGCGCCCCTAGCGGGCACCTTGAGAATCTCAAATTCCATTAAAAAATCCGTGTAGTGTACACCTCACGCCCGTGTAAGTTGTTTGTCAAATTTGCAGACTAGCCCTTCAGCGCTGGGTTGCCAACGCGGCCGCAAACGCTGAGTTGAGGACCCTTTTGTGGCTTACGTCAGGCACTCACACAAATTGCCTTATTTTTGATATCTGTGTAATTTGTTTTTGTTTTAGTTTTTATTTAGTTCCTGTCTTGTTTGCTTTCTTGTTGGTGTGTCTCTTTGTTTGTATAGTCACGAATAAACGTTTCTTTCTGTCTTTCTTCTTTCTTTCTCCATTATGAGAACAGGTTACTGTCACCATCGTATTGTATTTTCATCGGAACTTGACAGGTATGCCAAATTTCAGCTCAATCGGTTGAGGATAACTGCTTTAAAATTCAGTTGCTAGATTCCACCCGGACAAACATACATACATTGAAAGTAAATTAAAGCTTGTATTCGACTTGCCAAGGAAGCCCTTGCGGATGGCATTAACATGCAATTTTTACCCTATCACAGCGATATTCTACCTTTAGTGAAAGAAAAATGTAGACTTGACTGGAAAGAATATTTTGATGAGAGATCACTTAGTAAAGGAATTTGGTATAGAACAATACAGCCAGGCCTAGCTAGATCGCCATGGTTCGATGGTTCGGATATGACCAGGTCTGACATCGTAACTTTAATGAGGCTTAGATCGGGACACATTCCACTGAATAGTTTTGGCTATCTCATGGGTAAGACCAGTTCTCCAAACTGTACCGAATGTGACGTGGTAGAAGATGTATACCATATTGTCATGGAATGTGTCCGGAACGAAGCAGAAAGAACTTCATTTATTTTAAAAAACAGTGTTGATTTGTTTTCACTTGGAAATTGTAATAATATTTTGGCTTTCCCCTTATCGGTGCAAGCCAAAATGTTACTTAAATTTGTTAAAATAGGTATTAAAAGAAGATTGTAAAATATTTTAAGTGCCATTCCGAGGGTGGCATAATCTTGTGATTAAACCCTCATAAATAAATAAAGATTAAAAAAAAAAAAAAAAAACTTGTATTATAAAACCATCATTTAGTTAACCTTCGTACTGTTATAACCCCTAGATGATAGTAGCTCTGCTGACAATTTTGTCTAATAATCACTTTAATTTCTACCTTACGAAAATGCATTATAAGCTGTTCCTCGATTCCCACGAGAACCAGCCCACCTGCATTTCAGTTCAGTACCAACATCCGAGCGCGACACTTGTCTTTACCGAATTTCATTAAGTTTATCATATTTTAAGTTCCTTATCATTTTGTTCGGTGAATAAACGTATTCACCTTAAAACGCCTTTTTTTTAAAAACCTATAATCTCCGGGTGGCGTAACATTCTGGTGGCAGCGGTGGGATCCCGGGAAACTTCCGTAATCGTCTCGGGATCGCCTCTATCCTAAAAAGATAACTTAGTGAAAAAAAAACCTGAAAGTGAAGCGTCTTCAATCCTATATTCCCTGGTTCGGGAATCCGGTGCTGGACTCATTCCATCCATCATCCACTTGGCTTGGCATTGGCCGAGCCCTGGCAGCTGCGTGACATCGGAGGCTTTCGAGTCTCCGCACCTCTTGGAGGGTGCCCTGGTGTCGACGTCTGAGCTACATCGAGTCTACTTCGGAGATACGCGATGTATCTGATCCTGAGTATCCTGCCTATCCTGTAAGTGTTTACAGTGCCTGCTAGTAAAAGCAAAGAAAGTGAATAGTGATCCCTAATTCGTGAACCCCCAATTCGTGTTCGCATAATCGTGATCCCTAGACCTTTCTTCAAAGTTGTGATCCCTAATTCGTGAACCCCTAATTCGTGTTCCCATAATCGTGATCCTACTTTTCCATGATCCCTAATTCGTGAACCCCTAATTCGTGTTCACATAATCGTGATCCCTAAATCCTACCTTTAAGTTGTGATCCCTAATTCGTGAACCCCTAATTCGTGTTCCCATAATCGTGATCCTTCTTTTAATTCTTCATCCCTTATAAGTGAACCCCCAATTCGTGTTCACATAATCGTAATTCCTAAACCTACCTTTAAGTTGTGATCCCTTACTCGTGAACCCCTAATTCGTGTTCCCATAATCGCGATCATACTTTTAATTCTTCATCCCTAATTCGTGAACCCCTTCCCGTTCACATAATCGTGACCCCTAAATCCAAAACATTTCCAAAAATAGAATTATTGTGAAAAATCAGTGCAGTGTTTTATCTTATGAACTCGGACAATTTAATTTTAATTAAATTTCATAATAATCTAAACAACATTGTAACTAATCTAATTCTATTCTATTTTAAACATCTCATTTGCATATTTGCAACCTAGCATTTAATTGTATCGTTATCATCCGTGCCCCTGACCTACTTGGTGTAAAGTTACCTACTATCGAGTAAGAATTAAGGCTTATCTTCACGTGTACAATTAATAGGTTGCTTTTGCTTTATTTTCCGATAAAATGGCAAAACCTGCAGCAGATCAAGCCTTAAGCTTAAGTTTTTTGACAAAATTCGTAAAACCCTTCGATGGGTCGAGAGAAAAGCTAAACGCTTTCATAAATAATTGCAACAATGCCATATCCTTGGCTTCTGACGATCAAGAAGAATTTCTTTTCAAATACATCCTGAGTCAATTAGAAGGAAAAGCCGAAATCGCGTGCTCTATTAAGGAATTTGATAGTTGGACAAGTTTAAAAGAATTTTTGAAAAATCAATTTGGAGAGAGGAAGCACACTGCTCACCTTCTAAGTGACTTACAAGAGTGTAAACAAGGACATGCTGAAACTGTCAACCAATTTGCGTTAAGACTGGAGAGTTGTCTCTCACAATTAATGACCGAGATAAATAATTCAAAATACAAGAAATCAGAACTGATTGGTCGTATTGCCGGTATGGAAGACCTTGCCCTCCATACCTTTACTATAGGTTTACTTCCGCGTATATCAAACATTGTGAGATGCAAAGATCCCTCAAGTCTCAATCAAGCTATTAACCTCGCTGTTTCGGAAGAAAAAATACAACAAATCCTATACAAACATGTAAAATCAACCAATCCAAAGGCGAATACCCATTCTACTGCACAAACATCCAATAACGCTAAACCGTCCCCTTTTTGCCGTTATTGTAAAAAGAGTGGACACGTTTTGGAAAAATGTGAGATTCGCGAACAAAACAATCGCAAACACGGCAACACATCTCAGCCGTTTTCCCCGGCTAATCAAGACCCAAGGTTCCCTTCCGGTGCCCTTCGTGTAAATCACGTTGATGAAGAAAATGAACTTCCGGAAGAACTTCCTGATGATGACTCTGAGGAGCTCATTGAAAATGATTTAAACGAGTAGATGTCCCGTCAACGTGTCGTGCGGGACAAATGTCGGTCAAAAACGACACAGTCCATGTTCCCAGTGCACTAAAGGTCCCCGTAGTACCTGAAATAATACTAGTTCACCCTAATACTGAAAACTCTTCAGTGTCACAAAATCCTAACCCCTTAGACAGCTTAAAAATTGATGACTCCTATTCTAAATTTCTGAAAACTATTAATGAACCAAACTTTTCATCAAATGTTACCATACAAGAACATAACATGGACATACTTAAGACTACGCATAAAACTATAGTCATACCTACATCTATTGACCTCGATGAATCAAACCCTGTCATACAAAATGTTCTCGACAACATAACTGACACCTCGGACATTATTCATAAAGAACGGACTTTGAACTCATCTATATCATTCAGTCATGACAACAAAAAATACCACTTTCTATTTGTCAAGGTCCACCATTTTGACAAATCGGACTATGAGGATATCTACAAAAGCATAAAGCATCTCAGAAACGAGCTTATCCTCGCAAAATACATTGTCACCGATATTGCAATAACAGACTTCAAAAACCCTTTTGATATCCATCAACTCATGAAAATATATAATATGCTTATGTACTTGTTTAAAAATACGGGTATAAATATTCATGTATACAAAAATTCTATAATATATCCTTCACTCACGGAGATCCAGAAAATACTGAAAGAAAATCACGTTAATCCAAAAGCCGGTCATCTCGGAAAAACTCGCATGCTCAAAATAATTAAAGAAAAATTCTATTGGAAAAAGATGCGCAGTGACGTAGAAGCATACGTAAAAAAGTGCTTACCCTGTCAAACTAATTTAAAAGCGCTTAGAAAAACAAATCGCGCTCCAATGTAGATAACTTGCACGTCTATACAGCTATGTTAGCCTGCAATACAAACATTCATAGTACTACGATCAAAAATCGGAACCAAAGAAATACAGAGTAGGAGGCTTTGTTTTCATTAAAAATCATTTAAGGCTAAGAAAAGCCTTATCCCTAATATGGAAAGGCCCTTTCAAGGTCGTGAAAGTTCACGGCAATAACACTCTATAAGTTTTAATCAACCGTCGGTTAAACTGGCAGAAGTGCCCTAATTATAGTTTACGTAGAATTTAAGAAAAATATATTTCTTAATACATTACTATAGGTATGTTAGAGTATAACTAGTATATTATATTCTTATTACAGAATCGGCGCACTGAATAGTAGTGCTCAGAAAATGCTGATCGAGCCGGTGACCGAGAGCCCAGGCATGTACTTTGACCCCAAAGGTCGTATAAAATTCTACAATGATTACCTACACGTTCTTGCTCCCGTCGATATATCATACATAAAACCACACATAGATAACATCAACAGTGTTCTAGGAACAACTAGATTTTTATGCCAACAATTGAATAATATCGATGACGCGGAGTGTCATAACATCCTTGAACCTCTTACGTCACGATTGAATGACTTAATAAAAGATTATGCAGCTATATCTCACTTAGTACCCTTGAGGTCAACCCGCTCTGCTTGGATAGCTGGTGGAGGTAGTATTTTGAAACAGATTTTTGGCACAATGGATGAAAATGATGCATTAAAATATGACAGCGCCGTTCAAACCCTTTATACTAAGAATAAAAATGTGGCATCTTTATTAAAAGATAATATATTACTAACTAAAACTGCTTTAGAAAACTATAATGAAACAATAACATCAGTCTCGATAAATGAAGCTCGTTTAAATGACGCTGTCGAAGCTATTTCTATGCGATATCAAAACCTAAGTGTATTAACTGATAGAACATTATTCATGTCAAAAATAAACCAAATATGTAATAGTTTATCATCTAGCTTGTTCACACTTTCCTTTAAAATTGAAGACTTACAAAATGCAATAATGTTTGCAAAAAGTCATGTTTTACATTCATCGGTACTTACCCCAAAACAGCTATTTACTGAGCTTGTAGAAAATGTTCGGCATCTATCTCAATCTCAGGAGATTCCTGTTACTTTAGATTTAGATAATATTCATGTAATCCTAGACATAAGTAGATTAAGTGTTTACTATAAAGATAACAAAATTGTTTTCGTTACGAAAATTCCACTTTTACATCATAAAATGTATAACCTTTATAAAAGCATTCCTGTGCCTGTTCCACATTCCGTGGAAAACACTAAGCTATTTACGCTATTGATTCCTTCTAATAAATATATTTGTGTAAGCAAAGACAGGTTTACCTATGTGTTAATCGACTCTCTTAGCTCATGTAATATCATACCAAACAATTTGTACATTTGTAAAAAACAAAATGAATACTCTACGGCTAGCAACTCCATTTGTGAAGTGAGTCTCATGCTGAAAGTATTAAATAATAAATTACCAGAATCATGCATACCAAGAATTATACATGGCGATCTTGATATTTGGCAAAAATTAGAAAACAGTCGCTATATTTTCGTTCAATCTGAAATTACAAAGTTAACTGTAGAATGTGGTGCTGTTACCACGGAAAATAATATCATTGGTACTGGCATATTAAACCTGCCTAAAAACTGCATAGCTGTTTGTAAGAATACAGAAATGATTAGTTCCACTGTAACTGAAATTTATGTGAATGAAGTGAAATCAGATTTTAATCTAATAAACAATTCTTGCTGTAATACTAAAATATTTTTGTCAAGATATTCCAATATTGCTCCTGTTAAACTGACAAATATAAATCTAGAAAAATTAAATAACTTCGATTTAATGTCAAATCAACTCATCCCTAAAATTGATAAAATATTAGATGAGCCCGAGGATCTATTGGAATATCATTCTAGTTATCCTATCGTAACGATTTGTACCCTTATTTTAATGTTTCTTATATGTTTGTATCTTTTAAGAAAGAAATTCGGTAAACACGTTTTTACTATTCCCTCGACTCCTGATAATCAAAACGATAACGGCGATAATAATGACGACGCTATTCCGCTTCCACGTCTTCGTTCTTCCTGAAACTTCACGATTTTCTTAAACCGTGTAAGTTTCATCTTATCGGGGGGGTTGTTATAACCCCTAGATGATAGTAGCTCTGCTGACAATTTTGTCTAATAATCACTTTAATTTCTACCTTACGAAAATGCATTATAAGCTGTTCCTCGATTCCCACGAGAACCAGCCCACCTGCATTTCAGTTCAGTACCAACATCCGAGCGCGACACTTGTCTTTACCGAATTTCATTAAGTTTATCATATTTTAAGTTCCTTATCATTTTGTTCGGTGAATAAACGTATTCACCTTAAAACGCCTTTTTTTTTAAAACCTATAATCTCCGGGTGGCGTAACAGTACGCACATTATTGAGTCTTACTCGACGAGTTTCGGGTAATAACTATGGTTTGAACTATTTGCTATTTCTTGGCTCGGTCGAGTTATCTGGTGAGCCAAATGAGCTAGGCGGCTCAAATGAGCTAGGCGGCTCAAATGAGCTTTGGTGTCGGTATATCTCACTTTTATGGTGATATAATATTCAACACCTTGCCAAAATAATTAAGAAACAACCGCATTACCAAGATACTAAATAACACCACCTGCTCGACAATGTCCAATTCCATATTATGCAACCTCAACGTAAAGTAAAGCATTATCTCCCAAGGGATATAAAGTTGTATGAAACTCCCTAGGGAATAAAGTGATTTGAATTTGGAACTTCAAATTCGCGTGGAAACTCGTGGAAAACTAAAAAAATGCCCATATGGCATTGTAAAGAGGTTTGATCGAATACCGAACTGGCCAACATTATCAGAACTCAACAAAAAAAGATAGAATGTAAAACAAAAGACGGTGTTTGGTGCTGTGATTTTCAGTGAATTTTTATTGTCTCGTACAAGGTGTGAAAAGTAGAGTATGATTCTCTAGAATAAAGCCTGTCTTCGTCTTGGGCAGCTTGACCCCACGCGTCACTCGCTAAAAGTTTCTCGTTACGCTCAGCGTTCAATATGCCGCCCGCGACATAAGACACTGCTTTATTCCCATGGTGCATAATCTGCTATTATTCAAGACATTGGCAAATTATATGAATAACCTTGTCCAGTGAAATGTACAGCGACCGAAATTAAAATTAATTGAGTACTCAGTGAAAAGACAAGAGTTATGAAAATGATTTTAAATGATGCAGCGCAAATTGGGTCACCTTTACTCATCGCGACCTTGGCCGCCTGGCCGCCTGGCCGCCTGGCCGCCGGCCGCTCGAGTGGTTAGCTGCCGACATTATCCGACAGATAAAACTTGTTAACCTAAATTAAAACAAGATTCCATTATTGTTTTTGCAATAGAGATTAAATCAATCCGAGGTTATTTTAAGGGAGGAGGAAATGATGAAGATGGATGCTCATGCTTGCAGCGCGAAATTTAAATGTTTTGATGTTTTTCGCTCATTACAGCTCATGAACACTTCTTCAGATAGCAAAAGTTGATTTCGCGAGAACTAAGAGACTTAACACATATGTTTTAATTGATAGTATCTCATAAATATCATCAGTTTAGCTACGATACCCCTAAATAAATTTATACAGTTTTTTTTTGTTTAATCGTAGCTAAACGTTTTCTAAACGTGAAAACCTTTTAATAGCCTTTTGCCTTTTTTTTTTCCTTTGCCTTTTCCTTTTAACTTCTTTTATTTATTTTGTATGCATGTGCTGCTGGTTTTCCTTATAATAAATATAATAATAATATAATAATAATAAACTGATGATATTTAAAAGATACTATCAATTAAAACATGTGTGTTGAGTTTCCTAGTTATCACGAAATCAACTTTCGCTATCTGAAGAAATGTTAATGAGATGTAATCGGCAAAAAACACAAAAAAACGAATTTAGTGCCTCAAGCGTGAGGCGCCTTAAATCAATCCGAGGTTGGTTTTAATTTTGGAGGAAATGATGAATGCGACTCAACGAACCGCAAGAGGTATGTTGACTTGTTTTTCGAAAGCAAATAAATCTCCCGAATAGAATGAATAAAACGACCCTCAAGGAAACTCCAAGACATCCCCTCACCGGCTGACAGCTCGAGACTTTTTGAAGAGAAGCCGGAAGCACGTCAGTGGTTCGGACAGTTGTAGATGGCGCCACAAAAGGCAAGTTGCGCTATGGCCGTGGAGCCGTGGCCGCTGTGCGCTTCCGCCGGGAGCTCCGCGCATACAAATGGCAACATTACACATTGTTACACAAAACTTTTCTAGCGTAATGCCCTCGACTTTGCCCAATAATCCTGAAATCTCACAAGTTGTTTGGTAAACAGAAACGTAGGCAACTTTATTTTAAATTATATTTATTGTACAGAGTGCGGTCTCGTGACGGCAAAATGTTTTTAAAATGTAAACTTTAGAAATAGGTAACTTGAAATTCTGATCAGTGGGGTAATTGCGCAATTCCATTGAACTCCACTGAACATCAGTAAAACTTCAAATTTGACATTTATAGCCCAGTCTGGACACTTTTCTGTCAGTTTCGTATTGTGTAACTACTTGACAGCGGCAAATTTGTGACGTCCCACTATGAGCCAGTTTCAAGCCCAGTGACTAGTGTCATTCGTACCAAAACCAAAGCTCAGTCTGACATCACTGCACATCGAAAAAATCCTTCGGCAATTCCTCGAGATGGTAGTCTGGCATGAAAACTGGTGTTCGATTTGAGTACTCTGACAGTAGGTTTGGAATTACGCAATAAGGGTGCAGGTTAGTCAACACTAACATTTTACCACCAGGTTGTGTTGCGATCAAATGCTGTTATTATTGATTGAAACAGCGGTACATGATCGCTACTTCATACTATCGATAGAAACACTACTTGTCAAAAGGCTTTTTGTTGCATTCAAGCTTTGTTAGCAACAGGATGGGTTGCGTGATCACTAAAACGTCATTTTCAATAGAAACAGCATTGAAACAGCGCAATGCTGATTGCAACAGGAGATAGCTATAATCGCTTTACAGATGATTGTGGATACTTCCTTTAGATAATCTATTATGTATAATATTCATCACACTAATAATTATTATAAATGCGAAAACTTGTGAATGTTGAGTGTGTGCCTGTGTTTGTTGCTTCTTCACGATGAAACAGCTCGACGGATTAGAATGAAATTTAGAATGGAGATGACTGGACTCACGGAATAAACATAGGTAAATTTTTATCACGATATTCCCACGGGATCGAGATTTATGTGGGTGAAACTGCGGGCTGCTGCTAGTTATAGATAATCATTGGTAACAGATATCATATCGTCAGTAATTTCGTCAAATCGTTTTCAGTTATAGCTACTTTTTTGATCTTCCCACTGCAAAGCTATTCTATAAAATTATATAAAAGTTTTTTGGACGCTAACTTCTTGATTAAAGGCCACTTACGTTTGCTCGTTAAGTTAATTTCAGTAAACAAATACTATTTAATCAATTATCTTGAGTAAAACACAATATTTGTATGTTTTATTACTTCACGGAAACGTTCCCGACACCAAATAGCTGTCGGAAAGATATGGGCGATGGTTCCGAATTCTAACGTCAAAGTTTTTGATAACGAATATTTTAGAATCGCGTCTATCGGAATCTCTGTCGGTAACTTCCGATTCCGCTGTCGGAATGCTTTTCGAACGTTTTAGAATAGCTCTGCTGGTCCGAAGTAGTATTTGGAGTGTTCCATTGTTGGTGGCAAACTTACAACATCATTCAAATCATTCAAATAGTCGGTGGTTGGATAATGCAATTTACTCGGGAAGCGGTCGAACGCTCTTAGTTTAGATATAGTTATACCTACCTACTTATTGCATCCTCATCCAGTAGAAGTCCACTGCTGGACAAAGCCCCGAAAACTGTAATTTTAAACTTCTTCCGCTCTGTCTTTACGCTAGCCAGGGGTTTCCAAAGTGGGCGATACCGCCCCCTTGTGGGCGCTAAGAGACCCAGCAAAAAATGGAGGTGTCAAATCAGACACACTTTCGCAATTTAATAGAATAAAATAATAATGGAAAAACAAAAAATTGAGTGCTATAGGATATGGTTTATTAACTAACGCCCGCGGCTACGCTCGTGTTATTTGTGGTTCCACTCCGCGGATTTTGATTGCATTTGGTATGTGAATGGATGCGGGTGGGGGGGGGGGGGGGGGGGGGGGGTGTAGGAGGGTGGGGGGCTGTTTTTCATCCTGAAACTACCCGTGTGAAGCCGGAGCGAGTCGCTAGTATTATATATGTCTATGGCCGTCGTTTCTGGAAGAGCTACTAGTTTGTGAATGAGAACTGGCTAGTATTCTAGTATGATGCCCTAATGTTTATCAAATCAAATCAAACCAAATATATTTATTTCTATAGAAAAAACTTTACATACCACTATTACTAACTCCTTAGTTGCCTAATGCCTATTTAAAATAGCAAAAAGTCACTTGAGTTTAATAGGTAGGTAGGCCTACGTAGTTTAGGTTAGGTTATTATAGTTTTTAACGTAGGTATTTAAAAGTATTAATTGTTTTTTGTTTTGTAGTAGGTACGCCATACCTAATTAACTAATTATGTCATACTTTTAATTGTCTTGAATAAATAATTTTTCTTTCCTTTCTCCTTCTTTCTTTATAAAATATTTGCCCGAAACCACAGAATAAATAACAAGTCCGATACCCAGTAACAAATCGAGCGATCGGATGCACACAAAGGGAGTGGCTGCAAATGTTTGCCCGGCAGTAACTGCCTCTGTTGGCACACGAGCGATGTGCTCACATCTATGTTTACAGTATTTGTTACGGTAATGGATTATTTAATTGCTATCCGAAAGGTCAGAATATTGGTTGACTTTGATGTGAGTTGGAGGTTATGTAGGTACTACCTATAGGCACAGATTACTTATTAGTTTTTATTTTAATTTGTTCTACTATATAAAATCATTTTACATAATGTTTGCCATCAATAGCATCTAAAAACCACAAAGGAAACGTTACTATAGGGTGTAACATATTACCCCTCTATAAGCCCGGTATTCTACAAATCATGGCGAATAAGTTTAGTTCTACGACTTTTTAAATTTCGAAGTTTTTCATTCATGAAATGCCTCGTAAGAATCCTGAAATTCCTCCAAAAACGTACGTAAAACAACATGACGACGTTACGGTAGGTTAAGGTACCTTGCGTGGGGCTGCCTCATGTTCTGTTAGGTACATTTTCTGTTGGAATTACAGGAATTTCAAGAAGAATTTCAGGTTTTTACGAGGCTTTTAATGAATAAAAAGCTTCGAAATTTAAAAAGTAGAACTAAAGTTATTCGCCATAATTTGTAGAATACCCACTTCCCGGGCTTACAGGGTTATTATGCTTAACATCAGGTGGGCCTCTTGCTTGTTCCGTCATCCAAGTAGTATCAAAAAAAAAAAAAAAAAAAACAACCTGTATATCTAGACCAATCCAGATTATTTTACAAATACCTATCAAGTTGCAAAGTTAATGGGTGCAAAATACACAAACAAATTTAAAAGCCTCACCATAAATGGTACGATGTGCTAAAAAACCTTTTAGATAGATACTTACCTACTTATGTAAGTATCTTTTCAATAGGACTTTTACCTTTAAATAACAGTAATTTTTAAATCAGCGGACGTCAGAAAGGCATTCGCCACACGACACCATGTCCCAGATAATTATTAAACTACATTAGCTAACAGATAAAACAATCAAAGTTTTCTATAAAAATAAAACATTGGAAGAATCACAAGTACAAGTAAAATGCAACAGTATACGGAGCACATAAAGTTGAGTTTGTTTATCCGTCCAACTATTAAGTGATATGGTTTTTGTTGCTGGTAACATCGTCAATTGTTTGCAGCGTGGTTTGAAAGATGGCGCCACGTGCGGCGCGCGTGCACAAGCGCCGCCGGAAGCGCGGGAATCCGCCCTCGCGCGCAAAACAATACCTTCGCGTAAATTGAAATAAATTGACGCACTCAAATTGTTTTGGGATTCAGTAGGTATTCATTTTTTAACATGACCTTTAGCTTTATTTTATTTACAAAACAAAGCTTATTTTGTTGATTTTGTTATTTTTCTCGGCATGTGAAGGGCTATGAAAAAAATGCGCCTTGGCAATCTTCGTCTTTTCGAACGATAAATACCTATTGCAGTTAAGGTGGTCGCTTTTCCATACAAACGTATTAGCACAAATATGGGCAAACAGAGTATAATTTTACACTGAAATGACTGTTGTTGGCTTTTATATTGGTCATTATTTGCGTCAACACATATTTGGTTGAAGAAAACAGTGGATTAATAGCGAAAATAACATCGAAATTTTAGTTCATTTATGTCAGTGTGTGAGTGTACACTGACAGTGTCACACACATAGCCGCAGATTAGATAACAGTAACATGTCACTTACACGCGACGTTGTCAGCTCGTGACTTACGCCGGCTAAGCGCTGTTGCCGCTTCGATCTGTCATATCATAATTAGCTCGGATAGAAAATATTAGAAAAACAAACATTTAGGATTGGACATGTGTATGCGAATCAGCCAGACAGCCGGAGGCCGCAATGCATTGCAAGGTCTCTACATATGAACTTTGTATAAATAATGGGAGAAAATTAAATTACAAACAACTAGACAAAAATTACAGACAAATATAATATTATCTTAATTACGTAAAAATTAAATTAAATACTACTAGCTGATCATAATTACCTATATATTTACGCACAAGGTTTTTTGAACTGAGACCTCACGAATACACACGGTTTAGGTAGGTTACCTTATTTATTTCGAAAAAATATCTATGTACATCCACATGTGGTTCGAAAAGTTAGACCTTCAACGTCGTTAAAATTCCTAGAAACGGGAGGTCAACAAAGAATGTTATACACTGGTTGTTATTTTATAGAGTAGGTACCTACAAGTTTCAAGATTCATAAATTTTAGACTTTTCCCAGTATTTGTATCATAAAAGCTACAAACGTAAAAAAAACAGCGTTGTAGGATTAGTGGAAGTACCCTAGAGGTTTTGTTTTTTTACATTTTTGATTTACCCTAACATCTCAGAAACTAAAATAGTTTTGAAATGTCGAAGCGAGGAACTTTCATATGACACCACATTTGATCTGATATTCTCACTTTTTTTTACCTCCTCTTGGACCCCAATATCTCAACAACCCCCCGACCGATATAGCTCATAACCTTACCAACAAATTGTACCAATACTATCACCTCCCAATCAAATTTCATGAAGATCGGATTAACGGTTCGGAAGTTATGCTCGGACAAACATACATACATACATACATACAAATGCCAATTCTTCCAAGTTGAATCAGAGAACTCGCTTCGCTCATTCAATATTAAAAAAAAAAAACATAGTATTGCCTTGTTTCAGTCGAAGTCAGTTCTGTGTAGGTAGGTGAAACTACAATCTTCAAACAAATTCGTTGAAATGATTCCTAGGGGTCTTATTCATTATAATTGCCAGTTAGGGTCTTCGGAAGATTCAGATATGCAGGCCCAGGGTGGGTATTGAACATTTTGCCTCCTGCTTAGAAGACAAGAGTTCATCTTACTATGACATGTTATGTCTGTTCGTGTATGTCACAGCCACTTTTTTCCGAAACTATAGGATCTATGCTGTTGAAACTTGGTAAGTAGGTGTATTCTGTGAACCGCATTCAGATTTTCACAAAAAAATAGAAAAAAACAAAAAAAAAATGGGGGTTCAGTTCTAAGTATTAGTACTTAGAACTGAAACTCAATTTTTTTTTTCATCAAACCCGTTGGTGTGGGGTATCTATGTATAGGTCTTCAAAAATGATATTGAGGTTTATAATATAACTTTTTTCTAAACTGAATAGTTTGCACGACAGACACTTCCAAAGTGGTAAAAAGTCCCCCCCCCCCAACCCCGTAACTTCTAAAATAAGAGAATGATAAAACTAAAAAAAAAATGTACATTACCATGTAAACTTCCAACGAAAATTGGTTTGAACGAGATCTAGTTAGTAGTTTTTTTTTAATACGTCATAAATCGTAAACCATCCAAGAACTTTGATATTATGTTACTTGCTGCTACGGGACCCTTCATGGGCGACTCCGACTCGCACTTGGCCACTTTTTTTTTTAATTTCCATAATATTATTTGCATGCAATGCATATCAGCCGGCCTAGCCAAAAGACATTCGCTTCGAAGCGATTCCATTCCTTTCTAGGCGCTAGTCCAGATGGTACGTTCCTAAGCACTAATTTATTACTAGTAGGTAATTGTGTTTATACTGTACTAGCCATTTCACCGCAGCTTGGCAAACAAACAAACAAACAAAACAACAAAGTTTACATATTTACCTGTAAATATGTAAACTTTGTTGTTTTGTTTTTTGTTTTTTTTTAAGTTTTACAAAATTAATTCCCTGGAATTAATTTTGTAAAACTTAAAAAAAAACCGAACGAAATAAAACGGCTGAACCGATTTTGATCCAACAAAGCTAAGAACACTCCCGACAAATACACCTATCAAACAAAAACAAAAAACGATTTCGGTTCATCCGTTCGGGAGCCACGTTGGGACATACAGACACACACACACACACACACAGACACGTCAAACTTATAACACCCCTTCGTTTTTCGTCGGGGGTTAAAAAATACTAAATAATAGTGAAGATAAATAAAAAAACATAAAAAAGATAAATATTTTATACATAGTGTAATACAAATTAACAATCTTTTTTTTTAAGGACAATTAGCCTTTTTGAAATGCAATCCTTTCCCTCATTGTCTCGCAAGTCGCAAAGGCCTCGAAATTAAAAATAATATAATTAATTTTTATTGAATGGGTTATCCTCTCTTTTAACCCCCGACGAAAAACGAAGGGGTATTATAAGTTTGACGTGTCTGTGTGTGTGTGTGTCTGTCTGTCCCATCGTAGCTCCCAAACGGATGAACCGAAATCGTTTTTTTTTGTTTGAAAGGTTTATTTTTCGGGAGTGTTCTTAGCTTTGTTTGATCAAAATCGGTTCAGCCGTTCAGCTTTGGGGTTTTTTTTTTAATTTTTACAAAATTAATTACTAACTCAACTATAATCTGGACCTCTTCAAGGCTAGAGTGAATAGGTGCCTTCTAGACCTTTGTGCTCCATCTTCGGCCGCATCGTCACTTACCAACAGGTGAGATCGTGCACAAACAAAGGTCTATCAATGTTAAAAAAAAAAAAAAAAAAAACTTGTTGAAAATAGGGTCAACTGCGGATTTCCTCAATGAAGAATTGTTACTTCGTCGGCTTTATTTCTCAAACTCAAGACATCACAATAATGGAAATGGAGCGCGACGAATTATTCCCATTTGTCACACTGATCTGTCCCCCCTAAGGTGACAGTTAGAACAAAAAAGTTGGATCTGTCCCCCTGTTGCGTGATTGGGTGATGGCTGGTACATTTGCGTGTAATTTTAATTTTAATTTTAGATTATTGTATGGAACCCTTCGTGCTAGAGTCCGACTAGCACTTGGCAGTTTATTTTTTATTTTTTATGATACAAATTGGCAAACTAGCATACGGCCTGATGTGAAGTGGTCACCGTCGCTTATAGACACCGGCAACACTGGGGGTAATTGTCGATGCGCTGCCTACCCTGAAGGAATTTATGACCATTTTTCATGAAATAAAACATGGTTACGTACGACATGTACGACACGGGAAAACCTCAGATGGAAGCTCATTCCATAGTTTATAGGCACAGAATAAATAATAGTACTTTATGGGGAAGAAATGATCTCGAGAAACGAGTCGTTCGAGAAACCCAGGGTTCTATGATGTGCGGATGAGCTTTGTCACGGTGCCGGGAAGAGCGATGGTAAAATCTCGATGCGAGGATGAGATCGGAAAGCTCGTCAGAACATTCCCCGTTGTAGAGGCGGTAGATCACGCAAAGAGATCCGATAGCTCTGCGTTGGCTAAGCGGTTCTAGAGTATCGGAGAGCTTGGGGTCACCGATGATGCTAATGGCTCTTCTCTGTAAGGAGTCAAAACGAAGCAGCTGGTACTTTGGGTGCCCCGTGCCATAGATGGGAACAGTTTCTACGTGCGGCCTTACTTGTGCTTTGTAAAGCAATAGCCATTTATGCGGCGTAAAATAAAGTTTCTATGTGCATTATATTATGGGGGAGGCCTATGCCCAGCCGTGGACTTCAGTTGATGATCTATCAATAAAAGCTGAAAGTAAATAAATCTTTAGAAAAAAAAGCGGCCAAGTGCGAGTCGGACTCGCCCATGAAGGGTTCCGTAGCAGCAAGTAACATAACATAAAAGTTCTTGGATGGTTTACAACTTATGATATATTAAAAAAAACTACGTACTAGATCTCTTTCAAAACAATTTTCGTTGGAAGTTTTCATGGTAATGTTCACCATTTTTTTTGTTTAGTTTTATCATTCTCTCTCTCGCAAACTATTCAGTTTAGAAAAAAATGATATTAGAAACCTCAATATCATTTTCGAAGACCTATCCATTGATACCCCACACAGGTTTGATGAAAAAAAAATGTGTTTCAGTTTTAAGTATGGGGAACCCCAAAAACTTATTGTTTTTTTCTATTTTTGTGTGAAAATTAGTTTCGGAAAAAAGTGGCTGTGACATACACGGACAGACAGACATACATGACGAATCCATAAGGGTTCCGTATTTTTTTTTTTCGGAACCCTGAAAAACTACTTCATAGCTAGGAATTTATACCCAATACAACATAAATACATACATAGACACACGCCTTTTTCCCCGAAAGAGTAAGCAGAGCCTCTCATGTGCCTCTTTTCACTGTGGGTTGCACCATCGTGGGAAATACACGTGACAAGTGGTGAGCTCATCGCCGCCATTGCTTCCCACGACTGACTCTGCTAATGCTTTCTTCCAGTATAATACATTCCTGAAATAAGCTAGCAGTCAGGAACTACAAGCTAACTACAAGTCCAGGTATAAGACTTAATAAAATTAGTGTGCTGATGAAAATGAGCCTAAGCACGGCCAGTTTACTATTATCCATCGAGGAGTTCCGCTGTCCACGTTCCGTCTCCATCATCAGATCAGCTCGCTTTCACCATAGTATTGTACTGTCATCGGAACTAGATAGGTACGAGTATGCCAAATTTCAGCTCAATCGGATATCGCAGGAGACACCATTGTTGCCACCCGTGAAATATAGTAGTAGTAGAGCTTTTTTGTGTGAGAGTTCGTCCGGGGAAGTACTACCACCATACCTATTTCTGCCGCAAAGCAGTAGTCCTCGCATTGCTGTGTTCCGGTTTGAAGGGTAAGGGTGCCGGTGAAATTACAGGCACATGAGACGTTTCACCTTTATGTCTCAGGGTGGCGGGCGCAGTGCAATGCCACATAGGGCGCGTCCTAGGTGGACGTGACCTATGAGGTAATGCACTGTTCATAGGCAGAGGTTACCGCTTAACATCAGGTGGGCCATCAGCATGTTCCGTCATTCTAGTAGTATAAAAAACAAAAAACATTCTGAATGCAATGCTTGACTTGTTGCTGAAAATACCGAAATTGATATATGTGTGCCTATAATATTTGAGGAGTTCCCTCAATCTTCATGGATTCCATCATCAGAAAAACATTTTAATGAAAATGGCACCAATCTGGAAGTATATCATGTAATTTTTTTTCCTAATCGTTACGTAAATGGTATGAGGTAACAAACATAATAAAAAACTCTGGAATTGATAACCTCCTCCATTTTTTGAGGTCGGTTAAGAATCGAGTACCTACTTTTTGATTTGAAATAAGGACACACCACAACACTCACTTCACAAACATAATATTGGCTGAAGCAGAATCAGTGTATTTTGTAGATCATTACAAAAACATTTATAAAAAAAAAATAGTCTGGTATCGAACCCAGTACTGTGGTTTTAGTGTCGAGAGATCTAGTCACTGGTTCACAAAAAAAAAGTAAAAAAAAAATACAAAAAATATAGGCAGTATAGAATCGAACGCAGTAACGTGGGTTCAGAAGTTCTGAGTCGACAGTCCAAGCCGCTAGTCCAACTTTTTTGAAATTCGCGCGCCGAAATTAGCTTATAGTTCTAATACAATAATATCCTTGACTGTGTGCGTGAGTAGGCTTTCATATTGCTCGGAATTTGCTCGGCACAAGTATGTTAAAACTAGAGACTAAAATAACCTGAAATATAGCTAGGTACATAGCAAATAAACCACCATTTGCGTGAACGTTAGTGTTATGACATAATATGCACATTTTAATTCATAAATACATAAAATACTTCAAAATTTGGCAACAGCGCCATCTATTGACGCTGTCGTGCCTAGCTGACCACGAGGAACAACCTTAAGTGAAAAAGTGTCATTCAATCACGAACGAAAATCATGGATCTGCCATTTTTTAAAGAAACGTCTTCATTTATATGTTTTTTCGAGTTATTTCGTGTAATTTTGTGTAATTTTGATGGCATTTTAACCGGTGTTACTTGGATAAATAGCACGTGTTGTAGTTTAAATTTAAGAGTATTGCGTGTCTTTTCGAAATGGTGGTTTTTTCCCAGTATAAATTCGGTTTTTCTGCCACTACTTAAACTGGGTTATGACTTGAAGGAGACTCTTTACGACTTGACTATTAAAAATACATCACTTGAAATTGGTGAAATTGTACGGAGCACTCCTCAGAAACCATAAAAAGAAGAGAAGAAGGAGACGATTGTGATTTCTTTTTGGCAGGCTTATGTACCTACAATAATTTCCTTAAAGACTCCTGAAGTTTCATTAATGAACGACCATATGGCTCAAAGACTTGGCTTGAGCACCTCACTTGGTACTTCTACTATTTTCATATGTACTCGTATGTTAAGTGTATGTTAGTCTAGATACGGTTTTTTTTTTTTTTTTTTTTTTTTATACTACTTGGATGACGGATCAAGCAAGTGGCCCACCTGATGTTAAGCGGTAACCTCTGCCTATGAACAGTGCATTACCTCATAGATCACGTCCACCTACGACTCAACCTATGTGGCATTGCACTGCGCCCGCCACCCTGAGACATAAAGATGAAAAGTCACATGTGCCTGTAATTTCACTGACACCCTTACCCTTCAAACCGGAACACAGCAATGCGAGCACTACTGCTTTGCGGCAGAAATAGGTATGGTGGTAGTACTTCTCCGGACGAACTCTTTCACAAAAAAGCTCTACTACTACTAAAATTTTTTTACTAAAGGTTTTGATTATTCAAACGGAAACCTACAAAAATCCAGGTGAACCCAAAAAGATCCACCTCAATATTTGGACTTGTAAACGTGTAATTTGACCGCCAAAGTGTGACAGTAAATAAACATCGGTAATTAAAAGTCCCACGGGTGTTAAAAACAACAGTGATCGCGAGGGAGTCCTTTCCCGCGCCCCTGGGGACAATTACGTGCTAGTAGCTAGGGAAGGAGCGTATTTACGCAACCAGGGATTTCCACCAGGTTTTTGATTGCAAGTACGCCGACCAAGTGACCCTTAAGACTTGAAACTAAAAATTACTTGCAACTTGCAAGTAACGTTGCTAGTTAGATAGAAGATAGAAAATACTTTATTGCACACTATAAATAAAATCAATTTACAAATATTACAAATAAAACTAGTAAATAAATAAACTAAACTAAAATAAACTATTTCTACCAGGCAACGTTTGGATGGATAGGACTGTATAAAATAAAAAACAAGGGTAGTTCCACACGCAGAAACTTTATTGCCCTGTGCAGTCGAATTTTCGCAGATGCAATTGTGCTCTTTATTTATAAGAAGGTTTGGTACAACTTCCAATGCAAGTAATTTTCCAAACGCGATGTTGTTCCCTGATTTATTAACTGCACGAATCAATTTCCTATGCAAAAATACCTTGAAGGTTTTATGAGCTCTGGTTTTTGCCGCTGGTGTCTTAGGGCGGACGAACTTGGGCCTCGGTTCTCGATATTGGAAGTACGACCCATCCCTACTAGTAGCTGTTGTGTATTCTGTGTACGTGCCCTCAGTGACTCGTCGAGCTAATTATGCAATCAGTTCTCACAATTACCGGCACACCCTACCTCTGCTAATGTAAAGTTAGATTTGTTTGATTGTGAGCGATGGACGACAATATTAACTTTTTGATTCACACTTTGATTTACTGATGCGATGATTGTACCTTATAATAAAACCGAACGATAATACATTTATTTTCAACACATTTGCTCAAAAATTGCCTTTAGGAAGCATGTATACATTGGTCGAAAGTTACAAATTACGAACCATACAACGGAACGTGCGGTAAAATAGGTACTTAGGTGAGAGTACCTATTTTACCGCAAGCTCCGTTGTATAGCGCCGTGCATAACCATTACGTTTTTTTAAATTTCCTTATTAAAAATATAGGTATAGGTAAGAATTGCAGCAAGGAGTTCCAATCTCCTCAATTCGATTCGAGGTTCGATTATTTCTCAAGCTGAATAATCGAACCTCCTTGGAAGCGCTTTTGCTCAATACGTATTGATTTAGCAAAAGCGCTTCCAAGGAGGTTATCTCACTAAAGAAAATGAGACAAAAGATGTAGTACATGGCTCCTTTTGCAAATTCACGACATTTTAATATTAGAAACTTCAAAGATTGTTGCTACTTTCCGACTGATATTTATAATCAAAATAATAATATGAGTTCAAGCGAGGAATCTGATATTAATATGGAATCTACTTGAATGAGGCGCAAATTGCAGAAAAAGGTATGTGACTGCCAAAATAGGGAGATCGCTATTTAATTATTTACAATAATATTATATCATGGAAGACTCCCTGAAATACTCAATCATTACATATTGTACTGTTTTCTCGCAAATGTGTTGAAAAACACAGTTTCAGTTCTACCTTTATAATGAGAACTGCTAAGGAGTGGAATACACTACCGTCGTCTGTCTTTCCTGAAAACTATAATCTGGGTCTCTTCAAGGCTAGAGTGAATAGTTGCCTTCTAGACCTTTGTGCTCCATCTTCGGCCGCATCGTTACTTACCAACAGGTGAGATCGTGGTCAAACAAAGGACTATCATTGTTAAAAAAAAAAGTTGTATGTTACACGCGCAAAAATTGGTTATTACAAAGTCGTGACTATGTAATAACCAACTTTTCACCCTAGTATCATAAATAACTTTTTTGGTGTTTTTTGTTCATTCCAGCTCAACAACACTTCTTCAGACAGCGAACGTGAACGATACCCCTATTTTGTTTTGTTTATTTTGTTATCTATCGTAGTTAAACTGATGATATTTATGAGTATACTATCAATAAAAACATGTGTGTTAAGTCTCCTAGTTCTCGCGAAATCAACTTTCCCTATCTAAAGAAGTGTTCATAAGCTGTAATGGGCAACAAACTAAAAAAAAATTAATTTCGCGCCTCAAGCGAGAGCTTCCACCTTAATAATAAATAAGATGATAGACACGGCACATTAGACATAACCTCAAAGTGCTCTTCAACGACGGCTGGATGAGGGTGGATCCTCAGAGGATGTTAATCATCAGAGAGAGAACACAGCCAGTAACGATGTGTTTGCGTCCAACTCCGATTAAAACAGTTATACGTACTAATCGAGAACAGGAAAACTGTAGAGTCACTTTTTCTCCACACGCTTAGTAAAAACTGCCTAAATGCGAGTCAGACTCACGCACGAAGGGTTCCGTATCTTTATCTATAAAATCGGCAAAAAAACACGTTTGTTGTAATGGGAGCCACCTTAAATATTTATTTTATTCTGTTTTTTATGCTGGCTTTTATTTTGGTCAACGAATAAGCATTGCCATTCAGCGTGGCAATGCAGCCAGCATTCTTGGCACGCTGCCATCGGGTGACGGCTTGCTGACCTGATAGTTAGGTTTTTATTTTATTTTAGTTTTGCTTTAGTGTCTTAGTTTTAGTATTACATTTAATGTATCATTTGTTATTTGTTCAATATTTGAATAATATAATGTTTTTTTAGTATTTGTTGTTAAAGCGGCAACAGAAATACATCATCTGTGAACATTTCAACTGTCTAACAATCACAGTTCATGAGATACAGCCTGGTGACAGACGGAAGGTCAGTCAGACGGACACCCGACCCTTAGCAATAGGGTCCCGTTTTACCCTTTGGGTACGGAACCCAAAAAATGGATTTCCGTAGATTAATATTTTCTATGTCATTCCTTATTTCCCTTTTAAACCCATTTTTTTGTGATTTTGCGATAGTTAAGTAATTTAGTTATCTACAAGGAAACGTAATAAAAATATTTTGTCCATTGGCGACTCCATATGCTTTAGGATTTGGAGATGACAAATAAGCGTCGGAAGCGATCCATTTCGGCGGGAAACGGCACACCGGAAGTCGATTCGCAGACCGCGAATGTTGTTGGCGCCACCGTAGCAGGGTTACCACTTAATTTTATTTTCCCCATTTCCACAGACGCACTACGAAAAGTAGAATCATTCATAATAAATTATTTGTTCAAAATATATGTTTAACCCCCGACGCAAAAACGAGGTTTATTCCCGTTGTCCACGTTGAGCTCGACGGGGTGTTATAAGTTTGACATGTCTGTGTGTGACTATGCGTGTGGCTGTGTGTGTGTGTGTGTGTGTGTGTCTGTCTGTGGCATCGTAGCTCGCGAACGGATGAACCGATTTAGTTTTTTTTTTTGTTTGATGGTGAATTTGTCTGGATTTTTCTTAGCTATGTTTGATCAAAATCGGTTCAGCCGTGTCTTAGCGTCGAAGGTTTTTTAATTTTTACAAAATTAATTACTTGTTCAATACAAGCTTTTATAAAATTAGTGATCGTAACCGTGTGCTGATCAAAATGAGCCTAAACACGGCCAGTCTACTATTATCCCTCTGTTCTGTTGTCCACCTTCCGTCTCCATCATCAGACTATAATATTGCATTGTCATCGGAATTTGACAGGTATGCAAAATTTCATCTCAATCGGTTGAGGATAACTGCTTTAAAAATCAGTTGCAAGATTCCACCCGGACAAACATACATACATTGCAAGTTAAATAAAAGCTTGTAAAAAGGTGATATTTATCAATTTAAAAGTAGAATAATTTTTTAGTTGGAATACATAATATTTCCAGTGAATAGAATTTCAAAACAAGTCAAAGGTTTTTACAAGCTTTTATTTAACTTGCAATGTATGTATGTTTGTTTGGGTCGAATCTTGCAACTGAATTTTAAAGCAGTTACGCCCTTAACCGATTGAGATGATATTTCGCATACCTATCAAGTTCCGATGACAATGCAATATTATGGTGACAGTGAGCTGATCTGATGATGAAGTCGGAAGGTGGACAACGGAACTCCTCGATGGATAATAGAAGACTGGTCGTGTTTAGGCTCATTTTGATCAGCACACGGTTACGATCACAAAATTTATAAAAGCTTGTATTGAAAAACATATTACCACAAAAAACTGATCTTTGAAACTAAATGCCAAATACTATTGTGCTCGATTAAATCTAAATACATAAACCATAAGGAGGGGATCCGAACATCTGCCATCATTTAACTCCCTTTACATCTGCGAATGTTTAAAGAACTACTTAAATACCATTTTGAAGATCACATAATATAAATTAAACAATCATATTGTCAGAGGTGGGTGCGTTGCGAATTGAACCAAAGAACCAAAGAACCACCGCTGTGGGGACTTAGATACAGGGCTGGGGTCGCGTGTGGAGCCAGGTGCTCGTACGAAGTCATTCTTCGATGACAAATTATCATTGTGTTTTCTAAAGAACCGGGACTTTATGACAATGCCAATAAAAACGATGACACTTTTTATTGTAACCTTAGTTGACTTTTGTGTAGAGGCTCGGCCAATAACGCTTGAACTCGTAAACTCAAATAACTACGATCTAGATTTTGCAGGAATAAAGAAGTGTCTTACGTTGCGGGCGGCATATTGAACCCTGAGCGTAATGGGGGCCTCTAGCGAGGGAGTTATATAGAGTCCTGAGTGAAGAAAAGGGTTCAAGCTGCCCAAGACGAAGACAGGCTTTGTTCCAGAGGAGCATATTCTACTTTTCACACCTTCTGCGAGACAGTAAAAATCCACTGAAAATCACAGCACCAAACACCGTCTGTTCTTTGATAACGCACCTTTTTTTTTGATAACACCTTATGGTGGCTATTTAGATTATCAAACAAAAACCTCTTTACGATGCCATATGGGCATTTTTTTACTTAGAGTTTTCCACGAGTTTCCACACGAATTGGTCCAAATTCAAATCACTTTATTACCTAGGGAGTTTCATACAACTTTATATCCCTTAAGAGATAATGCTGTACACTACTTACTAGATCTCGTTCAAACCAATTTTGAGTGAAAGTTTACATGGTAATGTACATCATATATTTTTTTTAGTTTTATCATTCTCTTATTTTAGAAGTTATGGGGGGGGGGGGGGGGGGACACTTTTTACCACTTTGGAAGTGTCTCTCGTGCAAACTATTCAGTTTAGAAAAAAATAATATTAGAAACCTCAACATCATTTTTGAAGACCTATCCATAGATACCTCACACGTATAGGTTTAATGAAAAAAATTTTTTTTAGTTTCTGTTCTAAGTATGGGAACCCCAAAAATAATAGGTTTTTTTTCTATTTTTGTGTAAAAATCTTAATGTCACAGAATACATCTACCTACCAAGTTTCAACAATATAGCTCTTATAGTTTCGGAAAAAAAAGGCTGTGACATACACGGACAGACAGACAGACAGACAGACAGACAGACAGACATGACGAATCTATAAGGGTTCCCTAAAAAGTGCATGCGCCCATAGATTACTACCAAGTTATTATTTCACGGAATAAACTCAAGCACGAGTATTATGTCCATTTTATTCGAATTTTGACAAGAAAACCAATGTTAATATCTTTTAAAATTCCATTCGTTTTGTTTTTTTATTTAATTAAAGTTCTGGCATCTGGCTTACGTAAGTTACCCCAGCCCATAGAAAATGCAATACCTCTGAGATCACGTCCACCTAGGCCGCGCCCTACGTGACGATGCACTGATACATTCTTAGTGTGTAGTCAGTGCAGTCTATGTCTTAAGACAAAGATGAAAATCTTATATGCCCGTAATTTCACCGGCACCTACCCTTCTAACCGGAACACATCAATGCGACCACTTGCTTGACAGCAGAGTTATGTCTTCCCCGGGCCAACCCTTTCATAGCTGCTTTTTGTTGCTACCAAATGTAGCTTATGTCTACTTACCCCAAAAAGGTATTTTACAATTAATAGTTTTATGAATTCAAGCAAAAACATTTAAATACGGGACTACAATTAAAAGTCAGGTCAGAATGTATGGAGAAACATGTCAAGCATCACTAAAGTCGTAAGTAGAGTCGACAGCCGGCCGGTATTTAGCGTGTTCCTTACAAACAATTAGCGCGTGTGTCGGCTCCGTGCCGTTTCAGACGGCGATGGTTTCATTTGTGTGAAACTAATATTCATAGTTCTGCTATCATTAAATATCTGCGTAAATCACTTGTCAGATAGTAGGAATGTTTCAATTATCTTGTCCGCTTTGAACATTTGATAATTGATCTATCGTAGACCTCGTATAGCCGGTGGAATTCAGGAAAACAACAGAAGGAAAAGATATTGTTGAATTTTTTGAACTTTACAACATAACACCCAACAGTCACATATCCATATAGTCCGGATCACACAAGGATCCCCTGTATCGTGAGTATCAAGAACTACGAGTACCATGAATTAATTAACTTAAAATAATTAAATGCACACTTTACAAACTAGTTAAAAAATATACAGAACAATTAAATTAAAAAACTAAATGTACAATGGATCTTATCGCTAAAAATCAATCTCTTCCAGACGACAACACAACAACAAATTAGCAGATCATAGACAAATATTTGTCACGCAGCGGGAATCGAACCTACAACCTCTCGCATCTCAGCTTGCTACCCGCTTGCCGCGCGACAGAGCATGTAATATCCTCAATTATTTTCTTCTATAATTGACTGAAATTTTCTCCATTTGCTAGAATTGATAAAGGTGGGTGCTTCATAGTCAAAACTAATTAAGTTTTATGATAATTAAATTTCGCTGAGCAATTTGGCAAAGCAATTAAGTACAGCAAGTTGAAATTCCGCCCAAAACTAAATTGCCCCTTTTAACCTTTTCTTTTTTCACAAGGACTATACCCGTCGTGTTCCGACTTGTCGGAAATAATAGTTTCTAATGAGTTAATGCCATGAAAAGCTCGCTGGCTGCCGTTTTGTGGTGCTGACTGCTGACGTCGCGAATCGTAACCGCTGACGTTCGAGCTTATTTGACGTCAAATGCAAACGTCGAATGAAATTTGTTTCGAATTTGTAATACAGAATTGTAGTTCTACTTAGATATAGATAGAAAATTCTTTATTACACAACTTAAAAAGTACTGTACATGATCTTGAACTTAATGCAAGATAGCATTCTCAGCTAACTTGTGTGTATTGTGGAAAACAATTTACAGGAAGGGCACAAAAATTTGATTCAAGTATAGATTATGTAGCATTAAATAAAAATATAACATGTTTACTACAATAGGTACAGAATTAATAAATAAACACATACACACATATTTAAAAGACTAATACATATATCTTAGGTATACAATTATAGGTACTTACTTAGACATACTTCATAATCAGCGTTTAGACGTCCACTGCTGAAGGAGGCCTAGATGCCTTCATACTTTCTACAACTTTTGTGCTACACTCGCCACGTCGTGCACGGCTCGGTACCGTCCTTACCTCATTAGTATACCCTCTATTCGTACTAAACGATTCAGTTCTACCTTTATAATGCGAACTGCTAAGGAGTGGAATATACTACCGTCGTCTGTCTTTCCTGAACACTAATCTAAGAAATAGATATTTGCGTATCAACTAAGCAGATGATTCAAATCTTCCCTTAATATTCAGGTTCGTAAATATATTTTCATATTTATTTAGATTTAGTTTTGTGATTGTTACAAAGTTTTATAGATAACAACAATTCTATATTACTACAGAAAAAAAAAATGAAAGGCTACTACATGCAAAAATTACTACTTACTAGTAATTAATTACTATTGGCTTCTGCATGCATGCATGTGTTAAGCATGCATGAGAAAGGTTATTTTGTGTTCGTATTCAAACACTTTAGACACTAATCAGTTGATTCAGCAAGTCATGTTCTTTGGGATGCAACAGTGGCATATTATTGAGTCGGGGCTCTTTGTACGTACACTCATCTAATATGAATGATTCACTTCCTTCCTGACCTATGAGAATCTATTGTGGAAAGTCAGGAATTTAGAGGCGTTTTTTTTTTTTTTTTTATACAACTTGAATGACGGAACAAGCAGATGGCCCACCTGATGTTAAGCGGTAACCTCTGCCTATGAACAGTGCATTACCTCATAGATCACGTCCACCTAGGACGCGCCCTATGTGGCATTGCACTGCGTCCGCCACCCTGATACATAAAGGTGAAAAGTCTCATGTGCCTGTAATTTCACCGGCACCCTTACCCTTCAAACCGGAACAGCAATGCGAGCACTACTGCTTTGCGGCAAAAATAGGTATGGTGGTAGTACTTCCCCGGACGAACTCTTTCACAAAAAAGCTCTACTACTACACTTGTAACTTTCCGACAAAGTGCCGAAAATCACATGTTGTGACTTGCGCAAGCAGCAAGTCGTGTTTCTGTGGTGTTGTAGGTATTCATATTACTACTATTATTTTTAATTCAAATTATTGTTATTATAGTAAATTTCCAGCTTGTTTTGCCTCTCAATAGTTGTAATCACACATTTAAGGGGGCCCCTCCCGATTCGAACTAAAATCTTGTAGGTTCGTCCAATTCAATGTTTGAAAGAGAGGCTCTGTGAGAAATGTGAGCCAGTGCCAGATCCCTTGGTTGGAATTCGGAAAAATACGTTACTTACTTGCGAAATGGCAATAAATGCGCAAAATATTCATAAAACTTGTTCCAGGACGTAGGTACGTATTTTGAGAAGGTTTTGACAAAAATGTTTCTCATTTAGAATCTATATAACATGAGCAAGGTCCCTCGGATGTCTTTTTTTTACTTTTAAATTTTATATGTATTTTATGAACATCATATAGGTATTTATTCATATTAATTTATTTCGAACCACAGGGACCTTGAGAACACTTAGTTTCGTCAATTTGCTATTATTATGAAAAAATATAAACATGTAGCTAGTACATCTTTAGTTGCAGCTGTATCGGGGCTTTCTCAGATAGGTACTAATCTAAAATTAAAATAATAGTTAAAATGTCTCTACAGATGAGCCAAAACAAAAACCTTTTAGTCAGGCCGCACACCAGGCATACATTTGTTATTTACGTCGCCACAATCGTTGCGCTACAATTGTATGCGCTACAAATGTATTGTAAATGCGCACATCGGAAGCACAGTTGTAGCGTGGCAACGCTTTGAGAATGTTGACATCATCGTCTGATGACGAAGATTTCATGATGTGGCGATTAATGAGGAAAAAAAGACGTTATTGGGTTCATCCGTTTAATCAAGATTGCACAATGTACGCCAATTTTTCGCCAATTTTAGTCCAAATAATTTCTGTAATCCGTCTGTTACTATAATCATTGAGCGTGTGATTGTATAATACAGGGTTTTTTTCAACCTCTGCAATAAACTCAACGTAAAATTCAATGTTGTCTTTCATTTTTGCAAACCAACGCGACACAAAAAACGAACGTGTTCGATCTTGAATTCGTGTAGTCTCGCTACAAAGTGCGCCCGCCACAAATGTTTCCTCGGTGTGCGTGCTCACGTACAAATGTATGGAGGCGTTAAATGTGTCGCGTTTCAAATGTGGCGCTACAATTATCGAGTTACAAATGTATGCCTGGTGTGCGGCCTTACTTACACAAAATCATAATAGTAAAGCGGCCGTAAATAAGCCTATTGTCAAGTCAAGAACTTATCTACCTACTTACTAACTACACACCGTTCACCGTAAGATGGCACCTGCATGGAGTATTTATTATTCTATGGTTGGTACTATTCCCGGCAGACACAGACTAGGAGTATAACTCCAAAGTTCAGGTTAAAATTGTGCAAATAAGCAGATTTTTGAAGGCTTATACTGAATTTAGTAGTAACAAAAATTAAAATTTTGTTTCTCCACGAACCTAGATAATATCTTCAAGATACATATTTGTACAAAACATCTAACGAAGAAGTTGTTACGATTTCATAACCACGTACGAGCTGAGCACCAGCGTTTGTATGGAAAGGATTGGGGTTGGCCGCTCTTCTGAGCAGGCTGCACGACATGCTTTCCATTTTGGATGTTCATAATGTAAACTGTAAAAGTAAAAAAAGAGGCTTCCGGGAGACCTCGCACGTATCATCTAGATTATAAATAACAGACATTGTTGTCACTAACTAGTAAGGCTTTCTCAAAAACACGTTCGTCCTGGAAAAAGTTTTATGAATATTTAGCGCATTTATTGCTGTTTCGCAAGTAAGTAGCGGAATTTTTCGAATTCTAACCAAGGGATCTGGTACTGGCTCTCATTTTTCACAGTGCCTCTCTTTCAAACATTGAGTTTGATGAAACAAGCTTTTAGACAACGCCTGCGATGTACTTTGGTGTGTCACGCAGCCTCCTTAACTTTCAATTCTGTAGCGGAACTTCCATAATAAAACGTCTTTCATACCATTTTAGCTACTAACATGACATCCCAGTAACGCGCCCGCCTGACTCGTAACATTGACTTACAAGCGGAAAATCAATTTTATCTCCACGTGCCCATCGCATTGTTGCAATGACCAAAGTCATGCTTTTCTGTAAGCCCGACATGCAATGACTACTTTTTTCTGCTAAACTATTGCGATCGAACCTATACATCGAAGCTTTTAACAGGACCACAAGAACGAGGCTACAACAAAACCAGCAATGGTTGGGCATGTATTTCGTAGAGTAATTTTTAAGGATGTTGTAGTAGAGGATAGTTTGCTATTGTCGACTAATTACACGGTGTGTACGGGCGTCGTTACGATATGCGATAACAGTAAAAGTCGTATAATGGCACCGTCACAGACTGTGTCAACTTGCCCACACTCCTTAATGGCCCAATCTAAGAGATTTATAGCTTTGTTGTAAATTTTATAGGAACTCGTTGGAAGGGTTGTTGATGGCTAATTTCACTTCGAAGTTAGCAACATGTCTTGTACGAACCGTCAAGCAAAGAAACATTATATACTTTGAACATCTTACACTAATCTAAAATAAAATAAATATCTTTATTTACTAAAGTATGGTAAGGTACATCATTCAGTGTGATCATACTTTTGCCTTTAAAGCGTGCAAATATACCTTTACGGTTGTTAACATTATTAATATCAGGTACCTATTTATGAAAAAGCAAAATTTAAATTTAAATATGTCAAATTAAGAATTATGTAGAAAAGAAAAACAAAACATTAAACACAACAAAAAAAAACCTATACAATCAAATAATGTCCATCTGTCATAAATTATTAAAATATTAACATTTGCTAATTTCACAAAAAATATAATTTAAAAGTCATTTATTACAAAGTAGGCATGTCATTCCTATTTAAAAATTCTTTATCGAGTAAAAGCATCTATCTACAAGCCAATTATGAATTTTAAATTTAAATTTCTCTAATGTCAGCGCTTTCATATCTTAAGGTAGATTATTATTTACTATTTTTAGGAAGGTTCTTATTTTAGGTTTGGGTTCCTTATTTTTCTTTGTCGCCACTATTAGATTAGAACGCGCTCAGGGACCTACCTTGGGCGTTTTAAATTTCAATTTTATTATTTGCATAGGGTTCATGCTCAAACTAAAGGAAATTGATTGAATTGGATGGAATTTTCACATAATAACGGTCGTCGTCGTCGTTTCGTATGAGGTAGTGCTGGCCTCTGGTGTCAGAGTTTGTCAAGCCGCCCGAGGGCCTCTGACATGGCTTATCGACTGCTATTAATCAATAACAGCCGGGACCGACAGTTTAACGTGCCCTCCGAAGCACAGAGCGATAGAAATCCGCACATAACTTAGAAAAGTCATTGGTGCGGAGCCTAGGATCGAACCCGGTATCGTTGGATTCTGAGTTGCACTATTGAACCGTTAGGCTACCATCGCTTACGCTTACCATAATAACGGTGAAAATGTATACTAGCTATCTCTCACATCTGCCGAGATTAGGTACACATGTGACACAGTCCACAGCCACAGACAGCGCAGGCTCAGTAATAGGGTCCCGTTTGGTACCCTTTGGGTATGTAACCCTAAAAATTTACAAGATATATTTCAAAAATGCAAGAGGCTCACCTGTGTGTACCCTGAATCGAATCCTTACAAACAGTTTTTTTTATAAAATAGTAAACTTACTACAAGTGCCTCAAAAGTTCCGAAGTTCGTCCGTCATTTCCGATTGTCGGTAATGAATGACCGATGAGGTAGTACCGCCGAGTTGTGGGTGGAAACATCCTTGCGACAAATGATCTCTCTTTGTGTCACTCGCAACGATTGCGTAAAAAATCCACGCGACACATTGTCGGCGAGACGACGCGAATCACATCCGCTCTCCCGACTTTTGTCGGCACATCCTATTGTCATGTCCGATATTTTTGATAAAATTACGTCACACAATGAGACGGACGCTTGTTGTTCGATTGTTGTAACCTCATTGAACGAATGATGAACGACTGGGGTCCATTCATTCCTTCCGATCTCATTTGGCTTGGTGATTTTATTGCACAATGCAGCTATATTTACAGAACATTACTATCTCTCGAATAAATGTTTAATTGTGAGTGATATGAAGTTTATTTAAGGCATGTTTGAAGAACATTCATCCGAACGAAATGGGGGTAATTTATTTTATTTGGGAAAGATACAAATTGTAACAAAATGTCACAATATTTTAGTGTTCCGTCCTCTGTAACCCTTTCGACAGGCGGTACCAGCACTTTGTCAGAATTAATAGCGCGTAAAGCGACCGGGCCGCGCCACAGCACAATGATGGAACTTTTCTGATTTCGGGATTGTTTTCCGCATTATTAACTCGACAATCCAATTACGTAAATAACATCAGAGATATTAATCGTTCTTGCATGTTTTGATACGGTATTCGTTAAAAAGTAACCTTCTTATAAATAATATCTGACATCATAATTGTTCAAACGTAATGCATCCTTACCTTAAACATGAGATAAAGCCATGTTACCAAGGTGGAAGGTGGAGGTTTATGTGCCTAATTGCGGTGAGATTAGAGCCACTTTATGAGCAAGTGTGTTGAAAAAATTGTAACCTTCTTTTCTGGTGTGCAAAATAAACCTTTACGTACTCAGCGAAAGATATCATCGGTTTAGCTACGATACCCCTAAACAAAAAAAAAACACATTTTACAGTGTTTTTCTTGTTTAGAGGTATCGTAGTTAAACTGATGATATTTATGAGATACTATCAATTAAAACATGTGTGTTAAGTTTCCTAGTTCTTGCGAAATCAACTTTCGCTATCTGAAGAAGTGTTGATGAGCTGTAATGGGCAAATACACCAAAAAATTTGAATTTCGTGCCGCAAGCGCGAGTATCCACCTTAAGGCGCGATAGGTTCTCAAATGTCTCTAGAATTTTAAAGTTTTTGATAAGAATTTTCATAGTTTTCTATGAAGAAAAAAATATATGATATTCTTGAGCTTTTTATCTAGTGAAATCAATAATTTTATACAATATTTGAATTACTTCACTTGATAAAAAAAAATTACAAAGATACCTCCTTTTTAAAATTGAAATTCTATTTTTCACTCACTTCTCTCACGTTTTAATTTTTGAAACATTTGGTTACATGTTAGTTATTATTTAAGTTAGTGAATTCATTAACAAAATTAAACAAAACTTTGAACGACATTTTTATATAATTTTTTTATACATAAAAACACGGTATCAGAGCGTGTGCTCGCATTTTTCGCCTCATAAAAAAATGTTCGTTGAACCTATAGCGCCTTAATGCTATAACGCCATTTTAATGAAACATTGGCTACATAATGGGGTATCAATCGTGTCGGGGTGCGACGATATAAACGCGATGAATGCTAAAACAACTGGCGGCTAGTGGGGTGTGAAGGCGGGGATGATTAGGCAATATCCGGAACCCTCGGCCTCGCCGACCCTTACATCTTACTTAATGCGCCCGACCTATTTTGATCGGACATCAGATTTCGGAAGACTTACGATATTAGCTTTCCATGTTGCGGTATCAGATACGATATCAGTAGTAGTAGAGCTTTTTAGGGTTCCGTAACCCTTATAGATTCGTCATGTCAGTCTGTCTGTCTGTCTGTCTGTCTATCTGTCTGTCCGTGTATGTCACAGCCACTTTTTTCCAGAACTATAAGACCTAGGCTGTTGAAACTTGGTAAGTAGATATATTCTGTAAACCGCATTAAGAATTTCACACAAAAATAGAAAAAAACAGTAAATTTTTGGGGTTCCCCATACTTAGAACTAAAACTACAAAAAAAAAAACATCAAACCCATACGTGTGTCTATGGATAGATATTGAGGTTTATAATATCATTTTTTTCTAAACTTAATAGTTTGCGCGAGAGAAACCTCCTAAGTGGTAAAATGTGTGGGGACACATTTACCACTTTGGAGATTACACATTTACCCCCCGTAACTTCTAAAATAAGAGAATGATAAAACTAAAAAAAAAATATGAAGTACATTACCATGTAAACTTCCACTGAAAATTGGTTTGAACGAGATCTAGTAAGTAGTTATTTTTGAATACATCATAAATCGTAAACCATCCTAGAACTTTTATATTATGTTACTTGCTGCTACGGAACCCTTCATGGGCGAGTCCGACTCGCACTTGGCCGCTTTTTTGTGAAAGAGTTCGTCCGGGGAAATACTACCAAGTTCCGGTTTGATGGATATGGTTGCCGGTGAAATTACACGCACATGAGAGTTTTTTTTTTGTCTCAGGGCGCAGTACAATGCCACATAGAGTGCGTCCTAGGTGGACGTGACCTATGAGATAATGCACTGTTCATAGGTAGAGGGTACCGCTTATCATGGGATGCAATGGGACAAACATACCTGATACATTGCAAGTTAAATAAAAGCTTGTAAAAATCAGTTAACAGTCAGTAAGTACTTACACGAAATCCCTTGGTGAGTCTGGTCTAAGAATATACCCCTTTGTCTCCTCCCGTGGATGTCGTAAAAGCTGACTAAGGGATTACACCACGTGCACGGCATACACCTTAGTACTACAAATAGTGCGATCTGATCCGCCTGCATGCACAGTGGCAAAATCATGACTACATCCTGTAGCGCATCGAACGAGTAGCCGCCTGAGATGAGAAACGTTGCGGGTTCGATTCCCGCTGCGGGACAAATGTTTGTATGATCTACAAATATTTGTTCCGGGTCTGGGTGTTGTGGTACCATGGTACTCGTAGTGTCTAATACCCACGACATGGGGAATCCTAGTGTCGGATCAGGACTATTTATGTGACTGTCGGGTGTTATGTTATTGCATTGTATTGGCAGGCCTCGTCCAGCAATAGACGTCTAATGGCTCAATGATGGTTTATGTGAGTCTTACAGGTAAACTAAATGTTAACTGAAGGAAGGATCCGATGGTGTTGTTTCTTCGGAGCGACAAAACCCTAAAAAACAAAGTGAAATTCTTTTAGCTCACGCTAGAGGCGAAAAATATATTTTTTTGGTGTTTTTTGCCCATTACAGCTCATCAACACTTCTTCAGCTAACGAAGGTTGATTAAGCGAGTACTAGGAGACTTAACACACGTGTTTTAATTTATATCTCATAAATATGATCAGTTTAGCTACGATCCCCCTAAAAAAAAACACTGTAAAAATGTGCTTAGGGGGATTGAAACTGATAATATTTATGAGATACTATCAATTAAAACATGTGTGCTAAGTCTCCTAGTTCTCGCGAAATCAACCTTCGTTAACTGAAGAAGTGTTGATGAGATGTAATGGCCAAAAAATACCAAAAAAAAATAATTTCACGCCGCAAGCGAGATTATCCATCCACCTTAAAATAAGGACAAAAAGTTTTCAATTTAGTTTTCCTAAAGTAATTAAATTATCCATTGAATGAAGACGTCACGGGCGACAATCTAAGCTGAATGGGAGGTCTCGGAGCACGATATTAAAGGGATCCATCACAAAGCCTTGCGGTGACAGTCTGTCGCCCTCCCGCTTCATTAGACAGTCATTGTCGCCGTTTGAGGGCTGGAACGTGTTTAGTTTTTTTAATTAGTTGCGAATCTTTAAATCTTGTTAGAAACTAAATAAACACGTAACACCCGGCCGTCATCTCGTAACATAACACCCACGTAGGGTTACCAGACGAAATAATTATCCTGACATGTCAGTAATTTAGGCCTTCTATCAGGGATACAGGAAAAAGTAGCAGTTTTCTGGAATTGTAAAGATTGAAATGAACTTCCCATTAATGAGTCGCATTTTGTTCTTGGAATGTAAACGAAATATGAAAATTTTGTTCAGTTCTGTCGGCCACTCCACGCCTGGATTGTTTTAGCGGTGTCATATCAAAAATGTCAGAGCTTAGCTGCCTGCTGCCTAGCAAAAGAATTGATTGCCCTTCTTTACATATCAAAATGTTTATACCTAGAGCCAAAAGTTCAGGAAATCTAGTGAAAAGTGAGAGAAGTTGTCACGAAATCTCATTTTTAAATCTGGTAACCCTACATCCACGTTTAATGCAGTCCTGATCCCACGCTTTGATCCCCTGTGTCATGGCATCAGGAACTACGAGCAACTTTGGTACCACAATACCCAGACCCGGAACAAATATTTGCAGAACATACAAGCAATTGCCCATAGTAGGAATCGAACACACAACCTGCCCGCCGTCTATATTACTTCACATTAAAATTTGCCTAGTTCTATACCAATGAGGAAAACATAAAAAACCTGGTAATGAGAAAAGATGCGTAATAAGTTTTTGAGAAAAATATATTTTCAAATAAAAGTTTTATAAAATTAGTGATCGTAACCGTGTGCTGTTCAAAATGACCCTAAACACGGCCAGTCTGCTATTATCTCTCGAGGAGTTCCGTTGTCCACCTTCCATCTCTATCATCATATCAGCTCGCTGTCACCATAATATTGCTTTGTCATCGGAACTTGACAGGTATACAAAATATCAACTCAATCGGTTGATGATAACTGCTTTAAAATTCAGTTGCAAGATTCCACCTACACAAACATTTGCAAGATTCTACCCAAATAAACATGCATACATTGCAAGAAATAAAAGCATGTAAAATTATAGTTTCTTTTTTTGGAGTTTATTCCTTATTCATTGATTTTAATATAAAACTATTATAATGTTCAATAAGACTAATTTTAAGTTAGAATCTATTTACTTTCTAGCGATCATTTAGGTATAAAGTAAATCGTGATTGATGTTGCCTGTAACATTTTAATAAAGTCAACTCAGTCGAGTATAAACTATCAAAGAGCAGTAGACAGAGCTCGGATTAGCTGCAAATCCGTGCATGGGCGCGCATGCTGCGAGGGTGCTAACTTACACGGCGTGGGACAAGTAAAGGGAGATAGCGGCTTCTGCATTATTAAATATAGTACATTTAATTACAGAAAGAAAAATACAACTAATACAAGGTATGTACAAAATACATATGATACAGTTGTGCTACCTGAAGACCGTTGCTAGCGATCTAAAGGTAGCTCAACTGATCCAAATCACTACCAGACGGTAGCGTCCCTAAGATGCTGGCTGCATAACCAAGCTGAATGGCAACTAATGCGTTGAGCCAGATAAGACCCAGCTGTCGGGTCACGTGTCGCTTCGACCAGATGCCCTGAAAGAATTTTTAAAACGCGAAGGGCCCCGGTACCCCACGGACCCAGAGTCTCGACCCCGAATGGCTCAAATAAGTAAGCTCTGTCGATACTTGCATATTTGCGTCTTTTGAGGTCCTCAGCGGAATCTGCCGCAAAATATAGCGACATTTTAAAATACCTAGCATCAGTTTTCAATAACTCTCACAGCATCAGACTTCGCCTCGCCCTGAAAAAAAACTCGCGTGTATACAACCTCTGGACCGATTTTACTCAAATTCGAAATTCTTGATAAGAACTGACTACCGAATGATTCTGCCAAATATTAGCAATATGGTAGAATTGAAACTGTCGTGGTTGGGATTCATTTTAAATTAATAACGGCTATTTACCACTATTTTTCGAATGTGATGAAAAATAGTTGTAATTAGCCGTTATTCATTTAAAATTAGCAAAATCAGCCAGTATATGGCGCCGCAGCAATTTTCCCCCATTTTTGGAGGAAATACCCTTGGGATTAGATCATGTAGCTCCTGGGCACATTCCCTGAAACATAACCTATAGAAGATCGAAAGGCATGCAACTTTACGGCAGTGCTCGAGACTCTGGATCCTAGTCTCCGCCTATGTTGCTCTCCTATATAAGCCTGATAGCTCTAGGTTCGATCGAGTATAAGGCAGCGAGCTGGTGTTAGGCCGAGCCACCCCAAACATGACAGCAGAACTTCATACCAGACCGGACTTGCGCATTATACAAACTGAGCAGCTGTTCCAGTGTAAAGTAACGCTTTACCTTATTCAGGATGCCCAACTTCGTAGCTGTTTTTGCTTTTCACTCAATATACATAATATGTATAAGTCAAGGTTGAAAGTCAACATTTTTAAGTGAAGAGCTCAAGATGATCTATAATATATTATACACATATATAATATATATTACATACTGGAAAATGGGAAAAATAATGAAGACGTAGTGACTAGGATTGAGAAAGGGATGCTTAAATGGTTTGGGCATTTAGAAAGGATGGACGATAGTAGATTGACGAAACGGGTACATAAGACGAGCGTGAATGGAACAGTGGGAAGGAGAAGACCTCGGCGAACGTATTCAGACCAGATCGTAGACGTTCTGGAAAAAGGCCAGTTCAAGAGTACCCTTAACCGACGAGCATGTACGAAGAATGTGATGAGAGTGAATGAAGCAAAAGAGGTGTGTCAGAATCGTAGCAAGTAGAAATCCGTGGTTTCTGCCTACCCCTCCGGGTAACAGGCGTGAGTTTATGTATGTATGTATGTTTATTTAACTTGCAATGTATGTTTGTCCGGGTGGAATCTTGAAACTGAATTTTAAAGCAGTTATCCTCAACCGATTGAGCTGTTTGTCATACCAGTCAAGTTCCGATGGCAATACAATATGATGGTAACAGCGAGCTGATCTGATGATGGAGACGGTGGACTATGGAACTCCTCGATGGATAATAATAGACTGGCAGTGCTTAGGCTCATTTTGTTCAGCACACGGTTACGATCACTAATTTTATAAAAGTAATTATTTTGTAAAAATTCAAAAACCCCCGACGCTGAACGGCTGAACCGATTTTGATCAAACAAAGCTAAGAACACTCCCGACATATACACCTTTCAAACAAAAAAATATCGAAATCGGTTCATCCGTTCGGGAGCTACGATGGGACAGACAGACACACATAAAACTTATAACACCCCTTCGTTTTTCGTCGGGGGTTAAAAAGCGTGTATTGAAAAATATTTTTTTCACATAAAAACTTATGTTCACCGAGAACACGCTTCTTACCCCGCACTTGGACGGAACCCAACAATAGTAAGGGTAGCAAAACACAAGATTCAAATGTACTGGTGGTTTTAATATTGTTGTCGATTTATAAGGATAAGTCGGTGCGAGTAAATATCAAATTTGTTAGCGATACTTCGAGATTAAGTGGGAGGGGCCGCGGATTGGTCCCTAGGGCTTGTGAAACGAATTGTGTGTTATATGGAAACGTGTTATTGGCTATTAAAGTGGTTGCTTTCACTTGTGGCGCGAAATTAATTTTTTTCGTGTTTTTTGCTCATCACAGCTCATCAACACTTCTTCAGATTGCAAAAACTATGTTGCCGGTAATTATAACACACAAGTTTTAATTTAAAGTATCACATAAATAATAAATAAATAAATAAATAGTACTGGACAGTTCACACAACATTATCTATCCCCAAGCTAAGCAGAGCTTGTGTTATGGGTACTAGATAACATAATACAATATATATATACATAATATACATACATATATATACATATACATGTATGTATACATATATACATATACATATACATGTATACATATACATTATGTATGTATACATATACATACATATACATACATAATTACAATATATTACATAGATATATATTTTTTATTATGCATAGAAAATACCCAGAACACCCTGAACAAATATCTGCGATCACACAAATATTTGTTCCGAGGCGGGAATCGAACCCGCAACCTCCTGCGTCGCAGGCCAAGCTTCGCCCGCCGCGCCACAGAGGTCGTCGCACGGAGATAAATATCATTTGTTTTGGCTACGATTGTGCTTCAATGGTTTTTACAGTGTTTTTTTGTTTCACTAATATCTCGCGCTAAATGCTCGGCGCACGCTCAACGGTTCTAGACTGGTAACTTTGGGTGCATATAGACAATCCTAACAGGGGGGTTAGTACAAGAATTTGACAGTATTCGAAACTACATGAAGTTTCGTTTCCTTCCATACATTTACTAGCAGCGCCCCTAGCGGAAACGAGGAAAAAACTAAGGACGCTGTCAGAAAATGTATTGAAGGAAACGAAACTTCATATAGTTTCGAATACTATCAAATTCTCGTACTAAGGGTACAGCTCTGCGTTGTAGGGAATCCAGGGGTTGCAGTTGGGACTTTGGTCCGTTCCAGAGAGTACTCCAAGTGGGGCCGGACCTGCGCTTTGTAAAGCGTAAAACGTTGCCCCGGTAGTGTTATCGTAAGATATCTATACCCTATTTATTAGTAGAGCTTTTTTGTGAAAGAGTTCGTCCGGGGAAGTACTACCCCAATACCTATTTCTGCCGCAAAGCAGTAGTTCTCGCATTGCTGTGTTCCGGTTTGAAGGGTATGGGTGCCGGTGAAATAACAGGCACATGAGACTTTTCATCTTTATATCTCGGGATGGCGGGCGCAGTGCAATGCCACATAGGGTGCGTCCTAGGTGGACGTGACCTATGAGGTAATGCACTGTTTATACGCAGAGGGTACAGCTTAACATCAGGTGGGCCATCGGCTTGAACAGTCATAGATACCAAGGCGTATAAAAAAATAAAATAAAATAAAAACACCTACAATGATTTTTGCCTTGTCGAAACAAAGTTTATTCTCCATACCACTGAAAGAATGCTTTATCAAAATGAAAACGAGGCCCAGTTAGGGTTACCATCTGACCGGATAAATCCGGTTTTAGACCGGATTTTAAGGGTATAGACCGGACTCCGCCTGGATTTCATTCGAGACCGGATTTTTAGTTAAATCAATAAATAATAGGGTTTTATCACTCCCTTTTTTTCAATGTTATTTCACAGTGGACGAAGGAGAGAAACAGATCGTCTCTTGGTTCAATAAGAGCGATACTACTCACACAATATAATATCAAACATCTAACATGTGAAGAATTTTACAAAGAAATTTCAAGAAAAAAAGGTTTTTTTGAATGCTGTTGCTTGTCGACAGAAATATAAGTTCTAACTGTATAAATAATAAATAAATAAATGATAATAAAACGTATAATCTACTGACTTTTATTTTCGGCCAAACACCGTTTTTAGGGTTCTGTAGTCAAAGACAAGGAACCCTTATGGATTCGTCATGTCTTTCTGTCTGTCTGTCTGTCTGTCTGTCCGTGTATGACACAGCCTTTTTTTTCCGAAACTATAAGAGCTATACTGTTGAAACTTGGTAGGTAGATGTATTCTGTGAACCGCATTAAGATTTTTACACAAAAATTAAAAAAAAAAACAATTATTTTTGGGGTTCCCCATACTTAGAACTGAAACTCAACATTTTTTTTTTCATCAAACCTATACGTGTGGGGTATCTATGGATAGGTCTTCAAAAATGATGTTGAGGTTTTTAATATAATTTTTTCCAAAACTGAATAGTTTGCGCGAGAGACACTTCCAAAGTGGTAAAAAGTGTGTCCCCACCCCCCAAAACTTCTAAAATAAGAGAATGATAAAACTAAAAAAAATATATAATGTACATTACCATGTAAACTTTCACTCAAAATTGGTTTGAAGGAGATCTAGTAAGTAGTTTTTTTTAATACGTCATTAATCGTAATCCATCCAAGAACTTTTATATTATGTTACTTGCTGCTACGGAACGCTTCATGGGCGAGTCCGAAACGCACTTGGCCGCTTTTTTTTTACAGAAATCAGGATTTTTTCTTGCAACCGGCTTTTCGATGCAGCCCCTTGATAACCCTAGCCGTATCACACTGCAATAAACGGGTTCATCAATCCTCATTACCGGAGGCGCCCCACGGTCTCGCCTGTCTCCTGGACGTGATCAGCGCAGCATCACGCCCTTATTGGATCTCTTAATCGTCGCCTGTTTGTTTGTCCTGTAAAATAAAACAGGCTTTCAATAATTACCCTAATGATCTTGTAACAGTTGTGGTGTGCTCGGCCTAAGAATAGACCCCTCCGTCTCCTCCCGTGGATCTCGTAAAAGCTGACTAAGGGATTACCCGGCCTTGTTGATAGGATTCGTTGTTATAAGATTTGTCCTGGCTGCAAGCTTATTATGGAATGTGTTATTACAGAATCAGTCGTGAGAAGTAATGGCAGCGATGAGCTCACCACTTGTCACGTCTATATTCCACGATGGTGCAACCCATTGTGAAAAGAGGCCCATTGAGGCTCTGCCTACCCCTTTGAGGAAAAAGGCGTGGTCTCTGTATGTAGTTGATCTTGTACCTTGAAAATAATGAATTCTCATCTTTAAATAACAGTGCCTATTGGCCTCATACACAATCGCAAAGTCACGGAGCGGGCTATAAAGAGAGCTATGTTCGGAGTTATATAAAAAAACTGAGATCACCGAGATACCTCTCAGAAATATCAAGTTGAAGTGGCAATGGGCAGGCCATATAGCTCGCAGAACAGACCGTTCTAAGTAGCGATGACGAACCATGACGCAGTGTGAGTTAAGGTCCCCTCTTGATGGTCTGATGACATTTGAAAGGTCGCCAGAAGTCAATGGATGGTGGCATTCTACACGAGAGTGGCCTACATCCAGGATTGGACTTCTAATAGGCTGATAATGATGTTAAAACGTGGATTAAGGTGATTCAACCAGTTTCTACGGACATTTTTGTATGAGACGTCTTCGTCTCATACAAAAGGCGAGCGTACGCTCTGATACCGTATTTTTGTGTATAAAAAATAATATACAAATTCCGAAATTTCGTGTTTTGTTAGAATCAGAATCAGAATAGTCTTTATTGTAAACTGTTAAACTTTGTTAGTGACTTCACTAACTCAAATAATAATTAATAAGTTACCAAATGTTTCAAAAATTAAAACGTGTAAGAATTAAGTCTAAAATGGTACTTGAATTTCAAAAAGGTTAAACAATTCAATTTAAAAAAATGGTATTTTTTTTGATCGAATGAAGTAAGTAATTCAAATATTTTAATATATTTATGATTTCACTAAATAAAAAGCTCAAGAATACCATATATTTTGTTCTTCTTGAAAACTGTAGCAGGTACTCTTATCAACAAGTAATTAATTTTGTAAAAATAAAAAAATCCTTAAAGCAATGAAACGGTTGAACCGATTTTGATCAAACATAGCTAAGAACACTCCCGACAAATTCACCTTTCAAACAAAAAAAACGAAATCGGTTCATCCGGTTCAGCTACGAGGCGACAGACAGACACACACACAGACAAACAGACACGTCAAACTTATAACACCCCGTCGTTTTTGCGTCGGGGTTTAAAAATTCTAGAGGTCATTATAGACATGCTGTGAACCTATTGCGCCTAACATCAGCACACGTAAACCACAGCTGAACAGCGTCACCTCTCTTTATTTTGTTTATAGCTCTACTAAGTAGATGTTATTGCTAGCACCAAATAGCGATGTTTTCAGGAACATTCGACGCCATTGTGCGTTGAAGCGAGACGGCGATACCCATCGAGGCACTTACACCCTAACAAGAACAAAAGGCTGTCGTCTCTATGAGCTACCCGGTCACACGGCACGCAGTCTAGTACACGCAAATAAAATAGATCATCTTGAAGTTGTGTTTCTACTTAATTGTCTAAATGGAAGGTATTAAAAATAACAGTAAATTGAAAAATGATGTCTACTATTTTTAACCCCCGACGAAAAAACGACCGAGTGTTAGGTATAAGTTTGACGTGTCTCTGTGTGTGTTTGTGTGTGTGTGTGGCATCGTAGCTCCCGAACGGATGAACCGATTCAGTTTTTTTTTTTTGTTTGAAATTTGAATTTGTCGGTGGTGTTCTTAGCTATGTTTGATCAAAATCGGTTCAGCCGTTTCATTGCGTTGAGGGTTTTTTTAATTTTTACAAAATCAATTTCTTGTACCTAAAATAATTAAATGCATGTAAAAGTCCCGGTAACTGATAAGACTTTGTGGCGAAGATTTTATTTTAGTTGCGAATAAGGCTAACATGAAACTAAGTCTGAAAATTTGAAGAGACCAAAAGAGGAATGCCCCTTTCGATGGGCCAGAGACAGAGACAATAATCATTATTAAGGTGGATGCAAACGCTTGCGGTGCAAAATTCAAATTTAAAATTTCTAAAAAAAAAAAACACTGTAAAAATGTGTTTAAGTGTATCGTAGCTACACTGACTGAACTGACTGACTGAAGTTAGCTGATGATATTTATAAGATACTATCAATCAAAACATGTGTGTTAAGTTTCCTAGTTTTTACAAAATCAACTTTCGCTGTCTGAAGAAGCGTTGATGAGCTGTAATGGCCTAAAAAACACCCAAAAAATTTAATTTCGCGCCGCAAGCGTGAGGACACCGGTGCAAAAAAACATTTTTTTCTGCATTGGGGTCCAACCTTTTTCAATGAATCAGGCCTGTCTCACAAAAAAGTATTTCTGAATAAACAGAGCTTGCTGGAGCAGTCAGGTATCGTTTGAAAGAAAAGAAAGAAAGAAAATATTTTACAACTCAATCAAAAACATAATAAAATAGAAGAACAAAGCTAACAAATTTCGTCAACTTGGTTTGGTGGCCACCTAGTATTCTCAGATATCGTGGAAAAATTATTAGATTTCGGTAGGACAGTCCCTATATCGGTAGAAATACCAATAATTCACCACTGAACACCTCATCAGTATACCATCAATTCGCACTAAGCGTTGCGGTTCGACCTTTGTAATGCGAACAGCTAGGGAATGGAACAAGTTGCCGTCATCTGTCTTTACTGAAAACTATAATATGGTGCCTTCTAGACCTTTGATTTGATACCAATATTTCCAAAAATTCTAGTACCTATAATTTTTGATGTCGAATAGTTTGCCTATTCGCCACAGGGAATGCCGAATATTCGGGACAAGGAAGGCCGAATATTCGGCATGATTACTATTCACGGCAACTCTAATGTCCAGCAGTGGACTTATGTAGGCTGAGAATGAATGTGGAAACGAAATAAGCTGAAAACTTTGACTCTTATTTGTATACATACTACATCTGGTTTTCAAGCTTTTACTGTGATAAACGATCTTTATAAAGCCCTGAAAATCCTTCTCGAGTAAATTGAAATTGGAGAGAGACGGAGCAGGTATATTAGTTCAGGTTTCAGCATTGGTTAGAAAGGGACGAAGCCACCGGGAGTGAGAGCTCAATAACGAGGCAGCCAAGGGTTGGCTGTTTCTCTTACGGGCCTGGATACTCCGGGAGAAGCAATATGTGAAGATTTATGTGTGCCTCCCGCCTCGCAGGGAACGCTTAGGAAGTCTTATGACGTAACTTATTTCCATTGTTTTCGATCGTAATAATACGCTAATATTGAGCAGAAGTTACTTATATTGTATAAGGTATCTAACAATGTCGAGATTGGCCTATTTATCCACGTGTGCCTACCCTTAGCAGATGCTTTCAATTTACAAACTCATGCATACATTTTTGAATTCACTGACCTCATAAAAAAGTGTCCGGAGCAAAAAAGCAAAGCCGTTTTTAGTAAACGGCTCGACTTTGAATTTCAAATCATTTATTTGCTAAATAGGGTTGAGGGGTTAAATTTATATAGAAATTGTATACTAATATATTACAATTTTAATTTTAATTGAAATTTTGAAATTGTATTGTTATGTGACTTGCCCAGTGTGACAAACTATGTTACAAGGTGAAATAAATGAAATGAAGAGGTTCTAAAAATAGTTAAACACAGCACCATTCTATTTCACCATTCTAGGTTAAGCGAATTACAGGTTACAAACACAATATTGATTAAAAGATTATTAATTAAACACAAACAATTAAAATCAAACAATTAATTAAAATACACACTTTAGGAATACTTACACATGTCAACAATAACAAAATACAAAAACTATGTGAAGGTACGCTTACCTACTCTAATAATTTATCAAGAATTCATTTACGACTTGGAAGGAAGGTTTTTTTTTTATTAGGAGGGGAAAATGCCTTCGCATTTCCCTTCCACCACGGGGGTGATGGAAGGGGGTATGTGGGGCTTAAACCCACTAAAACCCCCCCGGTGAATAGTCCTTCGCCAAGTTGGGGCAAGATGGGGTCGCGCTAGCATTCACCATCTTGCCCCGGCGGTAGGCCCAACCAAACTGGGCCTCAGAACCTGTGGAGGGGTGGTCTTCTCACCAAAGCCACCCTTCAGACACTTGGGGACCGTGTAAGCCGGCAGAGAGTCGTCCGACGCTCCACCAGTGGAAGGAGTGTAACCTTTTTTTTTTTTTTTTTTGCGCTGGGAAAAATGCTTTACGCATACCATCCTGTCAGGGGACGGGATGGGTATGTGGGACTCCCTGTTAGCCCGGTATACCCACTAAACAACCCAGCGGCACTCCCGCATCGTCTATGTGGAGGAGGACTGGGAAACCGGCAGAGCCTTTACATCCAGTCCACCACCGACGACCGCCCGCCTTTACAGCGGGGCCTACTCACCACACCCATTTGGGAGGGGCCCGGGAATGACTGCGAGTGCTCAGCCATTCCCGCCTTACAACGGTGGTGAATGTGCAATGCGGGCGAAGGCGCCCCCGCACCTGTCGCCCGCTATTCGCCACCAGGAGGGAGAAGACGACGATCGTACAATCGCCTTCTCCGACCTCTTCTCCGTCTACGAAGCGGAGCTGCGAGGGGGTCATCCTCCCGCACACGCTCCGCCGCCTCCTTCTGGGAAATTACTACTTCACAGAAGGAAGCGACCGCTGCCCAGGCCCCCTCACTTTCCAGCATGGAGTCGACCACGCCGGGAAGCGAGAGGTCCCGCCCAATCACCGCAACCAGGCTGTTTCGCGGCTCGGACCACGACGGGCACACTTCGAGAGTGTGCTGCGCCGTGTCTTCCACCGCGCCACAGTCCCAGCATAACGGGGTCTCCTCTCGTCCGATTCGGTGCAGATGCGATCCGAAACATCCATGGCCGGATAACACCTGCACCAGACGGAACGAGAGAAAGCCGTGGGACCGCTCGAGCCAATCTTGCAAGACGGGTCCGAGCGCGTCCAACGTTCGGCGGCCAAAGGTGGCGGTGGCGAGATCCTCCGTCCAATGGTGGACGATTGCGTCTCTCGCCTCACGCCGGATGGCTTCCCGCTCTTCCGCAGCGGGCCGCTCCCCAAGTGCCTTGCGCTCAGCCGTCCACTCGTACACTCTGGCGAGCACCCACGCCTCGAGCTCCCAAGGAGGGGTGCCAGCCAGGGCGCACGCCGCCGCAAATCCCACCGAGCGGTAGGCTCTTGCCACCCGCAGTGCAATGGCCCTTTGGGGCCTGCGGATGGCGGTGGCATTTTCCCTCCTGTGGAGGGAATCCGCCCAGATGGGGGCCCCGTAAAGGGCCATGCTCCTGAGAATTCCGGCATACAAGCGCCGGCATCGAGCCTTGGGCCCCCCCAGATTCGGGAGGAGCCACGAGAGGGCATCCGCGACCTTCAGCAGGCGCGTTGATAGCCCACTAAAGTGTGGGCCGAAGCGCCACCTGCTGTCGAGCACAAGGCCCAGATATTTCATCTGGGCCTTCACCTCAATCCTGACGCCCTCCACCGCAATGTAGGCGTCAGGAGGAATGCGCTGCCGAGGCCCATGGAAGAACACGGCCTCGGTCTTTTGCAGTGCCACCCTTAATCCTAGACGGCGGATCCTTCCCGCGACAAGGGATCCGCCAGCTGAGGCCAAGCTTGCTGCCTCCCTGAAGTCCCTCCCTCTGGCAGTGAGGAGAGTGTCATCCGCGTAGCAGATGACACTTGTGCCCCGGAGGAGGTTTCCACGCAGAAGCCAGTCGAAACCGATGTTCCACAGAAGGGGTCCTAGGACCGACCCCTGCGGAACACCGGACTCCGCGCCGTGCCGTCGAACTGTGCCCGTCCTATCTAGAAGGAGGACAGCTCGCTCCTCCAAGTAGTTGGTGAGGAGGTTCCGCAAGTATTGAGGCACTCCATGGTATCGGAGTGCCTCCAAGATTGTCGAGTGGGGGATGGAGTTGAAGGCATTGGCTATATCAAATGACACAGCCATTACCCCCTCCCCCGTCTCCACGGCCTCCCTGACTTGGCCCTTGAGCCGGGAGAGCGCATCCACTGTCGAACGCCCCACTCTGAAACCGAATTGGGCGTTCGACAGGTCTGGCCCTACCCCCCGCAGGAGGTTGTTTAGCCGGTTGGCAACTATTCCCTCGAACAATTTACCGACCTCATCGAGCAGAACGATGGGCCGGTATGCCGAGGGGGAGTCCACTGGGCGTCCTTCCTCCTCCAAGGAGTGTAACCTAGTGTAACCTTGTGTAACCTAGTGTAACCTAGTGTAACGTTGCAAATTATATTGAAAACACTAATGAAAATGACAAATAACTTGAAAATGACAAATGAACAAGCCGTGCGGTGCCAATTATAAAGAAAAACAAACATAACCAAGCAATTGTACTAATATTACCACCTACCAAATTGAACGAAGATTGGGACAACCGTTCGAACATTACTCTCGGACAAACATACATACATAAAAAACGCGGATTCGTCCAGTTCACTCAGAAAACTCGTTTCACTCATTCAATAAGAAACGTATATAACTATAAATAAATTATGACAAATGACAAGACCATTATGTGTCCTTAACATTGCTCGACTGGTTAAGGTCACACGTCGCACGGCAACGTCAAAGGCGAGCGGTGTATTAGTCACAAAGGTATTTTCTGCCCGTCCTTAGATGATGCAGAGAAAACACTATTTTACACATTATTAGTCACAAATGTATTTGTGCAAGTCCCTTGATAAGCTCATACTACATAAGGCAAGCTGCACACGATAGCAATTCAGTATTGTGTATTTATTGCTAGTTTCCGCACGCAACTTCGCTCGCGTTTTACCTGGATAAAAATAAGTTTTTTTACATACATTTTTCAATACAACCTTTTATAATATTAGTGATCCTAACCATGTGCTAATCAAAATGAGCCTAAAGCCAAATGAGCATTTTACTAGTGTTTTAATAATCCACGTGGATGAAGTCTCGTGCATTTTACTAGTGTTTTAATAATCCACGTGGACCAAGTCTCGTGCATTTTACTAGTGTTTTAATAATCCACGTGGACGAAGTCTCGTGCATTTTACTAGTGTTTTAATAATCCACGTGGACAAAGTCTCGTGCATTTTACTAGTGTTTTAATAATCCACGTGGACAAAGTCTCGTGCATTTTACTAGTGTTTTAATAATCCACGTGGACAAAGTCTCGTGCATTTTACTAGTGTTTTAATAATCCACGTGGACCATGTCTCGTGCATTTTACTAGTGTTTTAATAATCCACGTGGACGAAGTCTCGTGCATTATACTAGTGTTTTAATAATCCACGTGGACGAAGTCTCGTGCATTATACTAGTGTTTTAATAATCCACGTGTTACTAGTTTTTTAATATGTGTCATAATAACAATTCCATCGCAATAGTCAAAAACTTTACACTATTAAGCTTAGCACGCACTGCGATAAAACGCACACGTTTAAGCGCAGGTCTGAAACCGCAGAAAAATGTAGCACATATACAAGCGCACGCATTTGTAGTTACAAAATAAAATACAGTACCCACCTAGGTTAGGTACACAAACCACAAGTAGGTTGAACAATAAAAAATATAGCAGTCTTAAGAATCATGTGCTGAGCTCCCAGGCACAGAATAAATATTAGTACAGTCCCAGGCTCTTTTGTCATCTATGTAATATTTTACTTTGTAGTAAGCCTTTTTTAATAAAACAGTCTTCACAATTTTCTTAAATTTATTCTCAGACAAATTAACAATATGGTCAGGTAGTTTATTAAAGAACTTAGAGCTTTGTCCTATGAACGACTTACGAACTCTAGCCAATCTAGTTGTATGACTTGCAATCTTATTCCTGTTTCTAGTATTGTGTGTATGCCTGTCTCCAACTTTGTCCAAATGACCTAAATTTTTCCTAACATGCATTATATTCATATAAATATACAAGGATGGCATTGTTAATATATTAATTGTTTTAAATAGTTCTCTTAGGGAAACTCGCGAGCCAAGCCCGTAAATAGCCCTGATAGCTCTTTTTTGAAGTATAAAAACTGCTTCTGCGTCAGCTGCTCCTCCCCAAAGCAGTATGCCATACGACATGACGCTATGGAAGTAGCTAAAGTAGACAAGACGTGCAGTGGCAATATCTGTCAGTTGACGTATCTTGCGCACTGCGAAAGCTGCAGAACTAAGTTTGTTTGAAAGATTGCCAATGTGTGGTCCCCACTGAAGCTTAGAGTCCACAGTTATCCCTAAGAACACAGTTTCTGCTACTAATTCCAGCTCCTCATTATCTATAACAACATTTGCGTTGTTAGAAGGTTGACAAAGGGTAAATTTAATACATTTTGTTTTTGATGCGTTAAGACGTAAGTTATTTGCACTACTACCTAGTAGTTTGTAACTACTAACTTGTACTACTAACTAGTTTGTAAGGTGTGCAATAAAGTATTTTCATTCATTCATTCAGACTCAGAAACATCGGCTGGTGACTACGATAGTGTGTCTAAAAATATTATTATTCAAGTGGAAAAAAGGCCAGCATTGTATGACAAATCGTTGAATCAATACAAAGAGAGAAATATTTTCTTAATTTTATAACCAGAGACACAACACACGCTACTCGCCAGAAGTCCATGCTGGTACTGATATAAAATGAAGCAAAACGCCAGCCGCGGTGCGTGTTGGAAGCGGTTTTGCGTTTTCAGCTATTCCTAAACGGCTCGCGTTTTATCGCAGGGCGTGCTAAGCTTTACGCCTTCTGTCACTATATTCAAAGCCGCAAAGTTACGTGGCGAGTATAAGTATGATGCCTTTGTGCGGTCGGCCTTAGAACTTACACGTAAATATCCCGTGTATTTATATATCTTGTGCAACAGAACACGCCCGCAATTAATCAGTTGACAAGAATAGCCGCGGGTTTATTTGCAAAAGATTTTTATCAATGCCCGTTTCTGTGGGCGGGAGACGTCTCCAGAGGTGGGTGTGACCTCAGCGGCTGACGAACTAGAGATAAAGAGGTTATAGTCACACCTGGCTCTTATACAGGGCATCCCAAGACTATGCTACATGAAAGGAAAGTACCTTAAATATTGTAGATAGGATATTTTGCTGAAACGAGACTTTATTTTATTTTTAAAAGTTAGAAATACTGCATTCAAAGATTTTCTAAAAACTATTTGCTTCATCTGGGTATAGAACAGACTTAAATGTGAAAAAAAAACACCCCGTATTTTTATGACGCCAATAGAAAAAAAAAAATAAAAAAAAATTGGAATAACATAGTATGTTATAATAAATTTGGAGTAACATAGTATGTTGTAATAAATTTGGAGTAACATAGTATGTTATAATAAATTTGGAGTAACATAGTATGTTATAATAAAAGAATAACGTAAAATGTTTGATTCCATTGAATGTTCGGTTTGATTCCCAAACGAAGCAAGCAATTTTTAGATAACAATACAAGTAATTAATTTTGTAAAAATTAAAAAACCCCAATGCAATGAAACGGCTGAACCGATTTTGATCAAACAAAGCTAAAAACACTCCCGACAAATAAACCTTTCAAAAAAAAAACGTTTCATCCGTTCGGGAGCTACGATGGGACAGACAGACTGACACACACACACAGACACGTCAAACTTAACACCCCTTCGTTTCAAAAATAAAAAAAAATCTTCTTTCAGCAAAATATCCTATCTACAATATTTAAGGAATGATTCCTTCATGTCGCATAGTCTTGGGACGCCCTGTATAGTTTAAGTGTGAGTATGCTGTGAGTATGTAGGTAAGTGTGTGTTTTTAGTAGTAGTAGAACTTTTTTGTGAAAGAGTTCGTCCGGGGAAGTACTACCTCCATACTATTCCTCTATTTCTGCCGCAAAGGTCTGCTCGCATTGCTGTGTTCCGGTTTGAAGGGTGCCGGTAAATTACAGGCACATGCTTTTCATCTTTATGTCTCAGGGTGGCGGGCGCAGTGTAATGCCACATAGGATGCGTCCTAGGTGGACGTTACCTATATAAGGGAGGTTACCGCTTAACATCATCTACTTTTTCCGTCATTCAAGTAGCTAAAAAAAACACTTTTTATACAAGATTTTTGTTGAAAAATATCTTTTTCAAACCAATCTTTTATGAAATTAGTGATCAGAACGGTGTGCTGATGAAAATGAGCCTAAACACTGTCATTCTAGGAGTTACGATTTCAACTGTCAGATCTGCTCGTGTCACCATGATATTACGTATTGTCATTGGCACTTGACAGGCACGTCAAATTCCAGCTTAATTGAACACAGGGAAGTGGGTCAAATTGTGCTTGTACGATAACAGATATCGGTGCGTGAAACGAAATAAAAGCTTGTACAAAGGACAGTGCCCAAAAACTCAAACAAAATGCCCGAAATTCTTTTGTGTCTAAATTAGCTTCAAACAAAGTACCTAGGTTTTGTATCACTGTCCTAGTTCTACTTTAAAAACACTAAAAACTGTTACCTATATATTTTGGTGACACACAATCTGAAAGGCCGGTGGTCGCGTCGCATTAAGGACACCTATGATGTCAGGTTATCTTCATTAATATTAGTTTTTAGGTTCCAAAAGGTAAAACAGGACCCTAACTACTAAGACTTTGCTATATAACTTTTGAAACTATCATGGTTATGTACATAATTTTCACTAGAAACAGGATATTTACCATGATTTTTGAGTTTTAAAACTCAAAAATCATGGTAAATATCCTGTTTCTAGTGAAAATTAAGACTTTGCTGTCCGTCCGTCTGTCACCATGCTGTATCTCATGAACCGTGATAGTTAGACAGTTGAAATTTTCACAGATGATGTATTTCTGTTGCCGCTATAACAACAAATAGGTACTAACCTAGTAATTAATTTTGTAAAAAATAAAAAACCCCCAACGCAATGAAACGGCTGAACCGATTTTGATCAACCATAGCTAAGAACACACCCGATAAATTAACCTTTCAAACAAAAACAAAAATCAAAATCAGTGCATCCGTTCAGGATCTACGATGCCACAGACAGACACACACACACACACACATACACGTCAAACTCATAACACACCGTGGTTTTTGCGTCGGGGGATAAAAACAGAATAAAATAAATATTTAAGGGGGCTCCCATACAACAAACGTGTTTTTTTTGCCGTTGTTTTAGATAATGGTACGGAACCTTTCATGCGCGAGTCCGACTCGCACTTGGGCGTTTTTTCTTCAATATTTCATGTTCGTCCGTTGATTGTTTTAGGTCCTCGTAGCAAGACCGTAGCACTTCGTAGCGCTACGTAGCGCTACGTAGACCTCAGAAAATGCTCTCAATAATCATAAGACATTTTATAAGCGTTGCAGTTTTTGCTATAAACATAAAAGTTCATCTTTTCTAACATAAATAGTAAAGTGTTTGTAAGAAGCGAACACGGAGTGTGCGGTCGTTCATTCAAAGCCATCCCTCATTGTCCTATTGTGCGCTCTGTCAGTGCCCAAACATGTATTATCTCAGGCGATACAAAAACTCAATGTTTACCTTTATACTCGAGCACATATTTTTATACAAAGTGTAGTTTTATAATGAGACGCGTTTACAGAATAACGCCTGTCCACAATAGCTAACTGTGGGCTGGAATTAAATCTGCGTGATAAATGGACAGACATAACGATCATTCTGCGCGTACGGAGAACTAAAGTATCGAAGCCGACAAATATAAATATTTAGAGTAGTAGTAGTAGAGCTTTTTTGTGAAAGAGTTCGTCCGGGGAAGTACTACCACCATACCTATTTCTGCCGCAAAGCAGTAGTGCTCGCATTGCTGTGTTCCGGTTTGAAGGGTAAGGGTGCCGGTGAAATTACAGGCACATGAGACTTTTCATATTTATATCTCAGGGTGGCGGACGCAGTGCAATGCCACATAGGGCGCGTCCTAGGTGGACGTGACCTATGAGGTAATGCACTGTTCATAGGCAGAGGTTACCGCTTAACATCAGGTGTTACCGCTTAACATCAGGTGTTACCGCTTAACATCAGGTGGGCCATCTGCTTGATCCGTCATTCAAGTAGTATAAAAAAAAAAAAAAAAAAACTAGAATGCAAGGAATGCCAAGTTTTTAGAAGCTTTTATTTAACTTGCAATGTATGTATGTCTGTCCGGGTGGAATGCGGTTGGAATCTTGCAACTGAATTATAAACCAGTTATCCTCAACCGATTGAGCTGAAATTTGGCATACCTGTCAAGTTACAATGACAATAAAATATGAAGGTGACAGCGAGCTGATCTGATGATGGAGACGGAAGGTGGACAACGGAACTCTTCGATGGATAATAGTAGACTGGCCGTGTTTAGGCGCATTTAGAGCACACGGTTACGACCACTAATTTTATAAAAGCTTGTTTTTAAAAATATCCTATACATACATACATACATAAACACACGCCTTTATCCCCTAAGGGGTAGGCAGACCCTCAATGGGCTTCTTTTACAGTTGGTTACACCATCGTGGAATATAGCCGTGACAAGTGGTGAGCTCATCGCCGCTATTGCTTACCACGACTGACTCGGCTAACAATTTCTTCCAGTAATAACACATTCCATAATAAGCTAGCAGCCAGGACAAATTATATCAACCAATCCGGGTAATCCTTTAGTCGGCTTTTACGACATCCATATGGGACTAGATTATTTGCGGATTAGAACGATTGAAAACACGATGTCGCTCTATTGTTTTGGCAACTTTGCTAAACGTATTTGTTCGATGGACGCGAACTAATCCAACTAGGTGTGAACTAAATAACTGTAACCAGTTTTTCACTAACAATGTTAAGATCATAAATCTTATAAATTAAAAATAAGTTTGACCGTCAACAATCTGGAACAATGTTGTAAAGCTGAGGTCGTTGAATGTTGGCACGGAGCGCCGACGGTGCTGGTCGGACAACGCGAAACGAACACTAGCCAATTAAATAAAATTGTTTTTCCGTACTATTCAAGCCAATATTTTAAACGTGCATTGGCTATTTGCTTCTGCACTTGCGCAAGCGACACTACAGATCTCATCTCGCATAGTGTAAGGGTTCCGAAACAAGTCACAGTCGCTTAAAGTTACAGTTTCCTTAGCCTCCTAATAGACCTTTGTGCTCCATCTTCGGCCACATCGTCACATACCAACAGATGAGACCGTGGTCAAACAAAGTGCGAATCGGACTCGCGCATGAAGGGTTCCGTAGCAGCAAGTAACATAATATAAAAGTTCTTGGATGGTTTACGATTTATGACGTATTTTAAAAAATCTACTTACTAGATCTCGTTCAAACCAATTTTCAGTGGAAGTTTACATGGTAACGTACATCATATTTTTTTTTTAGTTTTACCATTCTCTTATTTTAGAAGTTACAGGGGGGGGGGGGGGGGGGGGGAGACACATTTTACCACTTTGGAAGGGTCTCTCGCGCAAACTATTCAGTTTAGAAAAAAATTATATAATAAACCTCGATATCATTTTTGAAGACCTATCCATAGACATCCCACAAGTATGGGTTTGATGAAAAAAAAATTGAGTTGCAGTTCTAACCACAAAAATTTATTGTGTTTTTAAATTTTTGTGTTTGAAAATCTTAATGCAGTTCACAGAATACATCTACTTACCAAGTTTCAACAGCATAGCTCTTATAGTTTCGGAAAAGTGGCTGTGACGTACACGGACAGACAGACATGACGAATCCATAAGGGTTCCGTATTTTTCCATTTGGTTACGGAACCCTAAAAAGTATGTAAATATACAGATCCTACATTTCACAGTAAGCTACATACCTAGCAGCATAAAATACTAGTTACCGGAGAGATGAGTCACAAAGAAAAAATCAGTTATGGTCGGGTAATTTTTTTTTTTTTTTTTTTTTTTTTAATGTAATAAGGTGACAAACAAGCAGCCGGCCCGCCTGATGTAAAGCAGTCACCGCCGCCTATGGACATCTGCAACACCCACGGTATTGCAAACGCGCTGTCTACCATTAAGAACCCTATTGATATTTCTCTTGAATTTACCCACATTGTAGCCTCGGTGTTTCCTGTGCATTTGTTGATACTTTCGTCGAGCCGTGCAAGTCACGAGTGGCTACTAGACTCGACACTCGATGGGTGGTCGGGGCTCATTCATCCGTCAGCTCTGCGGCTACAATCTGTGTAAACAGCTCTCGGACACTTCCGGACGGATGTACCGCAAAATCACACTATGTATGTTTCACAAACCTCTTTCTCCAAACTATTTAAAAGAACGTTTCCCTCCCCGTTTTTCTCCTGACCATCTATCTCGATCCTCTCAACATCTTCTACTCATGACCCCTGCCCATAGGACCTCTTTTTACACCTACTCTTTTACTGTCACTCCGATCCGCTTGTGGAACTCTCTTCCAGTAGAAGTTAGGAAAGCCGCTTCCATGGGAGTCTTCAAGTCCAAACTGTAGCAATACTTTTTATCATTGCAAAATGTCCTACAAAATTGAGCTTATGTTATTTATTGAATTATTTTTATATACTACTAGCGACTCGTCCCCGCTTCGCACGGGTAGTTTCAGGATGAAAAACAGCCCCCCCCCTTTCCTATCCCCTCCCCTGGTAGCCTATGTCACTCAGGGTGAATGTAGCTTTCCAATGGTGAAAGAATTTTTTAAATCGGCCCGTTTCAGGATGAAAAACAGCCCCCCCCCTTTCCTATCCCCTCCCCTGGTAGCCTATGTCACTCAGGGTGAATGTAGCTTTCCAATGGTGAAAGAATTTTTTAAATCGGCACTGTAGTTTTTGAGCCTATTCCTTACAAACATACAAACATACAAAAATAGGTACAAATCTTTCCTCTTTATAATATTAGTGTAGATGTAGATATTATGTTAGGTATTTATATAGCTAGTTATTTAGAGTAGGTATTTAATTATGTTAATCATTTAATCTCAACCTATAATTATTTTCAATAGCACTACCACCCACTCTACATTACACAAAGTTTAAGCTGGAAGAAAATGCTAATAAGCATTAAGTTCGCTTATGAACAGCTTTTTTTGTCTTGTGCAATAAAAAATTGTCTATCTATCTATCTATCTATGTTTGTGTGTAAGTGTGTTTGTTACATCTTCACGCTGAAACGGCTGAACGGATTTGGAATGGAGATAACTGGACTCCTGGAATAACACATAGAAACATTTTTGTCCCGATATTCCCACGGGATGGAGACTTATGCGGGTGAAACCGCGGGGCGCTGCTAGTCACTCATACAATCTCACTGTTGTGCTGATACCAGTACATAACGAAGATATTAATTACTTTTCTTTATCTTTGCGATTTAGGACGGGCCCGATTGCACTATTTTGAAACGTTTCAACCAGTTCTCGACATAGCCCAGAGGATTAGCAACCTGAAGTGGCCGTGGGCCGGTCATGTCTGCAGAAGAACCGATAACCGTTCGTTTCGATTCCCAGATGAAGTAAGTAATATTTATAAAATCTTTGAATGGAGTATTACCAAGTTTTATAAATAAAATAATGTCTCCTTTCAGCAAAATATCCTCTACAATGTGGTGAGCTCTCGCTAGTGGCACGAAATTAAAATTTGTTGGTGTTTTTTGCCCATTACAGCTCATCAACACTTCTTCAGATAGCGAAAGTTGATTTCGCGAGAACTAGGTGTTTTAATTGATAGTATCTCATAAATATCACCAGTTTAGCTACAATCTCCCTAAACAAAAAAACACCAAAAAAGGTTGCCTGGAAGAAGTCACTTTCAGCGATAAGGCCGCCCATTGTACTATAATTTGATTTAGTTAATTCTTTTTTGTGTTTTATTTTTTGGTGTACAATAAAGTGTTAATCTATCTATCTATCTAACACAGACATGGCACGCACGCACACACACACACACGATGATGACGTGCCTCGTAGTCCCAGCGGTGCCCAGGCCCGACCTCAGCTTGAGGTACGCGCACACACACACACGCGGTACTTTCCCTTCATGTCGCATAGTCTTGGGACGGCCTGTATACAAGTTAGAGACGGATGAAGCACAGGCTGAATACAATTCTTGAAAATAAGTTTGTGCTTGCGATGTCTACTGTTCTCAGAACTACTCGTGACTAAGTTGTTGAAATATCTAAGTGTAAAACACCCACATCTGTTACCCAAATTGCAGATCCTCGAGTCACAACACGTGGCGCATTGTCGCCGGCGGAACAAAAGGGAAAGGAAACGAAACAAATAAGCGCTTAAATCGTCACTTCATAAAGCATTGTACCAGTAACGGTCCAGCCGTGGGAACGTGGACCGGCCAGCATTCGCATCCGGAATCTTATACCTGATTTTTTGCCGGAGGCTGTAAAACACTTGCTGTTCTAATGGGTGTCTATTCAAATGTTCATCTTGAAATTCCTTTAGAGTATCCGCTGAAGATTGCAAGCGGTTGCGCCAACGCCAGGCAGAAATCTTCTTACAAAAAACGCCTCGCGCCGCACGAAAAACGAGTTTTTATTGAATATCACGTAAATTATATAGGCCTTCGTCTTCCGAGATTAGTATAATTTGTAGTAACACGTACAGTGTCGCCATACAATGCTACAAAATAATAAGCTCCATTTCAATAAACAATCGAATCCAGCCAAAATTTAGGGGTAGTTTTGGGTTTTTTTCTATCGAAAAAATATTGCCTATCGTGTTTCTGGTACAGTGGTCCCTCGGAATTATAATGTAGTATCCATGCATAATTATATATATATATATATATATATATATATATATATATATATATATATATTTGCATATTTTTTTTTGCATTTTTATGTATATAAAACAAAGTCGTGTTAGTTACACCACAACCCGACTTTGTTTTATTTAGATATGAATATGGTAGGTACTTGATTTAGTCAGGTAAAAATAAATTAAAGATTGGTAATTTTGCGTCATACCTCACCTTAATTACAGTTATTGCCTTATTCACTGGGTAAACATTAAACTATGAATTGCCAAATTCATTCATAAACTAATCGTTTACCTGCGACTACGGACGTAGTGCGTAAGTTGTATTTTTTATGAACAAAGTCCACTGATGAATGAAGGTGATCGCAGATACAGGCGATGCCTTCCGCCTTCTCAATGCACGACACACAAATCAATTTCACGCTTCTGCACCGTTGCATAAAACCAAATTCAAACACAAACATAGTCCCTATCAATAGACGAATTCGCCATTGGTGTGCGATTTACGAGAACGAACGCATTTTATGAATGAACGCCTCCAGAGAATAGCCTGTATCGATCCGCGGCAGAGATCGCTACCAAATAAAAGTCATTTTAATACTCGAATATAATTTATTTGTTGTCGTTCCCTAAACATGTAATAATAGCCGTTTAAAGAATTGAAATTACCGTGGCTTGGTATCATTTTGGAAAAATTACGCCTGTACACCATAGCTAATCAAGCTAGTTCCCATCACACAGCCTTCGGTCGCGGTGTGTGCTCATGAAGAAGGACCTCTAAATGGTCAACGAAACGTCAGCAGGAGAGTACGTGGTGTACTATAATCGTAATTTTTCTAAAACAGCTGTTTAATTTCAATTGAAGCTTCAAATTGAAATTATTCTATTGAAGACTTGTGACCTTTTCATCACAGGACGAGCAGGCGCACGGCTCGGTACCATCATTAATATACCTTCTATTCGTACTAAACGTTTCAGTTCTACCTTTATAATGCGAACTGCTAAGGAGTGGAATACACTAACGTCGTCTGTCTTTCCTGAAAACTATAATCTGGGTCTCTTCAAGGCTAGAGTGAATAGGCCTTCTATACCTTTGTGCTTCATCTTCGGCCACATCGTCACTTACCAACAGATGAGATCGTGCTCAAACAAAGGCTATTCTATGTAAAAAAAAACTGTCATACCTACAGGGTAAATAAGTAGCGCCATTTTTAATCAAAACATTATTATCTATTATCAATAATTGCGATATTATCAAACAATACAATTGATATAAATTAAATTACCGTTATCAATATTGTCTTTTATCTTTAAATGTTATTAAAGATGGCACTTCAGCAATAAAGATTAAATCAGTGTGTATGCCTTATCGTGACTACACTATTGTTTCAATAACTAATGCAAAAGATACGATTATCAGTAGGTAATAGGTATATTACGACTAGCTGAGTAATTTATGAAGCCCCAAGATATAAAACTTATTCAATAAATTCTTACAACTGTTTAATCCATAGAGACCTCCTACAATTGCAAAAAAGAAACTCTTTGTCTGTATGTTTCACCGACGCGACGGCGACACACTGTCTGCCAAGGAATGCTCCATTATATCGCCACATAAATATTCTCACTTCATTATTAGGGTTCCGTACCTCAAAAGGTAAAACGGAACCATCATGGATCACTTTGTTGTCCATCTGTCTGTCAAGACTCTTTTTCTCAGGAACGCGTGGAAGTATTTAGCTGAAATTCATACCAAAAACTCAAATCTACTGTCCCTTAGAGCTGTGAAAAAATCAAACTTCTAAGCCATCGCAATCAAAAGATACAGCCGTTTTTGCTGCAAATTTTCGACACTCGCAAGGGAATCAAAACCTACAGGGTACTTCCTGTGAACTCTTGAAATCTTGAAATTTCGTAAGAAGCAACGTCTTATAGCACAGTTAAAGGAAAAATTGCGAAAAGCATAAATTTTTAGTTACATCATATAATAAAAATATTTTTAATAACTTTGAACTTACTATTACTACCCCTTTCCTCATGATGATTTCATTTAGCAATAAAAATACCATAACTTTTACTAATATTCGGTTTGTACGGAACCCTTGGTGCACGAGTCCGACTCGCACTTGGCCGGTGTTTGTCATTACAAATCCTTTTGAAGGCGAGATACCCTGACGTGGGTCTCCTTTCCGGTCTCGGCTCGCATAAAGCGACCAATCATAAGTATTAACAACGCATCGCCTCTCAAAAGGCCCTCCAGTCCAGCTTCCGCATTTCAAAGAAATGGCGAGTTAAGGATTAGCGTAATTTAGTTAGACAAACATACAAAAGTCGCATTTGTATTGACTCCTATAAGGCGAAGCGTGAGGAATTGTATGATTAAAAAGGCTAAAAAAACCTTAGCGAATTTATAACTGGCGTTAAAAAACGGATTTGTCTGACGTATCCATACAGTGTGTCTCTTGACAATCAATTTACGAAATGGCAAAGTTTTTGTAGCGAAGTCCAGCGTATGCTTGTGTCACCGGGCGGGACCCCCCGGGGTAATCCAATTTCCCTTTAATAAATGACCGGTCCGAAACTCTGATCGATGTAGTGACTAACATTCATTCATCTAAACTCTTTGAGTGAATCTGTTCGGTAGCAACCCATTAACCTAACGATCTACTTAATGCCCATTTAATCCTTCTGAATCGAGAGTCATTAGAGAGTAAGGTGTATACACTAGAGCATTTTCTCGAGCATTTCAATGTAATGTAACGTTCTTACGAATGGTACAGTACCTACAAGTAAATGCTCAGTTTCCAAAGCATTGTAACGTTCCTGCGAATGCTCGGCGCTCTGTTTGGCGTAATGCTCACAGCGAGTGTGCATTTACTCGTAACATTTAGTTGTACCTTGCGTTCACTCGTTACACTTGAACAACTGACCGCGTGCGTCGTTCTCCCTCCGCGTCCCCCTCGCATCGCCCGCGCATCGACCGCGCATCACCCGCACATCGCCCGCGCTCGTGCAAAGGCTCGACGAAATGTTACACCAATACGCTCGTTGGCTTGTACAATTAGGTTGTAACAAAACGGCGAGCGTGCACGACCTCTGGTTCGTGAGGATGATACACTATTAAGACTGAGTTCCCGCCAGGCAGAAATCTTCATACAAAAAAAACGCCACGCGCCGCTCGTAAAAGCAGTTTTTATTGAATATCTCGTGAAATATAGATAATTTTAAAAAACCCCGCATGTGATCCCTCCGTTTTATTGTATTGCATTTATTTATCGAATTTTTGATCTGAACCATATTTGATCTGTACCATATTGACAAACAATCGAATCTAGCCAAAAGTTAGAGGTAACTTTGTGTTTTTTTTTTATCGAGAAAATTTTGTCCTATCGTGTTTCTGTCTGGGTTATTCCTTGGTATTATAATGTAGAATCTGTGCATATTTTTTATTTTAATATTGTACTTGATTTAGTCAGTTAAAAATCTAATCTTTGGTATTTTTGCGTTATACCCCACCTTAACATATCATAGAGCGGCTCGTTGTTCTGTTACAAGTAAATGTCCTAGTCTATACTCACCTTTAGGTGTCGAAGCATTTTGTATTCAAATGCTGTTGATCGGGTGCGCATGCTTCACTTTATAACACCCGCATCAAGTAAGGTGGCAAATGCCTTTGTAACGCGTAGCTTATAGTCCTTGTTCCATAATCTGAGAAATAGATAAGATAGCGCTTCCTATATTACAAACAAAACAAGTTCCATCATACTCATAGGTCCTTTGCTGAAGATGATTACCTAATCAATACTTCCGTGTGAGTCTTTACCTATTTAACCCCCGACGCAAAAACGACGGGGTGCTATAAGTTTGACGTTTCTGTGTGTGTGTGTGTGTGTCTGTCTGTGGCATCGTAGCTCCCGAACGGAGGAACAGTTTTTTTTTGTTTGAAAGGTGAATTAGTCGGGAGTTTTCTTAGCTATGTTTGATCAAAATCGGTTCCGCCGTTTCATTGCGTTGAGGGTTTTTTAAATTTTAACATAATTCATTACTTATTACTACCGTGGTGTGTCCGGCCCGAGAATAGACCCCTACATCTCCTCCCGTGGATGTCGCAAAAGCCGACTAAGGGATTACCCGGACTTGTTTGTAAGATTCGTTGGCGCGGTTATATGATATGTCCTGGCTGCTAGCTTATTTAAGGAATGTGTTAATACTGGAAGAAAGAGTTAGCAGAGTCAGTCGTGGGAAGCAATAGCGGTAATGAGCTCACCACTTTTCACGTCTATTCACACAGTGAAAAGAGACCCATTTGAGGCTCTACCTACTCATTCGGGGAAAAAGGCGTGTCTATATATATATATATGTATTACAACACACTCTTCGGCATTTCTTCGTTGATTATTCACCTATACGTTGGATTCAACACAAAGAAGTTATTTTTATAAATATTTAAACACCACCTTATCAGTGTTTAACTAAAATTTAAAAAAACGGAATCACCCCTTTATCTGGCACACCATGACGTAGGACGACGTGGTTTCACCGGGGGCTACCCGTGCGAAGCCGGAGCGAGTCGCTAGTATTTCATATTTTAAAATTAATTTTCAGGAACAGTATGGAAAGTGAATGTAAAATGCCACATCTACTTGTTACCGCTCCTTGTGGCATCACCTCTCATCATAGAGCCATCACAGGCCGGTGGGTGCCTCCGCACCTCCGATAAGCATCATCAATCATCTCCGAGCCGACTGACCATTAGCAGACGCTGACTCATGCTGCGATGGTGGCCGCTGGGCCGCTGGTCGGCGAACAGAGATAAAAGCTTCTAATATGTTTGGTACTTGTTTCACTCCTTCAAGTCGAATCCTCAACAGCTTAGTGACCTACTGACAAAATGTACGAAGTACGGATCGGAGCCGCGATAGAGATAGGTCTAAAGGAATGGCCTGGAAACAAACAATAAGAACTTTGTATAGGTTTTAAAGGCTGTTTTTCATCCTGAAACTACCCGTGCAAAGCCGGGTCGAGTCGCTATAGTTACTAATAGATGATAAAACGTACGAACTAGGAAAAACTTCGTGGAACAAATAGACCAGACCGCTGAGTTTAACGCTGACAAAAGCTCAACGTAACCATCCTTGGTATCCTTTTCATCATAGGAAGAGCAGACGCACGGCTCGGTACCACCCTTACCTCATTAGTATACCCTCTATTCGTACTAAACGTTTCAGTTCTACCTTTTTAATACGAACTGCTAAGGAGTGGAATACACTACCGTCGTCTGTCTTTCCTGAAAACTATAATCTGGGTCTCTTCAAGGTTACAGTGAATAGGTGCCGTCTAGACCTTTGTGCTTCATCTTCGCCCACATCGACACTTACCAACAGGTGAGATCGTGGCAAAAAAAAGGTCTACCAAGGTTAAAAAAAAAACTAGTTCCAGAAGTTTAAACTGTATGTTGACTGCGCTACAAATTCACGCTGTGCTATTCTAATTAAGACATCCCAGTTCGGTTTCAGCTGTCATTTTTTGTCTCGCCACGTGGCTTCTCAAGCTATCTCCCGTGTGGTCTTGACTCGTGTGGTCGAGGGTCAGTTTATTGGCAGACAATAACTAATGTGTGGCTCATTAATTGACAAGTTTGACAGCTCTTTCACAACAACCGGCGGGGCGCCCTCTTGTGACAGCCTCCGGAACATCCGGAAGGACGCATTGACGACTCAATCCTGGACTTCCTGTCTGTCTGCGGGGGACGTCAGGGTGAGTACGTAATTAGATCAATGCTCTTATTTTTTTGTCAATAGCAGATGATTGAATAAAAAAATCTTAGAATTAAATCTTGGAATATAGGCACCTGCTACTGGCCACATGCCAAGATATTTTAAATGCTTTTAAGGAGCAAAAATTCGCTTGAGGAGCTAAATTCAAAATTTATTGTCTTTTTTGCTCATCACAGCTCATCACACATTTTGAGATAGCGAAACCTGATTTTGCGCAAACTAGCAGAACTAACACGCATGTTTTGATTGATAGTGTCTCAAAAATATCACGTGTTTTTTTTTCATTATAATTCGTTAACATCATTAACTCATAGTTTCCGCAAAATCAGGTTTCTCTATCTGAAAATTTACACAAAACACACAATACAATTTTTACTTTGGTCGAAGCCTCAAGCGAAACGTTACTTTTCACTAGAAACCGGATATTTACCGTGATTTTCTAGTTTTGTTTGTTCCCGATATTGCGGCACAGTAGCATGCGCCATGATCACGGGAGAACTAACTAATAAAAGTCTAGGGTCGCGGTTTCTAAATTTTTGTAAAAGTAACTTATACAGTTGGTCTAATGAAAATCTTGCTTCATAAAAGTCAAAATATGTTTAGTAGAAGAAATAAGTTTATTGTGAAATATATATTTTTCAATACAAGCTTTTATAAAATTAGTGACCAAAATGATAAAAATGAGCCTAAAGGTGTTCCGTTGTCCACCTTCCGTCTCCATCATCAGATCAGCTCGCTGTCACCATCATATTGTATTGTCATCGGAGCTTGACATAGGTATGCTATATTTCAACACAATCGGTTGGCACAACTGTCGGTCTGAGCTGCTTTAAAATTCAGTTGCAAGATTCCACCCGGATTCCACTCAGACAAACATATAATGCGCGTCATGTAAAAAGAACGCTGGCGGTCAAGCTTCTTCAGGCGTTCCAGCGTTCTTTTTACATGACGCGTACTATACCTACTTATTTAAGAGATGTATACCTATGCATTGAATGAGTGCCTACCTAGTTTACTACAAATAATGTACAATTATAGTACGCGTCATGTAAAAAGAACGCTGGAACGCCTGTAGAAGCTTGACCACCAGCGTTTTACATGACGCGCACTATACATGCAAGTTAAATAAAAGCTAGTAAAAAACAAAGTATGGTTCGGTATTTTTGTCGAGAAAACTTGTCGTCCAATAACATTTAGTGAACTGTATTAAAGTAAAACAAGCAAACTTTTCCAATATCAGCGTGGAAAGTGGAAAGTTTCAAAGGAGCGGACAGGCGCTAGGCGGCGCAATACGCGGGCGGCGTATCGATTTACTGATTTAGCCTCCCCTAGCAGATAGCAGGTAACGGCCCACCTTTGTATGCTTTATAATTGTACGATAATGGACAAGGAATATGGAATTTAAAACATAAATACTGTATTCTGTAAATTGTAATTTTTTTAAACCCTTCGTAACCCAATATAAAACCTCGCTTAGAAAGAAATCGTTACCTACACAAAGTATTTCTAACTACATTTATTTAAATTTATGAACAATAGTTACAATTTTTTTTTTAATAAATAAATCAATAATGCTGGACAGTTCATACAACATTATCTAGCCCCAAGCTAAGCAGAGCTTGTGTTATGGGTACTAGATAACTGATATACTTAATACAATATAAAACAGATAGATATTTTTTATTATACATAGAAAATACCCAGAACCATACCCTGAACAAATATCTGCGATCGCACAAATATTTGTTCCGAGGCGGGAATCGAACCCGAAACCTGATGTGTTGCAGGCCAACCTTCGCCCGCCACGCCACAGAGGTCGTATTTATAAACATCTCATAATAATCAGCAGTCTTTAAAAGTCCACTGCTGCCTCCCCATTGGATGCCGCAGTGATTATGATGGCATCCTACGAGGAGGCCTCCCCATTGGATGCCGCAGTGATTAAGATGGCATCCTACGAGGAGGCCTCCCCATTGGATGCCGCAGTGATTATGATGGCATCCTACGAGGAGGCCTCCCCATTGGATGCCGCAGTGATTATGATGGCATCCTACGAGGAGGCCGCTGTGGACGTTTAACGACAATCCATAGGATGCCATGGATTTGCCATAATCACTAGGTACGGCAGGCGGTGTAACTGGTGTAATCTCTTAGTCGGCTTCCACGGCATCCACGGGAGGAAACGAAGGGGCTCCTATTCCTAAGCCAGACAAACCACGTTCAAAAAACCGCCACCTAAATACCTACCTACTTAACTATAATTTTGTTTGATTTTGGATATATCGTATCAATTTTAAAAACTAGTACCTACCTATGCAAACATTTAAGAGACGACAATGTAAAAAAAAAACAGCTGATGGACTCTTTCCGGAATTTTCGAAAAGAGACGTCATGTACTTTTATTTTAGTTTATTCACTATTGTTTTAAAAGTTATTTTTTAATTTTGTTGGTATTTTAACCCATGTAGCTCGTCTGTAGAGCACAAGTGTAGCTCGTCTGTAGAGCACAAGTGTAGCTCGTCTGTAGAGCACAAGTGTAGCTCGTCTGTAGAGCACAAGTGTAGCTCGTCTGTAGAGCACAAGTGTAGCTCGTCTGTAGAGCACAAGTGTAGCTCGTCTATAGAGCACAAGTGTAGCTCGTCTGTAGAGCACAAGTGTAGCCCGACTCTAGAGCACAAGTGTAGCTCGTCTGTAGAGCACAAGTGTAGTGAAATGAAATGGAAGTGTATTGCGTGACTTTCCAAATTGGTGGAAATTGTCTTCCAAAGTTTTAGTAAAACGGCCACGGTTTTACTAAACATGACTATACACACATGTAACATCCACACATCTACGAACATACACATAGATTCACACACACATACACATACATACTCATGCACCCACACACTTTTATCGTCGTGATTAATCTGTTTGCAGCTACTAGTAAGTTTTGTTTGATATATCGTACTAAGTAGAATCTTTTGTTAATTTTAAGATGTGTAGAACTTTTTTGGCCATAATTTTGTAAATGTTAAACATCATGTTAAATGTTTGTACGCTGAAATGCAGAGTCCAGCGATCTTCACCATACCTAACCTACCAACCTACTACCTGGATTCACAAACAATAAATGATTTATGATTTATTTTATGATTTCATTAAATGTATAAATCGCTGATGGTTTACCGAAACAAATAAAATAATAACCGAAAATAATAAAAATAACCTTTAACTCTATAAACAGTCCCGAGCTATTGAGTAAAATCATTATCAACGTCCCAACGATACGTACAAAGACTTATCTATTATCCTTTATATACTCCACGAACTATAGGCAAAATGCATTTCTACAACGTGCAAGCATCAATTTCAATTAGCCAATGGACTTGGATCTATTCTCCACGAGTGTAAGCTCAGCCCGTCAGCGGCTCAGCAGAGTCTTCTATCTCCACGAGTGGAAGCTCAGCCCGTCAGCGGCTCAGCAGAGTCTTCTATCTCCACGAGTGTAAGCTAAGCCCGCCAGCGGCTCAGCAGAGTCTTCTATCTCCACGAGTGTAAGCTAAGCCCGCCAGCGGCTCAGCAGAGTCTTCTATCTCCACGAGTGTAAGCTAAGCCCGCCAGCGGCTCAGCAGAGTCTTCTATCTCCACGAGTGTAAGCTAAGCCCGCCAGCGGCTCAGCAGAGTCTTCTATCTCCACGAGTGTAAGCTAAGCCCGCCAGCGGCTCAGCAGAGTCTTCTATCTCCACGAGTGTAAGCTCAGCCCGTCAGCGGCTCAGCAGAGTCTTCTATCTCCACGAGTGTAAGCTAAGCCCGCCAGCGGCTCAGCAGAGTCTTCTATCTCCACGAGTGTAAGCTCAGCCCGTCAGCGGCTCAGCAGAGTCTTCTATCTCCACGAGTGTAAGCTCAGCCCGCCAGCGGCTCAGCAGAGTCTTCTATCTCCACGAGTGTAAGCTCAGCCCTTCAGCGGCTCAGCAGAGTCTTCTATCTCCACGAGTGTAAGCTAAGCCCGTCAGCGGCTCAGCAGAGTCTTCGATCTCCACGAGTGTAAGCTCAGCCTGTCAGCGGCTCAGCAGAGTCTTCTATCTCCACGAGTGTAAGCTCAGCCCGTCAGCGGCTCAGCAGAGTCTTCTATCTCCACGAGTGTAAGCTAAGCCCGTCAGCGGCTCAGCAGAGTCTTCTATCTCCACGAGTGTAAGCTCAGCCCGTCAGCGGCTCAGCAGAGTCTTCGATCTCCACGAGTGTAAGCTCAGCCCGTCAGCGGCTCAGCAGAGTTTTCGATCTCCACGAGTGTAAGCTCAGCCCGTCAGTGGCTCAGCAGAGTCTTCGATCTCCACGAGTGTAAGCTCAGCCCGTCAGCGGCTCAGCAGAGTCTTCGATCTCCACGAGTGTAAGCTCAGCCCTTCAGCGGCTCAGCAGAGTCTTCTATCTCCACGAGTGTAAGCTAAGCCCGTCAGCGGCTCAGCAGAGTCTTCGATCTCCACGAGTGTAAGCTCAGCCCGTCAGCGGCTCAGCAGAGTCTTCTATCTCCACGAGTGTAAGCTAAGCCCGCCAGCGGCTCAGCAGAGTCTTCTATCTCCACGAGTGTAAGCTCAGCCCGTCAGCGGCTCAGCAGAGTCTTCAATCTCCACGAGTGTAAGCTCAGCCCGTCAGCGGCTCAGCAGAGTCTTCGATCTCCACGAGTGTAAGCTCAGCCCGTCAGCGGCTCAGCAGAGTCTTCGATCTCCACGAGTGTAAGCTCAGCCCGTCAGCGGCTCAGCAGAGTTTTCGATCTCCACGAGTGTAAGCTCAGCCCGTCAGTGGCTCAGCAGAGTCTTCGATCTCCACGAGTGTAAGCTCAGCCCGTCAGCGGCTCAGCAGAGTCTTCGATCTCCACGAGTGTAAGCTCAGTCCTTCAGCGGCTCAGCAGAGTCTTCTATCTCCACGAGTGTAAGCTAAGCCCGTCAGCGGCTCAGCAGAGTCTTCGATCTCCACGAGTGTAAGCTCAGCCTGTCAGCGGCTCAGCAGAGTCTTCTATCTCCACGAGTGTAAGCTCAGCCCGTCAGCGGCTCAGCAGAGTCTTCTATCTCCACGGGTGTAAGCTCAGCCCGTCAGCGGCTCAGCAGAGTCTTCTATCTCCACGAGTGTAAGCTCAGCCCGTCAGCGGCTCAGCAGAGTCTTCTATCTCCACGAGTGTAAGCTCAGCCCGTCAGCGGCTCAGCAGAGTCTTCTATCTCCACGAGTGTAAGCTAAGCCCGTCAGCGGCTCAGCAGAGTCTTCTATCTCCACGAGTGTAAGCTAAGCCCGTCAGCGGCTCAGCAGAGATTTTTTCGTAGTTTAGTTTATTTTGTACTGTACCATAGTTAATTATGTATTTATGTATCTTCGTTACTGTTGATTAGTTTGTTCTATTATGCTCTCTACACGTGAAAACCTGTAATTGGCTTTTTGTTTTTTAACTCTGTTTTTTATGTATTTATAGATAGCTGTTGATTTTCCTACTAAATAAATATAAAATATATAATATAATATAAAATAACTAGCGACTCGCCCCGGCTTCGTACGGGTAGCCCCCGGTGAACCCCCCCCTCCTACCCCTACCCCCTATGCCAATCTCCTGGTTCTAAGCTACCTCCCCACCAATTTTCAGCCAAATCGGTTTACCCGTTCTTGAGTTATAAGTGGTGTAACTAACATGACTTTGTTTTATATATATATATATATATATATAGATGACAACGTATTCTATCCCTCGCCGCCGTTCAAGCTGTCCTCGGAGAGACTCCGATTAAGACATATCATGCCCTTTTTTCGGTAAAAAAGGGAAAATGAATAGTCTGGGGCGGAAATATTACGATTTCCGCTCAATAAATCGGAGTCTAATCAAAGGCGATGCTACCGTATATCTTTGTTAATGCTACTCTAGTTTATTGGAGCTTTTTATCGGCTTTGTTGTTGCACATTCACAATCATTGCTGGCCGTTTAAGATGACAGAGAAGATAAAATAGCTGATTGTTTTTTTTTCTTTATAGTTGTCGTCGCACGTCTTGTGCATTTGCCATTTTGAATATAGTTTGCAACGTTACAATCCTTCTAAGTAAGTGTCAAAGTCACAGTCAAGTCATTTTATTTCTATATATATAAAACAAGGTAATGCACTGTTCATAGGCAGAGGTTACCGCTTAACATCAGGTGGGTCCATCTGCTTGTTCCGTCATCCAAGTAGTACAAAAAAAAAAAAAAAAAAGATATGCCATCTGCATGTTCCGTCATTCAAATTATAATTAGTTATTACATTTTATTGTGTTATTGTGCTATACGTAATTATAGATAGTTAGCGTTTTGGTGTTTAACTGTGAGCTAGCTGTCGATTTTAATAAATAAATGTCTGGACTCTTCCCGCCACTTTCGAAAAGAGACGTTGTCTACTTTTATTTTATTTCTTTTCCTAGTGTTTTCTTGAGTTATTTTGTGTTATTTTGGTGGCATTTTAACGAATGTAGCTCGTTTAAAAAGCACAAGTATAGTGAAATGAAATGGAAATGAATTGCGTGACTTTTGAAATTGGTGGAAATTGTCTACCAAAGTTTTAGTAAAATTGGCCACCGTTTTACTAAAACATGACTCGGCTGTGACTTTGACGACTTGGAGGGAGTGTAGCGTTGCAAAATATATTGAAAATACAATATAGTGAAAATACAGATACCTACTTGAAAATGGCAAATGAACAAGCCGTGCGGCGCCAATAACAAAGAAAAAAAAAATGTCTAAATGTATAAATTCACAAAGTTAAAAAAAAATGTTTCAAAATATTCTGAAATATTATAAAAATAAAAGTATTTACCTACATATTTCAGTGAAGAGATTTCACCCACCTAGCTAATATTTATCGCACACCTAATTGACCTAACGTTCGCAAATAAGAAAATTGCCAGTTAGTACACCCGATAAGACGGATGATCCGGCGCGCCGTCCCCGGAATAACCCCAACCGGTGGCTTCACCGCGATGATGTATGCGAGGGTACATCCGACACCGGCCAGTAGCTACTTGATTTAGCGGAAACTCAGATAAAACCAGATGCGCACAACAAAAAATATATGACAATACCCGCCATAAATATGACGGCCTGTCGTAACCTTTATGTTCGCTGGCACGTGAAAAATGGTTTTCGCGATACACAAGAAAACTAACATTTACGTCTATAAATACTAGGATTTTTGCGATATAACTCGTGGCTCATAAACCAGGCCAGTGATAAAACTTGCTTGATCTATGTGTCGATGCCTTTTACAATGTTTTTGGCTAAATTCAGTATGTTGCTTTGAAAAAAATGTGACCCATAGATTCCAATCTTCGCCTATTATCGCCGAGGTCTCGACCTATTATGCAAATATTTGTTCCAGATATGTGTGTGTTGTGATACAGATATTTGTGGTTTGTTTTGATCTACAAAGCTTAGACCTATTCCAATAAGTTGAACTATTAGTTCAACCAGTTGAACCATAGCACCACGCTTGACTGATCGATTGGAGTAGGCCATATTATTGTTAATTACTCACGTTAATGCTATTTCCCATCCCCTGGCGTAATTCCTAAGTACGGCTTTACTACATCCATGGGAGGAGACGGAGACATCTATTCTTAGGCTATATAAAAAATTAATGCCCTCCATTAAATAAACAGGAACATCATTCATAAGCTTTCTAAGCCCAAAACGATGTGACGACACCCAATAACAGAAAATGAAAATCATCGCTACAGGATGTCAGTTATTAATATTCGTTAGGTTAGCATAACGTGTTTATTAGAGCACGCTCTATAAATCCACTTGGGTTGTAGACACAGTCGAACATTAAGGAGAGCTGGTACACTTGATACGGGGCAATGCACGACGGATTCTATTTCATTTCATTTTATTTATTTCCACCATAGGATTGCACATGGAACACTTAGTTACGTCAAATACATTATACTTATTCATTATTGATCAACGAATAAGCATTACCATTCAGCGTGGCAATGCAGCCAGCATTCTGGGCACGCTGTCATCGGGTGACGGCTCACTGATCTGATAGTAGATTTTTATTTTAGGTTTGTTTTATTATCTTAGTTTTAATTGAATAAATATTTATATCCATCAAATTACATAGACAACACAAAAACAAATAAAATAAGAAATCAACTTGAATCAAAAGTTTGTCATTGTCAAACACTATCGTTGTGGCTCGGATCGTTGTGGTCATAACATAGATAAAATCTATCCGAATTTTCTGTGGTCAGAAAATAATATTTCCAATACTCCTACTAATGTGTAAAAAAAAATTGCGGCTGTGTAATGGCCTTGTCACAAATGTAAATAATTGGAAGAAGAAAAAAAAACTATACATATAAAAAAAACATCCAACAATGCAAAATACATTGCTCATGCAACCCCGCTAGGACGGACAAAAAGTCTAAAGTATTTTATTCATTGAAATCACAAGGATCATTTAGAATCATCTCATAAAATAAATTTACTCCTGTTCCAACGTGACCAGGCAACAAACACGGCTCGGCTTTATTTGATGATCAACAAGTGGAAGCAAAACTGACAACGACGAGAACACGGGTAAACTTTTTACTATGGTCGAAGGACTTTGGTCATAGTCTTCGACCAAAGTAAACTTGGTCGTAGGACGTAGTGGCTTTTGTCTTTGAGCTACGTCGTATTCGCGAGGGGGTGTCTACCCGCAAAATGGGTTCGGCGCGTGCTTACTAAGCTCTAACGATGTTGTTCAGAGCCTATGACCATATTTGGGCGACTTTGATTTACTTATTAGATTAGGTGGTGCTAATAAATGTTGTGTGTGAATGATGTGTGGGGAGCTCTAACGTCTTGTAGCGAGTTTTCTGTGACAATGTCAACAAAAACGTTAACTTTTCGCGTGTGATGGTTGGGGAAATTCCAGTCTAACTTTTTTTACAAGATTTTTATTAACTTGCTGTGTATGTTTGTCCGGGTGGAATCTTGCAACTAAATTTTAAAGCAGTTATCCTCTTCTTAGCTTCGGTAATGGCTTCTGTGCATTATTTGCAACAATTTAGCCAATGTCAAGTGATTTATTTATTATAATTTTATAGTCAAGTCGTCAAGAGTAACCGTCAAGTCCTAACCCAGTTTAAACGGTGGCAGAAAAACTGAGTTTTTACAGGAAAAAATCCACCATTTCGAAAAGACTCGCATTACACTTAAATTTCACTACATCACACATGTGCCATTTATCCAAGTTACACCGGTTAAAATGCCACTAAAATTACACGAAATAACTCGAAAAAACACATTAAAATGAAATAAAATAAAAATGACGACGTTTCTTTCAAAAATGGCAGATTTCAAACCGCAGTTATCCTCAACCAATTGAGCTGAAATTTGGCATACCTACCTGTCAAGTTCCGATGACAATATTATTAGATTATTCTTTACTAGCGACTCGCCCCGGCTTCGCACGGGTAGCCCCCGGTGACCTCCCCCTCCTATTCCTCCCCCCTATGAAAATTTCCTGTTTCTAAGCTACCTCCCCAACAATTTTCAGCCAAATCGGTTCACCCGTTCTTGAGTTATAAGTGGTGCAACTAATACGACTTTGTTTTTTATATATATAGATGTAGGATTTAAATCTTCGAATCGATAGTATGGAAGCACTTTCTGGAAGTTAATTATAGAACCGAACAGAATTCCACATAAAAGACCCACAAATATCGAAAATAAATATTCAGTTAATTTTTAATTTTCGTGTTAAAACAATGCACGTCACTGTTTTTCATAATCTTATGGTGACAGCGAGCTGATCTGAAGATGGAGACGGAAGGTGGACTACGGAACTCCTCGAGGGATAATAGTAGACTGGCCGTGTTTAGGCTCATTTTGATCAGCACACGGTTACGATAACTAATTTTATAAAAGCTTGTATTGAAAAATATTTTTTTCACAAAAAACTTATCAGCAAATGTAAGTTAGATTTTTATAGTTGCGTTGTTCCTCAGCAGGTGCATGATGTCCCTCTGTTCGCATTGTACAGTCTCGATCAGTGTCCCTCATCAGGTGCACTGATGCCCCTCTGTTATCAGTTTCGAGGTGACTGCACTGACCGGCGTCGTCCATCATATCATAACGATACGCTTACATCGACAATATTGTGTTTCAATCTCACTGCCTAACCCTCTTATTACACACAAATACATTTTATCTTAAAGGCATAGGGTTGAAAGTGGACTGCCAACACGAAAATCAATACAACACTGAATGAAGCTACTGATAAATGAAACCCATTGTAAGAAACAGAAAAATATGTTTTGTGCTAAATAATGACAGGGAAAAGTTGTTATAAATAATTGTATCTACTGTCATATCATAAAGTGCCGTCACAAGCTCGGAAAGGACTTGTTTATCATTCGAAAGCGTGCAAAAGTGCTTTTTATCCGCTAGAGTAGAAAAGTTTTCTAAAATTCGAATCTATATATCTTAACTATTCAGAAGATAATTTTAATCCGCCAGCGTCATTTTTAAAACTACTTAAAATTATCGCACTGGCCAGTACTAAGATTAAATGAAAAAATTAAAACCTTTTTCATCATCTCGGAATATACCTTCTTGGTGTATTACTTTTTTTTTGCATTTAGTCATTTCCTCGCTGAGGTGGGATGAAAAGTTACGACACTCGAGTGCAAAGATTTTTCACCTCGTGATCTTTTGATTCCCTCGCTAATTAGGTACGCGTTTAAAAAGCAACTTTGCACTCTTATATAGCAAATAACTATTAAAATGTTCTTCTATTCAATTTACTTTCGATTATTTTGGTTCACATATCACAATCGCAATCATAACAGTTCCAAAAAAACTACTTTCAATATAATAAAATGTAGAATAGACCTTTTAATTTTTAATATCAGTAACCACTAATTTAATATATTTACATACCTACCTACTTGTATTAGCTGTATTATTCTTTCTGTAAATAAATGTACGATTTTTTTTTTAAATAAAGAAAACTTGTACTAGAATTTTCCTCGATGTAGTGAGGTGAAAAATTATGTTTGTTTAATAAAAAAACAAGTCAACAAGTTAGCAGCAAAATTATTCTGCGTCTCGTACCTTTGAAACTCTCGCTACGCTCAGGATTCTATATTTGAACGTTTCAATACAAGTACTTGGGCCAAAAAACAACTTAGAAGTACAGAAATAAAACACCCAAATAAAAAACAAGTCAACTCAGTAAGTAAAAGAATTTCTTTTATCTTTTAAATAACATAGTATAAGAAAATATAAGCTGGGTTTTTTCGCTAAATATTGATGTAGAGCAGAGTGTACCAATTTACAACGTCTAACAGATTCCTCAATTGAATGTATCGCAAAGAAAACAAACTGCATCCCACGTGTGTCGCCGAAAGGCTGTATTTGTTGTGTGTCGGCTAATCGGCTTAACCTCCCTTTTCGAACATGCCTCTATTTAACCATAGAATCGAAGGCGTTTCGAGAATTGATAGAAATTAAAATAATTCCCATTCTGTTGGCGCATTGTCGGCTACCAACGACTCCTGCCTTTGTTGGAGTGTTATTATTTATTTAATAAGGGCGACATCTCTTTGTCGAAGTGTTTCCAATCTATGCTATGCGTTCAATGCTACGCGATCCAAAGCACACATCTACCCGCCGCCGGATGTAGTATAGCGACAGTGGGCAGGTACCTACTTAGATCTTTAAAATAAGACTGTATGTGTAAATGTTTTCATGGATGATTCATACTCTGATGAACTATAAAAATAATACACATGGCAATTATTAAAATTTTAAAGAAATTCGCATTAGAAAACAAACAATAAACGCCTTATTTACAGAAATAATAATATAAGAAATGCATTAAACATTTTAAGCCTTAAAATGCTTGTATGTTGCAACAACAACAACAACAACATACAACAATTGTAATTGTTTACAATTAATTATTGTAAACAATCAATATAAATTGTAAATTATTGTAATAATCTTTTTTTAAACTAGTTTTGACAAAGCCTCTATACAGCTGCATCTCTCTAGAGCAACAAACTGTTTTTTTTTTTTAATTGAATGCTTGTAAATTGACGTGACTAATTGTTCCCTCATGGTATTAATCTTATGGTATTAATAAATATATGAACTATGAACATTAACAAAAATAATGTTTTTATTTAAACATTATATAATTCTACATTAGCGCCATCCGAGTAACTCATTTGGCCTTAGTTTTTAGCAAGTACATAGTTACGAAATTTACTCATTGAGTATTTCAATTGTATGGAAAACTGTAGCTAAAAAAAAAAAACTGTAGTTAAACTGTAACTGTTTTTTTTAATGAAATAAAAAGGCAAACTAGCAAACGGCATACCTGATGTGAAGTGGTCACCGTCGCTTATAGACTCTGGCAACACCCAGGGTATTGTCGATGCGCTGCCTACCCTGAAGGAATTTATGAACATTTTTCTTGAAGCGACACATTTCGTACGTAACCAAGCGGGAAAACCTCAGATGGAAGCTCATTCCATAGTTTGTAGGTATGGGGAAGAAATGATCTCGAGAAACGAGTCGAGTATTAGGCCAATGTGTGTCTTGTGCCCATTGTACATTTAGTTTTTTTGTTTAATTGTTATGTCTTGCTTTTAACTAGTTTGTAAGGTGTGCAATAAAGTATTTTCATTCATTCATTCATTCATTCATTCACAGCTACAAAAAAGCTATTTAACGTGACCTAGAAGTACATAGATAAGTATGTAGTTATCTTAATTTCTTGCTCCTCTTATCCAATTCCAGCTATTCTACTAACAAATGCGCATCATCCTTTGAATATAGTTACACCATGTTTTGTCTTTTTCAATTTGAAACTGCTTGTCAACTCAAAAATCTAGTAAGTATTAATTAATAATAAGTAGGTATTATAAATTATTATTTCATTTCATTTATTTCATTTTATTTCATTTCATTTCATTTCATTTATTATAGAAGCATGGTTAGAGTATTTATTAAATTATGCTATTCTACAATACTCGTCGCGTCGTTGTCACTCGGCACCACACAGGCGCTCCCCGCCTAGTAGTAAGAAGGATCATCAAATAAAGCCGAGCCGTGCTCGTTGCCTGATTCTTCCTTGGTCGCGTTGGAACAGGTGTAAATTTATTTTATAAGACGATTCAAAAAGATCCTTGTGATTTCATTGAATACCAAGACTCTTAAGAGACTGGTGGTAGCAGGAGTGCCCGCTCACTCACTCACTCACTCACTCACTCACTCACTCACTCACTCACTCACTCACTCACTCACTCACTCACTCACTCACTCACTCACTCACTCACTCACTCACTCACTCACTCACTCACTCACTCACTCACTCACTCACTCACTCACTCACTCACTTATTCACCTCATCAACGCTATAGAAGCGAAATTTATATTCTTATATTTTTATTATTTACTTTCACTTACTTAGTCATATTTTTATTTTTATTAAAACTATTATAAGCATTTTTGTTATTATCCATAATTTTTTGTTCATATTAGTGTTACCCTTTTTAGGGTTCCGTAAACAAAAATTACGGAACCCTTATAGATTCGTCATGTCTGTCTGTCTGTCTGTCTGTCCGTGTATGTCACAGCCACTTTTTTCCGAAACTATAAGAGCTAGGCTGTTGAAACTTGGTAGTTAGATGTATTCTGTAAACCGCAAGAATTTCACAAAAAAATTGAAAAAAATCAGTAAATTTTTGGGGTTCCCATACTTAGAATTGAAACTCAATTTTTTTTTTTTTCATCTAACCTATACGTGTTAGATGAATCACGTGTTCTATGGATTTGTCTTTAAAAATGGTATTGAGGTTTTTAATATAACTTTTTTCTAAACTGAATAGTTTGCGCGAGTGACACTTTCAAAGTGGTAAAAAGTGTGGTCCCCCCCATAACTTTTAAAATAAGAGAATAATAAAACTAAAAAAAATATATGATGTAAATTACCAAGTAAACTTCCAACGAAAATTAGTTTGAACGAGATCTAGTAAGTAGTTTTTTTTAATACGTCATAAATCGTAATCCATCCAAGAACTTTTATATTATGTTACTTGCTGCTACGGAACCCTTCATGGGCGAGTCCGACTCGCACTTGGCCGCTTTTATTTGGCCTTATTGTAGTGTATTTTGTTATTTGTACTATATACATATATTGTAACGCTGTTGGTTTACCTCAATAAAATAAAATACTTTTGACTTCGACTGTGACTTTTGTCTTAGGTGTACAATTAGCTTTGATTAATATATCCAGCCACAATTTTTTTTAATTCTCTAAGACAATTCGTCATCTTACCAATAAATTTGCAATAAATAGAGCAGGTGAAGAGGAGAGAGCATTGCCACAGGTATTCCAGTAACCGGGTCGCCACTATCTCTGTCGGCAGCGGCGATTAGATAACCGTACGGACAAGTCAACATTTAACGAACAAACAACCGGACCTGGCTGTTTGTCAGTGATCATTGACACGTAGGTAAATGTTGCAGAGAATCATTGCAAAATTATTCATAAGCAATATCCGATTTTAAAATGTAATAATGACAGCATATTTTGAAAACTAATAATATAACTAATAACAAAATAAGGCATAGAACGTAACGTTTGTTAAATATAGCATGAGCATAGTGCATATCAGTCCCAATCACGTTATTGTAAACGTTTAAAACGTTCTAATGTAACGGTTTACAATCTATAATCAGTCCCAATCACGTTATTGTAAACGTTTAAAACGTTCTAATGTAACGGTTTACAATCTATAATCAGTCCCAATCACGTTATTGTAAACGTTTCAAACGTTCTAATGTAACGGTTTACCAACTATAATCAGTCCCAATCAGGTTATTGTAAACGTATCAAACGTTCTAATGTAACGGTTTACCAACTATAATCAGTCCCAATCACGTTATTGTAAACGTTTCAAACGTTCTAATGTAACGGTTTACAAACTATAATCAGGCCCAATCACGTTATTGTAAACGTTTCAAACGTTCTAATGTAACTGTTTACAAACTATAATCAGTCCCAATCACGTTATTGTAAACGTATCAAACGTTCTAATGTAACGGTTTACCAACTATAATCAGTCCCATTCACGTCATTGTAAACGTTTCAAACGTTCTAATGTAACGGTTTACAATCTATAATCAGTCCCAATCACGTTATTGTAAACGTTTTAAACGTTCTAATGTAACGGTTTACAATCTATAATCAGTCCCAATCACGTTTTTGTAAACGTTTCAAACGTTCTAATATAACGGTTTACAATCTATAATCAGTCCCAATCACGTTATTGTAAACGTTTCAAACGTTCTAATGTAACGGTTTACCAACTATAATCAGTCCCAATCAGGTTATTGTAAACGTATCAAACGTTCTAATGTAACGGTTTACCAACTATAATCAGTCCCATTCACGTTATTGTAAACGTTTCAAACGTTCTAATGTAACGGTTTACCAACTATAATCAGTCCCAATCAGGTTATTGTAAACGTATCAAACGTTCTAATGTAACGGTTTACCAACTATAATCAGTCCCAATCACGTTATTGTAAACGTTTCAAACGTTCTAATGTAACGGTTTACAAACTATAAACAGGCCCAATCACGTTATTGTAAACGTTTCAAACGTTCTAATGTAACTGTTTACAAACTATAATCAGTCCCAATCACGTTATTGTAAACGTATCAAACGTTCTAATGTAACGGTTTACCAACTATAATCAGTCCCAATCACGTTATTGTAAACGTATCAAACGTTCTAATGTAACGGTTTACAAACTATAATCAGGCCCAATCACGTTATTGTAAACGTTTCAAACGTTCTAATGTAACGGTTTACAAACTATAATCAGGCCCAATCACGTTATTGTAAACGTTTCAAACGTTCTAATGTAATGGTTTACAAACTATAATCATTCCCAATCACGTTATTGTAAACGTTTAAAACGTTCTTGTAACGGTTTTTGTTCACATTTGGTTGAGCTGATGTAAGAAATAGTATCACACTTTTTTCTGAAGTTCGATCGCTCGTTACACCAACATATCATCCAATACAAAGATAATACGTTTAAAGGTTCTCCATCCAAAGGTTGTCTGGAAGAGATCGCTCTTTAGCGATAAGACCGCCCATTGTACATTTAGTTTTTTTTGTTTAATTGTTATGTCTTGTTTTTAACTAGTTTGTAAGGTGTGCAATAAAGTATTTTCATTCATTCATTCATTCATACGTTTAAGTGCAAATTATTAGCGCGATTCTAAACGTGCACAACGTAAACGGTCTTGGTTTTTCATTGGTATATTAGCGCAATTGGGCCCTGGGTAGTCTTCGTTCGACTGTGCTTGTATATACTTTGGTCGGACGGAGTTTTTTTAATTCTTTGATGAAACAAATAGACTAATTAGCTTGCCCACCGGATGTAAAGTGGTCACCGTCGCTTATAGACACCGGCAACACCGGGGGCATTGTCGATGCGCTGCCTACCCTGAAGGAATTTATGATAATTTTTCTTGAAGCGACACATGGCGTAACCAAGCGGGAAAACCTCAGATGGAAGCTCATTCCATAGTTTATAGGTATGGGGAAGAAATTATCTCGAGAAACGAGTCGTTCGAGAAACCCAGGGATCTATGATGTGTGGATGAGCTTTGTCACAGTGCAAGGACGAGTAAAATCTCGATGCGGGGATGAGATCGAAAAGCTCGTCGGAGCATTCCCCGTTGTAGAGGCGGTAGAACACGCAAAGAGATCCAATGGCTCTGCGTTATCTAAGCGGTTCTAGAGTATCGGAGAGCTTGGGGTCGCCGATGGTTCTAATGGCTCTTCTCTGTAGGGAGTCAAAGCGAAGCAGCAGGTCCTTGGGTGCCCCGTGCCATAGATGGGACAGTATTCTACGTGTGGCCTAACTTGTGCTTTGTAAAGCAACAGCCGTTGATTCGGCGTAAAATACTGTTTAGCACGGTTTAGCACTCCAAGCTTTTGGAGGTCAGTGCAGCTTTTGCTTCAAGATGACTCCCATACTGGATCTGTAATATAACATAGCACCCAACAGTCACATACCAGTCACAACCCCACACTAGAAGGAATCTGTCAGGGAACTGTGTCGTGGGTATCAGGAACTACGAGTACCATGGTACCACAACACCCAGACACAGAACTAATATTTGCAGATCATGCAAAGATTTGTCCCGCCGCGGGAATCGAACCTGCAACCTCTTGCATCTCAGCCGGCTACTCGCCCGCCGCGCCACAGGGGCGTCGAAATACTCAGTTAGACGCATTGGTGTTGCTATTCAGAGTTCAACACTTCTTTCTTCTTCTTCGAACTAATTTTATTAAAATAATATAGATAGATAGATAGATAAACACTTTATTGCACACCAAATAGAAAAATAAAAAGATCAAAGAACTAAAACAATAACAGTAGTGTAAAATGGGCGGTCTTATCACTAAAAGCGATCTCTTCCAGACAACCTTTGGATGGACAGAATAAATAAAAAATCAAAAGACGGCGGCGCGCAAGTAAAACATACCTACATAAATATATATCTAGACCTAACTATATTTGACAGGCAACATTGAAGGAGACTTCTCGCAGGCCTTAATATATATCTAGACCTAACTATATTTGACAGGCAACATTGAAGGAGACTTCTCGGAGGCCTTAATTTGACAGGCAACATTGAAGGAGACTTCTCGGAGGCCTTAATTTGACAGGCAATATTGAAGGAGACTTCTCGGAGGCCTTAATTTCACAGGCAACATTGAAGGAGACTTCTCGGAGGCCTTAATTTCATCAAGAAGATGGGTAGTGACTTCAATCAGTTAGGCTATCTTTAGATCGTTTGCGACGGTCTTTAGATAGTTTATTATATTTGTCTGTTTCGTCTAGCCTATGTATGTATACCTGGTAGACCAACACTACCTATGTAAGTATAATATAGTTTTTCGTAGACTAAGAAAATATGTAAATTAATTTGAAGGGAGGGCAGGGTCTGGTTATTAAACAAAGAAACAAATTTAGTTATATTTTCATAATATTATATTTTTATAATATTTTAGAGTTAAATAAACATATTTTTACAATCTTTTAATATAAGGAATGTCAGTTAGAACCATGATAGTGTTTATATATACATACATTCAATACACAAGTAACTAAGTATAGGGAATAATAAATGCATGACCATGTACACTCTATGTAGGTACAGACAATTTAAATTTAAATGCGCCAAAGTTAAAGAATCAGCAATTTTTTTAAATTTAATGTTTAGTTTTGAGTGTGGCACTTTTGAAAATTATAAACTTTACAGAAAATTTAGTTGTGCGACAGGTCACATATTACTTGTGCGGCAGGTCACACATTACTTGTGCGACAGGTCACATATTACTTGTGCGGCAGGTCACACATTACTTGTGCGATAGGTCTCATATTACTTGTGTGGCAGGTCACATATTACTTGTGAGGCAGGTCACATATTACTTGTGCGGCAGGTCACACATTACTTGTGCGACAGGTCACACATTACTTGTGCGACAGGTCACATATTACTTGTGTTGCAGGTCACATATTATTTGTGTGGCAGGTCACATATTACTCGTGTGGCAGGTCACATATTAAATGCGACATAACACATATTACTTGGTATTTACAGTTATACAATTTTCCACATTATATCTAAACTACGAACATATATCTTTATATAAAACTTTGGAATATTCATAAATAATAACTAGGTATTCACTATTCGACTATGATAATACTGAATCTTAAACCTAGATATTGCATTCTGATAAAATCTGGTCATTTCTCATAAAATTATGTACCTACCTAAGTAGCTAATCTTGATAAACTTTTTACACAAATTTACAAACACCAAGTATGATGGGATGCATCTGATGATCTCACTAACATTATCCAACTGCTAAAAGAAGATTTCATTTCAAACTATACAAAGATGCAAACAATCAAACCACCACTAGATAAGACCAATTAATATTAGAATAATAATATAATACCTATTGTACACGTAGTTAGGAACTCCAGATACCTTAAATTTCGAAAATACCCATGTGGTACTCAAATCTTAATATTCGAGCTAATTCTGATTTAAAACAAAATTGAAACCAAACGGAATTTACGTTCAAATACTTAATTTAGATAAATGTCGCGGAAGCGTAACACAAGTCAATGTAAAGCTGGGCACTGACCAAAGGTACGAGGTGTAATGTAACATCATCATCGAGCATGTTACGCATTGAGCATGTTCGCTGTGTTCTAAAAATCAGCGTAACATGCTCGTCAAAACTCTGTGCTCAATATATTGGCCAGCCACTCTCAGTCATAATAATAATGCTCTGGGTGAGCTGGGTTCCACAACACTGGATTAGTTTTTTCTTTGTCTTACTCTATAGTTAAAGAAATAAATGAAATAATACGAGTGGAACGACGTGTGATCAAGTGCGATGCACCGCGTGCGCTCAGGACGACTTGTTACAGCGTAATGACTGAACCGCTTAACAGTCAAAGGATTCGCAAAAAAACCGACAGCCGGGTTGAGCACTTCAAAGCGAGCAACGAGCGACTTGTTGCTCGCTGATTTCCCCATAACACTACGTACTGACTGGCTGAATGCTCGCTGTGTAACTTGTTACATTACACCTCGTAACGTTGGTCCGGTTAAGGTCAGACCAACGCGTTCAGCCCGCGTTCGCGGTGGCGATCAACGGTAAGACAATGGATCGCCACCGTGCATGCCACCGCGGACGCGGGCTCAACGCGTTGGTTTAGCCTTAGCTTTAGTCAGCTGTTGTTTATTATTGGTTGATCACTACCGCGACAGGACTAGCAAACCACTAAAATCGGTTGAACCTCGCATTTCACCACCAGCATCCATTGGGTTGCGGCCCGTGTCCCGTGACTGAAGGCTGGTGATGCATAGCCTGGTGGTACGGGGGCAGCATTCCCAACGGAGGCAGGCCATCAGGCTTGCCCAAGCAAGGTCTCCCGTCTTTCACGAGCACGGGAACAGCCACGCGCCGCGGTGAGTTCAATCCGCCGACACTCAACTCGTGAGCACCCTTCTCCTGAACCGCACGTTTCGTCTTATACCTGTGGTTCTGGAACCAAATCTTGACTTGTGTTGGCGTGAGGCGAATGAGACTGGCCAAGTGCTCTCGCTCCGGAGCTGATAGGTACCGCTGCTGCCGGAACCGCCTTTCCAGCTCGTATGTCTGAGCCTTGGAGAACAGGACGCGTCGTTTGCGCTTCTTGTGCGCCATGCTGGGGTCAGAGGACATGGAGGGCTGGTCATGTTCAGGGTCATCGTCGTGGTCTATATCGTCGTCGTTCTCGGGGTCGATGTCGTCGTGGCGAGGGTCGCGCGCCGGCGGGGAGCCCGGGGGGCCCGCGTACGACAGCTCCGACGCTCGGGACGTGCTATCCGGACTCGCCTGCTGACCGACCACACCTACAACAAAACAAACATGTGCTCAGTTAAAGTTCAAACTAAGAATACGGTAGACATGGCGTCCCAAGACTATGCGACATGAAGGGAAAGTACCTTAAATATTGTAGATAGGATATTTTGCGTAAAGGAGACTTTATTTTATTTTTAAAGTTTGTAATACTGCTGCTATCGAAGATTTTCCAAAAATTACTTGCTTCGTCTGGGAATCGAACCGACTAAAATTAAAATGATTAATTTCACATTATTCCTTTGTTTTAAGATACCATGTTACTCAAGAGGTTTTTTTTTTGTACATTCTTTTGATTGGCATCATAAAAATACGGGGTGTTTTTTTTATATTTAAGTCGGTTCGATTCCCTGACGGAGCAAGTAATTTTTAGAAAATCTTTGAACGCAGTATTACTAACTTTTAGAAATAAAATAAAGTTTCCTTTCCGCAAAATATCCTATCTACAATATTTAAGGTACTTTCCCTTCATGTCGCATAGTCGTGGGACGCCTTGTATATAATGTGAGAAAGTGTATTCAAGTAGGTATTCATCCCTCGCTAAGCTCGAGTGAAACCATAACAAAACTGTTCGTACTCGTCTAAATCTCCACTTAATCTCTGTAGGGAGCGCTCTATTTAACTCTAGTAGAGTTGCCAAAAATAAATAATGGATCGTGAAAAAGCATGACGTTACATTGTTCGTTTCACCCTTCGAATAGTGTTTCACACGGATATGGTAATAAGGGCGGGCGGCGCGCTGGGCGTGGTGCCGGGCGCGAGGGGGTAAGGGGAGGGGGCCACTCCTACCCCTGGCAGCTGCTTTCGCTCACCTTCATAAGCGCATCCAGGAAATTTAATAAAGGTATCGCGTCACGACACGGCTTCCCTTTATCTTGGCTCTTACTGCTATTGTGTTGGACAATCAGGGGATTTGAATACCTTGTTTGATTTAAAATTGATTCAACTTATTTACATCTTGATGGGGTAGGTATTCTAGGTATCTCATAAATGGCCATATGCAAACTAAAATGGTACAGAAGAGATTTTTCAGTCTGCGTAGTGCTACTCGGTAGGTAGTGCTACTCGGTAAGTAGTGCTACTCGGTAGGTAGTGCTACTCGGTAGGTAGGGGAAGAATATTCAAAACGATATAGTTACGGATATAGTTTTCTTAATAAACAAATAATTAATTTTATAAAAATTTAAAAAACCTTAACGCAATGAAACGGCTGAACCGAGTTTGATCAAACATAGCTAAGAACACTCCCGACAAATTCACCTTTCAAACAAAAAATAGAAACAAAATCGATTCATCCGTTCGGGAGCTACGATGCCACAGACAGACACAGACACAGACCCACACACAGATACGTCAAACTTATAACACCGTCGTTTTTGCGTCGGGGGTTAATAAAATCACCATAACTAGAAAGTTTGAAGCACTTGCCATCAGGAGAGTAGGAATTGTATTCAGCATAATCATACAAAAATAGACAGAATTCCCACTAATATCATAAATTTTAAAGTTACAATGTTCAGATTTTTTTATACAACTTGGAATGATCGGATCAATTTGACAGCCCACCTGATATTAAGCGGTAGGTACCCTCTACCTATGGACAGTGCATTACCTCACAGGTCACGTCCACCTAGGACGCACCCTATGTGGCATTGCACTGCGCCCGCCACCCTGAGACATAAAGATGAAGTCTCATGTGCCTGTAATTTCACCGGCAACTATAACCTTTCAAACCGGAACACAGGAATTCGAGCACTACTTCTTTGCGGTAGAAATAGGTATGGTGGTAGTACTTCCCCGGACGAACTCTTTCACAAAAAAGCTCTACTACTAGATGTTTGTTACTCAATGAAGCTTGAACCGATTTCAATGAAATCTGGTACATAGATAGATTATGACCTAGGTTGAGCCACTTATTTGGCTCTTATCTGGCTCAACGCATTAGTATTGCCATTCAGCGTGGCAATGCAGCCAGCATCTTAGGGACTATTCCGTCTGGTAGTGATTTGGATCAGTTGAGCTACCTTTAGATCGCTTGCAGCGGTCTTCAGGTAGCACAACTGTTTCATATGTATTTTGTACATACCTTGTATTATTATTTCCATAAATAAATAAGCTACTTGTTATTCTAGTAAAACGCAAGCGAAGCCGCGGACGGGCACTAGAGAGATATAGTGAAATATTGTGTTATTTGTGTCAGTGATGCATGGCTAGTACTAAGCCGCGGACGGGCACTAGAGAGATATAGTGAAATATTGTGTTATTTGTGTCAGTGATGCATGGCTAGTACTAAGCCGCGGACGGGCACTAGAGAGATATAGTGAAATATTGTGTTATTTGTGTCAGTGATGCATGGCTAGTACTAAGCCGCGGACGGGCACTAGAGAGATATAGTGAAATATTGTGGTATTTGTGTCAGTGATGCATGGCTAGTACTAAGCCGCGGACGGGCACTAGAGAGATATAGTGAAATATTGTGTTATTTGTGTCAGTGATGCATGGCTAGTACTAAGCCGCGGACGGGCACTAGAGAGATATAGTGAAATATTGTGTTATTTGTGTCAGTGATGCATGGCTAGTACTAAGCCGCGGACGGGCACTAGAGAGATATAGTGAAATATTGTGTTATTTGTGTCAGTGATGCTTGGCTAGTACTAAGCCGCGGACGGGCACTAGAGAGATATAGTGAAATATTGTGTTATTTGTGTCAGTGATGCATGGCTAGTACTAAGCCGCGGACGGGCACTAGAGAGATATAGTGAAATATTGTGTTATTTGTGTCAGTGATGCATGGCTAGTACTAAGCCGCGGACGGGCACTAGAGAGATATAGTGAAATATTGTGTTATTTGTGTCAGTGATGCATGGCTAGTACTAAGCCGCGGACGGGCACTAGAGAGATATAGTGAAATATTGTGTTATTTGTGTCAGTGATGCATGGCTAGTACTAAGAGGCACAAATTAGTTTTATTTTTCTTTGTTTCTGTGTGTGTGTGTGTGTGTCTTTTAGTGTGCAATATTGTTGTACTCATGTTGTTGACACAAATAAATGCCATTTCTTTCTTTCTTTCTTTCTTAAATATCGAATACATACTATTTTTTTTAATATACAGCGTGATTTTTGAACTTGGACAGTATGGGCATATTCGAATCCTTAAGAGATGAGAAGAGATGATGATGGAAAGAGCGGTGGTAAAGTCTCGTCAGAGCATTCCCCGTTGTAGAGGCCCCTTGCCGTTAATATCGTTTAGTTCATATGTTCCCCAACATTTATGTGCTACGAATAGTTTCCAACTGCAGAATCGCTGTCACACAATGACACCGATCAAACGCCATACATCCTCACAATAAAATGTTATAACTGTCATCGAATAATGAACAAATAGCGACCCTAACCGCCGCGAACATGTAATTGATAGCGGACAGCTGCTGGGTAGTACCATTGACAAGTCGCTCGCACCCCCCGGGTTAAACAATCACTGTTAGCTAGTTACCCCAAATTGGCCGAGGGGCGGGATTTGAGGGCAGATTTGATTTTAAAAGGTTTTTTTTATTAGACGCCATTGCTGATTCTCGGTAAGAGGAGATGGCATCTATGTGATCAAAAGAATTTTCCTCTTACTCTCGATAAACGGTCTTGAGCCGCCTCTATGCACCGACTTCCTGCGACGTTCAGTACATCGAGTGGGAGGCCTTCCTCTCCTGCGTCGTCTGGTTTGTGGTTGCCATTCGACAGCTCGCTTCCCCAACTGTTGTTATTTCCGCGAGCTATAGGGCCTGTCCATTGCCATTTTAACTTGCTGACGTGATAAACTATTAAAAAGTATGCTACACTCAGTACTTCATCTTGGAGCATCCTATATCTTCATCACCATTAGCTTTTATGCGTCCACTGCTGGTCTCCTCTTTAAAATGCAATTCCTCATTATCACCACGCTTGGCTGGAGAATTGGTGATCGTAGTATTGGTGCTGAGAACTCAGGTAGACGCTGCCGCAGGTTTTACGACATCTACGGGAGGAGACGGAGGGGCCTATTCTTACGCCGGACACACCGCGTTTATCTGAGTAGTTCTTGTTTGTCCCCGAATCTGTCCCTTTTCGGGGACAAGAATTGTCAATTCGTAATCATTCAAATTCAAGCACGCGTGTGCTCTCAACACCATGATACCTACATAAATGCTGTAAAAGCAATCCAGTACAAGTAGAATGATCACCAAAAGTACTAGATAAGCGATAAAAATAATGAATGACAACAGCAGATTAGCCAGTGAAGGCACTCCACTGGAGCAGCATTTGAACAATAATCTCGGCTCTCCAGCAGACTACCGACACATTACTGTCGAGTGGGTCAACTTATTTACATACATACATAGACATACACTTTTTTCCCCGAAAGGCTAGGCAGAGTCTCAATGGGCCTCTTTTCATCGTGGGTTGCAGCATCGCGGAATATAGACGTGACAAGTGGTGAGCTCATCGCCGCCATTGCCTCCCACGACTGACTCGGCTAACGCTTTCTTCCAGGGGCCCTATTATGAACTCTTATTCCCAGACAGTTTACGGCGTAAATTGAACTGCCTTTTAATTTCGTATTATGAACGCACAATACCAGCCAGTACGTCAGCTGGTCACGTGACACTTGAACCGTTTTCTGCATGGATCTTGGCTGGCTATTCCGTATTACGAGCTTACATTTGACATAAGTTATCTTGTTTTAGTTGTCAAAAAGTGACAACGAAAACCATTCAAGTGCCGGTGCAGCGGAGTAGCTTTTATTGAATTGTTTTCCAAAAAACTTGCAAAATATCACGATGTGTGATGAATATGAAGTGTTAGAGATCCTAGAAAGTGAAGCGCATCAAACTAAAAAAAGAGTTCACAGAAGGCGACTTTATGATCAAGCTGCATCATGTTCGATATGGATAATGCTTGGATGATGACCAATTTATCAAACGGTATCGTCTCACTATGGAGTGATGAATTTAGGCCTCATATGGCGGGGCCTACAGAATCCACAGATTTGTCAGTCGAAACTTAGATTATCTATTATTTTACTAATATATCATCATCAAAATATTGTGTTTGAATTGGCGATTTGTCATGATGTGGTTAATAATATGCGCAATTTTATTTTTAGGTTTTGGTTGCATTATCATTAAGTAGGTACTTATCTAAATAATATGGTTTAATATAGGTATGTTAATTCCAATTTGTAAACACATCGTCATGATAAATGTAGTATGCACAAATATTAACGAAACTAAAGAAAAGTTTAGGTTTGTTATTATTTACTCCCTCATCAAATGTACCGCGGAATTATTAGACAGAATTTCGTTCAGAAACATGAATTCGCGCTACATTTTGTGACCTTTTGTAGCGCTAAATATCAACGAAAAAAAGAATATAAATTAGAAATATATTGAAATACGTTTTACATGATACTAAAATAATATATAATAATAATTGTTTCGTTATTTAGTCAAAAACATGTAACAAAAAGAACCAGTCACTTTCCGGTAACAAACCAATAACATTTCCGAACGATCGTCAGGGAAACTGCACACCAGTCTTAGACAATTTATCCAGCCAGAAGTTGGTTTGATTGTTCTATGTCATAATACGAAATATAACAAGCCAGTTTAAGGCCGTAAAATGAATTGCCTAGAACTTGCCTGGTTTTAGATAAGTTCGTAATACGACCCCAGTAATAACACATTCCATATAAGCTAGCAGCCAGAATAAATCTTATACCAACAAGTCCGGGTAATCCCTTAGTCGGCTTTTACGATATCCACGGGAGGAGACAGAGGGCTTATTCTTATGCCGGACACATCATTCAAAGTCAAGCACGCGTGATCTAACAATACCGAAATGAATGATAACATCCAACATCGATGTTGTAAAAGCAATCCAGCACAAGTAGAATGATCACCAAAAGTGCTAGATAAGCGATAAAAATAATTAATGACAACAGCAGATTAGCCAGCGAAGGCACTCCACTGGAGGAGCGTTTGAACAATAATCTCGGCTCTCCAACAGACTACCGACACATTATGTCGAGTGGGTCAACTTATTTGTGTATGATAATTCAAGAACTTCGACGTCCTGATAAAAATGTTTGATTTGATTTAAATAGCCTAAGAAGTTTAGTTTTTTTGAGAGATTCGATTAATTTTGACTTTTGATTTCTTCAAAACAAATCAAAATCATTTATCAAACTAATAGTTTGTGTGTGAGTGTTTGTTACTTCTCCACGCTGAAACGGCTGGGCGTATTTGGATGAAATTTGGAATGGAGATAACTGGACTCTCAGAATAGCACATAGGATCATTTTAATCCTGAAATTCCCACGGGATCGAGACTTATGCGGGTGAAACCACGGGGCGCTGCTAGTTGTGTCATATGGGTTTGTTACAGAATGGTTATTGAAACCGTTTATGTACAGCCATAATCAGCGTTTCTCGCGTGCAATATTTAGTACAAGTAGTAAAAAAAAACATTAGGAAATTACAAGTGAACTAGAAATTCGGGATGAACGAGTTCTAGAGACCGCGTGTTGGCAAACGTAGCGTGGGGCGCCCTCTGGCTAGGTGGAGCGATGTCCTACGAGAGGCGGCGGCAGAAAGTGGATGAGAAGAGCCGAACACAGCTCAGTGGCGCGTATTGGGAGAGGCCTATGTCCAGCAGTGGACTAGTGTGGGATGATGATCATGATGTCGATAAATTCGAAACGTCAAACAATAATTTGTGAAATATCAGCTTTTACCTTTACTTAAATGTGTTTATTACTGTAATGATGTCAAATAGTTTAAATTCACCCATGTCTGCGGGAAAATTAAAGGAAAGTGGGACTTTCCCTAAAGTATTAGATGGGGGTTAGTTTTAGCGCTTTCGCTTCGTGGAGTTGCCCTTGTAAACCAGCGTTGGGCGGTAATACACCGACATATGCTGAGATGAACGCCATTCTGGCACACATGCACATGAGTCGATTTATACTGCCTACTTTACGTATTACTTAATTTAGTTTTATTTTTTTTAATGTTGTGTTTCCTTCTTTTTATTTTCGGCTTTGTGTTTTTGTATTCATGTGTTGTTTTGAGTCAAATAAATGTTTTTATATATTTAATTTTTTTTTCTATTTGTAGAAACTATATTTTTATATAACTTTTGAAACTATCATGGTTATGTACATAATTTTCACTAGAAACGGGATATCGGGATAGTTTGAAATATCGGGAACATTTAAAACTCAAAAATCATGATAAATATCCCGTTTATAGTGAAAATTATATATATTTATACATTACTAGCGACTCGCCCCGGCTTCGCACGGGTAGCCCCCGGTGAAGACCCCCCCCTCCCTCCCCCGCCTATGTCAATCTCCTGGTTCTAAGCTACCTCCCCACCAATTTTCAGCCAAATCGGTTCACCCTTTCTTGAGTTATAAGTGTTGTAACTAACACGACTTTGTTTTATATATATAGATAGGTAAGATACTTCCTCGTAGTTAACCTGACCACCGTTGAGAGCGCTAAATATTTGGTGATTTTATCAATGATCCGGGATGTCTGATAGCGAGTGTACGAGCTCCACCGCGCGGTTACGATAAGACGCCGATATCATGATGGCAAGTTATAATGTTTTATCTGATGGAAATGATAATTTTATCTTGGTTGGGTCTTAGCTCCGGTGTCGTACGTATATCTTGTTCACGTTGCATATACCTATAAATAAGTGTAACAGTTAGGTACTACCTAGTTAAGATGAATGCTCTAGCAATCCCAACCAACTTTGGTAACTAAGGCTGCAATTGTATTTTTTTATTGTACAACAATTTAAAAAAAATAACATTTGACCTACGTAATCATCAAGTTGAGGTGACAATGGACAGGCCAACCTAAAGCCGAGCCGTGTTCGTTGCCTGATTCTTTTAGTTTGGTCGCGTTGGAACAGGAGTAGTGCATTTATTTTATAAGGACGATTCAAAATTATCCTTGTGATTTCAATAAATAAAATATGTACTTTTCTGGATTGTTGTTCTAAATCCGGTCGGTTAATTTAACTCCCAGAATAGTGCGCTCCATCGCCCGCTGGCAAACCATGAGTTTGGATTTCTGAATATTTGTCAAAGAGAAAGTTTGCGAGCCATAAGTGAGAACGGGAAGGCAGCACATGTCCATAAGTTTGTGCAATTTTTGTAATGATACAAAAAGGAAAATATATTTACCGTTGCCCTCGTGATGATCCAGTGACAGCCAGGGCTGGTGGTGCCTCAGCAGCTCGTGGGAGTAGGGGTGATGAGGCGGGCCGTAAGGAGGCAGGTCCAGGGCGCAGGCGCCCAGGGCTGACGTGGTCTCCAGGCCCTTGCTCTCGTTGAGGCCGAGGATGTCGGAGATCTGGAACCCTGGCCGCTGGCCGGGCATCTTCATGCTGTCCAGCAATCTGGAGACAAAAAGACTAAATTAAAAATGGATTTACCTATAACAATACAAGTGAATGACATAGAAATTGATAAAAACATCGGCCAAGTGTGTAACGTTACGATTCGTCTAGAAGGTCATTCCAAGGCGAACCGCAAGCTGCATGTTAGAATAGGAAAACAAAAGTATCTAGACCTCCTTAGTCAACGTAGACGTGCTACGATCTGTCTAGGTACGTTGTACCACCTAATTTAGTAGTTAGGGAGTATAAATAAATCTTCAAGCCACTAGACTACTACAGGTACTGCTTCTAACGAGTGATGGATTTGAGGCAACCTTATGGCGGAGACATCCGGGCGAAAGGCGGCTCCGGCAATGAAGGTGGACCAGAGGTGGCAATGGTCAGGAGCCGTTGAACACCCGAAGAGCCACCATCTTTGGCCACATCGTCACATACCAACAGGTGAGATCGTGCTCAAACAAAGGTCTATCAATGTTCAAAAAAAAATATATGCGCTAAGCAAAGACATGAAAGCGCTCCAAAAAGTCAACAACGTCCAAATTACTCAGAATAAGCTCAAAATTCTAAATTCCCATTGAACAGCGCAACATTTTTAAATAAGTAGTATATATACTATGTATATATATATTTACTCTAGATGCTTAGGTCATTACCCGTGCTACTAATAAACGTGGATTAACCTTTGAATGGTTTGGTGTTTTGTCTGTTTCCATCTAATTTGAAACTGCTTACCAAATTAACTGGGGCGGTTCATATTGAATAATTATCTAGAAAACTAAGTTCTGCTACCTATGCCATTAAAAAAATAAAGGATAAGAGCAGCAAGAGACGTATATTTTGCATATTTTCATTCCTTATTGAGTTATGGACTAATGTTTTGGGGCACTTCGGCAAAATCTAATAGGGTATTTTTTACTGCAAAAACGTTCTGTTAGGTTGGTTTAAAATATAGGGACTCGTGTCGAGATAAGTTTAGAGAGTTGAACATTATGACCATGATTTGCGAATTTATATACCAAAACATTGTATACCTTCGGGAAAATATCAATAATATACACGACCATACAAACAAATCAAACAAATAATGCTGGGCAGTTTACACAACATTATCTAGCCCCAAGCTAACCAGAGCTTGTGTTATGGGTACTAGATAACTGATATACTTAATACAATATATAACATAGATAGATATTTTTTATTATACATAGAAAATACCCAGAACACCCTGTAGAAATATCTGCATATCGCACAAATATTTGCTCTGAGGCGGGAATCGAACCCGCAACCTCCGGCGTCGCAGGCGAACGTTCACCCGCCCCGCCACAGAGGTCGTCAAACCATAACACTAGAAAGAAGGAAAATATTGTGAACCCCTTTGTTAGATTGAAGATAAATTCAAAGAGCTTTATGTGTGTGTCCATAAAATTGTATAAAAAAATAAAAATTGAAAATTGAATTGTTTGAAAATTCTTATTTTCATCAGAAATAACACTGACATTTAATTCTTTAATTATATTAAAAAACATATATTGCACAGAAGCTACTATAAGATTGACGAGGCCTTGGCCGACAAAGATATTTTTTGTGATGACTTGTTATGAGTGTTTTATTTTGAATTTGTTTAAAATTCATATGAATTTATTTTTACAATATGACAAGCCGTTTTAAATCTTATCGATTTGAATTCTATTGACATGTACGTATCCTCAGTGTTTTATGAGATTTGTATTGCATTATATTGTTATATTTATAATTTTAAATTGTAAAATGTATCTACGTGAAAACTAAGTGAAAACAATGTGAAACTGACATATCTAAGTGCATGTAACATGTCTAAAGAGGAAATAAATGAGGAAATGCTTGTCAATACAAAAGACAACACTGTGAAACTAATCCAAGGATAATTGTAATGTTATAAATAAATAAATAAAGATTTTTATTCAGACAACATAGTCCATAGTATTAGTAAGCTTAAGATTAGGGGTTAGTTATTAATAACTAACACAGATTTCGTCCTCTGGGAGAGTTTCCAAACCAGAGGACATGCGTAATTGTTTGCAATTTCTTTCAGGATGCTGTTGTTGCTCACGCGCACTCTGCTTAGTAGTGAGGCCGTTTTTTTTTCGCCAGATGGCGTCGAACGTGTCTGTGCGCGCATCGGCGAACATGCCTGAAGCACTACAGAAGCGCGGAAGCTTCAACAGCGTCCTGAAAGCGTTATTGAATTGGACCCGCAGAGCACCGTAAGCCTTTTGAGTATGCTGAAACCACAGACTTGCGGAGTACATGGATGTACAGTACGCCTTAAAAAGGGTAATTTTGACAGAGTCTGTACATCGTGCGAATCTAACACGCCATTATCTCTGAGTCCAGATGTACGTAAAATCTCTTAGAGAATTAAAAAAAAAAACTGTATAAGCAAAGTAACAGTAGTCATAAATAATAATAATAAATAATGCTGGACAGTTCACACATTATCTAGCCCCAAGCTAAGCAGAGCTTGTGTTATGGGTACTAGATAACTGATATGCTTAATACAATATATTACATAGATAGATATTTTTTATTATAAATAGAAAATACCCAGATCACCCTGAACAAATATCTGCAACCGCACAAATATTTGTTCCGAGGCGGGAATCGAACCCGCAACCTCCTGCTTCGCAGGCAAACCCTCGCCCGCCGCGCCACAGAGGTCGTCATAATGCTTCCGTCTGGTAGTGATTTGGATCAGTTGAGCTACCTTTAGATCGTAAGCATCGGTCTTCAGGTAGCACAACTATTTCATATATATTTTTTTTATTTTGAACATACCTTGTATTAGTTGTTTTATACTTTTCACTAGAAACGGGATATTTACCATAATTTTTGAGCTTTAATTGTTCCCATAAAAAAAAACCGTTGAAAAAATAGTTGTATTAAGTATTACTTCTGTAAATAAATGTATTTAATAACTACATAGTTGCTTGTAATACATAAATAAATGTATTCAATAACTACATAGTTGCTTGTAATACATTAATAAATGTATTCAATAACTACATAGTTGCTTGTAATACATTAATAAATGTATTCAATAACTACATAGTTGCTTGTAATACATTAATAAATGTATTCAATAACTACATAGTTGCTTGTAATACATTAATAAATGTATTCAATAACTACATAGTTGCTTGTAATACATTAATAAATGTATTCAATAACTACATAGTTGCTTGTAATACATTAATAAATGTATTTAATAACTACATAGTTGCTTGTAATACATTAATAAATGTATTCAATAACTACATAGTTGCTTGTAATACATTAATAAATGTATTTAATAACTACATAGTTGCTTGTAATACATTAATAAATGTATTCAATAACTACATAGTTGCTTGTAATACATTAATAAATGTATTCAATAACTACATAGTTGCTTGTAATACATTAATAAATGTATTTAATAACTACATAGTTGCTTGTAATACATTAATAAATGTATTCAATAACTACATAGTTGCTTGTAATACATTAATAAATGTATTCAATAACTACATAGTTGCTTGTAATACATTAATAAATGTATTCAATAACTACATAGTTGCTTGTAATACATTAATAAATGTATTTAATAACTACATAGTTGCTTGTAATACATTAATAAATGTATTCAATAACTACATAGTTGCTTGTAATATTAATATTTCCAGCGATTCATAACAGTTCTTTCAAATAAGTTCTTGGCTAACAAGAGAACCTCATTTCGTAAAAGGAAAAACAGCGGTCAAGTGCAAGGCAGACTCGCGTGGAGAGGGTCCCGTACAAGTAAGCTACCTTAGTAACCAGTAACCACTTGACCTATATAACTCATTAGTCCTCGCATTACAATTAATACGCATAGTCTCGGTACTATTATTTTTCGTTTCGCGGATATTTAAAGACTTCGAATTTCGTTTCCGCTTTTGTGTAAATTATGTGTGATGCACAATTTTTTTTTATATGTAGTTTCTGTTATTTCTGAGAAAATTTAATGCCAAATGGAAATTTAATTTCAATTCTAAAATATAATGCATTTAATGATAACAAATAAGTAAGGTTAATAATTTTCTTAAATATATTATATATAAAGCTATTCCTTGTCAAGTATTCCTCAAAAGGAGCTCTTTCATACGTCACTTGACAAAAGTTTTTGTTTTAATTTTACTAAATTAATCCCTAACAATTAAACGTCGTTCAGGTATTTACGTACTCGACACGACAGATATCTTTGCTTAAAAAAACATTATCTAAGGCAGATATAGGTCTTCCAAGCTCTGCAGGTATATGTACCAAATTTCAAGAGAAAATAAGCTGTGATGATAACAGATGGACAGAGACAACGAGATTGATCCTATACTGCAGGGGTTCCCAAAGTGGGCAATAACGCCCCCTTGCGGGCGCTGCAGTCCTAAAGGGGGGCGGTAAGAGACCCTGAAAAAAATGGGGGCGTCAAATCAGACACACTTTCGCATTTTAATAGTTATTAGTATTTCGTAGATAATAGACCGCGGGCAATCATGTTTTAAAAATTTTTGTTAAATAACCCGATTTGTGCATGTTTAATCTCCGCTCACAATAATTAATTTAATTTGAAGTTATAGTGCTTTTTAAAAAAACAGGGCCCTAAAAAATAAATTATTCTCAAAGTGGGCAGTAGACAAAATAAGTTTGGGAACCCCTGCTATACTGGTTCCGTAGGTAACTTTTGAAGACGGAATCCTAAAACTGGTATTCCTGGTTCGACCTCCATCATTCATTCCTACATCCTACTCAAAAACTTCACATCGTTTAAGAAGTAACAAAGCGCGACTCCATGGCTGATAATTGTAAGAAAACATTAGAGATTCCTTCAGTCATTGTTGCTAGAGGAGCTCTCGACAAAACGTGACCCAAATAAAGGAACCGTCTCAAAGAACACAGTTGGAGCCAGCGCCTGTTTATTAATACACTAGCAACTCGCCCCGGCTTCGCTATCGATGAAAAATATCACGCGAATGAAAAATAGACCCCCCCTCGTATCCCCCTTCCCCCCTGGTAGCCTATGTCAATCAAGGTGATGTAGCTTTCCAATATCGAAAGAATTTTTGAAATCGGCATAATAGTTTTTGAGATTATTCATTACAAACATACACCCACAAAAATACAAATTTTTCCTCTTTATTACTAGTGTACCACCCCCCCCCCCCCCCCTCCTATCTCCCCCACCTGGTAGCCTATGTCAATCAAGGTGATGTAGCTTTCCAATATCGAAAGAACTTTTGAAATCGGCATAATAGTTTTTGAGTTTATTCATTACAAACATACACACACAAAAATACAAATCTTTGCTCTTTATAATATTAGTGTAGATGTAGATAGGTGGGTAGGCAGGTTCCCGCGATTCCCGAACGTGACTTGATGAATGGGCGGCCTTTAAAGAGGCCAGCAGGTTGTAAACACGGCTATTAACGACCTCTCACGAGAGGTGCAAAATGTGGCACTTGATGTGTCACGATTTGTATTAGAATTAGGCAGACAATGTTAAACGGTCACTTGGGAATTCATAGTGAGCTATCGCTCGCTAGATGTGGAGCTCTGGGTGAACTGGTTCATCACCAGCCCACACTAGTCCACTGCTGGACATAGGCCTCTCCCAATACGCGCCACTGAGCCCTGTGTTCGGCTCTTCTCATCCACTTTCTGCCGCCGCCTAGTAGGTCATCGCTCCATCTAGCCAGAGGGCGCCCCACGCTACGTTTGCCAAGACGCGGTCCCCATTCGCTTACCCCAACGGTTGTCGGTTCTTCGGCATATATGACCGCTTGCCACTTCAGCTTGCTAATCCGGTGGGCTATGTCAATGACTTTAGTTCTCTGTCGGATAATCTCATTTCAGATTTTATCTTTCAGAGAAACTCCGAGCATAGCCCGTTCCATAGCCCGCTGAGGAACCTTGACCTGGTGGATTTTGTTCAGAGCTTTGCAATCTCAAGAGTCTCTTACTTACCTACTGAACCTAGTTATACATAATTTAGGTATATCTAATGGTAAGTAAACTATTTAGTTTTCATAAGAAATAAAAGTTCTAAAGCTTAGTGAAACTTGACCGAATCGAAACTGTGCTGTGAACTGACTGAAAATTGATAGTCTGCTCGCATATAATATCAATTGAATCTACTTAGATTGGAGTAGGATATTTTGATTGGAGAGAGTGAAAGAGAGACGCATTTATTGAGATAAAGTTCACAGAAAAACTTTGAACCGTTCATGTTTCGGTCGCATTTCTCGAAAATCACATTTCCGCATTGTATTTCAAGGGGTTAGGGCATTTTTTTTTGGTAAAGTATATTTTTTCCAACTGTTCCTAGACATTCCGGGGAAAACTGTGTCATAATGAAAAAGATATTTTTTTGGGAAAATAGTCATTTTGGTAAACCAAAATCTGGATCTGAGCATGATCCAAACTATATTTTGACTATTTTTTATTAAGAGAACTGTGTTTCCTCCCGTAGGGATTTGATCATTTTCAATTGATCATACATTTAGACCAAAATATAGTAAAACACCTTCTATTTTGTTAAACAAACTGGCCCTATTCAATTAAAAATTCATATAATACAGGTTCGTTCGTTCGTTTCGTATGAGGTAGTGCTGGCCTCTGGTGTCAGAGTTTGTCAAGCCGCCCGAGGGCCTCTGACATGGCTTATCGACTGCTATTAATCAATAACAGCCGGGACCGACAGCTTAACGTGCCCTCCGAAGCACAGAGCGATGGAAATCCGCACATAACTTAGAAAAGTCATAATACAGGTAGTCCTCAATTAAGACAGATGGAGTAAACAGTTTAAGGTGGATACTCTCGCATGCGGCGCGTTTTTTTTTGTGTTTTTTGCTCATTACAGCTCATCAATACTTCTTCAGATAGCAAAAGTTAATTTCGCGAGAACTAGGAGACTTAATAAACATGTTTTAATTGATAGTATCTCATAAATATCATCAGTTTAGCTACGATCACCCTAAACACATTTTTAGTGTTTTTTTTTGTTTAGGTGGATCGTAGCTAAACTGATGATATATACGAGATACTATCAATTAAAACATGTTTATTAAGTCTCCTAGTTCTCGCGAAATCAACTTTTGCTATCTGAAGAAGTGTTTATGAGCTATAATGAGTAAAAAACAACAAAAATAATCAACTTCGCGCCTCAAGCGAGATCATCAAATGGATAAATACACCAATCAACTCCCCAACGAGATACACTGCCCTAAGCGCTCTGATAAAACCATAGATAGTCGGCTCACCCTGGGAAAGCTGATCGGAAGGCCGCCGGGTAGAGCGCCGGCAGGAAGGCCGGGCCCCACGGCGGCAGCAGGATAGGGCTCCACGCCAGCAGGGACGCCGGCGGCAGCAGCGGCGGCGGCGCCCGCGCGCTCTCGCCCTCCTCGCACTTCATCTCCCGCGCGGGAGAGCTCGCCTTCGGAATAATCTTGTCGGCTATCAACACCCCCGTGACACGTGCTGCGCCCTGCGACGCTGCCTTCGCACTAAACAACCCTCGAGTGGTGCTCGGGTGGAGCACCCCGCGCCCCTCGTGCCTCGACAGCCTCTCAGCCCCGGCCTAGCTCGAGGGTGCTCCATCGCCCGCCAATGGCGAGCCGCCGCGCGCTGGGCGGGACTCGCTCCGCCAATCGTAGCCCACACGAAGCCTTCCCAACAAAAAAACTGGAGTATACACTCTGAATAGAGGAGCTTTTCGAGGCGCGTTATGTTATGGCGCTTTTTGTAATGAGTGAGCATTAAGCCCATTGTTGAGCGGGTTCGTTATGGACGCCGCTCTATGCCGGATAACGATTTTCATTTAGAGTGTTTTAATAAACCCGTGTAAGCTCATGTTTATAGAATGTTTGTTTTTTTTACCTCAAATCGTTGGTTCTTGTTGTACCGAGAACGATTCTTTAACATTGGCAATATCATGTTTATTGAGAGGGTAGGTAATCTATTCTATACAATAGGAACTATGAACTATGAAACTAAACTATAGTTCCTTTCACCGTCTTTTTCAACCGTCATGTAAACGTTTACCTGTAGGTAGGTAGAAACTCAGTTTTTACTCGTCATCGATATCTATAATATATATATTTGTTAGTATACTGCGCGTCATGTAGGTACAAAGAACGCTAGCGATGAAGATTCTTCATGCGTTCCAGCGTTCATGACGCGTAGGTACTTTACTATAGTAGAGCTTTTTAACCCCCGACGCAAAAACGACGGCATATTATAAGTTTGACGTGTCTGTGTGTGTGTCTGTCTGTGGCATCGTAGCTCCCGAACGGATGAACCGATTTAGTTTTTTGTTTGTTTGAAAGGTGAATTTGTCGGGAATGTTCTTAGATATGTTTGATCAAAAACGGTTCAGCCGTCTCATTGCGTTTGGGGTTTTTAAAAATTTTACTAAATTAATTACTTGTTTATGAAGGAGTTCGTCCAAGGAAGTACTACCACCATACTTGGCACTTAGGCACTAGAAACTTTTCATCTATATGTCTCAGAGCAGCGGCCGCAGTACAATGCCACGTAGGGCGCGTCCTAGATGGACATGACCTGTAATTATAAAAGCAGACATTGGCCCTTGGGCCTTCGGTCGTCATTCATACAAATAATTATAATATATTATTATTTCTTCATAGATTTCATACCATGCCAGATGCCACATAGGGCGCGTCCTAGGTGGAAGTGAACTATGTGATAATGCACTGTTCATAGGCAGAGGGTACCGCTTAAGGCGCGATAGGTTCTCAAATATCTCTAGAATTTTAAAGTTTTTGATAAGAATTTTCATAGTTTTCTATGAAGAAAAAAATATATGATATTCTTGAGCTTTTTATGTAGTGAAATCAATAATTCAATACAATATTTGAATTACTTCACTCGATAAAAAAAAACAACAAAGATACCTCCTTTTTAAAATTGAAATACTATTTTTCACTCACTTCTCTCACGTTTTAATTTTTGAAACATTTGGTTACATGTTAGTTATTATTTGAGTTAGTGAATTCATCAGCAAAATTAAACAAAACTGAACGACATTTTTATATAATTTTTTTATACATAAAAACACGGTATCAGACCGTGCGCTCGCCTTCTTCGCCTCATACAAAAATGTTCGTTGAACCTATAGCTCCTTAACATCACGTGGGCCATCTGCTTGTTCCGTCATCCGAAGTTGTACAAAAATGAAAAGTTTTTTTTACTTTTCATAGGTACTTCATACCTATTTGGTTCGTGGATTAGTGGTGTCATGATAAAAATACCTTTTCCAATAAAAAAATTACAAACTACTGTTACCAAAATTCTTCATAGTTTTACCAAAACAAAGCAGTACACCATTGTAAACAGCTCTACAAGCCCAAACAGATCTCTTGCACATGTTCGAGTGCTGGTAAAGAAAGGCGGAAAACAATAATACTAATCATTGTAACAGTTCCCAGAACAGGTAGAGCACCCACAAGGAGTTTATGGCCTGCACGTGTGCGGCGCATTGTCTCTGAAGCCTCAGCTCAATGGATCCTTGAAGGTGTCTCGACGGACTCACAAGGGCGCTCAGCTTTAGATGGGAATCATAATATTAATAATATAGCCGATATAATCTGGAACCTAAAATATTATTGGTAAGCTTGAAGAGATAGGTATTAGAATGTAGGTATAGTAAAAACATCGATTTTGCTGTGGTGTGTCCGGCCGACTCCGGCCCAAGAATAAACCCCTCCATCTCCTCCCGTGGACGTCGTAAAAGCTGACCCGGACTCGTTTGTAAGATTCGTTGGTATTCGATTTGTTATTAGGTACCTACTGGAAGAAATCGTTAGCAGAGTCAGTCGTAGGAAGCATTGGCGATGAGCTCACCACTTTTCACGTCTATATTCCCATGCTGGTGCAACCCACAGTGAAAAAAGGCCCATTTAAGGCTCTGCCTACTCTTTCGGGGAAAAAGGCGAGTGTTTTTTTTTTCTTTTTTTCTTTTTTTTAAATTATTATTTACGCTGTAAGAAATAAATAAGTACATTTTTGTGCAAAACGTCCGCTAGCGCGATTGAGATGGCGCCTCATTAATTTATGAAGATGTAGGCAGCAAAAAATTTATTAAATCGTGGTCCTGTAGACTTTCTTTTTTAAGGTATTATTAGTAGAACAACTCTATATTTTTTTTATTTTTTTTGACCACGATCTCACCTCTTGGTAATTGACGATGTGGCCGAAGAAGGACCACAAAGGTCTAGAAGGCACCTACCTATTCACACTAGCCTTGAAGAGACCCAGATTATAGTTTTCAGGAAAGACAAGACGACGGTAGGGTATTCCACTCCTTAGCAGTTCGCATTATAAAGGTAGAACTGAAACGTTTAGTACGAATAGAGGGTATACTAATGAGGTAAGGATGGTACCGAGCCGTGCGCCTGCTCGTACTATGATGAAAACGAGATGGTGGGATCAGATCGTAAAGTTCCTGGGAGCATTCCCTGAAATGTAACCTATAGAAGATCGAATGGCATCGAAGGCGGTGCTTGAGACTCTGGATTAGTCTCCGCCATATATTGCTCACCTATAAGTCTGAAAGCTATGATGATATGATATTAGATCGAGTCCAAGGCAGCACGCTGGTGATTGGTGGTGGTGAGTTGATGTTAACAGTTAAAGCAGATAAACACTGAAAAATGAGCCTTTACTATCGTACACAACATTAACCAAAAAAAGTTATGGTCGCACAATCGCTTTTACTCCCTATCTTAGACTACGCCGACGCCAGCTTTCCTGATCTTACAGAAGAGCAGCTCAATAAACTTGAGCGCCTCCAAAATCTTTGCATCCGATTCATATTTGGCTTGCGAAAGTATGATCATGTGTCAGAGTATCGCGCTAAGCTCAAGTGGTTGCCAATTCGTTTTCGCCGGAATGCTCATATCCTCATACTTCTATATAACATCTTATTTGTTCCTTCCTCTCCAGCTTATCTTAAAGATTGCTTCGAATTCTTGCATCACTCCCATTCCTTCAATTTGCGCTCTTCCATTACCCTTCTGTTGAAGACTCCGGCTCATAACTACAAATTCTTTAGCAAATCTTTTACAGTGCGCGCTGTCCATCTGTGGAATGACTTGCCTGTTCACATCAGGCGCCAAAACGTTACCAATTTTTAAAAATAAAGTCTTCAAACTGCATCTCGCAGCATCTCTAGAGTGAATGCCTTTACTCTTTCTTTTAAATTCTACAGGTACCTATATTGTATTTTGTTTTTATATATTTACACGTTTATTTTATTATTTTATTGTATTTTTATTGTAACTTCACCTCCTCTCACGTACTTTACAATCCTGTCCATCCAAAGGTTGCCTGGAAGAGATCGCTCTTAGTGATCATATGGCCGCCCATTGTATCACCGTGAACTAGTTTGTAAGTTAATTGTTGTTATTTTATTATTTTAAGGTGAGTACAATAAAGAGTTTTCTATCTATCTAACCATCTCTCACCTACCAGGTACCCACAATGTTCGTATGGGGCAGCATGATGCATCATAGCATGAAGGGCGATAACAAAGGGCAATTATTTATATTGGAGGCACCCCAAGTGGCGTGCAGCGATCACGAAATGCTTTAATTGACTTATTGAGAATGAGTTTTAAAAATATCTATCGGTAAAATAAATCGGCTGCGTGCTCATCGCGTTTTGGTGTAGTATATGCAAAATTTTGGTATAAAATGGGGTATGCCGCAAAATACCTTTTTGTTTTTTTATGAAACTAATATAGACAAACTAACTTACAGCCCACCTGATGTAAAGTGGTCACCGTCGCTTATAGACACACCGGGGGTATTGTCGATGCGCTGCCTACCCTGCAGAAATTTATGAACATTTTTCTTGAAGCGAGACATTTCGTAACCAAGCGGGAAAACCTCATAGCTCATTTACACTCGCGTACGAGTCGCGAGGCGAGGGACGAGGCGAGGGGCGAGGTGCGAGTGTGAACAGACGCTCGTAGCTCGCCTCGTCCCTCGCCTCGTCACTCGCGGCGCTCGCGTCCGGAGCGGTTTTTGGGGCACGAGTCAAAGGACCTCGCGTCGCACGCGAGTAGATGTTTACATTCGCCCTCCCGCTTCATTCTGGCTTCTACATCGTGCCGCGCAGGTTGTGTTTAGTTTTAACAAATACGCAAAAACAAAAACGCAGTAATCGTATAATGGATTGGTCGCAAGACGAAACATTTAAGTTCATAGAACTATTTCAAAAAGAACGAATAATTTGGGACCCTTAACATAAATGCCACAAGAACAGCCAAAAAGTAAGCGATGCATGGGCGAGATTGTCCGAACAAATGGGAAGATCTCAAACAGAATTAAAAAATAAGAAAAATTATCTCATGGCTACATTTCGCCAGCTACTCCGACGCAAAAAACAATCAGTAAGATCCGGCGCAGGAGAAGATGATATTTACAAGCCAGTGTGGTTGTATTACGATGCTATGAAAACATTTTTGGCATCCATTTACGAGTGTAACTTGTTGTTGCTGCTAAGACTTCGACGTCCTCCATTGTTGCTAGCTCAAAGACGACTGAACTCAGCACGCGAGTGTAAACAGGCAACTCATTTACCATCGATCAACACGAGCCTCGCACGAGGGACGAGGCGAGCCACGAGGCGAGGGACGAAGCGCGAGTGTAAAGCCCGTATCAGAAGGAATCTAATTCCATAGTTTGTAGGTATGGGGAAGAAATGATCTCGAGAAACGAGTCGTACGAGAAACCCAGGAATCTACATATGATGTGTGGATGAGCTTTGTCACGGTGCCGGGAAGAGCGATGGTAAAATCTCGATGCAGGGATGACATCGAAAAGCTCATCAGAGCATTCCCTGTTGTAGATGCGGTAGAACACGCAAAGAGATCTAATGGCTCTGCGCTGGCTAAGCAGTTCTAGACCTAATCTTTAGAATAGACTACTCCGTCTAAATATGCTGCGCAATGTGTTACGCAATCGTTCTCGAAAGCGGATTGTCAGTTCGTTAGACCATAGGAGGGCCGGGCAGCATCCATTAAATCGTTATCGAAAGCGGATTGTCAGTTCGTTAGACTATAGGAGGGCCGGGCAGCATCCATTAAATCGTTATCGAAAGCGGATTGTCAGTTCGTTAGACCATAGGAGGGCCGGGCAGCATCCATTAAATCGTTATCGAAAGCGGATTGTCAGTTCGTTAGACCATAGGAGGGCCGGGCAGCATCCATTAAATCGTTATCGAAAGCGGATTGTCAGTTCGTTAGACTAAGGGAGGGCTGGGCAGCATCCATTAAATCGTTATCGAAAGCGGATTGTCAGTTCGTTAGACTATAGGAGGGCCGGGCAGCATCCATTAAATCGTTATCGAAAGCGGATTGTCAGTTCGTTAGACTATAGGAGGGCCGGGCAGCATCCATTAAATCGTTATCGAAAGCGGATTGTCAGTTCGTTAGACCATAGGAGGGCCGGGCAGCATCCATTAAATCGTTATCGAAAGCGGATTGTCAGTTCGTTAGACTAAGGGAGGGCTGGGCAGCATCCATTAAATCGTTATCGAAAGCGGATTGTCAGTTCGTTAGACTATAGGAGGGCCGGGCAGCATCCATTAAATCGTTATCGAAAGCGGATTGTCAGTTCGTTAGACCATAGGAGGGCCGGGCAGCATCCATTAAATCGTTATCGAAAGCGGATTGTCAGTTCGTTAGACCATAGGAGGGCCGGGCAGCATCCATTAAATCGTTATCGAAAGCGGATTGTCAGTTCGTTAGACTAAGGGAGGGCTGGGCAGCATCCATTAAATCGTTATCGAAAGCGGATTGTCAGTTCGTTAGACTATAGGAGGGCCGGGCAGCATCCATTAAATCGTTATCGAAAGCGGATTGTCAGTTCGTTAGACTATAGGAGGGCCGGGCAGCATCCATTAAATCGTTATCGAAAGCGGATTGTCAGTTCGTTAGACCATAGGAGGGCCGGGCAGCATCCATTAAATCGTTATCGAAAGCGGATTGTCAGTTCGTTAGACTAAGGGAGGGCTGGGCAGCATCCATTAAATCGTTATCGAAAGCGGATTGTCAGTTCGTTAGACTATAGGAGGGCCGGGCAGCATCCATTAAATCGTTATCGAAAGCGGATTGTCAGTTTGTTAGACTATGGGAGGGCCGGGCAGCATCCATTAAATCGTTATCGAAAGCGGATTGTCAGTTCGTTAGACCATAGGAGGGCCGGGCAGCATCCATTAAATCGTTATCGAAAGCGGATTGTCAGTTTGTTAGACCATAGGAGGGCCGGGCAGCATCCATTAAATCGTTATCGAAAGCGGATTGTCAGTTCGTTTGACTATAGGAGGGCCGGGCAGCATCCATTAAATCGTTATCGAAAGCGGATTGTCAGTTCGTTAGACTATAGGAGGGCCGGGCAGCATTCATTAAATCGTTATTGAAAGCGGATTGTCAGTTCGTTAGACCATAGGAGGGCCGGGCAGCATCCATTAAATCGTTATCGAAAGCGGATTGTCAGTTCGTTAGACTATAGGAGGGCCGGGCAGCATCCATTAAATCGTGATCGAAAGCGGATTGTCAGTTCATTAGACTATAGGAGGGCCGGGCAGCATTCATTAAATCGTTATCGAAAGCGGATTGTCAGTTCGTTAGACTATAGGAGGGCCGGGCAGCATCCATTAAATCGTTATCGAAAGCGGATTGTCAGTTTGTTAGACTATGGGAGGGCCGGGCAGCATCCATTAAATCGTTATCGAAAGCGGATTGTCAGTTCGTTAGACTATGGGAGGGCCGGGCAGCATCCATTAAATCGTTATCGAAAGCGGATTGTCAGTTTGTTAGACTATAGGAGGGCCGGGCAGCATACATTAAATTTTTCGTGACAGTTTTCCCGTATTGTTTTTTTTAATGGATGTTTTATTTACTTAGGCTACGAATTAAAGCGCTTAACTGAGTCAGTCACTGATGTATGGGAGCGGTACGGGAGGGGTGTTTTCGTTTACATTATGTCACGTGTCATCTGATAATTTGAAGACGAAAACACCCCTCCCGTACCGCTCCCACCTCAGGGACTGACTCAGTTAAGCGCCTTTAGTTGGTGATATCAGGTGATTATCTCAATAATGAAGCATTATTTTCTCAGACTGAACTGTCCCTGTTCCTACAGTGAATTTATGAAAAACTTCAATGCATTAATTTTGTTGTGTTTTGTCTCCGAATTTGACGTATACTGGGAGGTAAAGCTGTGAAGGCCAGATTTGTGGGGCGGGCGGCAGGTGCGCGCGCCCTCCGTTACACGGGGCACTAGTCACTGCCGCGATACATTACGCCTCGGCCGATAAACATTATGGATTCATCATCGCTATAAGGAGTTGCCAATCTAGCTAGTACGTATATTTATAGCTATATTTTAAAAAAAACCTATTGTGGTAGTTTGCCAAGAGGCAGACCAGCCGCCCGATGGTCGGATGACATCGTTAAAGTAGTTGGACGAGAATGGATGAGAACAGGTAACAGGAGAGAAGAGACTGGCGTGTTAGAGAGGAGGCCTACACCCAGCAGTGGGTGTACATAGGCTTCTTTTTTGTCTTTTTTTTAATGTAATTGCTCGACAAACTGGCTGATGGTAAGCGGCTGTACCGTCGTCTATTGAAATCTGCAACACCAGGGGTAATGCCAATGCGTTGCCTGCCCTGAAGGACTCTTTTTATTTATATTTTTGAATAGAATAGAATAGAATAGAATAATATTTATAAAAAAAGAAGAACACATTAACATAACATTGCTGTGGTGTGTCCGGCCTAAGAATAGACCCCTCCGTCTCCTCCCGTGGATGTCGTAAAAGCCGACTAAGGGATTACCCGGACTTTTTGATAAGATTCGTTGGTATAAGATTTGTCCTGGCTGGTAGCTTACTATGGAATGTGTTATTACTGGAAGAAAGCGTTAGCTGAGTCAGTCGTGGGAAGCAATGGCGGCGATGAGCTCACCACTTGTCACGTCTATATTCCACGATGGTGCAACCCACTGTGAAAAGAGGCCTATTGTGGCTCTGCCTACCCCTTCGGGGAAAAAGGTGTGTGTCTATGTATGTATGTATGTACATTAACATAAATTAAACTTAATTAATTGTGCTAGTACATCTGTCTCTCGTCATTTACAAAAATGTCATCATTACTTGACTAGGTAATTAAAGTCCTAATTATACAGTACGTATTGCATAATTTGTATCGGCTCATGTTGTTTTTTAGCGGAAACACCTCAGGAGGGAGCCTATTCCACAACTTGCACGTATGCGGGAGAAAAGATCTCGTAAAGCGAGCTGTAAGAGTTACCCACGTGTCGATGATGTGTGGATGAGCTCCCTTGCGTTGTCGAGAAGTGCGATGATAGAACCTAGATGCGGGTATGAGATTGAACAGCTCCTCAGAGCACTCCCCATTATAGAGTCGATAGATCACACAGTGCGAGCCGATGTCTCGGCGCAGGCTCAGCGGCTCTAGTGAACTGGAGAGTCTGGCTAAAGAGATATATATAGATAGATTATGTTTGTAACTAAATGTTCTGTGGAAACTCTAGAAATATTGTTAACTGTTAGTAGTATAGAGCTTTGTGAAAGATTTTCTCCGAGGAAGTACTACCTCCCTACCTATTACATCCGCAAAAAAAACTGCAATTACTCTGCTTTTTTACAAAAAGGTTCGAGATCATGGGATCCACCTTCCTTTTAGGGTACGGAACCATTACAGACTCCCTTTGTTGTCCTTCTGCCTGTCTGTCACGACCCTTGTTCTCAGGAACGACTGAAGGTTTAGAGCAACTTGAATTTATACCAAACATGAAGCTTTGCGCGCTTAATAGTGCTCTAAAAAAGCTTCTAACTCAAATATATGGCCATAAAATGTCTATGTTTGTATGGAGATAGCGAAAATGAAAAGCTTATATGTTAGGTACTTCCAGACGTCTAAGAATTAAGACATCCAGTTATCTCATAAATATGAAATTTAAAAGCTAGCAGGATTTGTTACAGAAAAAAATTAACAAGTCTTGTAGACTTTTTTACCCGTTAAATTAGTTGGTGAAGTTTGTAGGAAAACGTGGTCAACTCGGAAAGGGCTGCCCATTTTGAAGTAATTTACGGATCGGAACCCTCTGGGCGCGAGACTCGCACGCACTTGTCCGTTTTTTTGAAAGATCGTTAGTGTGGTTGCGCACAGCGAAACTGAGAAAATGCAGTCCGTAGTGGTCAGAGAACTCTTTGTATGGTTCCGTCTTCAGAAATCGGATGATAGAAATCGGAACTAGTGCGTAAACTACCATACAAATAGTTCTACGACCACTCTGGACCACATTTTAGGGTTCCGTAGCCAAATGGCAAAAAACGGAACCCTTATGGATTCGTCATGTCTGTCTGTCTGTCCGTGTATGTCACAGCCACTTTGTTCCGAAACTGTAAGAGCTATGCTGTTGAAACTTGGTAAGTAGATGTATTCTGTGAATCGCATTCAGATTTTCACACAAAAATCGAAAAAAAAAAACAATTAATTTTTGGGGTTGTAGAAGAACTGAACTGACGAAGAACCGAAACTCATTTTTTTCCATCAGACCCATACATAAATGGGTATGTATGGATAGGTCTTCAACAATTATATAGAGGTTTCTGATATCTCTTTTTCCTAAACTGAATAGTTTAGCGCGAGAGACACTTCCAAAGTGTTAAAATGTCCCCCCCCCCCCCGTAACTTCTAAAATAAGAGAATCATAAAACTAAAAAAAAAATGATGTACATTACCATGTAAACTGCCACCGAAAATCGGTTTGAACGAGATCTAGTACAGAAAGTGGATGAAAAGAGCCGAACACCGGGCTCAGTGGCGCGTATTGGGAGAGGCCTATGTCCAGCTGTGGACTAGTGTGGGCTGATGATGATGATTCATAGACACACGCCTTTATCTCCGAAAGGGTAATAGGCAGAGCCTCAATGGGCCCCTTTTCACCGTGAATTGCACCATCGTGGAAATATAGAAGTGACAAGTGGTGAGCTCATCGCCGCCATTGCTTCCCACGACTGACTCGGCTAACACTTTCTTCCAGTAATAACACATTCTATAATAAGCTAGCAGCCAGGACAAATCTTATACCAACGAATCTTATCAACAAGTCCGGGTAATCCCTTAGTCGGCTTTTACGACATCCACGGGAGGAGACGGAAGGGTATATTCTTAGGCCGGACACACCACGTTTATTCCCACAAAATGGAACGGGTCAGGTAGTCAACTAAAATCTACTTATTTTGGCTATTAGTATCCTGTCCCAGCGTCATGGGCCACGTCGTCAACGAAAACAATGAAAATTGGGACGCGCTGTCAATGAGTTGCGTACCGTGGGGCCAGGCTGTCAACATCCCATAATAAGGGAACTCATATTCATAATTTTTGTTAAACTCTTCAAGAGAATGAAAGGCATAGGTACCTGTACTTACAACGAGCAAGAGAAACCGGTTTACCAGATGTTTAAAAAGCGCCTGAATCAGTGAGGGTGGTTTGTTTGAATGAATTATGGTTGATGTTCAATCGCCGATGCACCCATCGATAATTATCATGGCTATCAATTACATTTATCATTACATTTAATCTTCGATCAAGAATACAACTAGATTTCGGGTCACGTACAAAATCAAAGATAATTACCGTCCGTGTGGGTATATAATATACAAGCAGCGCCCCGCGGTTTCACCCGCGTAAGTCTCGATCCCGTGGGAATATCGTGATAAAAATGTGCCTTTGTGTTATTCCGGAAGCCCAGTTATCTCCATTCCAAATTTCATCCAAATCCATCCAGTAGTTTTTAGGTGAAAGAGTAACAAACAAACATCCATCCATCCATCCATCCATACTCACAAACTTTCGCGTTTATAATATTAGTAGGATAGGATAGGATAATAGGATAGGATAGGATTAAAGTAGCAAATCTTCAAAATATTACCTCCTACTTACGATCATTCGACACACAAAACGAGCAAAGCAATAAATTACTCCTGTCACTTAGAAATGAAAAGACATAGGTTAAACAACATTTAGTGTGAAATCAACCTTAAAGAGCTACAAATAAAGATCTTACAAATACAAAAAAAAATAACAGCTCACTTTTCAAGTGAGCTGTTATTCACCGAGACGTATTTTTTGCGTCGACCTGACATGTATGTATTCTTGATCTACAAAGCATTTAATTCAACCGGAAAAAAGCTGTAATTAGACACAGAACCTAATTGACGACGGTCCCAAATTTGCATCGGCTAATGATAAAATAATGGGGGCTGATAGCGAACACGATAGAAACGTAATTTGTGTAAAAGTAGAATATTGTATTGTCCCGTACCGCTCGTACCAGCCCACTACACCGCGACCCAACTTAGCGGCCATTAACCGACAGCACCGCTCCCGTCAAATTAGATGCCAACTTTTTGCATAACGTCATGATTTATGATCTGAGAAAAATTAAACTGAAACAAGTTTAGCCCGAGCAAGTGAACTACATTAGGTACATAAGTAGTACTTACATAAGTACCTATTAAGTACAATAACATAACACTCAACAGTGACATACATAGTCCTGATCCCACACAAGGACGAGCATGGTAGCCTAACGGTTCAATAGTGCAACTCAGAATCCAACGATACCGGGTTCGATCCTAGGCTCCGCACCAATGACTTTTCTAAGTTATGTGCGGATTTCCATCGCTCTCTGCTTCGGAGGGGTTATTGATTAATAGCAGTCGATAGGCCATGTCAGAGGCCCTAGGGCGGCTTGACAAACTCCGACACCAGAGGCCAGCACTACCTCATACGAAACGAAACGAACAAGGCTTCCCTGTGTCGTGGGTTTCAGAAACTACGAGTACCATGGTACCATTACACCCAGACCCGGAACAAATATTTGCTGACCATACAAACATTTGTCCCAACATAACCCTTCCTTTTGGCTTAGTCGTAGTCGGGTAAATAGAATCAAAACTTTCACAAATAAGACCGCAGCGTGGCAGACATAAAAATTATGGAGAACCGCACTAAAATCGTGACATGCAAATAAATTGTGAGACGAGCACGGCAGCGGCTTATACGGCAGTCAGCACCTGTTTATATACCGAATGGGAGGCGTCTAGCAAGAAAACAATAGCTGCAAGAACGTGACAGCGCTATTGCTCACTTGAACAAGGGAAGAGATGAGACATAGATTTCTTCAGCTCGAAAGTAACTGACGTAAGCGACAAATTATAAAAATTAGTTTTGCTTCTAAATAAGCAAATATAAAAAATAAATTATCTATGAGATTACCAACTGAATAGTATACAAATTTACTCTTATTATTTTCTCTAATCGAAGGAGCGACCTAAAACGCGTATTAGGTAGGAGGGAAAATTTCAAAAAATAAAGCTATCGAGAAAAGTTTCATCAATCGTGTCTATGATTTATTTAGATTAGGTACGTACATCCTCAAGTAATTACTGTATTAATATCAAGTTTGTAACCTTTACTGTTACTGAGTGAGCATGTAACGCAACGACTCCAAAATGTTAACATATGGAAATATACGACTCACGGAACTATTTCCACAAGTCTATGAGAGAACTCGATGGCTTCACGAATATTTAGTTATGGCAATCTGGTTAGGCAGCGAGCCTAAATGGGCGAGAGCACGCCAACCTGCGAAGAGGGCTTCCGAACCAATTAAGGGCTCCACGAAGCCATGGGAGAGCGCGCAGCTGTGGGTTACGAGCTCGATGGTACTCACTGCGAGCCATCGCGACTGGAGTGGAACACGCGACATTACCTGTCTGTACCCATCCAACCGTTACTTATTATGATAACAAAACACATGCATACTTTTCACTAGTAACAGGATATTTACCATGATTTTTGAGTTTTACTTGTTCCCGATATTTCGTCACAGTTGCATGCGCCATGATCACGGGAGAACAGTTCAGTCAGTTCTCCCGTGATCATGGCGCATGCAACTGTGACGAAATATCGGGAACAATGAAAACTCAAAAATCATGGAAAATATCCCGTTTCTAGTGAAAAGTATGTACATAACCATGATAGTTACAAAAATTAAAACACATACATGTTACTATTTTCAGTTAGTTTTGTCTTTTGCTTTGAAGACAAATCACGGTTTAAATAATCGAAGGATACCTACTCTGCATTTATTTGTAACCGGGTAATCTTGAATTACGAGCCTACCTTTCTCGCATTAGCAAAAAAAAACATTACTCCAAACACCAGCTCGCCGCCTATAGACTCGATCGAACGCAGAGATTTCAGGCTTAGGTACGAGTACATAGGAGAGCAAAATATGGCGGAGACTAAGATCCAGAATTTCGAGCACCGATTAGGCAGATTTAAATTCAGGAGCTAAGAGATGAGATGATGACAAGCAGGCGCACGGCTCAGTACCATCTTTACCTCATTAATAAATATACCCTCTATTCGAACTAAACGTTAAGGTTCCAATTTTTTAATACTAGGGAAGCTAAGGAGAGGAATAAACTACCGTCGTCTGCCTTTCCTGAAAACTTCAATATAAGACAAGAGTGAATAGGTGCCTTCTAGACCTTCGTGCTCCATCGTCGGCCGCACCGTCACTTACCAACAGGTGAGATCGCGGTCAAATGAAGGTCTATCAATGATACAAAACCAGCTGGTACATCAACAATAACGTAGTAACTATTGTTTAATCTGTGCCAATACTATGTATATTGTGAACTACCTATTTTTAAGTAGGTACGACTACGAGTTACGTAAAAAGAATGTATCACTTATTTCCTTGTAAATATGCGCTATCATCAATACACGGTAGTTATTGCAAAAGGATGTCGCAATAGTCTGTTGACAGGTGCTATGTAGGTACGTACAATGAGGGGTTTTCACGGCCATTTCACATCATGTTTATAGCCTTGAAAATAGATGGCGCCAGCTCTGTACAAGCTAAAGTAGCTCTGTCAAAATAAAGTGAAATGACAACGTCAACAACGTAGTGATATATTTTCGTGATATTCACACAAAAGCACAGACACTGCATTTGTTATTTTGACAAGTATACTTGAGTCAGCGCCATCTATCGAGCCAAATCGAACTAGTTTTTTTTTATTCGTTACTGAAAAGCCCTCGTTAGAGGTAGGTATAACCTAAGTGCATCTACTGTACAAATTATGTCACAGAGTAAAATGAGCACGCACTTCATTACGACGTCATTACGGATTCATCATTTGACGACCTCTGTGGCGCGGCGGGCGAAGGTTCGCCTGCGACGCAGGAGGTTGCAGGTTTGATTCCCGCCTAGGAACAAATATTTGTGCAATTGCAGATATTTGTTCAGGGTGTTCTGCGTATTTTCTATGTATAATAAAAAAAAAAAACTATTTAATGTATTGTATTATGTATATCAGTTGTCTAATTTTCACTAGAAACGAGATATTTACCATGATTTTTGAGTTTTAAATATACCCGATATTTCGGCACAGTTGCATGCGCCATGATCACGGGAGAACTAACTAAAGTCTTTGCGAGTAGATGTTATTGGCAGATATATCGATCTACCCTCTTTCTCACTCTTTTATTACGAACGATACCACTACCATCGGTTTCACTGTCACACTTCACTCCACGTAGACACACAACACTAACGGTAACCGGACGCGTAGTAGGTACCACACTTTTTTGATTCTTACACATTCTCACCACAGGCTTCCATACTCCAGATAATTGAAAACCATCTTCTCTATTGAAACTGTACATATTAATCATTGGATCGAGCTACACAGTCCGCAGGTAATCTCGACAGAGCGACATTACATAGGTACCAAGAATGGTACAAGAGGCAATTGAGATTACTATTGAATAAATTCTTAAAACCAAGAGACCTACATGTACCATCATTGTTGCAATAAAGATTATGAATTATTATTATGAGTTAGCAATGAAAGAACTAACTATTGGCGGCAGAAATATTGTTGGAATAGTACCTATGGTGGTTTATTTCCCCGGATGAGCTCTCACAAAAAAGCTGTGTTGTGGATAGTAAGACCAAGTCTAGTTGGCAAGCATCGAGCAACACGGAATGGAGACGCCATCAAAGGCATTCCCCGCTGTAGTTCCCCTCTAAATTTAATGCCCTCGAGGGCATACAGCTTATAAAAAACTAGCTGTCGCCGATCACTCTGTCAGACTGAATCGACTCGCGTGGGAGATAGTGTTCTAAGAAAAATGCCGAATTGTTCAGTTTTATGCTGTAAAAAAATGATTGGATCATCAAATTTACAAAAAGATAGTGTTTCCTTTCACATGTACCTGAATTTCAATTAAATTATTATAACTTATTGCATGAAAATTGACCAAGTAAAATTAAGCCGTATAAAAACAAAAGTGGCCATCTCAGATTTTGTAATTTTTGAGTTCGTGTTCGGGGTAAAATAATAAAACTGAACGGTTTAACAAAACAAACCGTGAATATTTTATTCAATAACACTGGTTCACTCTTCACTGCTACTGCACTTCAGTACACTGGTCATTCATTACTCTAAAATCACTGCCAAGTTACGTGATTTATTCGCAATGAAAGCCAATTCCCTTACGACTACCCTGCCCACTCTTAAACCGAGCTCCACTTAAGGGTGTGATAGAGGGGCGACATAAAAGTGACCAAAAGAATAGATATAAATGTGGATAATACATCAATGTGCATGTTAGGATGTATTCTGCAGACGAAAACATGTATATAACGTGTAATGTCAGTAAGCCAAGAGGTGGATGATTACTTAATATCTTTGATTACTAAATACCATTCATTAAACACGTTCGACATCATGTGACTTTTGGCATAACGAGTATCGTATTTGACGCCACTAACTAACCGGTAACTACTAACTACTACTACTTCGTGTCATGGGCTCTTTCTTGGTGCAGTGACCAACTTGAGATATAGTGTCCCTGAAAGTGGCCTAGTGACCAATGGTGAAAGAACCAGTGTGGTAAAAGGATTAAATGTACCTCGCAGAGGTGTATTATATGATATGTCAAAGTAAGTGTCATGTGCAACTATATTTAAAGAAATTAAATTAAATCACACTACTATTAACAACAAGTGTAACATCAAAAAGTTTGTACATTTGAGAACTTTGATTACAAGAGATGGCAAGCATGAAGATGATATTTAAATGAGTGTAAATTCTGGAAACCAAGTGAACTTATCGCCTTATTATCAGCCGGAACGTATCCAAAAAGGCACGACTGGAGGTGCATAGAGGGTATTAGTGCCAACACTAATGTATCTGGTGGTAGCGAAAGTTGCTAAGGCAGAATAAACATGAAAGTAGAATAAATGCAGTGAAGATGAGAGGTTTGAGAAGTATGTATGGTGGACTTTGAGAGAGAATAAGAAACTGTGTGTTAAGAGAGCATTGTAAAATGAAAGAGCACGTGTATAGTGACAAGGATTGAGAAAGATATGCTTGGATGGTTTGGGTTATTGGTTAAAGGATGAATGATAGTAGATTGACGAAACTAGTTCATAAGATGAGCATGAATGGGACAGTTGGAAGGGGGAGACCTCGGTGAAGGTATTCAGAATAGATCAGGGTCGATCTGGAGAATGGCCAGGCTAAGAGCGCCTTTAACCAATGAGCATATATGAAGAATGTGATGCGAGTGAATGAAGCGAAACAGGTATGCCAGGATCGTAGCAAGTGGAAATTCATGGTCTCTGCCTACTTCTCTGGGAAACAGGCGTGAGTATGTGTGTATGTTTGTAATATTATAAATGCTAAATTTTCTAAGGATTGGATGAAATTTAGAACGGCGATAGCTGGACCACTGGAAGAGTTTTAAATTTTATTTAGATGTTTCGATAGGATCAAAACTTATGCGAGTGAAATCGCGGGTTGCTTCTAGTTTATAATAAGAATAAAACTACGTGGTTAATTTTATCAAAATCGGCAATATTGATCATACTTAAATAACTTTGCTCTTTTCAGTTAAAAGTAAATAAAGATGCTTTAAAAAAATCGTTGGTCGCCCATTGTGAGGTTACTGTACAATCTTTGCACGTTGTGTTTGCCTATAATGAGGGGTTTTCACGGCCATACCAAATCATCTATAAACCCTTGAAAATAGATGTCGCTGCTGTGTACTTAACTGTAAAAATAAAGTGAAATGTAAAAGTCCACAACGAAGTGATATATTTTCGTGGTATTTTGTTACTATCACACAAAATAACATAGGTACGATGGATTTGTTGATTTTGACAACCACAGTTGAGTCAGGGCCATCAATTGAGCCAAATTGAATAAAAAAAAAAAAAACGATTCTTCTGTAGCTAAAGATAGGTATATAGTTCATATATGCATGTCGGATCCTCAAGATCCCTCCGAGCGGCAAAAGGCAACTTAGGGGCTTTCCAGTGGGTCTCGTGCAAATGAGGAAAATTCAAAAGAGGTTTCACTAAGATTTTATTCAAACTGACTTTGAACTTGATTTTGTATTTTGTTGATCAAATCGTGTGCACTCTGCCAACGCCGATGTAATAATGAGCTCTGGCGCTTTCGTACGCTCCTTTTATATCCGAGCGTCGATCGCTTTGCGTCTTTGCGTAAACAAGACTCGGGCGCATTCGTTTGGGTGGCGCGACACGACAGAATACGATTGTTCGCAGCCGTACACGTGGTGTTTATAAGCCTTCAATCTCAGTAGATCTATTCTCCAGATTCATCATATGACTTCTCTCTCCGACATACATGTGTAGACTGTTGGTAAACTTAATATTTTTTTTATTAAATAAGCAACTGCTAACAATAACAGCCTCAATGCACACTGAAATAGCTTTGTGCTCATTTAACAGTTTTTTTTATTTCTCAAAAATTCCTGTATGTGAGTTGCCCGTGTTTTCTTTTATACTACTAAATTAGTGATGTGCCTCAATAATAAAGTAGATTTTTTATCGATAAAATAAATGCTCGTTTATTATGTTTTATAAACTACTGAAATTTGATTTATATTATTCGGGAGACGCCATAGCCTAACCTAACCTAACTTTCTAACCGTTAATCCAATCACCATGAAGGTATTGGTATGTAACAAGGTAGGTAACTGTTATGATTTTAATTTGAAATTATTCATTTTATGCCATAAATTGACGACCTCTGTGGCGCGGTGGACGAAGGTTCGCCTGTAACGCAGGAGGTTGCGGGTTTGATTCCCGCCTCAGAACAAATATTTGTACGATCTGCAGATATTTGTTCTGGATATTTACTATGTTAATACAAAATAAATATCTATGTAATGTACTGTATTAGGGATATCAGTTATCTAGTCCATAACACAAGCTCTGCTTGGCTTGGGGCTAGATAATAATGTGTAAACTGTGTCCAACATCAAAAAATAAAATAAAAATAAATATATATTATTGAGAACTGGTGAAAACCAAGGTGAAAAGAGGCCCATTTAAGGCTCTGTCTACCCTTTCAGGGAAAAAGGCATGTGTCTATGTATGTAAATATATATATATATATATAACGAAATTCACTTAGGTACAATGTGAAAGAAAGCACCATCTTTTCGTAAATTCGATGTTCCAGACCTTGATGTACAGCAGAAAATGTAACGATTCGGCATTTTAGTATTTGTAGCACTGTCACACTTTTTACTCTATGCGTCACACGATCGATTCAGTCTGACAGAGCAATCAGCCCATCATGATACAATTTTATTACTAGCAAAAGCAAAACATGCTTGGTGAGGGCTAGCAAGCTTCTTTTCCTTGATTTTTTATATTTAAACACAGACATGAATTTAAATTATTATGTTAAATTACAACGGATAGTTTTTAAAACAGTTAGTAAAACAGTTTTACTAACGCGTATGCCCAAATGAAATTGTACATAGCCAGAGGGGAACGCCTTTACTTGATGTCGCCCCCCGCCGCGGCCTCCTCGTGTCTCTCTCGTGTGACCTCCAGCGGCGGCCGTGTTGCTCCAAGATATTACTAGATAGGCTTGCAAGGGCTTCCAAGTTATTTTTACTAGTTTTTTTATGTGTGAACTTATCTAGACATGAATTTAAATTACTATGTGATATTACAAATCTAGAGGTGTGATAGTTTTTCGTAAAAAGTTGCATGCCTACCTAGGTTGTGGGATACGTGATCACGATAAATTAATAAAAGCATTTCCCAGTTTGAACTCGTCTACTCATTTTCAAGAAAAGTCGTGTCATGAGTGTCCGTCCTGTGTCGTGGGATTTTCCTATTCAAATCCTATTTGATTGACAAAAGGATGAAAAAATAAAATATAGCTAGGTATAATTTTTTCAACGCGATATTCTGTTCACTATATATAGCGCTAAGTATTACTTTACCTACCATCGTTTAGCATCAACATAACTTAACACACCCAACACATACCTACATAGTTCTGATCCCACACTAGGATCCCCTGTGTCGTGGGATAATCATGCCTGAAATAAAAAAAAACTATTTATACATTTTAATGACTAATCTAGTTTTTTGGCACTTAGAATCATGATTTTTGGTTTTTGACAATAACAGTGACTGACAGATATATATAAAACATTGTATATTTCGAGGCCAGAACCGTGATGGATTATGTAGGTAGGAAGACGGGAGCTAAGTAAAGCGTTTTTTCCTTTTCTTTCCTTTCGTCTCTTTTAACTTGCCAGCCCATAGTTTTATGAAATTATTGTAAGCTTTGAACAAAATTCTAATTCAATTTTCCCAAGAAAATTAGTGGTTATCATCTCATGAGTTAGTGGTTGTACCTGGGGTACTCAAAATTTTCTTGATTTTTCTCTATACTCTAAGTTTCCACGTTTACCCCTTCTCTCTCCAGCCTACTACTACCTTTTACTAATCTAAAATATCATAGTTATCCACAAAATGATCTCGAATAGTGGGGCGGTTCTGCAACTCCCCCTTCACAGAGAGCGTTCAACCCCTCCCCTCATCCCTAGCCGCCCTAAAATCCCTTAAATGACCCTTGATGGTAGGCAAAGTAAGTTCCTACCAAAAAGTTATCGATACTATTCATTTATCGACTTGAGTGCTGGAAGTCCCTAGAACGGATGTTACTGTCAATTTTGTGACATAACATGATGTTTGTACACAGAAAACATCTATGTGTGTATAAAGATTTTTGGTGTGTTGCTGTTTATAGATGTGTGCGTTTATAGCGATAGAACGACTGGTTACAAAAGTGTGCATTAAAGTGTAAGTGAGTGCGTGAAGCCCCCCCCAAAAAATTCTGAATAAATATGTATCGGTTGACAGCTCTATGGCGCCTCCCCTCCGGTACGGAGGCCTGCGTTGCTCGATGTTGGCAAGGGGCTAATACATAGTTTTTTACATAAATACAGTTTAATAATAATACGTGTACATTATGAAAGATAATTATGTATAGTGCAGTGTGGTGCAGTCTAATAAGTGAGTGTGGTGCATTCAGTACAAACTAATAAGTGAGTGTGGTGCATTCAGTACAAACTAATAAGTGAGTGTGGTGCATTCAGTACAAACCTACACAATTTCATTTATCTAAAATAAAGTATAAATAATATTTGTGTTGTATTATGTTGATTTTTTATGGTCATAAGACGGTATAGACACCTATACCTTCCCCCCGGACCTCGAAACTGAGTAGACGTATCTACCACGTTGCTTTATTGTTTGATTTTTAAATAATTCTGAACAATTTCTACAAAAATATTCGCGGTAAAAATAGGAGTGCATAAACGGAAAGGAGCTCATTGCAAACAACGAGTGACGCATCATCGTGCACTCAGAACCAGATTACAAACAAGTCCAAGCTCCGCCCATCAGAGCGTAAGCCCATTCATAAAGGAGCTACGATACTTCGTATTCGCTGCTTGCTGCAACCGGTTAGTAAACCTCTACCGAATTGATGCGCGCCTGGTACTCAGACTGCGTACCGACAGTGTGATCAATTAACTTTTGTGTTCCCACCATCAACCTGCTGATCGCCTGGTGTCATTAATTAATGCGAAGACTGCCGAATAAAATAGCAGCCAATTAATATGTTAATGAGGGCGCCACCATTATTGAAGAACCGCCATTATTGCTGAGTTATTAACTGTTCTTGTGACTGCTATGCGTTACTTGGAACTTGGAACCGCCATTGTTCGTATAGTATTTGTACACCGTGGATGTGTGTGTATGTTTGTTTTATCGTGCTAATTCACTCCTACGAATTGGTGTATTCCTGGTACTTACAACATCCTAAACTAATAAATAATGAATACTCAACGAACCCCACCATTGCAAACTGCTGAGATTGCTACGCGGTCCAATTCACAAGACCCCAGCGGCTCTCGCAGTAAACGGCCAAGACCAATTGACTCACCTGACAAAGCCAGCGACATTGACAATCAGGTTGAAATCATGTCTATGCTCACTAAGTGGAAAACTGAGCAAGAATCGGTCCTATCGAAGCTCATCAAGGATGTTGCCGAAATAAAATCAGAGATTAAACAAGTTCACAAAACAAACACAGAGATAGAAAAAACGCTAGAGTTTATGTGCAAGAACTACGAAGAGATGAAATCAAGAGTCGATACTTTGGAAAAACAGCGAGAAGAGCAAAACAAACACATTGAAAAAATTGAGGAGAGAGTAGAGGAACTAGAAAGAAATGCTAGAAGTACCTGCTTGGAAATAAGAGGGATCCCTGAAAAACCAAATGAAACCAAAAACGATCTTCTTAGTATAATAGAAAATATGCAAAATAAGATCAAATTGGAAGCAGAACGTGGCTTCATAAGAAATATATACAGAGCCAGAGGGAAACCCAATGGGGACCGCCCAATTGTAATGGATGTCACAACCCCGATTAAGAAGTACAATTTATTTCAGGCTGTAAAGAAGTACAACCAGCACCACATCAATGATAGGCTTAATACTGCTGCTATAGGACTGCAGGGAAAGAAAAATCCTATCTATGTCTCTGATTTTCTGACACCAAAAGCAAGAAGGTTGTATTTCCTTGCTAGGGATGTTGCTAGAAGCAACGGCTATAGATTCTGCTGGTGCATTAATGGCAAAATCTTCATAAGAAAAGTTGAAGGTTCTCCTGCTATTGCTATAGCAAGCGAGCAGCAAATTGAGGACTTGAAACAAAAAAAGTGACTCATTAATTATAATCTATTGCTTAATTATATACAATTTAATAATTTATTTGTGCATGCTATTTTAGAATTCATAGATTTAAGTCAAGGTAGTAATTCTTTCTATGTTAATTATAATGATGATTGCATTTACAATACAGTCAAATCGAATTTAGTAATACTCACATACTTACACACGTACCTCACATTCATTAACAATTGTACACACAAACAAAGTACCACTGAAATTGACCGAAAGCATTTGTTATATTTAATAACACTGCGTAATTTTGTGTCTGAGAAGGTAATCAGTCTGTTATACTTATTGGGTTTGAGCTTCTCCGGATATGCATACCAAGAAAATGCGGTAGTCACTATCATCTGGGCGACCTCTTTTAGTAACCTCGCATATTACTTTGAGTATGGTTAATACAACTCAACAAAATGAAATATATTCCTTTATTGACGAACTAGTTATAGCGAAATCTTATGAGTGTGAACCGGAAACCTGTCGGTCACTTATTGATGTTAGTAATAAAACAATTAATGTGCTCTCCCAAAATATTAGAAGCGTCAATAAGAATCTCACGTCTTTTGAACTGCTCCTGTCTAGGCTTGGATTCAACTGTGATCTCCTAGTGCTAACAGAATGCTGGATTCCAAAGGAAAAAACTTTTCCGACATTAGCAAATTATAAAGCATCCTGTACTAAAAATTGTATTAATCAAAATGGCGGCATTGTTATATACTATAAATCAAGTTTAAACTGTACAATAGAAGAGCCAGCTTTTCAGGATTCCAATTGTCTTTTGGTTAAAATAGGTAGTAATATAGCGATTATAGCACTGTATAGATCACCATCCTTTTCTAACATGGACAACTTTTTTAACTCTTTGGATACAATTTTAACTAGCGTTAGAACTTTTACCACCGTTTCCGTAATTGGTGATATCAATATTGGTATAGAACCAAATAACACGGACAGACACTCCTCTAACTATCTGGAACTTTTAGCTTCTCATGGACTTCTTCCAAGCCATACACTGCACACTAGAGGGAATAGGTGTCTAGACCATATAATGCTTAAAAGCAAGTACCAATGCACAGCTATTGTACTTAAAACATACTTAACAGATCATTGTCCCGTCCTCCTAAGTGTTAAATCCAAATTAATTACTGTAAACACACCCAAAAAATTAATAACTAAAATAAACATGGACAGTGTGGTGGAGCAAATTAATTTAATAGATTTTTCCCAAATATTTAATATAGAAGATGCTAATTGCGCTGCTGATCTTCTAATCAATAAAATGATGGAGATAATAAAAATTAACACTCGAATCTTTAGAGTACTAAACTCCCAGCGTACTATTAAGCCATGGATCACTCCAGGCCTTCTTCGGTGTATTCGCACGCGAGATAGAATGCACATGCACTTGAAGCAGAATTCAGGTAACCTGACACTGAAGACGACATATGTTCGCTATAGGAATTTCTGCAACAAATTACTGAGAAAGGTAAAAATTAACTACGAAAAATCTGAATTAGAAAAACACAAACACAATATAAAAAAGACTTGGCAAACTATTAGACAAATAACATATACTGAAAAATCCAAATCGAATTGTGATTTGTTACTAAATTTAAAAGCGAGTCCACAATTATCTGTGGATCACGTTAATATTTTTTTTGTAAATGTGGGCAAATCTTTGGCGGCTAATATCAAGTCTCGTAGTGACAGCACGTCCCAATGCGATTCACTAATATTGGACAAATTACCATCACAAGTCAACTCAATGGGTATGCTGACCACTGATGAGAGGGAGGTGTACGGTATACTTAACGGACTAAAAAAGGATTGTGCCGTTGGATGTGATGGTATATCAACAAAAATGCTTCAATTAACAAGTCCCAAATTGATATCAGTGATCACTCACATCTTTAACACTAGTCTTGTCACTGGAAAATTCCCAAGGGCTTTCAAAACTTCTGTCATTACTCCGGTCCACAAGGCAGGCAAGGGAGACAGTGTCAATAATTACCGACCAATTTCAGTACTGACTGCACTTTCAAAGATTTTGGAAAAAATAATAATAAGAGGTTGATATCCTATCTAGAGAAATATCACTTGTTATCCCCAAACCAATTCGGATTCCGAGCATCTAGATCCACTGAGACCGCAGTAACTGGCTTGATAGATCTCATTGTTTCTAGTATAGACAGCAAGAAAAAAGTGGTTGGTATATTTTTGGATTTGGCGAAGGCATTTGACACCGTCTCCATGCCTATCCTTATAAAAAAACTGGAAATGATTGGTATCCGCGATGTTTCTCTGAGCCTTTTCGAGGATTACCTGACTGGCAGGTACCAGAAAACTAAAATAGGTGACATAATAAGTCGAGAAGAGCCAATGAGCTACGGAGTTCCTCAAGGAAGCGTCCTGGGTCCTACTCTCTTTTTAGTTTATGTGAATGACCTGTGTAACCTTGAATTGACTAATGGTAAAATATTTTCATACGCTGATGACACGGCAATCATCTTTCAAGGCAAAACATGGGAAGAGGCTAGGGCTCATGCCGAAGATGGCTTAAGAACCATCATTAACTGGCTACAGAGTAATTTACTGTCCTTAAACATTGAGAAAACGAAGTACATGACATTCAGAAACATATGCGTTAAAACACCGGATATCTCATTAAAGGCACATGTTAATTGCTCCTCCGCCAATTGTAACTGCTCAACTTTGGAGCGAGTAGATCACATTAAATATTTAGGACTTACCATCGACGATAAGGTAACTTGGAGAAAACATATTGAGACCCTGACAAAGCGAGTACGGAAATTCATATATATATTTAAATACTTAAGGGAAGTAGCGGACCGTAAGTTACTGATAAATATATACAATGCCCTATGTAGATCCATACTTGCTTATTGTAACGTTACCTGGGGTGGCACTTGTAGCACCTACATGCTGCAACTAGAACGTGCCCAGCGGGCCGTTTTAAAAGTGGCTACCTTCAAGCCCTATCGGTTTCCAACTGCAGATCTCTTTAATGAGTGTGAAGTCCTAACTGTGCGCCAGATGTACATCTTAAACATAATTCTAACTCAGCACAAAAGCGTAGATGTACATTATAACCTATCGGTAGGAAGAAGAAGAAAGGACAGAATTGCGATGGTTCCAAAGTGCAACACAACATCTGCACATCGCCAACAATTCTTTCTGGGACCATTTATGTACAATAAAGCCAGTAAATATATTCAGAACTTAGTGAAATTAAATAAGACTGAGTGTAAGAACTCATTGATTAAATGGTTGATGACTTTAAATTACAAGGAAACAGAAGAGTTGTTAAAAATAATAAAATAAAATAAAATAATTAGATTATAGTGGCATACTAAATATATGTACTTATTAATTCCCTCACATACATACACTCACCCTCACTACATACCCACATAGCACCCAGAAAACACATCAATACTCAAGGAACCCTCTTCAGATAAAGACACATGTTCGCATCAATAACACTCATCTCACCCATTCATTCATAAGTTGTGTGATTGATTGATTTAATTTCAACCAACTAAATAATTGTTATTAAATGTTATTATGGTTAATAACTATTTATTTGTTATTCAAATGTATCCAAAGTTCAAAATTCATGAATTTGATTTGTTTTGATTAGATTTTTGTTTTTGTTTGATCATCATTTAATAAAGTTATGTATTTTAATAGTTATGGCTACATAATACTAAGTCCCTGGAAGGTAAGCAGAACCTACAACACAAGTCGACTCGACTTAGTGTAGGTTCTGTCTAACATACTTTAATAATATACAAGCCATTAATTTATGATTTATTATTTTTAATTTATATAATTTGTATGTGCTTGAAATGAAAATAAATTACTATTCTATTCTATTCTATTCTATTCTATACCTACAGGACGTCCCAAGACTATGCGACATGAAGGGAAAGTACCTTAAATGTTGTAGATAGGATATTTTGCTGAAAGAAGACTTTACTTTATTTTTAACAATTAGTAATACTGCATTCAAAGATTTTCTAAAGAATTACTTGCTTCGTCTGGGAATCGAACAGACTTGTGTGAAAAAAAAAACACTCCGTATATTTATTATGCCAATTAAAAGAATGGACAAAAAATAATAATATCTCTTAATTAACATGGTATCTTAAAATAAAGGAATAAAGTAAAATTAATCATTTTAGTATTTCATTTAAGTTTGTTCGATTCCCAGATGAGCAAGTAATTTTTTCAAAATCTTTAAAATTGATTTTGTTTAATTTAGTAGGTACCTACTAGTTATATTGCATGCTGTGAAGGGGATTATGGTGGATTTTTATTTTTATTTGTCTAGTTTTCTTTCACCCGTTCTCGCAATAAATAAATGAAATTAAAAATGAAATACGTCAAAACTTGACTGCGCATATCTGAAGCCCAATTCTCGTAATAAAAAATAGTCAAATTAAAGTTCGGATCATGTTACGATCTAGTGTCGATGTCACAAACGTCAAAAATGGTATTCTGCTCACCTCACAATACAACGCGGAATGTGATTATATCGAAATGTGACTGTAACTTGAATGTTTCAATGTTCTGAGAATTCTCTCTTTCACTCTTTACAATTATTATATAGCACTATCCTACTCTAATATATGGTCGCAAGAACCGAAAGTAGATTATATTGTTGTTATGAGGGAGCAGAATACCAATTTCTCAGTCAATTTACAATACAATCTCGTTTCGGTCAACTTGCAGTGTGGTTATAAAATAAATAAGAGAATTGGGCTTCTGTTGTAATGCACCGTCTAACACGCCACAGTCAATTCCGCCGCACTCAGGCAAATTCGCGAATTGCAATATGATGCCGTGCGCCCGCAGGCACAGTGCACTCTGCTTTATACTTTATGGAAATTACGATCAGCTCTCTGTTTAGTCTCTAATTTAACCTAACATGCAAACTGTAGGAGCATTAAACAATGTGACCTTTATGGTTATTGTTTTAGGGCACGGTTTAGCTCGCCTGCACTATTCATTGGGCGACTGTATTTGACAAATTAAATAAATTAGGTACGTACCCATAGATAGGTATTCATGTAGAATATTAGCTTTGATTCTCCTTACTTAAAAAAAGCGGCCAAGTGCGAGTCGGACTCGCCCATGAAGGGTTCCGTAGCAGCAAGTAACATAATATAAAAGTTCTTGGATGGTTTACGATTTATGACGTATTAAAAAAAACTACTTACTAGATCTCGTTCAAACTAATTTTCGTTGAAAGTTTACATGGTAACGTACATCATATTTTTTTTTAGTTTTTTCAGTCTCTTATTTTATTTTCTCACTTTGGAAGTGTCTCTCGCGCAAACTGTTCAGTTTAGAAAAAATTTTTATTAGCAACCTCAATATCATTTCTTTATTTTTATTTGAGTAGGTAGTTCTAAGTAAAAATTTATTGTTTTTTTTCTATTTTTGTGTGAAAATCTTAATGCGGTTCACAGAATAAATCTACTTACCAAGCGTTTCAACAGCATAGCTCTTATAGTTTCGGAAAAAAGTGTGACTACATGGACAGACAGACAGACATACATGACGAATCCATCAGGGTTCCTTGTCTTTGACTACGGAACCCTAAAAACAATCTAAAGTAAATATTTTGCAAGTTTTTATCGGCCGCCCTCGCATTTCTATGAGCGATCAGTTTACATGGTATGGTGCCATTATTGCGTAAATAAATACAAGTAAGTACCTACGCACCAAATTACAGGCACATGAGACTTTTCATCTTTATGTATCAGGGTGGCGGGCGCGTTACAATGCCATATAGGGTGCGCCCTAGATGGACGTGGCCTATGTGGTAATGCACTGTTCATAGGCAGAGGGTACCGCCTAACATCAGGTGGGCCATCTGCTTGATCCGTCATACCAAGTAGTATAAACAACAAGTAAAAAAAATTGTGAAAATTAAAAAAACCCTCGACGCAATGAAACGGCTGAACCGATTTTGATCAAACATAGCTAAGAAAACACCCGACAAATTCACCTTTCAAACATAAAAAATATATCTAAATCGGTTCATCCGTTCGGGAGCTGCGATGCCTCAAACAGACACACACACACACACACACACACACACACCGACACGTCAAACTTATAACACTCAGTCGTTTTTGTGTGGGTACTAGTATAGTACCTACCTATTATTTTATATGTGGTAGGGGGTTAAAAAAAAAAATACTGCTCCATATTATACTCACGCATAGGAGTTGTATCTATAGTCCTCCTCTGCCTGCGGCTGCCGAGCCTGGTACGGGTCTGCTCCGTAGTCCGGCGGCATCATGCACCAGCTGTTCTCATAGTTGTAGTAATCGTACCCCATCTCATCTCCCATCATTCTCATCATTCACTCACTCACTGCACTCAACGACTTGACTACCGCGTATTGTTCAAACCCCGCGTAGATAAAAAGCTCAATCGCTTGCAGAAACGCGGTGTCTGTAGACTGCGACCGTATCGACTGATCGATGCTTCAACTGGCCTTATCAATAATATTGTGTCGTTATCATATCTAGCAGCTTTCCCCCGATAGGGACTTTATACGAGCGGCGACCGACGCCAATAACGTAGATAGCTCTATCTGAGTCAGATCTATGTACCTACCTACTACGCAACGTGCCATAGTCAGTGTTATGGAATCCTGGAAGACAGGTGATGGAATTACGCTTCGATGAACTGGTGACGAAGGCGTTAGTTGGAATATGGATGAAAGCAACTTTTATTGACAAAGTCTTAAGCCGTATACCTAAGGTTGCATACCTTTCGATCTCCTATAGGTTACATTTCGGGGAATGCTCCCAGGAACTTCACGTACTGATCCCACCATCTCCTTTTCATCATAGAACGAGCAGGCGCACGGCTCAGTACCATTTTACCTGTTTTTTTGTATTTTTTGCTATAGCGGCAAAATAAATACATCATCTGTGAAAATTTCAACTGTCTAACTATCACGGTTCGTAAGATACAGCCTGGTGACAGGCGGACAGACAGACGGACAGCGAAGTCTAAGTAATAGGGTCCCGTTTTACCCATCGTGTACGGGACTCTAAAAAACAGAATAAAGTAAATATTTAAGAGGGCTCCCAAGTAAGAAACGTGTTTTTTTTGCCGTTTTTATAGATACGGAACTACTTACTAGTACGGAACTCTTCGTGCACGAGTCTGCCTCGCACTTGGCCGTTTTTTTTTTCAATGACTATGATGAAAGGTTGATACATTGTAACGAGGGCTTTTCATTTTCGAATTTAAAAAAAAGTAGTTCTATTTGGCTCGATAGATGGCGCTGACTCAAATATACTTGTCAAAATAACAAATGCATTCTATCAGTACGTTGTTGACGTTGACTTTTCAGTTTATTTTGACAGCGCTACTTTAGCTTGTACAGAGCTGGCGCCATCTATTTTCAAGGCTATAAACATAATGTGAAACGGCCGTGAAAACCCCTCATTACATTGTTACTTTGCCAACTGCCTAATGACGAACAATCGGTCTATACCCTCCGTACTACCTCGTGATACCCGCAATATCACGGCCAAAGCTGAAGTCAAAGGGGACACCTCTGATAAAACTCATACAACACTGTACTTAGGCCATAGACTAAATAATAGTTAGACAAATATCATCCTAATAGAAATAAATATAATTCTTTTCTAAAAAAATACCGACTTCGAAGCAAAGAATTTATCCCCAATACAAGATTTTATATTATTAGTAATCGGAACCGTGTGCTGATCACAATGAGCCTAAACACGGCCAGTCTACTATTATCCATCGAGGAGTTCTGTTGTCACCTCCCGTCTCCATCATCAGATCAGCTGGCTGTCACTATTATATTTTATTGTCATCAGAACTTGATAGGTATGCCAAATTTCCCTTTTTCGCCCGTGATCTCGGTCCCTTAGTCCCTGGAATGGACCACGAGTATTTTTTTGCCCGTGGTTCCTTCAAGAAATATTTCAGCTCAATCGGTTATCGGAAAGTCACCTCACCCTTATCGCCACCCGTGAAATACTTATCATTGAGTTGTTCCAATGGCCATCTCTGGTCTTCATCAGTTCCACTTCATCAAATGGCACTTTCTGAATGCACATGCTTGACTTATTGCTGAAAATACCGAAATCGCTGTATGTGTGCCTATAATATTTGAGGAGTTGCCTCAATTCCTCGTGGATCCCACCATCAGATCCAGATTTTGATGAAAATGGGACCAGTCTGGAAACATAACGAGTCAACTAAAATATGAGGTAACAAACATAAAAAAGTAAAAAAACACACGACTTGGGAATCTCCTTTTTTGTGAAGTCGGTTTAAAATGTACTCACGTGGATAGTCTGAAAACATGAGGACATCTATTGAAGCACAGCCCAGTAGAGCAGCTGTTTCTTCCATATATCCTTGTTAGGGGGAGGGAGGGGGGAGGGGGGGAGGGGGGGGGGGGGTGCTGGTAGGCCTAGAGGGGCTCTGTACTGCTGAATATAATTTTATTGGTAACTAATATAATCTGTAATAAAGAAAATATTGGGTTGACGACCTCTGTGGCGCGGCGGGCGAAAGGTCGCCTGCGACGCAGGAGGTTGCGAGTTCGATTCCCGCCTCTGAACAAATATTTGTGCGATCCGCAGATATTTGTTCAGGGTGTTCTGTGTATTTTCTATGCATAATAAAAATAGATATCTATGTAATATATTGTATTAAGTATCAGTTGTCTAGTACCCATAACACAAGCTCTGCTTAGCTTGGGGCTCGATAATGTAGTGTGAAAACTGTCCAGCAATATTTATTTTTTAATTAATCGGTTTTTTTTCCGCGCTATAAGTATGTTATAAATGTAAATACTTTCTTATGAAGAAAAGTTCTAAGAAACTCGACTCTAAGGATAAAACAAAAAAAATATGCATTAAACAAATGAATAAAACAAAAATACAACTCTACTATCAAACGTCGCTGTCCGCTATGCGCCTGCGCAGCCTCAATCAAACATTATAAATATTTGCCACCACAATTATAACACTTCCCACACAATACAAAAAGGTTTATGATTACCTCTGGTGGGACTCGAACCCACAATCCTCGGCTTAGGAGGCCGATGCCTTATCCATTGGGCCACAGAGGCTGTGTGCGAGCGGCGTGAACCGGCCGCCACATGCGGCGCGCGTGACGTCACTGTTATTTTGGTCAAACGCCGATAGTGGCTAGCTGTGAACAGTCTCACACAAATATTCATTTTTATTCCTACGGTAATATTCTACGTTCCTAAAATATCGCGTCCATTGCAACTTCATTTCATCAGTTATTTTCGGCTATAGTAATTGTACTATTATTTATTCTGTGGTTATAGTAAAACATAAATGAAGTCTACATTATTTACGATTACATTTCGTAGCCGGATGCCTCCTATCGCACTTAGCACCTAAACCTAGGTACAGGTAGGTACTTATATATAATTATGTTGATTTCATTCGTGGATACCTGCTCTACAAGGGCATAAACATAAGTTACAAATTCCGTAGATTGACGATTGACAGTTTCAATGGAGTTAAGGATTTTATAACATGGAGTTTCGGTAGATTTAATGGAGTTTTGTTAGTAGTAGAGCTTTTTTGTGAAGGAGTTCGTCCGGGAAAGTACTAGGTACTACCATACCATTTCAGCCGCAAAGCAGTTGGTGCTCGCATTGCTGTGTTCCGGTGAAGGTGCCGGTGAAATTACAGGCACATGAGACTTTTCATCTTTATGTCTGTGGCAGTGCAAATTCACATAAGGCGCATCCTAGGTGAAAGTGACCTATGTGGTAATGCATTGTTAAAGGCAGAGGTTACCGCTTAACATCAGGTGGGCCATCAGCAAGTCCCTTGATTCAAAAAGTACAAAAAAAAACAAAAAAACTTGTAGAATCCATGATGGACTCTACTAATCTTCAACTCTAGAGGACCGTCCAACTCTAGAGGACCGCCCAAGGTCGTAGGTCTGTATACTCTAACTGCCAACGATCTCATCCTACGAGGCAGGTCGTAGGTCTGTATACTCTAACTGCCAACGATCTCATCCTGCGAGGCAGGTCGTAGGTCTGTATACTCTAACTGCCAACGATCTCATCCTGCGAGGCAGGTCGTAGGTCTGTATACTCTAACTGCCAACGATCTCATCCTGCGAGGCAGGTCGTAGGTCTTGTATACTCTAACTGCCAACGATCTCATCCTGCGAGGCAGGTCGTAGGTCTGTATACTCTAACTGCCAACGATCTCATCCTGCGAGGCAGGTCGTAGGTCTTGTATACTCTAACTGCCAACGATCTCATCCTGCGAGGCAGGTCGTAGGTCTGTATACTCTAACTGCCAACGATCTCATCCTGCGAGGCAGGTCGTAGGTCTGTATACTCTAACTGCCAACGGTCTCATCCTGCGAGGCAGGTCGTAGGTCTGTATACTCTAACTGCCAACGATCTCATCCTGCGAGGCAGGTCGTAGGTCTGTATACTCTAACTGCCAACGATCTCATCCTGCGAGGCAGGTCGTAGGTCTTGTATACTCTAACTGCCAACGATCTCATCCTGCGAGGCAGGTCGTAGGTCTGTATACTCTAACTGCCAACGATCTCATCCTGCGAGGCAGGTCGTAGGTCTTGTATACTCTAACTGCCAACGATCTCATCCTGCGAGGCAGGTCCTAGGTCTTGTATACTCTAACTGCCAACGATCTCATCCTGCGAGGCAGGTCGTAGGTCTGTATACTCTAACTGCCAACGATCTCATCCTGCGAGGCAGGTCGTAGGTCTTGTATACTCTAACTGCCAACGATCTCATCCTGCGAGGCAGGTCGTAGGTCTGTATACTCTAACTGCCAACGATCTCATCCTGCGAGGCAGGTCGTAGGTCTTGTATACTCTAACTGCCAACGATCTCATCCTGCGAGGCAGGTCGAAGGTCTTGTATACTCTAACTGCCAACGATCTCATCCGGCGAGGCAGGTCGTAGGTCTGTATAAATACGTAGGTACATACATAAATACACAATAACTGTCTAGCATTATTTATTTATTTACTAGCTTTCGCCCGCGGTTTCACCCGCGTTATTCTCCTTTAGAGCAGGTTTTTGCCTATCTATATACCTAGCAAATTTCATCAAAAGCAAGACTAACAAACAAAACTACTACTGCAGCCTGCTGTCGTATTGGATAAACTCCAGTATTGAGGATACTATCCAGCAGGTATCCGATAACCCGAGCAGGGGTGCTATAGCGCACTAGCGACCTACCAGCGCGGCCACGACGCGCGGCCTGGCCGCAGGGGTGCTATATCGCACTAGCGACCTACCAGCGCGGCCACGACGCGCGGCCCGGCCGCAGAGGTGCTATAGCGCACTAGCGACCTGGCAGCGCGGCCACGACGCGCGGCCCGGCCGCAGGGGTGCTATAGCGCACTAGCGACCTACCAGCGCGGCCAGGACGCGCGGCCCGGCCGCAGGGGTGCTATAGCGCACTAGCGACCTACCAGCGCGGCCACGACGCGCGGCCCGGCCGCAGAGGTGCTATAGCGCACTAGCGACCTGGCAGCGCGGCCACGACGCGCGGCCCGGCCGCAGGGGTGCTATAGCGCACTAGCGACCTACCAGCGCGGCCAGGACGCGCGGCCCGGCCGCAGGGGTGCTATAGCGCACTAGCGACCTACCAGCGCGGCCACGACGCGCGGCCCGGCCGCAGGGGTGCTATAGCGCACTAGCGACCTACCAGCGCGGCCACGACGCGCGGCCCGGCCGCAGGGGTGCTATAGCGCACTAGCGACCTACCAGCGCGGCCACGACGCGCGGCCCGGCCGCAGGGGTGCTATAGCGCACTAGCGACCTACCAGCGCGGCCACGACGCGCGGCTGGCCGCAGCGGTTGTGATTTGCAACGCGGCCAAAACCGCGGCTACGAAAAAGAAGAAAAGGAAAAAATATTGGGGTCATCCCTTGCTACGTGAAAGGCGAACAAAGGGATTATTTCATACTTATTTCAACGACCTTCAGCAATGTGATGATCACAAATGACGCTGTAGTTCCACAATGCGTGCGGCCGCCGCGGCTAGTGCACTCAGTGTGACCAGATTAAATTTTACGAAAATACCGAGGCACCTAAAAAATACTGAAATATACCGACTTACATCATAGGACAGGTATACCAATAAAAATACTGATGTTCTTAACACGTTTTATTTATTTTATTTAATGTAATAAATGTTAGAGTTATATTTTAACATCCTTTTCGAAGGATTACAATTTACACAACCTCCTTCATCCTTAACGCCTTGCTTTGTTTTTAAAATTGCTGACACATTTTTGTTTATAAATCTGTTTCTTTGGTCCGTTTTTATTAAATTTATCTGTGAAAATACGCGCTCGCATGCAGCATTCGACACCTCACTCATCTCATTAATACCTGAAAATATACAATGTTCGGAAAAATCTATGAAATATACTGAAAAAGTATTAAAATACTGAATCTGGTCACGCTGCGCACACTGGTGATTTAACTACACTACAATGCAATTGATCTCAGTGGCCGCAGCGGCCAGCGACTGAACACGGGCCGCAAATGCGTCGCTTCTATCTCGCTGGCCGCTGCGGCTTGGTGTGGCCGCAGGTGCGCGTGCTCTATGGCGATTTCATACTAATGTATGTATCTCGATGGCCGCCGCGACCTAGCCGCCAGTGCGCTATTGCTCTAACTACACGCCACTTCTTGGCCGCTGATGGAACACAGGTAGATGCTAAGGCATGTGTGACGTCACGGGTAGATGCTAAGGCATGTGTGACGTCACGGGTAGATGCTAAGGCATGTGTGACGTCACGGGTAGATGCTAAAGCATGTGTGACGTCACGGGTAGATGCTAAGGCATGTGTGACGTCACGGGTAGGTGCTAAGGCATGTGTGACGTCACGGGTAGATGCTAAGGCATGTGTGACGTCACGAGTAGATGCTAAAGCAAGTGTGACGTCACGGGTAGATGCTAAGGCATGTGTGACGTCACGGGTAGGTGCTAAGGCATGTGTGACGTCACGGGTAGATGCTAAGGCATGTGTGACGTCACGAGTAGATGCTAAAGCAAGTGTGACGTCACGGGTAGATGCTAAGGCATGTGTGACGTCACGGGTAGGTGCTAAGGCATGTGTGACGTCACGGGTAGATGCTAAGGCATGTGTGACGTCACGGGTAGATGCTAAGGCATGTGTGACGTCACGGGTAGGTGCTAAGGCATGTGTGACGTCACGGGTAGGTGCTAAGGCATGTGTGACGTCACGGGTAGATGCTAAGGCATGTGTGATGTCAAAAATATTCAAATCATTTTTATAAAGTTTCTATAATACATTGATTTTATAAATGAATATATTATTAGTTTTTGTAGATACAGAGTTTTGTAAATGTTTGACTACAGTAGGTATTATTATACAGGTCTAGCGCTTTCCTGAGTCAGTCCCTGAGGTATGGGAGCGGTGCGGGAGGGGTGTTTTCGTTTACAATATGTCACGTGTCATCTGATAATTTGAGAGACGAAAACACCCCTCCCGCACCGCTCCCATACCTCAGGGACTGACTCAGGAAAGCGCTAGACCTGTATGTATATACATAGCTTGAGCGGGACAGCATGAGCGTGGCCGCCATTTATAATGCCAAACTACTCGGCTCATACAGAGTGTATGGACGACAGCGAGAGTAATGCGCCTCGACGACGTCGTCGTGACTCACCGTCTCTTTCTCACTCACTTGCAATCATATTTCTATTTCTAAAAGTCAAAGTCAAAGTCAAAAGTCACGCTGATTGCCGAGGCTCACTACTATCGTAGTAGTGCTGTATCTTATTTTACATACACATGATACACGTATATTATGTACTAGCGACTCGCCCCGGCTTCGGACGTGTAGCCCCCGGTGCCCCCCCCCCCCCCATGTCAATCTCCTGGTTCTAAGCTACCTCCCCACCAATTTTCAGCCAAATCGGTTCACCCGATCTTGAGTTATAAGTGGTGTAACTAACACGACTTTGTTTTATATATATACAGTTGTGGTCATATAATTAAGAACGATTTGAAGTTCTAGAAGTTTTTTATTGAAATCGTATCATACACAGAGATGTGTACCTTCTGAGAAGCAACTAGTTATGTTATATAATAGTCACATTAATAGAGCAACCTGACTTAAGAATAAAGTATGAAATCGCTAACTATTTTTTGCACATTTTATTGATTTTATCAAAGTAACACATTCTAATAGTACTGAAACTGGACAAATAATTAAGAACGATTTATTTAACTGCTCGGGAATTGTTTTGTATGACACTTAGATTTAAAAAATTACAATATTATGTAGCACAGGAAACATAAAAATAAATTTAATAAATATTTAACTAAAATTAATAGTTAATAGCATATCCACGGCTTTTAATTACAGCTTTACACCGGCGAGGCATTGACTCTATTAATTTTTGACATTTCGCAAGAGAAATAGAGTTCCATTCTTCTAAAAAAACGTCATACAGCTCTCTTAAATTTCCACACTTTGTATTTGAAACCTTTTTCTTTACTTCAAACCACAGATTCTCTATTGGGTTTATAGATCTGGACTGTTAGCAGGCCAGTCTAAGACAGAAACTAATTGCGCTGTAAGAAATTCCTTTACGGTGCGTGCAGTGTGTTTTGGATCATTGTCATGCTGGAATGTCCAAATGACCGGTAGAACGTCTTCAGCGTATGGTAACATTGTTTCTTCCAGTATATTATTGTATTGGAACTGATCCATGTTACCTTCTATCAACTTTACAGGTCTTACACCATGTCCAGAAAAGCAACCCCAAATTTTCACATTTCCACCACCGTGCTTTAATGTAACTTTCGTGTACTTTAGGTCGAATGCTGTATTCGGGGGACGTCGTACATATCGTTTTCCATCAGAACATACTCTGTTTATTTTCGTCTCGTCAGAAAAAAGTACATTTTTCCACTGTTGCACAGTCCAGTTTTCATACTTTCTCGCAAATGCAAACCGGGCTTGCCTGTGGCAAAGTTTTAACATGGGTACCTTTCTTGCTATCCTACCGTGCAATTTTTCTTCTACCAAACGTCTTCGAATAGTGCGTGCTGAGATTGCTGAAGGGTTGTTTTCACCAAAATATTCTTTTCTAAGCTCATTGGACCCTTTAAAAGGATTTTGTTTTGCCATACGAACGATGTTTCGGTCATCTCGAGGAGTTGTTTTTCTCTGTTTAGGTACACGTGGAACATTCGAAGTAGTTTGATACGTAGCAAAATGCTTTACAGCGTGGAAAACCATCGTTTTTGAACATTGCAGATGGTCGGCTATCTTTTTATAAGACCAATTCTTCCGGCGAAGTTTTATTATTACTTCCCTTGTAGATTTATCACAACTTTTATTTTTTCCCATTGTTTTTTCTAAAGAAGCAATCACCTTTAATCTTTTACAGCACGTAATGGCGCCAAAATTATACAAACAGTAACAAATCGACTGAGTGTTCTCTATTTAAATTTGAATAAAGGTATAAACTACTTAGCGTTCTTAATTACGTGACCAGCCAGTAATAAGGAATACTTTGTTTAAAAGTAGTGTAAAAAGTTTGCCTATTGATTTTTAGCCAATCATGTGTATCAATGAATACAGTGGTAATATGGAAATGTTTTACGATACCGAGAGAAATAAAAACAAATGCATACAATTAGTTTTGCATCTTAGTTGGAAAAAATCTTCCCTTTATATCAGCGTTCTTAATTATATGGCCACCACTGTATATCTGCCCTTTACACGGGCATGCTTACACCTTAATACTTACTATTTTACATTTTACCTTAAAAATAAATTATATCATATTTATAACTTTTGAAACTATCACGGTTATGTACATACTTTTCACTAGAAACTGGATATTTACCATGATTTTTGGGTTTTGATTTTTCGGGATATTTCGGCACAGTTGCATGCGCCATGATCACGGGAGAACTGACTGAAGTCTTTGCGAGTAGATGTTATTGGCAGATATATCGATCTACCCTCTTTCTCACTCTTTTATTACGAACGATACCACTACCATCGGTTTCACTGTAACATTATCTCATAGGTCACGTCCACCAAGTACGCGCCCTATGTGGCATTGCACTGCGCCCGCTACCCTGAGCAATATGCCTGTAATTTCACCGGCACTCATACCCTTCAAACCGGAACACAGAAATGCGAGCATTACTGCTTTGCGGCAGAAATAGGTATGGTGGTAGTACTTCCCCGGACGAACTGTTTCACAAAAAAACTGTACTACTTACTTCCAGTTTCGCCCTCTGCAGGTCCCGCTGCAGCTGAGCCTCTGACTCCATGATCTTGCTCTTGAACTCGTTGGCCTGCTCTAACTGCAGTCTGACTCTTTCACCCCAACTCGACACAACACTAACATTACCACCCCCCCCCCCCCCCCCCCCCCCCCCCCTATCCCGTGATCATGGCGCATGCAACTGTGCCGAAATATCGGGAACAAATAAAACTCAACAGTCTTGGTAATTATCCCGTTTCTAGTGAAAAGTATATATCATAGGTATCTAGCATCTGCCTGCGGCACTACCATTCTTCGAAATCGGTTCAGCCGTTACGGTGTGAGTATCAAACACATACAAACTAACGCATTTGTAATATTAAGGCGCTGACAACTTATTTAATTTCAGGTAAGTTAGAGAGGGACATAACAGCGCTCTCGGAATTAAAAAGAGAGAACATTACGAAAAACAATATTCAAACAAATATTTGCCTTTAACTTCTCACAATCTTAAATACTTACTTTTAAGATCAGTAATAATTGTTTTTTTTTGTATTCTACTTGAATGACGGAACAAGCTGATGGCCCACCTGATGTTAAGCGGTAACCTCTGCCTATGAACAGTGCATTACCTCATAGGTCACGTCCACCTAGGACGCGCCCTATGTGGCATTGCACTACGCCTGCCACCCGACGAACTCTTTCACAAAAGTTATTTTTTGTGAAAGAGTTCGTCCGGGGAAGTACTACCACCATACCTATTTCTGCCGCAAAGCAGTAGTGCTCGCATAACTGTGTTTCGGTTTGAAGGGTGGTGAAATTACAGGCACATGAGACTTTTCATCTTTATGTCTCAGGGTGGCGGGCGCAGTGCAATGCCACATAGGGTGCGTCCTAGGTGGACGTAATGCACTGTTCATAGGCAGAGGTTACCGCTTAACATCAGGTGGGCCATCTGCTTGATCCGTCATTCAAGTAGTATAAAAAAAAACTCATACTCCTACTAATAAATTTAATTTAATTTCAATCGAAAATATAAATAGACTTGTCTCTTTATAATATTATTTGTGAGTCTCACTAAATGTATCAACGTACTATACGTTGTTAAGTAATAAATATATGTGTTTAAGTTAGAAGCTCATTTAAAGGTCTGATCACGGTTTTTTTATGAAGAAAATGTATTGTTTTTTTTAAAACTCTTGGAAATATGAAGATTAACATTTTTATTTCGCTGTCATACGATTTTGCAATATTACATTACATTTAAGTGAAGCCTATTTGACTCTTGTCAGCGTCTTAATAGGACCGGTAATATATCAAACCTCTTATTAATCAGTTCTTCACAAAACATTAACATGTGAAAAGGCATGCGTATTAAGTTTTAAGTTGCAATATTGTTAGTGTGGCTTGACTGTAGCCGTGAGTATCACATATTCATCATCAGCCGAGGACACCCCTCGTTGGACACAGGCCAACCCCGAATGAACCGCCTCCATCCACCGACTTGTTGCCGCTACCGTGTCAACGTGAGATCTATTTGTCGAGCCTGCACGAGTAGTGCACGTTCTCTCCGGTCGGGTATCGCACGAACGCGCTCTGGTTGTTGAACTCTTCTAGATCTATTTGTCGAGCCTGCACGAGTAATGCACGATCTCTCCGGTCGGGTATCGCTCGAACGCGCTCTGGTTGTTGAACTCTTCTAGATCTATTTGTCGAGCCTGCACGAGTAATGCACGATCTCTCCGGTCGGGTATCGCACGAACGCGCTCTGGTTGTTAAACTCTCCTAGATCTATTTGTCGAGCCTGCACGAGTAGTGCACGATCTCTCCGGTCGGGTATCGCTCGAACGCGCTCTGTTTGTTGAACTCTTCTAGATCTATTTCTCGAGCCTGCACGAGTAGTGCACGATCTCTCCGGTCGGGTATCGCTCGAACGCGCTCTGTTTGTTGAACTCTTCTAGATCTATTTCTCGAGCATGCACGAGTAGTGCACGATCTCTCCGGTCGGGTATCGCTCGAACGCGCTCTGTTTGTTGAACTCTTCTAGATCTATTTGTCGAGCCTGCACGAGTAGTGCACGATCTCTCCGGTCGGGTATCGCTCGAACGCGCTCTGTTTGTTGAACTCTTCTAGATCTATTTGTCGAGCCTACACGAGTAGTGCACGATCTCTCCGGTCGGGTATCGCTCGAACGCGCTCTGTTTGTTGAACTCTTCTAGATCTATTTGTCGAGCCTGCACGAGTAATGCACGATCTCTCCGGCCGGTTATCGCACGAACGCGCTCTGGTTGTTGAACTCTCTTAGATCTATTTGTCGAGCCTGCACGAGTAATGCACGATCTCTCCGGTCGGGTATCGCACGAACGCGCTCTGGTTGTTGAAGCGCTTCTTGCAGACGGGACACACGTCATAGTCGTTGATGACGACGCTCTTCGACTCGTGGTAACGCTTCATTTCCTGCACCTGCAAGTAACGTGGAAGGTACTTTATAACACACTCAGCATTAGTATAAGTTCATCAAATTATACAAACGGTTATAAAACACGGCGTGTGAATATTTGTGGCAATGTTAACTATGCGAATTAGACTAGTGATGGAAAAAGTTCGACAAAACAAACAGAATCTATGGATGGTTTTTATAGATCTAGAAAAAGCGTTCGACCGCGTACCTAGGACCATAATATGGCGAGCTCTCAGGGCACATGGTGTCCCCAACTGCTACATTCGAATTGTAGTGGACATGCACAACAACCTCCAGACGTGTGTTAGAAGTGCAGCAGGACTATCAGAATGCTTTGATACGGGAGTAGGTGTTCACCAGGGTAGTGCCCTTAGTCCCCTGTTGTTTAACGTCGTCACGAACTACTTAAATGCAGAACTTCAAAAACCAACTCCATTGGAACCTTGTATACGCGGACGATGTAGCCATTGAAATAAGAGTATGTGTCGGGTTGCTGCTCTGAGACTACATCGTTACGTCCAATGATTCATTGATTTATTTCACATTAACAAGCTCCATATATCTATAACAAAACGTGTCCTTTACTACTACGTGACTATCTTTAGGATCACTAACGATACACACTTATCACGTACAGCAATGTAACCTAATTTAGATGCTTCCTTATTACACCATCATATCAGACAATATACAAGAAGTACAGGAAAACATAGAGAAAGAAACCTGGAGAAAGTCAATCGAGGATAACGGTCTACGCATCAGTAGAACAAAAACTGAATACATGATGTGTAACTTCAACCCCGATGCCCCGTCAATAACAGAGAACAAACTCAACAACACAATCCTGCCAAGAGTGAATACCTTCAAGTACCTGGGATCAGGCATTTCAGATGACGGATCTATTGAAGCGGACATAACACACAGAACTACATCTGGATGGATTAAGTCGCGTACACTAACAGGAGTTATATGCGATGCAAAAATGCCTATAAGATCCAAGGGCAAGGTATATATAACAGCAGTTAGACCAGCATTGCTGTATGGCAGCGAAGTAAGGGCATCAAAAAAGACCCACGCACAAAAACTCCATACAACAGAAATTAGAATGCTACGATGGGCAGGAGGAGTTACATTGAAAGACAGAGTACGAGAATATAAGAGGAAGTTTCAAAGTTGCCCCAATAAGTGATAAAATATAAGAATCAAGGCTGAGATGGTACGGGCACGTTATGCGTACACCAGTAGACCAAGTCGTGAAAAAGCCAAGTGAAGCGCCTTTCCATTGCCACTAAAAAGAGGGGAAGAGGAAGACCTCAAACCACATGGTTGACAAATGTCGAGAATTACATGAAAATACTTGGCCTAACCAAAGACGACACGAACCAGCGAAATACATGGCGCCACATGGTTAGGAAAGTAACGGGAATGAGCGAGGAATGAGCGAGGACAGAGAAGAAAGAAGAAGACTGCATCGACACTCAGTGCTGAGCGCCCTCAACCCTGAGACATGAAGATGAGAAGTCTCATGTGCCTGTAATTTCACCGGCACCCATACCCTTCTAACCGGAACACAGCAACGCGAACACTAGCGCATTGCGGCAGAAACAGGTATGGTACTTCCCCAGACGAACTCTTTCACGAAAAAGCTCTACTACTACTACTATAATTGCTAACATATGACACAGGTTGGCGAAATATAATTAAAGGGGCTGTGGGGGAGGGCTACAGGCGGGCAGTAAACTAAGACGTGGTATAATGCGCGTCATGTAAAAAGAACGCTGGCGGTCATACTTCTTCATACGTTCCAGCGTTCTTTTTACATGACGCGTACTATACAATGATAGAGGACTCACCTGCACATGCTCCGCGTACTGCAGCCCCTTGAGGAGCTGCACCCTGCGCTTGGCTGCGAGCTGTGCGTCCAGCGCGCTCGACAGGACACGCGCGAGGCGGCTGAGCGGCACGGAGTCCGGCAGCACCGCCAGCGCCTGACAACATGACACCATCATTTACTGCTCTTGTTTCTGAATAGAGGAGTGCGCAAGACAATGGGCGGTCTACATCATCATCAGCCTTTAGACGGCCACTGCTGGACGAAGCCTCCCCCTTAAGCTTCGGTCTTGCGATCATAACGCACAACGCTGCGGCACGCGGCTCCACCGCAGCGTCACGACACCCCTCACCGCTGACGCATACTCCGACGGAACAAGAGATCATTCTAGACGTTTTTCATGTAAGATGCCCACCCACAGTAAGTGCTAACGTCCTACAACCGGCCGTCCCACCGCACGCAGCGAGCTCACACCCAAACTCACAAGTATTTTATTCATTGAAACCACAAGGATCATTTTGAATCGTCTTATAAAATAAATGTACTCCTATATAACTTTTGAAACTATCATGGTTATGCACATACTTTTCACTAGAAACGGGATATTTATTTATCAAAACTCGAAAATCATTGCAAATATCCCGTTTCCAGTGAAAAGTACATTGACTCCTGTTCCAACGCGACCAAACGTGGGAGAATCAGGCAACAAACACGGCTCTGCTTTATTAGATGATCCTTCTTACTACTAGGCGGCGAGCGCCTGTGTGGTGCCGAGTGAACGAGACTACCGAAAAAAGTGTAATTAAGTAATTTCCTTCCTTTACTTCGTGTAATTCCCGGTTTTAGTGTAATTAAGGAAGTTTTAAGAAAAGAGTGAATAGGTTTATTCTAGGCAATGACTTCAAAGCAAATGGACGTCGGGTCTACACTAGTACTCGAACCAAGAGCGAAACAAAACGCATAATGCATAACACATAAAATACGTCTATCCTATCCGCGTCAGAAGCGCACGCCCAACTGAACGGTAACAGAACAGTTCACACAACATTATCTAGCCCCAAGCTAAGCAGAGCTTGTATTATGAGTACTAGAATAACTGATATACTTAATACAATATATTACGTAGATAGATATTTTTTATTATACATAGAAAATACCCAGAACACCCTGAACAAATATCTGCGATCGCACAAATATTTGTTCCGAGGCGGGAATCGAACCCGCAACCTCCTGCGTTTCAGGCCAACCTTCGCCCGCCGCGCCACACAGGTCATCCTCTCAATGATCTCAGAGCGCGCGTTACGCGCTGACAATGTGTACGGCCAGAATCAAATGTATGTAGTTGTAAACTGGGTGGGTACGCATACCTAGTGGGGTTCCTCAAGGCTCCTTACTAGGACCTTTGCTGTTTCTGATATTCATAAACGACATCTCGGAGTGTTTTTGTAGTAGTCAACTGCTTAGTTTTGCAGATGACATGACAAAATTTATCAATTCATCCGGTGATATTGAATAGCTTCAAGCGGACCTGACGCGTTTGGATGATTACTGTCGTTCCAATAAACTAGAGTTGAATCCCTCTAAATGCTCTGCAGTTACCTTCACCCGCAAAAAACTTATAATGCCGCCAGCGTACACATTAAAACACCAGCTACTTGAAAGACCTTGGGGTATTACACGACTCCAAACTACTATTTGACAACCACATTGAGTCAATTGTATCTAAAGCTTCAAAGGTTCTGGTATGAGCGATTATGATATTAGCCTAACGGTTTAATAGTGCAACTCAGAATCCAACGATACCGGGTTCGATCCTAGGCAATGACCTTTCTAAGTTATGTGCGGATTTTCATCGCTCTGTGCTTCGGAGGGCACGTTAAGCTGTCGGTCCCGGCTGTTAAAGATTAATAGCAGTCGATAAGCCATGTCAGAGGCCCTCGGGCGGCTTGACAAACTCTGACACCAGAGGCCAAACAAAACGGAAACGAAAGGCTCTGGGTTTTGGTATTGGGTAAGGGTTTGGGGTATTGCAAAATATGTCGTGTCGATCACTGACAGTTACTTCGCAAAAGTGTTTTCTGCATGGCGCCCACAATTTTTAACAAGATACCATTGTCTGTTAGTTTATTAGAAAATTTAAATGTTTTTAAACAGAATCTTAACGATGTATTGATAAAAAAAAACGTATTATACAGTAGAAGAGTTTTTGTGTGATATAACTATTGAATGTTATAGAAACACAACAGTGCACTCTGACAAAGGGTACCCACCTATCGGAATTTGTTCGACTTTGACATCCATCTAGTAATTATTTTAATTTCCAATAGGTTTGTTTTTAATTTTGTAGATATTTTTATGTTATAACTTTAGTAGGTAATTAAGTACACTTGATTGACATTTGTAATTAGTGCATGCTTTACTACTTATACATTTCTCCTGATCTGTCTTACATATGTTATATAATATACCAAATGTTTGTACGCTGAAATGCAGAGTACAGCGATCTTCACAATACCTAATCTACCAACTAATGTAATTTACCTGGATTCATAAACAATAAATGATTTATGATTTATGTTTCATTAAGCGATCTTCAAGCGACTTCAAGAGAGCCAAGACATTTAAAATGCTATATTGCACGTTTGTCCGGAGTAATCTCGAATACGCATCGCAAATCTGGAGCTCACGCTATGACAAATACATCTCACGAATCGAGCAGATTCAGGATAAGTTTTTGAAATATTTTTATTTTATTTTATTTATTTTCATGGAAAACAAACAGCTTATTAAACTAGGAAGGATACATAATGGAAATGTAAAACAATTAAGCCTTAAACAGTTTTCACTTGTAGATCGAGAAAAATATTTATATATACTATAAATATCTATATTATAGTATTAATAGAAATATCTGTGTTATCGTCTAAGAGTTCCCAACGATTACAATTATTTTTGCAAAAAAAATTATTTCCTCACTCTCTCCAAAAGACGGGAAATTGCTGACAATACCTTCCTTCTCAAAATAACCGGTGGCCTTATTGGCTGTCCTGATCTTTTAAACCAGATAAACCTGAGTGTTCCTTCTCGATCAACTAGATTCAACAAGCCACTATATGTTCCAATAGTTTCAACCAATTATAGGCAGAACTCTTACTTGTGGCGAGCAAGCAATAACTATAACAGGTTGAGTAGCCGCTTTGACTTGGATCTATTCTGCACCAGCGTCAGCTCGGCGCGGCCAAGACTGAGCAGAGACTTCTTCTCATAACACGCTGTTTGTAAACGCAAAATCTTATATATCTGTGTTCTTTCATTTTTCAATCGTTACGTATAACTGCTACTGTTATCTTTTTTTTAAAGTAGTAAGCGAGTACCTTGATTATATGTATTATTCTTTATTTTGTGTGTTTCGGAGTATTTTTTATGTGTCTGAAATAAAGTCTTTTTTTTTTTATTACCTGCTCAAACGCTATTCGTGAGAACCTTTTATTGGCTCTATATTGTTATCCTACTGTATTATTATGTTAAAGTAAGCTGTTGGTTCTCCTGATAACAAAAATAATAAAAATTTAAAAAAAAACGCGCGTAAAGCGCTTGTCATGTGAACCTGCTCTTAGATATAACAAACTCACTTTCATTGGTGGTATCTGATCGGCGTGCTTCTCCAGTATATCGAGAGCCGCCTCGAGGTCCGGGCGCGAGGTGGCCGGGTGTCTCGGCGCGCTGGCCAGCGGCCCCCCCAGCGCGCCGCCTTGCGCGGGGTTCAACAGCATCCTCATGAGCGTGACGTACACATCCTGCGTCCTCTCGTCGGGCGTCGCGCACACTTGCTCGCAGTACCGGACGCCTCGCTCCACGTCACCTGCAACGCGGTGAAGCACACACGAAACATTTTAATTTAAATGCGACTAACATCATCATCATCAACGACATTTTAAATTTTGGAAAAATAAGGGGATTTCATAATAGTTTTTTTTTTTAAAGTAATTCTATTTGGCTCGATAGATGGCGCTGACTCAAATGTAGTAGTCTAAATTAACAAATGCATTGTCTGTGCTTTTGTGTGATAGTAACAAAATACTACGAAAATATATCACTACGTTGTTGACGTTGACATTTCACTTTATTTCCCAGTCTGCCCAGCACTATGGCGCGCTCCTCGAACAGACTGTCGTTACAACACTTACCTAGTATCAGTATGTATATGGCGAGCGCCTGCTCGTGCCGGCCCAGTCTGCCCAGCACTATGGCGCGCTCCTCGAACAGACTGTCGTTACAACACTTACCTAGTATCAGTATGTATATGGCGAGCGCCTGCTCGTGCCGGCCCAGTCTGCCCAGCACTATGGCGCGCTCCTCGAACAGACTGTCGTTACAACACTTACCTAGTATCAGTATGTATATGGCGAGCGCCTGCTCGTGCCGTCCCAGTCTGCCCAGCACTATGGCTCGCTCCTCGAATAGACCGTCGTTCGGGAAGTGCAACAGGACGCGCTCGGGTGTGTAATGCGTGGACTGCTCTAAAAACGCGACTAGTTTCGACTTGGTGTGCTGCAGCTCTTCGCCCGTGGTGTTCGCGTTGGCGGTGATCTTTTCGCGGTAGATGTTGACCAGCGCGTCGTGAAACAGCGGGTTGGTCTCACCCCACGTGTGTATCACGTGCTCTAGATAGGGGATCACTAGGGCGCTGTGCTCTCTCAGTAAATGGTCGAGTACTTTCGGCCGCGGCAAGTTCTCCACTTCAACGATGTCCTCTGTGAATATCTTCAACCCTTCTTCGGGGTGTTCTTTCAGTATCCAGTCGGAGAATTTGAATATTAGGTTTATGTGTTCAGCCCCTGCAAACATAAAAATTAAATATAAGTTTCTATTACCCAAATTACATAACCTGCCATTGCCACTTCAACTTGCTTCTCCGAGAACTATGTCGGTGATGTTGATTCTTCTACGGATCTCCTTATACCGGACTCTCCATAGCCTGCTGCGCGACTTTGAGCTTGTGAATGAATTCAATAGTTAGTGAGCACGTCTCAGTGCCCTGAGGCATCACGTCTCAGTGCCGTCAGTCATCATGTATCAGTGCCCGAGGCATCACGTCCCAGAGCCGTCAGTCATCATGTCTCAGTGCCCTGAGGCATCACGTTAAGGAGTGGAATACACTACCGTCGTCTGTCTTTCCTGAACACTATAATCTGGGTCTCTTCAAGGCTAGAGTGAATAGGTGCCTTCTAGACCTTTGTGCTCCATCTTCGGCCACATCGTCACTTACCAACAGATGAGATCGTGGTCAAACAAAGGTCTATCAATGTTAAAAAAATGTTATAAGCTCACTGAGACGCTGTAAGTACTTCTTGATCCCGCGGTAAGCTGAGAACAAACTATCGGACGCGTCCTTCAGCCGCGGCTTATTGATATCTAGCCAGTACATGTAATACTGCACTGTGCAAACTATCGGACGTAAGGTCATTTGCTAAGGTCCTTGAGCGGTTGGTCTATAAATCAGCTATATCCTGCATCGAAGCACACATTCTCAGATTCTCAACATTTTCAGAAGGGGAGGTCAACTACCTCAAATCTAATTATTTGCAGTGGCTACCTATCACACCATATGTCTGAACCTGCTCAAGTTGACGTCATTTATACCGACTACAGCAAGGCGTTCGACCGAATAGACCACATCATCCTACTGCGCAAGCTGCACATTGCAAGTATTAGGGGTAACCTATTCAGGTGGTTTTCCTCCTACGTCCGGAATAGATCTCAGACTGTAGTACTGAATGGGTACACGTCTTCGGCCTTGTGCATTCCGTCGGGTGTGCCACAAGGTTCCTTGCTGGAGCCACTCCTCTTTATTATTTTTATCAACGATACCTCGACTAGCTTTCTTCATTCTAAGATGCTGATTTTTACGCAGATTGCATGAAAATCTTATGCTGTAAAAACACGTGAAGACGTAGTGAAACTTCAAGGTGATGTCGATAGGTTTCAGATTTACTGCTTAGTTAATAAATTAGACCTTAATGACCTTGTGTGCTGCCCCTTGGTCTGGCAGAGGATGATCAGGACTATGTATGCAACTGTAGGGATGCTGTTCTCACCGAGACGCTGTAAGTACTTCTTGGTCCCGCGGTACCCCTCGAGGCTGGAGTCCGGCTGGGTCGCCTGCTCCCTCAGCAGCTGCAGCGCTTTAGTGTGCTGTCCCTTGGTCTGGTAGAGGATGATGAGCTCGCTGTGCTTGCCGTGCTGGCGCAGCGTGCGCTCCGTCTCCTCCAGGCGACAGTTATTCAGTCGCAGGAGAGGCGCTACGAAGGCGTCATTCGTCTGAAACGGGGAAACAATTCAACGTTTAGGATTTGCTTCGACTAACCTCTTCTTTACTAACCACTGCAGTGGGAATCGAACCCACAACCTCTTGCGTGTCCACCCGCTACTCGTTGCCGCGCAACCGAGGTCGTCAAATTAAAATAAATAAATAATGCTGGACAGTTCGCACAACATTATCTACCCCAAGCTAAGCAGACCTTGTGTTATGGGTACTAGATAACTGATATACTTATACAATACATTACACAGATAGATGTTTTTTATCATACGTAGAAAATACCCAGAACACCCTGAACAAAAATCTTCAGATCGTACAAATATTTGTTCAAGAGGCGGGAATCGAAGCCTCCTGCGTCGCAGGCGAACCTTCGCCCGCCGCGCCACAGAGGTCGTCAACATACGAGTTACCTGCAGGTAGCACTTCAGCAGCGTGGTATCAATCAGCTCCATCTGCTGCGTCAGGTTCCTCTGACTGCCCGCCGCCGCACTCTCCGCATTAGAAGCGGGCTCCTTACAACTGTTCCCGATTCTAATCCTCAGCTCCACTAGATACTTTATGAGCGCATTCAAAGCATCTTCCAAGTCTTTGCCTTTTAACTTGGTTGTGCTTTCGTTATCTGGTCTGCCGTCGAGGTCGGGGAACAGCTTGATGACGTCAGCGGGGTCCGTGTTCAGCTTTATGAACTCGTTCATGGATAACGCATACTTCTTGTCGTCGAACAGCTCCAAGGCGTGGAGGGTCTGGATGGAGTGGATCCTCTGCCTTTTCTCTTCGTCTGAACATTCCGACAGGCCCTGACAAATAAACGTTTTTAATATATTTTTATTAGCCAGTGTTCACCGCGCCGATATACCGTGAGCGAGCTGAAGTTAGCCGTTATGCGCATAGACAAGTCAGGTCCTAAATAATGTATTGCGCAGCTAAGCGGCTAGCTTCAACTCGGCCAATATCCATTGGCAAAACTGTAAAACACAATTGGTATACGTTATGAATTTTTAAAAGTAATCAATTTGGTAAACGTAGCCTCTAAAATCAAAATAAAACTACTATACAGGGTTGATTTTTGAGACGGGACAGTAAGGGCAGGTTCCTTAACCGTTATAGTTACAGGAAAACGTTCCTAGGAGACCATCCATAACTTTTTGAGATATTCTGATCTGCATTCACAGATTTTGGAAAAAATGTACAGACAGCAAGACAATGGTAATTTTACACAAAAACTTTTTGAATGCCAATCGATCCTGTTTCTTATAAGAATCAAAAGTCTCTATAGGACCGACTGAGGTTTGAGTACTAGAAAAGTCTGAAATCGCGAAAAAGTTTTGAGACCTGTGCACAAAACACGAATCTGTTGTTAGAATTGAAAAATTGTTCATCGCATTACGCTAATATATGTTACAGTTCACTGTAGTCGGGCAATTTTGTTTTTACAATATTAACTTGCAATATTTGTCCGGGTGGAATCTTGCAACTGAATTTTAAAGCGGTTATTCTCAACCGATTGAGATGAAATTTGGCATACCTGTCAAGTTCCGATGACAATACAATATGATGGTAACAGCGAGCTGATCTGATCATGGAGACAGAAGGTGGACAATGGAACTCCTCGATGGATAATAGTTGACTGGCCGTGTTTAGGCTCATTTTGATCAGCACACGGTTACGATCAATAATTTTATAAAAGCTTGTTTTGAAAAAAAAAAACACAAAATCTTATTTACTTTACTCTTGTTCGGAGAACTACTTACTAGTTCAAGTAGCACAATGGTCCCGATGCGATCTCTTTTTTTGGTCGTAAAAGGCATTTTTTTAAAGAAAGTTTGTAGAAAAAGTCCTGACAAGTCCAGTCCAAGATTTTTTAAACCTTTGCAGAAACATCAGCCTCTATTTGAATTTGCTAACATACTCACTTCCAAAAGAACAATAATTTGCTAACATACTCACTTCCAAAAGAACAATAATTTGCTAACATACTCACTTCCAAAAGATATTGTTCTTTTGGAAGTGCGTATGTTAGCAAATTCTTGTTCTTTTGGAAGTGAGTATTTGCTAACATACTCACTTCCAAAAGAACAATAATTTGCTAACATACTCACTTCCAAAAGAACAATAATTTGCTAACATACTCACTTCCAAAAGATATTGTTCTTTTGGAAGTGAGTATGTTAGCAAATTCTTGTTCTTTTGGAAGTGAGTATTTGCTAACATACTCACTTCCAAAAGAACAATAATTTGCTAACATACTCACTTCCAAAAGAACAATAATTTTGGCCACATTCTTCTTAGGCTTAGTGCGAAAACTACGGAACATCATCACTGAATATAACTAAAATGTTTCACAAACAACACACAGACACGTTTTGTTTTATTAAAAATCCTTGCTCGTAGTAAATTTATAACGATCTGTTCGCGTGATAACGATCAGATATTATTTTTACATCATTAGCGTTAATTACAAAGCATAGATAAACTGAGTATATAGTAATATTGTTTTACTATGCTATGAGTTAGTCGCGGTGTGTCTGGCCTTAGAGCAGACCCCTCAAAGCTGTTAATTTACTATGCTATGAGTTAGTCGCGGTGTGACTGGCCTTAGAGCAGACCCCTCAAAGCTGTTAATTTACTATGCTATGAGTTAGTCGCGGTGTGACTGGCCTTAGAGCAGACCCCTCAAAGCTGTTAATTTACTATGCTATGAGTTAGTCGCGGTGTGTCTGGCCTTAGAGCAGACCCCTCAAAGCTGTTAATTTACTATGCTATGAGTTAGTCGCGGTGTGACTGGCCTTAGAGCAGACCCCTCAAAGCTGTTAATTTACTATGCTATGAGTTAGTCGCGGTGTGACTGGCCTTAGAGCAGACCCCTCAAAGCTGTTAATTTACTATGCTATGAGTTAGTCGCGGTGTGACTGGCCTTAGAGCAGACCCCTCAAAGCTGTTAATTTACTATGCTATGAGTTAGTCGCGGTGTGTCTGGCCTTAGAGCAGACCCCTCAAAGCTGTTAATTTACTATGCTATGAGTTAGTCGCGGTGTGTCTGGCCTTAGAGCAGACCCCTCAAAGCTGTTAATTTACTATGCTATGAGTTAGTCGCGGTGTGTCTGGCCTTAGAGCAGACCCCTCAAAGCTGTTAATTTACTATGCTATGAGTTAGTCGCGGTGTGTCTGGCCTTAGAGCAGACCCCTCAAAGCTGTTAATTCTAGTAATATGTTCACATGTTTTATTTATTTAGAATATATTGTGTAGTTATATTATGTATTATAAGTTAGATTGTACGTATACATTTTTTTCTAATTAAGTTTTTAATACGAGTTTCTTACAGTTTTCAAGAAGAAAAAAATGTATGGTATTTTTAAGTTTTTTATCTAATGAAATCATAAATTCTGATACACTTTTTGAATTGCTTCCCTCGATTTTCATTTGGTAGCAACTTAATTAAATTTTGTTTTTAGTGATTTATTTATAGGTTATTATTGTACTAACATAATTTAAGTTATTTTTGTGTTACTAACCCAATATGGATCACTGGTCTGAAGAAAACGTTTATATTATATTATTATACGTATAGTTTTATTTATTTATTTGATCTACACCTTCCTTTATCGTTCTCGTCAATTCCAGTCCAACACAACTTTTTTTTTATGAAACAAATACGCAAACTTGCCTTCTTCACATCAGGTGGGCACCTGATGTGAAGTGGTCACCGTCGCTTATAGACACCGGCCAGGGGTACTGAAGAGTTAGTCTGGAAGAGATCGCTCTCAGCGATAAGACCGCCCATTGTACTTCCATAATTATTTTTCTGACTGTTCTTAATTTGTTAGTTTTTATGTGGTGTGCAATAAAGTGTTACCTATCTATCTACCTATCTCCAGTGGAAGTTGTAAAAGCCGACTAAGAGACTTGACTGGAGGATGGCAGCATCCACCTGAGTACTCAACTCCAAAACTGCGATCACCATCCCGCCTGCCGAGAGTAGGAGCAGGATTATGGTAAATCCCCCCTTGTAGTACACGGGCAGGCCGCGTCTTATGATGATGTCATATTTTAATCCAATCGAAACAAATAATATTTGATTGTTTAACGTTTGAAACAATAAGTAATTAATTTTGTAAAAATTCAAAAACCCCCAACGTTGAACGGCTGAACCGATTTTGATTAAACAAAGCTAAGAACACTCCCGAAAAATACACATTTCAAACAAAAAAAAAAACTAAATCGGTTCATCCGTTCGGGAGCTACGATGGGACAGACAGACAGACACACACAGACAAGTCAAACTTATAACACCCCTTCGTTTTTCGTCGGGGGTTAATAAACAGGCGCTGATATTTCTATTAAAGCCTATGAACACACACACACACACACACAGCACACCGCGCAGCTTCAAGCAAACAACTAATAACAGTGTCCTGTTATTGACCGAGTATTATTAATAACTGCATGAACTATCCTTTTAGGAGCACGTCACGTACCTGTAGATAACAATACACATGATATTTGCCAACTTCAGAATGTTGCCTGATGATAATCCGGTCTTTTTGAACGAGGAATCGGCGATTGTATTTGTCCGATGAAAACTTCGTAACCGTTAATCCGATCTTCATGAAATATGGTAGGGGAGTAGATAGTATTGGTAATATTTGCATGTAAGGCTATGAACTATATCGGTCGGGGGGTTGTTGAGATATAGGGGTCCAAGAGGGGGGTAAATAAAATAAAAGTCAGACAGTCAGATCAAGTGTCATCTGAAAGCTCTTTGTTTAAATGTTTTTAGAAGTCGCTTAGAAAGGTACAGACAGTAGGTAACGACCTCCATTGCGCGTCGTTTCCGTCCGTTTTTTTTGTTGTTCCTTATCTTAAAAGGTGAAAAAGGAACCATTATAGGATCACTCTCGTGTCTGTCTGTCTGTCATAGCTTATTTCCTCAGCTACTATACGAAAAAAGTTGAAATTTGGTTCAAAAACAGAGTTAGCTAACAATTTATCTATGAGGAACAAGTCTGTCATAAATAACCCACTCTATCCATATATGTATGTAGTTGTACTACAAATAAATAACCCAGTCTATCCATATATGTAGTTGTACTACAAATAAATAACCCACTCTATCCATATATGTAGTTGTACTACAAATAAATAACCCAGTCTATCCTATATGTAGTTGTACTACAAATAAATAACCCAGTCTATCCATATATGTAGTTGTACTACAAATAAATAACCCAGTCTATCCATATATGTAGTTGTACTACAAATAAATAACCCAGTCTATCCATATATGTAGTTGTACTACAAATAAATAACCCACTCTATCCATACATGTAGTTGTACTACAAATAAATAACCCACTCTATCCATATATGTAGTTGTACTACAAATAAATAACCCAGTCTATCCATATATGTAGTTGTACTACAAATAAATAACCCACTCTATCCATATACATATGTAGTTGTACTACAAATAAATAACCCACTCTGTCCATATATGTAGTTGTACTACAAATAAATAACCCAGTCTATCCATATATGTAGTTGTACTACAAATAAATAACCCAGTCTATCCATATATGTAGTTGTACTACAAATAAATAACCCACTCTATCCATACATGTAGTTGTACTACAAATAAAGAACCCACTCTATCGTCGTCGTCGTTTCGTCGTTTCGTCTATAACCCACTCTATCCATATATGTAGTTGTACTACAAATAAATAACCCAGTCTATCCATATATGTAGTTGTACTACAAATAAATAACCCACTCTATCCATATACATATGTAGTTGTACTACAAATAAATAACCCAGTCTATCCATACATGTAGTTGTACTACAAATAAATAACCCAGTCTATCCATATATGTAGTTGTACTACAAATAAATAACCCACTCTATCCATATATGTAGTTGTACTACAAATAAATAACCCACTCTATCCATATACATATGTAGTTGTACTACAAATAAATAACCCAGTCTATCCATATATGTACTTGTACTACAAATAAATAACCCAATCTATCCATATATGTAGTTGTACTACAAATAAATAACCCAGTCTATCCATATATGTAGTTTTACTACAAATAAATAACCCAGTATATCCCTATATGTACTTGTACTACAAATAAATAACCCAGTCTATCCATATATGTAGTTGTACTACAAATAAATAACCCAGTCTATCCATATAGTAGTGTGCTCCAAATAATATAACGCGTACGAAGTCGCGAAAACTTTAAACTTTGCCCGAAATGAGCCCTCAAAATCATAATTCGTTTATATCTCATATATAAGAGGCAATGTCCTGACTGACTGACTGACTGACTGATTGACTGACTGACTGACTGACTGACTGACTGACCAAGGTCCAACGCACAGCCTAAACCGCTGGTCGTAGAGACTTGAAATTTGGAGCGTGTGTTCGTCTCGATGCGTAGGGTTGTACTAAGAAAGGAATTTTGAAAATTCGCATGCTAACTAGAATGGGGTTCTAACAAAAAACAAAAATGCTCTGTATTTCGGAAACCATTAGTAGTAGAACCTTGAAATTTAACAAAGAGATTCCTCAAATAAAATTAACAAACATGTGTTTCAGCGATACCTGAAATTTTCCTGAAAAACGGAAGGGGGACGTTTAGTTTGTAAAAAAAAACTTTAGTTTTTACAACGTACAGGCTACAACGCTGATCGTAGAGACTTGAAATTTGGAGGGTATATTCCTTTTAGGGTGTTAAGGTGTACTTAGAAAGGAATTTGCGTTGCCCACTTAGGGGTCCAAAAAGGTCGTTTAATGTATACACTTTGCGTTTTGCAACACAACCTAAACCGCTGGACCTAGATACATGAAATTAGGAGGATATATTCCTTTTTGGGTGTACGGGTGTACACCGAAAAAGGATTTTGGAAAATTCACACTGTAAGGGGTCCAAACGGCTTTAAATGTAAAACTAAAATGCTTCATATTTCGGAAACCGTGGATACTAAAAATTCACTGGGAGATTCCTTAAATAAAAATAGTCAACATAAGTTTCAGCAGTACATGAAATACTGAAAAAAGCCATGAGAACGTTTTCTTTGTAAATAAATACACTTAACGTTTTAGCCAGATTTCAGCGTATTTCGGCGATTTAAAAGTTAGTTTCACGGTGTAGTCATAGAGATAAAAATATTTTCAGGACCTTTAAAAAAAAAAAATGGGACCCCTAAATTGAAAAACTTGAGTTTGGTGTCGTTTCAAAGGTCGTTTCACGGTGTCGTTGTTGAGATTAAAATATTTTTAGGACTTAAGGGTTAAAATGTGACTCCAAAATAAAAAACTTGAGTATGGTGTCGTTTCAAAAGTCGTTTCACTGGGTGGTTGTTGATGTTTAAGTGGTTGCCTGCAAGCCGCGCCGGGGATTTTATCAAACTGTGCGCGGACGAAGTCGCGCGCGGGTCATCTAGTTGGATATAAGTCTTTAAATTGAGACGGTAACGAAAAATATTCGTGTTGAGAATATGTTTACAAAATGTGTGCTTCATTGCGCCGAGGACTGCAGAATTGTATTAGTCTAGTTGTCACGGGGGTCACAGAATAGTTGCTATGGTAGCATTGTACGGGACCCTCTCCACGCGAGTCCGACTCGCACTTGAACATCTGTTATACAAGGTTATACAATACAAATATTCCTATTGTTATTGTTAGAGCTATCTCCTTGTTCAAAGCCAGCTTTACCAAAAGTGGTTATCAGTAAGAGCTCAAAATAGGTTACACAAGGAAAACAACAGAAATTACTAACCTGCGTTATCATGAGGAAATAATAATCAGTGGTGCTGCCAGTGAGACCTACGGCACTGAGACGAGCCCACTAATAATCAGTGGTGTTGCCAGTAAGACCTACGGCACTGAGACGAGCCCTCTAATAATCAGTGGTGTTGCCAGTGAGACCTACGGCACTGAGACGAGCCCGCTAATAATCAGTGGTGTTGCCAGTGAGACCTACGGCACTGAGACGAGCCCGCTAATAATCAGTGGTGTTGCCAGTGAGACCTACGGCACTGAGACGAGCCCGCTAATAATCAGTGGTGTTGCCAGTGAGACCTACGGCACTGAGACGAGCCCTCGTACACAAACTCGATCAATACAAACAGCTTTGCTCGCAGTTTAACCAAACATAAACCAAAATTTATTTATATTTTTTTTTATAAAATGTTCATTTCTTAAACTTAAGATCTACAATTTAACAGGGTTTGTAGTCTTCTTTTTAAGGAAAAATATGTTTGTGTTAGGAGATACCGCTCTTCTATATCCATCGTTTGAAATTAAAGTAGTACATAAACAAAACAATAAACATTTTAGGAAGAAAACAGAGGGTGTGTGGTGTGTGGTGTGGGTGAATGTAAGTACGGGCTCTCCTGCTACCACCAGTCTCTTAAGAATCTGGTTATCACAGGAGAAACCCTGATGAGTGAATGTAAGTGCGTGTGTATGTGTGTGTACACACATACACACACGTGTGTGTGTGTGTGTGAGTACGTAGGTGAGTGGGTGTATGAAAGTGAGTGTGTTTAACTTATAACATAATCGTTTGCACCATACTTTCTATTTCACCATAACTTTTGGTTTTCAGCCATACAGTGAGCAACTTTTTGCAATTAAAGAATGTCAACGGATAAATTTCTAATTCTTTGTTTATCTTATTGAGGCGGGATGATTGTCTTGGGTACTGTCTCTTAGCAAATGTAGTCTTAACTGTGACATCAGGTGCAGCGTTTTTCTTACCCCTACTTTTGATTTTATTGTTCTCGATCTCCACATCATAAAATATAGATTTATGTTTTATTAGAACCAGTTGGAGTATGTATAGCTTTCTTACAGAAAGGAGACCAGATGTCAGGTAAAGGCTTTCTGTAGGAAATCGATAAGGTTTGAAGAACATTACTTTTATCAGTGAACGTTGAGCCCTCTCTAGTTCAAGAAATTTCATTTTTGAAGCTCCTTCCCAAATTGGCAAACAGTACCCTATAACCGATTGAGCCAGCGAAATATAAATTTGACTCAAGAGACTTTTTGTGGCTATATGACACAGTGTTTTAAAAGTCCATATTAATTTCCTGATTCTATTCATAATTAGTTCAGTGTGCATGTGCCAAGACAGTCTCTGATCATTCATTATACCCAGATATTTAGTGTGCTGTACTTTATCTATTTGAACACAGGAGCAGTCTGTGGAAAGGTGATGAATTATGAAAACATTTATGAATTTTTATTTGATATCAACTGAGGGCTGGGTACGATCGTTGAGAGAGAAGCAAATGTAATTAGTTTACAAAGCACTTTATGAAGCACTTTTTATAAAAGCAGTGCTGCCACCTCTTGTGGATTGTTCGAACAAAGGAAAGCAGCAGAAAGGATTCTATCACTAGTGTCTCCAGCGCTTAGCTGGTTTGATGGTGCCCACTTCTTAGCTGGTTTGATGGTGCCCACTTCTTAGCTGGTTTGATGGTGCCCACTTCTTAGCTGGTTTGATGGTGCCCACTTCTTAGCTGGTTTGATGGTGCCCACTTCTTAGCTGGTTTGATGGTGCCCACTTCTTTGGCAAACAGTATTATCAGATATTCATTTATTTCACCATACATAACATTGGCACGTCATACACAATTAACACACAATGAAAGAACATTAAAAAAGAATAAAAATAAAAATCACACGACATGAAAATATAACATGAAAATAGCTAACGTTGATATAGAAACTTACAGTACCTAGATACTTTTACCTAGGTACCTCATATTGCGCAAATGTAGCATTTGCTACGTGTTAATAATACTTACGATTTATGTAGGCTTGCATTATTCATGTATATGGAATGGACATATTGATTTGTTTCATTAGTCTGTCTGTATTTAGGTTTCTTCGCGCCAAAAACCATGCTTTTGTATCCTTTTGATGTAATTTCTTTTTTTTTTTTTTTTTTTTTTAACATTGATAGACCTTTGTTTGACCACGATCTCACCTGTTGGTAAGTGACGATGTGGCCGAAGATGGAGCACAAAGGTCTAGAAGGCACCTATTCACTCTAGACTTGAAGAGACCCAGATTATAGTTTTCAGGAAAGACAGACGACGGCAGTGTATTCCACTCCTTAGCAGTTCGCATTATAAAGGTAGAACCGAAACGTTTTGTGCGAATAGAAGGTATACTAATGAGGTAAGGATGGTACTGAGCCGTACGCCTGCTCATCCTATGATGAAAAGGAGATGGTGGGATCAGATCGTGCAGTTCCTGGGAGCATTCCCCGAAATGTAACCTATAGAAGATTGAAAGGCATGCAACCTTACGGCGGTGCTCGAGACACTGGATCTTAGTCTCCGCCATATGTTGCTCACCTATAAGCCTGAAAGCTCTACGTTCGATCGAGTCCAAGGCAGCAAGCTGGTATTTGGCCGAACCATCCCAAACATGGCAGCAGTACTCCATACCAGCCCGGACTTGTGCTTTATACAAACTGAGAAGCTGTCCTGGTGTGAAGTAACGCTTTACCTTATTCAGGATGCCTAGCTTCATGGCAGCTGTTTTTGCCTTAGACTCGATGTAAGAGCCAAAGTTGAGAGTAGGCGTGAGCGAAACACCTAAGAGCTCGAGGTGATCTCCTATAGCTACAGGTACATCGCGGAATACAGGAACTTGGAGAAACGGACTTTTTTTCGCCGAGAAGAGACAAGCCTGCGTTTTAGAGGCATTGAACTTGACTAGATTGGCATCACCCCAGTCGGATACAGCCTTGAGAGTCAAATTCAGACGCTGCAGCATCTCATCTCTTAACTCCTGAATTTCATTCTTCCTAGCTCGCGCAGTAGAAACATATCTCTCCACAACTGTGCTGTCGTCTGCATACCCAATGATACCGGGCATTAGCAGATCGTTAATGTGCAACAGAAACAGTGTGGCAGATAGCACTGACCCCTGAGGTACCCCGGCGTTAATAGCCAATTGATCCGACGAGCAGCCGTCAATAACTACTCGAATGGATCTTTCCCTCAGAAAGTCTGCGAGCCAGGAGCAGAGTTGAACTGGCAGTCCGTAGGCAGGAAGCTTGCCAATAAGGCTAGCGTGCCAAACCCTATCAAAGGCCTTCGAGACGTCTAATGAAACAGCTAGTGCTTCACCGTATTTCTCGATGGCCTCGCTCCAAATGTGCGTGGCATACACAAGAAGGTCCCCAGTAGACCGGTTTCGGCGAAATCCGTATTGGCGATCACTGAGGAGGTCGTTACCTTCGAGGTATGCAAGGAGCTTCCTATTCAGTACACGCTCCATACATTTACAAAGTAGGGAGGTGACCGAAATAGGGCGGTAGTTTGAAGGGTCAGCACGACTGCCTTTCTTGGGTACAGGCTGCACGTTTGCGAGCTTCCAAGATTTAGGGACTTCACCAGTTTTAAAAGAGAGGCGGAAAAGTCGCGTTAATACTGGAGACAACTCAGGGGCACAGGTTTTCAACACTATAGCCGAGATACCATCCGGACCGCTAGCTTTATTCACGTCGAGACCACGTAGCGTTCTGAGCACTTCCTTTTGCTGGATGCGAATTTCCTGCATTGAAGCTTCGCACCGAGGAAGGCTGGGTGGAATTTCGCCAGAAGTTTCAAGACGTGAAGCCTCCGCAAATTGAGTAGCAAATAAATTTGCTTTCTCAACCGCAGCGTGAGCTAGGGACCCGTCCGGTTTCAGTAGTGGAGGGAGTGAAGGGCGGCTGAAGTTCGCTTCCACGGACTTAGCCAGAGACCAGAAAGCTTTACTTCCCGCAGGGTATGCGGCAAGCTTAGCACCCAGACGGCCAATCCGATCGAAGCGAGCCTTCCGTATCACCTTCTTGCAAGACTTGGCGGCTTTGTTAAAGGCTTTCTTCTTAAGCCGTGCATCCGAGGTTTTACCGTTTCTTGCGTCAACCCAGGCTAGGTAAGCCACATGTTTTAGCGCTTCTGCACTAGCACACGCGGGACTGAACCATGGGCGAGCATTGCCTGAAGGTGAAGCATCGGAGAATGGAATAAAATACTCCATTGCTCTTTTGATCACCTCCGAAACGGCATCAGCACAGACCGTCGGGTCACAAGAAGAAAAGCAGGTTTGCCGCCAAGGATAAGAAGCGAAGAAATGTCGCATCTCATCCCAATCTGCTGACTTGTAACGCCACACTCGCCTACTTCCTCTGGGTGAGGGATCGGGTGGCGAGTATGACGATACAGACCTCACCACACAGTGATCTGATGTACCCAAAGGAGGCAAAACTGATACTGAGTGGTGATCCGGCTCGTTCGTCAGCAGAAGGTCCAAGCAGTTGGCTGTGTGGTCCTCAACGTCTGGAATTCTGGTTGCCTCATGGACCAGCTGAGTGAGATTTAGCGTGAGTGCAAGTTTGCACGCCTCTCTCCCAGCATGGTCGGTGAGCTGGTATGGGAACAGCCACTGTTGATGGTGGGCATTAAAGTCCCCCAGAATCACCAGTTGGGCATCAGGATAACGTTGTTGGGCCACATCCGCCGCTTCACATATGTAGTTGAACAACCTGGTTGTCTCGTAGTCTCCAGAGTGAGACCGATATAAGCCAGCATAGATAATTTTATCTAAGCCGGTGTCCACCAAAGTCCATAAAACTGAAAAATTGGGTTCTTCAAGGTCACGAAGACGCAGACAGCAAATGTCTTCCCGGACAAATAGACAGATACCAGCTTTGGGTTTAAAGTTGTGCTCCAGAGCATAGCCTGGGTATGTGAGGTATGCTGTATCGGCAGGACATAGAATCTGCGTCTCCGTGAGGAATAATAAGTGAGGCTTAGCGGCTTAGCGGTCTCTAGGTGGATTTCTCTTGTTATGGGCTGAAAATTAGCTGTTCATTTTATATATTTTTGACGTTACTAGGATCCCTCGGTTGGATAAACAAACTGTCGTTCTTTCATAATATTTTCTAAGGTATCGGGTATCGTAGCCTGATCGTGCCTGTATTTTTTATTTATTATAATTTTCAGCCCATATTGTCCCACTGCAGGGCAAAGGCCTCCCTCTTTTTTTCCGGTTCTCTCTGTCCCTTGCTGCAGTGCGCCAGTCTGGTAGGTGCACATCCAACTCGCCATCTCCGTGGAGGTCTGTCGCGCGGACGGCTTGCGTTAGGAACACAATCAGTAGTGGATTAGCCCATAGATCTTCCGACATGCGGCAGACGTGGCCCAATTCCACTTGAGCTGAGCTGATTTTTTAAACCATTTCTTTTAACAAACGGAAGTCGCCGACCTCATAAAACACGTGTAACCTAGCGGCTGCCACAGACGCAGTAAACAATGAATACAGCTGACCATTGATGAGGCTGAAGTTCCGAACGTTTTAGTTCAACGAAAATAAAAATTTCGAGAAACATGAAATAAATGGTAAATCAGGGTAAGACAAGGTGCGGAGAACATGAAAAAAGTATTTGTGACCAGTAGAGCTTAAATAATGAAGAAAAAAACCAGTGTTAAATTTTCTTGCGACATTGAGTGAACGTCCATAGCTTTTTGTTTTTCCAAGGTATCCCTCTAAATATCATTTGATTCACTTACTTATGTATTAGTTGATGTCCACAAGCATTTTTGAGGCAATCAAAACGGAGGGCGGGGTATTTAAGGCCAATTTTCGATAATTTTCCTCAAAGTTTTTTGTATGTCGACCGATTAAAAGTCACTTATTTTTTGTTTTTACCAAGGTATCCCTCTAAATATCATTTGATTCACTTACTTATGTATTAGTTGATGACAAATGATATCTAGAGGGATACCTTGGTAAATAAAAAAATAAAAGACTTAATCATCGACATACAGCAAATTTTAGGGAAAATTATCGAAAATTGGCCTTAAACACCCCGCCCTCCCTTTTTGATTGCCTCAAAAATGCTTGTGGACATCAACTAATACATAAGTAAGTGAATCAAATGATATTTAGAGGGATACCTTGGAAAAACAAAAAGCTATGGACTTGTGTTAACTCAATGTCGCAAGAAAATTTAACACTGGTTTTTTCTTCATTATTTAAGCTCTACTGGTCACAAATACTTTTTTTCATGTTCTCCGCACCTTGTCTTACCCTGTTTTACCATTTGTTTCATGTTTCCCGAAATTTTTATTTTCGTTGAACTAAAACGTTCGGAACTTCAGCCTCATGACCATTGCATCTTACTTCAGGGGGTGTATAACAACAACTTACAATCGGACTCCACGCCTGCCAAATTTATATATTCCCGTTGTTTTCTGGACACACCTCGTACAGATGAGCCTATACAGACTGATATATATACAAATGTCAATAAGCTCCTGCAAGTCGTTCAAGTTGGTGGTCTCACCGTCAGCTCGGTCGCTATCTGGAACTGTTTCTCCTTCACCAGCTGCGCTATCTGCTTGGAGACATCCGCGAGACTCAGGCACCACACCTGTCCGACCGACGCCACGTATATCAACCCTCGCTTACATCTGGAAAACAAACAAAGAACAATTAAAACTAATTAAAAAAAAAACAACACGAAGCGTAGGATCGAGGTAGACGGGCAGGATGTACACTATGTCGATGAATACATATACTTAGGCCAGTTAGCATACTTCGAAATCAGACAGGACAAGGAAATTGATCGCCGCATCGATAACGCCTGGAAGAGCTACTGGTCCATGAAAGAGCACATGAAAGGCGACCTTCCACTCACACCAAGGCGTCAACTCATCGACAGTGTATCCAACCCGCCCTCACCCACGTGTGGCCACGTGCGCAGACATGGGCGCTGCCGAATCGCACAAGTCCAGGCTCAAGATGTGCCAGAGAGCAATGGAACGCAGCATTCTCGGCCTTAGACGCATCGACCGAGTGCGGAACACCATGCTGCGTTCGATAACTGCCATTGCCGATGTGGGGAGCAGAATAGCTCAACTCAAGTGGGAATGTGCTGGCCACGTCAGTCGGATGCACACGGGGAGTGGGCGAACACAGTTACTCCGTGGGTGCCTGAAGACGGACGACGACGGGGCCGGCCGAGAAGGCGTGGGCGGGACGGTCTCGAGGCTTACGAGGTAGAGTGGTGGGAAACTGACAAAAACCGGAATGAGTGGAACATTTTGGGGGAGACCTTTGCCCAGCAGTGGGACAATAGGTTGACAGTCTAAAGACGTCTAAAGGCTGATGAAGGGCAGGGAGATGATAACTTGTACGTACCTATAGATCAGCCTAGCTCTATTGGGCTCGTTCAGAGTCTGTATGAAGCGTTCAGGCTCGACGCTCTGCACGATCACTTTGTCTTGTACATACCTATACATCAGCCTAGCTCTATTGGGCTCGTTCAGAGTCTGTATGAAGCGTTCAGGCTCGACGCTCTGCACGATCACTTTGTCTTGTACATACCTATACATCAGCCTAGCTCTATTGGGCTCGTTCAGAGTCTGTATGAAGCGTTCAGGCTCGACGCTCTGCACGATCACTTTGTCTTGTACATACCTATACATCAGCCTAGCTCTATTGGGCTCGTTCAGAGTCTGTATGAAGCGTTCAGGCTCGACGCTCTGCACGATCACTTTGTCTTGTACATACCTATACATCAGCCTAGCTCTATTGGGCTCGTTCAGAGTCTGTATGAAGCGTTCAGGCTCGACGCTCTGCACGATCACTTTGTCTTGTACATACCTATACATCAGCCTAGCTCTATTGGGCTCGTTCAGAGTCTGTATGAAGCGTTCAGGCTCGACGCTCTGCACGATCACTTTGTCTTGCAACAGTCCCAGAATGTACGGCTCGTCCCACACTGCAATCAAAGTGTTTACAGTTTACATTTTGTATATACTCGTAGTCATCACCTAGTTAGTAGACATCTTGTATATAGTCATCACCTAGTTAGTAGACATCTTGTATATAGTCATCACCTAGTTAGTAGACATCTTGTATATAGTCATCACCTAGTTAGTAGACATCTTGTATATAGTCATCACCTAGTTAGTAGACATCTTGTATATAGTCATCACCTAGTTAGTAGACATCTTGTATATAGTCATCACCTAGTTAGTAGACATCTTGTATATAGTCATCACCTAGTTAGTAGACATCTTGTATATAGTCATCACCTAGTTAGTAGACATCTTGTATATAGTCATCACCTAGTTAGTAGACATCTTGTATATAGTCATCACCTAGTTAGTAGACATCTTGTATATAGTCATCACCTAGTTAGTAGACATCTTGTATATAGTCATCACCTAGTTAGTAGACATCTTGTATATAGTCATCACCTAGTTAGTAGACATCTTGTATATAGTCATCACCTAGTTAGTAGACATCTTGTATATAGTCATCACCTAGTTAGTAGACATCTTGTATATAGTCATCACCTAGTTAGTAGACATCTTGTATATAGTCATCACCTAGTTAGTAGACATCTTGTATATAGTCATCACCTAGTTAGTAGACATCTTGTATATAGTCATCACCTAGTTAGTAGACATCTTGTATATAGTCATCACCTAGTTAGTAGACATCTTCTTCTGGTTGTGGCTACTGTGCCTTTAGTTTCCACCATTTCGCCGATGTCAATGTCGACAAAAAATTGGTCGGTCCATTTGTATTGAATAGTACAAAAATAATTCGATGGCATTTTTCTCAAATTGTATGAATATTTTTTATTTCAAATATTAAATTTACTTACTCAACTTGTTCACTTAATGGACTTGCAAGTTTCATTTGGTAGTTAGTTCAACCAGTTTATCATAAAACACGGTTCTACCCTTAACCATAGCCATTGGTCAAAGTTTGAGCACAAAAAATCATTACTCCTCATCATCATTGACCTCTGTGGTGCGACGGACGAAGGTTCGCCTGTGACGCAGGAGTTTGCAGGTTCGATACCCGCCTCGGAACAAATATTTGTACAATCTGCATATATAAGTTCAGGGTGTTCTGGGTATTTAAAAAAAAACCTTCCCCTATAGAAAGGAACGAGTGATCGAATTGACTGCCTCCATCCACCGACTTCTAGCGACCTCTATAATGTCATTGGTCCATCGTTGGCTTTCCTCCAAAGAAAAGATGAAAAATATAATATCCAAACGAAACACAACCTGTAGCTCTCCGCCATTTTGAACTTGAATAGAGACATCTGTAGAACCAACATTACTGCTAAACCTCTCACATTAACAACTTGAAGTGGCAACGGGCAGGCCATATACGCAGTGTCTACAACACAAATGTAGCACTAAGTGCAGATACTGCAACCAATCACTACGAAGTACAAGCCATTCTATATAATATAAATCTTATTATAATTAGACTACATTTTGTATTGCTTGTTTATTTTTGTGAATAAATAAGTAAATAAATAACAAGTAATTAATTTTGTAAAAATTAAAAAACCCTCATCGCAGTGAAAAGGCTGAACCTATTTTGATCAAACATAGCTAAGAACACTCCAGATAAATTCACCTTTCAAACAAACAAACAACGAAATCGGTGCATCCGTTCGGGAGCTACGATGCCACAGACACACACACACACACACACACACACACACACACACACACACACACACCTATACGTGTCCAGACGTCCTTAAGAGGAGTTCTTCATAATAAATGTAAACTTCCACAGAAAATTGTTTTGTACGAGATCTAGTAAGTAGTTTTGATACTAACCAACACAAGTGGGGGCTTCCTTCCACTTGATAGTTTATTTAATTTCTATTGTAGAGTCTTTGATACTAACCAACACAAGTGGGGGCTTCCTTCCACTTGATAGTTTATTTATGTTCTATTGTAGAGTCTTTGATACTAACCAACACAAGTGGGGGCTTCCTTCCACTTGATAGTTTATTTAATTTCTATTGTAGAGTCTTTGATACTAACCAACACAAGTGGGGGCTTCCTTCCACTTGATAGTTTATTTAATTTCTATTGTAGAGTCTTTGATACTAACCAACACAAGTGGGGGCTTCCTTCCACTTGATAGTTTATTTAATTTCTATTGTAGAGTCTTTGATACTAACCAACACAAGTGGGGGCTTCCTTCCACTTGATAGTTCGTTTAATTTCTATTGTAGAGTCTTTGATACTAACCAACACAAGTGGGGGCTTCCTTCCACTTGATAGTTTATTTAATTTCTATTGTAGAGTCTTTGATACTAACCAACACAAGTGGGGGCTTCCTTCCACTTGATAGTTTATTTAATTTCTATTGTAGAGTCTTTGATACTAACCAACACAAGTGGGGGCTTCCTTCCACTTGATAGTTTATTTAATTTCTATTGTAGAGTCTTTGATACTAACCAACACAAGTGGGGGCTTCCTTCCACTTGATAGTTCGTTTAATTTCTATTGTAGAGTCTTTGATACTAACCAACACAAGTGGGGGCTTCCTTCCACTTGATAGTTTGTTTTATTTCTATTGTAGAGTCTTTGATACTAACCAACACAAGTGGGGGCTTCCTTCCACTTGATAGTTTGTTTAATTTCTATTGTAGAGTCTTTGATACTAACCAACACAAGTGGGGGCTTCCTTCCACTTGATAGTTTATTTAATTTCTATTGTAGAGTCTTTGATACTAACCAACACAAGCGGGGGCTTCCTTACACTTGATAGTTTGTTTAATTTCTATTGTAGAGTCTTTGATACTAACCAACACAAGTGGGGGCTTCCTTCCACTTGATAGTTTATTTAATTTCTATTGTAGAGTCTTTGATACTAACCAACACAAGTGGGGGCTTCCTTCCACTTGATAGTTTATTTATTTTCTATTGTAGAGTCTTTGATACTAACCAACACAAGTGGGGGCTTCCTTCCACTTGATAGTTCGTTTAATTTCTATTGTAGAGTCTTTGATACTAACCAACACAAGTGGGGGCTTCCTTCCACTTGATAGTTTATTTATTTTCTATTGTAGAGTCTTTGATACTAACCAACACAAGTGGGGGCTTCCTTCCACTTGATAGTTTATTTAATTTCTATTGTAGAGTCTTTGATACTAACCAACACAAGTGGGGGCTTCCTTCCACTTGATAGTTTGTTTAATTTCTATTGTAGAGTCTTTGATACTAACCAACACAAGTGGGGGCTTCCTTCCACTTGATAGTTTGTTTAATTTCTATTGTAGAGTCTTTGGCCTCCTCCACGAAGACGGAGGTCTGTTCGCGGCCCAGCAGGAACGACGTCTCCGAGTACTTCGCCACAGTCGGCTCCAGCGACCTGGAGCTACTCGTCGGGAACAGCTCCTTGGGCTTCCCTGAGGACAGCTGGAACAGAGCGACGATTCCGTTATGTATGCGTCACCGCTGTTACAATACGTAAATATTAATACCATTCATGGTATTTTTTTACGTTATAAGAGCTTTAATTTTGGGTTGGAAGCCAGACTTGAACAAGAAATTAATTTTGGAAAAATTAAAAAAACCCTCAACGCAATGAAACTGCTGAACCGATTTTGATCAAACATAGCTAAGAACACTCCCGAAAAATTCACCTTTCAAACAACAAAAAAACAAATTGGTTCATCCGTTCAGGAGCTACGATGGGACACGATAAATCCCTGCTCAGACACACTGAACCCACGTTTTAATAATAAAACTATCGTGGGTATAATTTTCCCCAAATAACGGGATATTTATATGATTTGAGAATTGATTTGTATCGCGATATTTTACATTTTTAGAGAAAATTACAAGAATGTTTGACAATCGTAGGGGGAGGGCGCGCTCTCGATGGGGGAAACAACAAGTCGACGTAGTGTAGGGCGCCCCCCCCCCCCCCCTTGATGGGCAGGCGGCATTGTAGAGGGCGCAGGAAGGCAGTGGACGGAGGCGGCTCCAAATAGTACGTCGTGACATTCTAAGGGGGAGGCCTATGTCAGTTGAAGTTGAGCTGAAATGATAATGTTTTCAAAACTTACATCGTACAGCACGTACTCTGCTGTGAACTTACATCGTACAGCACGTACTCTGCTGTGAACTTACATCGTACAGCACGAACTCTGCTTTGAACTTACATCGTACAGCACGTACTCTGCTTTGAACCCGACGCACAGGAACTGCTGTCCCCACGCCATCACCTTGGGCACGTCCGGGATGGTGAAGTCGAACAGATGCTGCTTGAACTCCCCGTTCTTGCCGTAGTAGAGCTGCAGCTTCCTGCGCACGGCCACGCACAGACGCAGCACGGAGCTCGACTCGCCCGTCATTGAGGTCGCGGCCTGGACACACACACATAGTCTACTTCATATATCCCACACTAGGATTCCGTGTCGTGGGTATCAGGAACTACAAGTACCATGCTACCTCAACACTCAGCCCGAAACAAATATTTGCAGATCATACCCAGGAACTGCACGATCTGATCCCACCATCTCCTTTTCATCATAGGACGAGCAGTCCGGGCTGGTATGGAGTACTGCTGCCATGTTTGGGATGGTTCGGCAAAATACCAGCTTGCTGCCTTGGACTCGATCGAACGTAGAGCTTTCAGGCTTATAGGTGAGCGACATATGGCGGAGACTAAGATCCAGAATCTCGAGCACCGCCGTAAGGTTGCATGCCTTTCAATCTTCTATAGGTTACATTTCGGGGAATGCTCCCAGGAACTGCAAAATCTGATCCCATCGTCACTTACCAACAGGTGAGATCGTGGTCAAACAAAGGTCTATCAATGTTAAAAAAAAAAAATACAAATACCTATTTGTTCAACATTGGGAATTGAACCCGCAAGCTCTTGCATCTCAGCCGGCTACTCGCCCGCCGCGCCAAGCGGGTCCAAATCCGCCCCTGGTTACTCTCGAATTACCGGGATAAAAGTAGCCTGTTGGTGCCAATTTAGGTCTGAATCTAAGTTAAAAATTAGTTAACGTGGCGTGAAATTCAAATTTGATTGTGTTTTTACTCATCAACACGTCTTGGCACTGCGAAAAGTAATTTTGCAGAAACTACTGCTACTGCTACTACATATACTGCTTTTTTTATTTATTATCAAGTACATTCACGCTGTGCAGCCAGCGAACTAGCCAGGTTGAGCTGGGCTTGGTGGCACAGCCGGTATAATACACTTTTTATTTATTATCAAGTACATTCACGCTGTGCAGCCAGCGAACTAGCCAGGTTGAGCTGGGCTTGGTGGCACAGCCGGTATAATACACTTTTTATTTATTATCAAGTACATTCACGCTGTGCAGCCAGCGAACTAGCCAGGTTGAGCTGGGCTTGGTGGCACAGCCGGTATAATACACTTTTTATTTATTATCAAGTACATTCACGCTGTGCAGCCAGCGAACTAGCCAGGTTGAGCTGGGCTTGGTGGCACAGCCGGTATAATACACTTTTTATTTATTATCAAGTACATTCACGCTGTGCAGCCAGCGAACTAGCCAGGTTGAGCTGGGCTTGGTGGCACAGCCGGTATAATACACTTTTTATTTATTATCAAGTACATTCACGCTGTGCAGCCAGCGAACTAGCCAGGTTGAGCTGGGCTTGGTGGCACAGCCGGTATAATACACTTTTTATTTATTATCAAGTACATTCACGCTGTGCAGCCAGCGAACTAGCCAGGTTGAGCTGGGCTTGGTGGCACAGCCGGTATAATACACTTTTTATTTATTATCAAGTACATTCACGCTGTGCAGCCAGCCAACTAGCCAGGTTGAGCTGGGCTTGGTGGCACAGCCGGTATAATACACTTTTTATTTATTATCAAGTACATTCACGCTGTGCAGCCAGCGAACTAGCCAGGTTGAGCTGGGCTTGGTGGCACAGCCGGTATAATACACTTTTTATTTATTATCAAGTACATTCACGCTGTGCAGCCAGCCAACTAGCCAGGTTGAGCTGGGCTTGGTGGCACAGCCGGTATAATACACTTTTTATTTATTATCAAGTACATTCACGCTGTGCAGCCAGCGAACTAGCCAGGTTGAGCTGGGCTTGGTGGCACAGCCGGTATAATACACTTTTTATTTATTATCAAGTACATTCACGCTGTGCAGCCAGCCAACTAGCCAGGTTGAGCTGGGCTTGGTGGCACAGCCGGTATAATACACTTTTTATTTATTATCAAGTACATTCACGCTGTGCAGCCAGCGAACTAGCCAGGTTGAGCTGGGCTTGGTGGCACAGCCGGTATAATACACTTTTTATTTATTATCAAGTACATTCACGCTGTGCAGCCAGCCAACTAGCCAGGTTGAGCTGGGCTTGGTGGCACAGCCGGTATAATACACTTTTTATTTATTATCAAGTACATTCACGCTGTGCAGCCAGCGAACTAGCCAGGTTGAGCTGGGCTTGGTGGCACAGCCGGTATAATACACTTTTTATTTATTATCAAGTACATTCACGCTGTGCAGCCAGCCAACTAGCCAGGTTGAGCTGGGCTTGGTGGCACAGCCGGTATAATACACTTTTTATTTATTATCAAGTACATTCACGCTGTGCAGCCAGCGAACTAGCCAGGTTGAGCTGGGCTTGGTGGCACAGCCGGTATAATACACTTTTTATTTATTATCAAGTACATTCACGCTGTGCAGCCAGCGAACTAGCCAGGTTGAGCTGGGCTTGGTGGCACAGCCGGTATAATACACTTTTTATTTATTATCAAGTACATTCACGCTGTGCAGCCAGCGAACTAGCCAGGTTGAGCTGGGCTTGGTGGCACAGCCGGTATAATACACTTTTTATTTATTATCAAGTACATTCACGCTGTGCAGCCAGCGAACTAGCCAGGTTGAGCTGGGCTTGGTGGCACAGCCGGTATAATACACTTTTTATTTATTATCAAGTACATTCACGCTGTGCAGCCAGCGAACTAGCCAGGTTGAGCTGGGCTTGGTGGCACAGCCGGTATAATACACTTTTTATTTATTATCAAGTACATTCACGCTGTGCAGCCAGCCAACTAGCCAGGTTGAGCTGGGCTTGGTGGCACAGCCGGTATAATACACTTTTTATTTATTATCAAGTACATTCACGCTGTGCAGCCAGCGAACTAGCCAGGTTGAGCTGGGCTTGGTGGCACAGCCGGTATAATACACTTTTTATTTATTATCAAGTACATTCACGCTGTGCAGCCAGCCAACTAGCCAGGTTGAGCTGGGCTTGGTGGCACAACCGGTATAATACACTTTTTATTTATTATCAAGTACATTCACGCTGTGCAGCCAGCGAACTAGCCAGGTTGAGCTGGGCTTGGTGGCACAGCCGGTATAATACACTTTTTATTTATTATCAAGTACATTCACGCTGTGCAGCCAGCGAACTAGCCAGGTTGAGCTGGGCTTGGTGGCACAGCCGGTATAATACACTTTTTATTTATTATCAAGTACATTCACGCTGTGCAGCCAGCCAACTAGCCAGGTTGAGCTGGGCTTGGTGGCACAGCCGGTATAATACACTTTTTATTTATTATCAAGTACATTCACGCTGTGCAGCCAGCGAACTAGCCAGGTTGAGCTGGGCTTGGTGGCACAGCCGGTATAATACACTTTTTATTTATTATCAAGTACATTCACGCTGTGCAGCCAGCCAACTAGCCAGGTTGAGCTGGGCTTGGTGGCACAGCCGGTATAATACACTTTTTATTTATTATCAAGTACATTCACGCTGTGCAGCCAGCGAACTAGCCAGGTTGAGCTGGGCTTGGTGGCACAGCCGGTATAATACACTTTTTATTTATTATCAAGTACATTCACGCTGTGCAGCCAGCCAACTAGCCAGGTTGAGCTGGGCTTGGTGGCACAGCCGGTATAATACACTTTTTATTTTGTTGTCAATTACATTCACGCTGTGCAGCCAGCCAACTAGCCAGGTTGAGCTGGGCTTGGTGGCACAGCCGGTATAATACACTTTTTTGGTATTTTCTAGATTTATTATTATTATCTCACTTATTTATTCTAAATCTCGTAAAAAAATATATATTTTTCACTATAAAGGAATACTATCTACAAAAAATAAATAGTATAAATAACATTATAGTAAAAAATATAAATCTAAACGGGGAACCACCGACCGCGGAGCGAGGCCCAAACGGTCGGGGGCTAGGGCTGCAGAGAGAGGAACCTCCTGACTATGCGTTCCGAGTCCAGGAGTACCGCCTTCTGGATCTGACCCTTGATCCAACCATTTAGCGAGAGCTTCTTAAGATATTGGTCGAAGCTCTTCGCTATCAGTCCATTTACTGAAACGATTTACTATCGGGACGATAATTGTTGAATCCACATCCCACATGGCGGTAATCTCGTAAGCCAAGTCAAGGGACTTGCTTAACTTGTCTTTCTCGGCCTTCACGAGATTAGCATCATGCGGGATAGTGACATCAACAAGTATTGCCCGGCGTTCCGACCGATCTACCACCACGATATCAGGCTTATTGGCAACAATAGTCCTGTCCGTGATGATAGACCGGTCCCAGTAGAGCGTGGCACGGCCATTTTCAAGAACCGGCTGAGGCACGTACTTATAGTATGGCACCTCAGGTCCGAAGAGGCCATATCGGAGAGCAAGTTGCTGGTGGATGATCCTGGCTACTTGGTTGTGTCTGTGCAGATACTCTGAGTTAGCAAGATGCGAACAACCCGAAAGTACATGTCTGAGGGACTCTCCGGGACGGTGACATGCTCTACAGATATCAACCGTCCCATCCTTCATGATGTACCTTCGATAGTTGTTCGTCTTGATAACCTCATCCATAATCGCACAGACAAAACCCTCGGTTTCCCCAAAGAGGTCACCGAAACGTAGCCAGTTCACTGAAGCGAGCAGATCTACATCGGGCCCTGTGAGGGCCTTGTAAAACCGCCCATGCAGTTCCTTGCTCTCCCATACGGTCTTGCGGTCCTGAGTGCTCAGGGCTAATGGTTTACGCCAGTTCTCGTTTGCTAAGGAGAGCGGGGTAAAGTTCTTGTCAACTGCAACTACATCGTGATGCATCCCGTACTCAGCGTCGAGGAAGTATTCCCTGAGACTGCACACCTCGCGGTTGTGTAGAGTCTTAGCATTTAAAAAGCCTCGACCTCCACACTTCCGCGGGATGTACATTCTCATTACTGACGAACGCGGGTGTCGCATGCGATGGGTCGTTAACAGTTGACGAACTCTACAATCCACGGCATCTAACTCTGTCTGGGTCCACCTTAATATGCCGAAAGTGTATATGAGCAGGGGCATAACCCAGCCGTTAAAGGCGCGAACCTTGTTGCCACCCGACAAAAGACTGTTAAGTACTTTTGTCAAGCGGCAAAAGAAACGCTCCTTCACCGACTGCTTTATGTCTCTATCTACCATACCTAACGACTCCGACATACCAAGGTATTTGTAGGTTTCGACTTCGGAGAGAGATCTGAGTGACATTGTCTCAGAAAGCTGCAAGTTCGTGGAATTTACAACTTTCCCCCGCTGTACTTGCATGACCGCACACTTATCTACACCAAACTCCATACTGATAGCGTTGCTGAATACCTGTGTGATATTCAATAAAGCTACCAATTCTGTTTTTTTTGTTGCAAAAAGCTTGTGGTCATCCATGTACAGCAGGTGAGAAATGATCTCACCCTCTCTTCGGAGTCGGTAGCCTAGACCTGAATCCTTCAGTAGAGTGCTGAGAGGATTCAGTGCTAGGCAAAACCACAAAGGACTCAGACTATCGCCCTGGAATATACCCCGCTCAATCCTTATTAGGTCTTGCGGAGCAGAAGGATCCCATCGGCTACCTGGATGACTAAGGACTGTTGTCCACTGCCTCATACACGATCCAAGGAAGAATCTTAACGTTGCATCAACTTTATACAACTCCAAGACCCTCTCTAGCCATGTATGAGGCACCGAATCGTAGGCCTTCTTATAGTCAATCCAGGCAGCCGAAAGGTTCCCCTTGTTCCTTCTGACCTGCTGGCTAATGGCCATGTCAATGAGGAGGAGTTCCTTAGTACCGCGGGACCCAACCCTACATCCATTCTGAGCAGGAGCCAAAATATTATTCGCAACAATATGCGAGTTAATTTTAACAGTCAGAATGGATGTAAGTAGCTTGTAGATGGTAGGCAAGCATGTGATGGGTCTATAGTTCTTAGCTTCCGCGGTACTACCGGACTTATGTAGAAGGAAAGTGACACCTGTAGTTAGAAAACTTGGGAGAGATCCAACCTCGAGGGCTTCTTGGAATTGCTTAGCGAGCACCGAGTGTGAACATCGAAACCACTTTAGCCAGAAGTTGTGTAGTCCATCCGGCCCAGGACTTTTCCAGTTCTGAGCCGAGCGGATCGCACAACTTACGTCCAAGGGGCAGATGATAATAGCCTCCATGGCTTCAATCGGTTCACACTCGGCACTCACCACACTCATCCAGTCACCCTCCGTGTGTTCGACGGGCGCAGACCAGATACCACGCCAGAAGTTATTCGCGACTTCAGCATCTGGCACTCGCCCGTCGTGCACACTTTGGCCGGGTTTCTCCCAACTTCGGTACACTTTCCTTTGGTCACTTTGGAAGTTGCGATTCTGCCAGTATCCACACGCTCTCTATAGCGACGGATATGGTTTGCCCACGCAGAGACTTTCTGCTTCAGAAAGTCGATACGCTCTGTCACACAGGCCAAGTAGTCCTGGGGCCGTGTTTCGGTCCCTACAAAAGCCTGTGTCACAAAGCGCATCACTCGGGGGCGATGGTTGCCCCCTCTGAAGCAGATTAGTTTTGCAATGAGGGCCCTGAACTTACTGATACGTCTCTCGATCCGTACTTGCCAGGCGGGTGTACTAGAGGCGGGTCGCGGCGCTCGGTCAGTGTCCGGAAACTTGACACGAGCGACGCGGCACGCCGCAATGGCCCCGCAGTACAGGATCGAGTGGGTATCAGCTAAGTCTTTGCTAGCTATTAAATATGGTACTAGCAAAGGGTCAGGGCCCCCATTAACATCAAATTCCGTCTATGAGTGGGCAAGCGAGGTAGACGTGGCTTATCCTCGAGAGGTGCGGACCGATACGACGAAATCGCATCCTCCAAAGCCCTCCTCATTTGCTCATTCTCCTGGGTACTCACGCTGGTGTTCTCGCAATCGACGTCGTCAGCTCCGGGGTCCGCCTGTGTGATCGCCGATGCCGGAGGTGTCGTAACCGGCGATGTGGCAGTCGGGTCCCGTTGCGAGTGGTCGATCACTAGAGCACTCGGCGTTTCAGAGCGTAGCCGATCAAGCACAGTGTCATCCAACAGTTTCAACCGTTGGATGGCACGTACCTGATCCGACAGCCGCTGTGCAGTAACGGACACAGTTGGTTCAAGGGCCTGAAACAAAGGAAGCATCCGGACTCGATACGCGGTCAGGTAGGTTCCTGCCTGTGTAGCCCTATAAAATGCGCGCATGACGTTTTCATTGTTTTGTGTAGTCCATTTCATGCGACGCACTATGCCGTCGACTGCGGAGGCCGGGCGCGGGGCAGAACGCCCCACAGGCCCCAAGCTAGCCGATAGCGGTGGCCGCCCTCGTCGCGCAGGTGGTCGCGGCGGCGAAGGCGACGGCGGCGACCCACTCTCGTCGCTCGACACACAGCTAGTGTCCGGGGGGGTTGCATACACCTTGTCCCCGGACGACGATGTGGAGCTCGGCGAGGCAGGCTGCGGTGGTGTTGGGCGTGCGTTTTTTGTAGATTCCGCTTCTGTTTTCGTCTTTCTCAATGAGATTTTCTTTGATTGAGATCTTGTAATCATTTTTCATTTTGTGTTCATCTGACATCGTTTGTCACTTTTGGGAAACTTTTGATATTATCACAAAGGTAAATAATATTGTAGCAAATAGCGTAATTTGTTTCACCAAAATTCGGGATAAATTTGTATTGTGTGGTATATTAATAAGTACTTGGATGTAAAAAGTAAATAAAATAAGAATTTAAAATCTCCAGAGAAAAATTTGAAACGTCCTGTCACAGCGGTATTTTTTTTTTTTTTTTTTTTTTTTAATTATTATTATTATTTAAAATTATAGACGAGCAGCTTTCGCTGATGTGCCTATTTCAGAGTGTTGAAATGTCTTAGTTTCACTCGCTGCACTGATTACACTTTAATGTCTTTAATTGTTAACAGTTTGTTCGTTCGCAACCAGTTATCTAACTTGTTCTTGAAGGCGTTTATTGATGTGGCAGTAACAACATCTTCAGGTAAATCATTCCAATTATGGACCACTCTGTTACTAAGGAAGACTCTACTCTGTTATTTATGTCAATGGTTGCAAGACAGCTGCTACAAGACTCTGCCAACCAATGTCTGATCCTAGCCGTGTTGAGATTAAGGAACCAAGGACGCTAGTTGTGTTAGGACAAGCAGCATCTAACACCAGTGTATAAATGACACAGTTAAAGTGATCTCACCTTATTGTCCAAAGCAAACAGTGAAGCGCCTTTAGTTTGCTCAAATGTTTTGACGACCGGAAAGTTGCTGCCATTTAAACTGTGCGTTGACAGGATGGAGTCCGTTAGACACAAGAGCAGGTTGTCTTCTGCAAATAACAATTAAATAATCTGAACTTGTTGCAACTGGCCAACTTCGTAGTGACGCACAAGTAGGCAGCAGGCGGCTGGTAGCAGTAACAAGCTCAACAATCTGGTAATACATTTTCACCTCCGCTGGATGCTTGGAAATGTCTGTTTATTGGATGCCTTATGCATATGCACACAGAAATATTACAGAAGTTATGTTTATGATAACTGCCAATCTATCTGCTATAGTGTTTGATAGCTTGGATAGGGTCCAATAACATAACGCCCAACAGTCACATACATTGTCCTGATCCCACACTAGGATCCCTTGTGTTGTGGGCATCAGGAACTACGGTTTTAAGGCGCGATAGGTTCTCAAATGTCTCTAGAATTTTAAAGTTTTTGGTAAGAATTTTCATATTTTTCTATGAAGAAAAAAATATGTTTTTTATCTAGTTAAATCAATAATTTAATACAATATTTGAATTACTTCACTCGGTAAAAAACAAAACAAAGATACCTCCTTTTTAAAATTTATATGTTATTTTTCACTCACTTCTCTCACGTTTTAATTTTTGAAACATTTGGTAACATGTTAGTTATTATTTGAGTTAGTGAATTCATCAACAAAATTAAACAAAACTTTGAACGTCATTTTTATATAATTTTTTTATACATAAAAACACGATATCAGAGCGTGCGCTCGCCTTCTTCGCCTCACACAAAAATGTTCGTTGAACCAATAGCGCCTTAACCCACAAACTATCACATTTGTCAGCTACTCGCCCAGTGCACCACACAGTTTGTTGACAATAAGCTCAACCTACAGGTCAAGCCATACTATCGAACATAAATACTATAATTGATATCTATATATATTAAACAAAGTCGTGTTAGTTACACCACTTATAACTCAAGAACCGTGAAACGATTTGGCTGAAAATTGGTGGGGAGGTAGCTTAGAACCAGGAGATTGACATAGGGGGGAGGGCTAGGAGGGGGATTTCACCGGGGGCTACCCGTGCGAAGCCGGGGCGAGTCGCTAGTACTAAATATATTTCAAAAACTAAAATAACCTTTGTGCATGAATTTACCTTACCTGGTATAACTTCAATCTGCTGTATGGGTTTCTTACTGAAGGTTTTACAATAGTGCAGGATCTGCACTTCATACTTCTGGTTGTTGTCATTGCCGGTAGACAAGGAGTACATCAACAGGTGTCCTTGCCGGGTGCCCAACAGCAAGTTGTTATCTGGAACAAACAGTGGTTGCTTGCTCACATAATTACCAAGAAATAGCAATATATTTTAATTTAATTTATTGAATTAAAACGGACACACCAATTACATTAATCAAAGATAATAAAATAACAATTAAATAATATACATCAAACACACAGCTATACATCACACTCACAGAACCTCAAACATTCCGACAAAATCCTAGTCCAGCCATCCGGAAACCTATCACACTCAGGACTAGCGTCCAGGAGAGCATTGAGCGCGTAGATCTATCACACTCAGGACTAGCGTCCATGAGACCATTGAGCGCGTAGATCTATCACACTCAGGACTAGCATCCAGGAGAGCATTGAGCGCGTAGATCTATCACACTCAGGACTAGCGTCCAGGAGAGCATTGAGCGCGTAGATCTATCACACTCAGGACTAGCGTCCAGGAGAGCATTGAGCGCGTAGATCTATCACACTCAGGACTAGCGTCCAGGAGAGCATTGAGCGCGTAGATCTTTAGACATCTATAAATTATTTCGAGTTCAAAGTGTTCTGAAGAAGGTCTGTACTACAAAACTAACTAAGTTTATTGGTAACCATTAAACTGACCTCTATAATCAGGGCTCAAATTCTGTGTACACCCATCCACTAGATTGCGTGATGTAATTTGAATGTTGACTTACCAAAGGCAGCGATAGACTCTATTTGGACCGCGCCGTTGAGTAAATGGGATACTTCGTACGCTTCGTGCATCTTCAAGGATCTAAGTACTTATTCCTTTGAAGATACAATTATGTCCATTCGATGTTTTAGGATTTGATTCTTCCAGTGTAACCGAACTTTTACGTTGTAATTTTTACAAGTAAGTGAGAATAAAATAAGTATTTACAGAGATTTTTACTTTTAATGGGTATTACTTTACAAAATCATGGTCTATGAATGAATCACAAATCGAAAAAGAGGCAGTAAAAATATGAAAATAAAAATTGTTGTGTTTTGACTTGTGCGGTTCAAAAAACAAATTCAATAATAACTGACTGACAGTACTGACACTGACATATTAACTCACACGTCAATTTAATTAAAAAAAACAATCTGTTTATTTTTATGCTGCGTTCAAAGCAACATTCACCCACATTTAACTTCCCACGCCCGGTGAATGCACTTGCATTGAGGAAGTAAGCACTACGATATGCACGTGAACAGAGAGGCAAGTTCGAGTTTACACACACCATCGTAACGATGATCGTAACAGCGAGTGTACGTGTATTGCGTAGTAACTAGCCATTAATCTGTGACGTTTTTGGCACAGATTAATAGCTAGTTATTATGTTATACACGTACGATCGTGTTACGTTCACCGTTACGATGGTGTTTGCAAAACTCAGACTCAGGCTGTTTGTGCCATGGACGTAGTATACAAAAGTCCATGGTTTGTGCCAATGACTAAAGAAATCAATCTTTAGTCATTGGTTTGTGCACGCGCCCGTGTTACATAATTATAATATTTTTTTAAAATTCTTAGGCTACTGTTACACAAACGGCTACTTAGTCTAAATAACTCATTTTGCCCAATATTTTTATGTATTACCACGAGGACATGTAGTACCTCCACGTGGTCACACTCCTAGAACTAACTACAGGTCTAGCGCTTAACTAAGTCAATCCCTGACGTATGGGAGCGGTGTTTTCATTTACATTATGTCAAGTGATATTTGAGAAGCGTAAGTTTAAAATTAATCTTCAAGCTTCGTATTATCTTGTGTTGTTATAATTACTTAAATTATATAGTTTCAATTTGTAATATAAAATTTTAGTTATATTGTTTAGATTGAATTTGTAGGTAGTTCCACTTGATACTTTTGCATGTTTTTTTTTTTTTTTTGGCACACCGTCCACTTTCCTTATACCGGAATAACCTTCGTGCAAAAGCTGTACTTGTTTTAAAACGTGACATTGGTGAAATTGTGGTCTATTCCGCAAGGGCCACTTGTTCAAGAACTGAACTGAACTGAACACCCCACCCATACCTCGGGGACTTACTCAGTTAAGCGCTAGACCGTAGTATGACCACGAGGCAACGGGGGCAGTCTCGCCGTGCCGGAACTATTGATCCCAGTCCAAAATTATTTCACTTACAGAAGCTACATCATCGCGGCTCTCGGTTACGGCGGCTACAGCGGCTGCGGCGGCTACGCTCGCACTCCACTCCGTAACGGTTTAGCACATTTAGATGGCATTTGTAGTGTGGATGGTCGCATACAATTTTTCTCTATGATTTTCGCCGAGGGTGGGTTAGAGGAGGGATCTCCGATACGGAGGCCTGCAATGCTCTAAGGGAGGGATAGACGGATAGTGTTGAATTTATAGGAGAATTTAATTAGAGGGGTGCAACACTGCATCCTGTGGCAAGACTGTTATAAATATGTCCGGCCCAGCAACAACATTTTAACAACATGTAATGTGCTAAGAAAACCTAATCCAAGTATATCAGATGTTATTGCATGTTCAATCCGTGGCGCAAGAGCACTGGTGACCTGTAATACAGGTTTTTCAAACCTACGTCAGGCACCAGTCTCTCACAAAATAGGTTAACAATTGCTGTAACATAATTTTAAGACAAAAATAATGTATCATGAAACCTTTGTGAGAGAAATAAAAGCTTTATATTATTATTTATTTATTATTATTGCCTGCATACATCCTGTGATTATATTAAGGGTGGTTGCTTTCGCTTGTGGCGCGAAATTCAAATTTTTTCGTGTTTTTTGCTCATCTCAGTATCTCATGTGATACTATAAATTAAAACTTGTTTGCTAGGTCATATAATTACCGGCAACATAGTTTTCGCTATCTGAAGAAGTGTTATGAGCTGTGACACAGAATATATACAGTAGCTGTGATGAGCAAAAAACACGAAAAAAATTATTTTCACGCCGCAAGCGAAAGCAACCACCTTATCGCAACCAAAACCCTCCACAGACTTTTAAGCTAACAGATAGGGAGGGCGCTAGTTCAGTATAAAGTGGCAGCTCTGTAGCTGTCGCGGCGGGCGAGTGGCCGAGTGGCGAGTTCCTGACTCATTGGTGCGATGGTTGGTACCTCGGGCACACATGCTTCCTTCCTGATACACCGGTAACGACTGACTTGCGCATACTGTGCCGGATGTTATTCTACCTGTGGTCGCTCGGTCCAGTGTTGCCAGTATTATATCTATAGCATGGTTTTTCGATACATTACTATCGGGGCCGAGGACATTACTGAACGCCTTTCAATGCGGTTTTCAATGAGGGGTTTTCACGGCAGTTTCACATCATGTGAATCTATCACATCTTGAAAATAAATGGCGCCAGCTCTGTACAAGCTAAAGTAGCTCTGTCAAAATAAAGTGAAATATCAACGTCAACAACGTAGTGATATATTTTCGTGATATTCACACAAAAGCACAGACAATGCATTTGTTATTTTGACAAGTATACTTGAGTCAGCGCCATCTATCGAGACAAATCGAACTTTTTTTTTAAATTCTTTAATGAAAAGCCCTCATTCCGGGCAGTTTTTTGGGTCGGTCCATACATGCACGAGTATACTCGAGCGTTTGGGTTGGTCCATTCATGTACGACTATACTCGAGATTTTCGGTTGGTCCATTCATGCACGACTATACTCGAGATTTTGGGTTGGTCCATTCATGCACGACTATACTCGAGCGTTTGGGTTGGTCCATTCATGCACGACTATACTCGAGCGTTTGGGTTGGTCCATTCATGCACGAGTATACTCGAGCGTTTGGGTTGGTCCATTCATGCAAGAGTAAACTCGAGCGTTTGGGTTGGTCTGGTCCATTCATGCAAGAGTATACTCGAGCGTTTGGGTTGGTCCATTCATGCACGAGTATACGCGAGCGTTTGGGTTGGTCCATTAATGCACGAGTATACTCGAGCGTTTGGGTTGGTCCATTCATGCACGAGTATACTCGAGCGTTTGGGTTGGTCCATTCATGCACGAGTATACTCGGAGCGTTTGGGTTGGTCCATTCATGCACGACTATACTCGAGCGTTTGGGTTGGTCCATTCATGCACGAGTATACTAGAGCGTTTGGGTTGGTCCATTCATGCAAGAGTATACTCGAGCGTTTGGGTTGGTCTGGTCCATTCATGCAAGAGTATACTCGAGCGTTTGGGTTGGTCCATTCATGCACGAGTATACGCGAGCGTTTGGGTTGGTCCATTAATGCACGAGTATACTCGAGCGTTTGGGTTGGTCCATTCATGCACGAGTATACTCGAGCGTTTGGGTTGGTCCATTCATGCACGAGTATACTCGAGCGTTTAGTGATAGGTACTTACGTAATAAGGCTCGTTAAATAAAAAGCCATGGCACTATTCATTTAATATTTACTTTTATAATTATGTTATCTTTCATTCATAACTAACAACGATATGGGTGTAACTCCTCAAATTCAGTAAAATTATTAAAACAAAGTACAAATTTCACTCACTATTCAATTTAAATATTACAGAAATGGTAATTTGTTTTTTTTATAATTTTTAATAATTTCTAATAAAGTCATAATTCCATTTTCAAACTATGCATTTTATACTGATAGATAATAATTAATATTGAGTGCACTCAAAGGTGAAGTGACGATGAAGTGACATCGCTCCAAACGTTCAGGTCACTAGTATGTCTTAACTTTATACACAGAGGGGTCTTTAGAAGCAACGTCCATTACAAAATTTATATAAGATAGACTTAATAAAAAATATGCGTAACTAAAGTACTGGGCGTCCGAGGTCGCCGGCAGCGTGCGGCGTGCGGCGTGCGGCGCACGGCACGCGGCGTGCGGCTGCCGACCGACTCGACCGACCGACGTCATACCGTAAGATAATTATATATTTACACGAATTAAAAAGGTGTTCAGCAAACCTTAAGCCTTAAACGACGACAACTAAGCTCCACTATGTGTGATTGAAGAGTGCGCCGAGCGCCGCCTTAAATACAATAATTTAAAGTAATTAGTACATTGGTACATAATATAATACACATCTAGTACATGGTCAAGCCAATGTCGACGCGTGAGAGACACTTTCTAACCAGACTGACTGCAAGGCTGTACCGAAATATTATTAAATATTATTTAGTAAAATAGATAATACAATTATATTAATAATATTAGTGAATAAATGTATCTACTCTACCCCCTAGAACAACGGCAATCAAAACCGAAAAACGTCACGAAAGGGCTTGTAAATGACGTATGGTACATACTAACTACGTAGAGGGAGGGTATCAGCGTCTCTATCTAATAGGGTACATTAGAGCGAGTGAAACTGTAACTCCTTGCGCGCCTCACAGAACATCATTACATGTCCTGCAGGGTTATTCGCTATGACCATAGGAGATTACATGACAATAGCGTGTGACGTCACAGTGTATTCTGAACTCGGAAAAAGAACTAAAGCATGGAACTAAGGCTAAAAACGAAACGGTATCGATTATACCAGTCTCATTCTTTTATAAGAATGTATTCATGTGTTGGAATGAGACAAGCATATATCTATCTGTTTTTATTTTATTAATTTTATTTGTGTAAGTCGTACCAGGCCAAATGTCAAATTACTAGTACATTCATGGTAACAATCTAGGAAGTTGTATATGCATGGTGCCAATATCCAGTGGTACGGAACGGAAAAACGACTGTCGTGTGACAATATATTTGTTTCTCTCTAACATAGGATAGCAAGCTATCTTCTAGGATAGGAGGAGTAAGAAGGAACACTCTATGCTATTTTAGCACTCACTCCATAGTATTATACCTCCATGATTCTGAACGATGATTCCATGCAGATATCGTAACTAGCCCGCGTTACGGTCACGTTTGGTCATAGCGAATAAGGGGGCTGGTTCGGTGTTATTCTGTGGCCTATGTCAACAAGCACTGCCAGAACCGACAACGCGATACCATAGCAGCCCCTTCCGTGTCGATTTCAAATGTCACTGTCTAATATTGAGTTAATGAAACCATGCTAAGCTAGATAAGTGCCTGTGGTGGGTTGGTCCAGTGAATGTAATGTTTGTTTGTTTGTTTGTTTGTTTGTTGCAAACAAGAATGCGTCTCAGCTGCCTTCCACAACACCACATTATGCATTACACAGATCTGGCGCAAGAGGTGATGCATAATACATAATGCATAATACATAATGCATAATGCATAATACATAATACCCCGATAATGTTTTACATTTATAACTCTACAGCACGATTAAAAGATTTAGTTAATCTACATTTAAGGTTTAATACCTTCGCCTAATTTGTTAACTGTATGCCGAAAGTGCAGAAAGAAACAGTAGTAGGTACTTACAACTCGAGTAGTAGGTACTTACAACTCGAGTAGTAGGTACTTACAACTCGAGTTGTAGGTACTTACAACTAGGACAATGAAGTATCACTACCTAGAACACTGTCTCCTAGATGACTACTAACTAACCGTAGTGTACTCAATGACAAATTTTATAATATAGAAATATCATTTATTGAATATAGAATACAATATTATCGAAAAACTATGTCGTTACATTACATAGGACAGCGAGTGCTACATTACAGTAGAGCTCGCTGGGTAGACGGGACATGCAGACTAACGGACAGTCGCCCGAAACAATATCTATAATATTTAGCATATCTAAAGTGTATACTCTCAATTGTTTATACAAATACATAATATTGAGATATCATTATTATAAATTACCTTGAGAGATCAGTTTACGCTAGATATCAAAAATGTACAAGAATCATTTATATTTGCCACAATGCATCAAGTTTCGTCGGTGATTGCGTCCCTTGGCGTACGGTCCACCAGCGAGTGGTGCTCCGATAACAACGGCCAAGCGACACCACGCGGCACCACGCAGCACCACGCGGCACCACGCAGCGCCACGCAGCACCACGCGCCGGCCGCGTCTCGCGGATCACACGCTCACATAACAAAGCGCAACTATTAACGGTTAAGACTCACATAATCTGATGAAATAAAACAAGACAATTTATCCAGACGATAATCTGTCGTTTACCAAATAAACATTTAAAATCCAGCATAAAGGTATGTACATAAAGAGACAATTTGAGCTTACAAAAGTACAAAGTAATCACATCGCGACGGTTCACAATCTACAGCGGATTTACCTCTCTCCGACCACGACAGCTCAGCCCAAGCTTTATCGACAATTACACTACACTAGGGTATCACACGAGCACTCGCTAGCGGTCTATTGTGCCGAGTGGCGAGCCGGCGGCCGCTTACGACGCGCCCGCCGCGCTCGGCCCGCTCGCCGCCGCGCTCTCGCCTGCAACAACACACAACTCTCATTACTATTATAGATATCGTGGATTCAGACTCCCGTACAGTTTGTATCAGCCGCTTGTCGCAAACTATACCAAAGTAAGTTTATTTATTAACTCTAAAGATGAAACATTGTAGGCGCTAGCTTTCTACATTTTTGTTAACTACTTGAATGACGGAGCATGCAGATGGCCCACCAGATGTAAGCGGTAACCTCTGCCTTTAACAATGCATTACGTCATAGATCACAAGGAATACAAGGATCATATGGAAATCCATTGGCCCTAATACCGATATTATCAAAGGTGTTTGAAAAGCTAATTTATAATAAATTGTATGACTTTTACATGTACATGGTATTTTCTCACCATTTCAATATTGTTTCAGAAAAAATATGAACATTAATTTAATATGGCAATTTATGACTTCTTATCAAAAGTAATGCCGAATGTCGATAGACATAAGGTAGCTATCAGTATGTTCATGGACATGACAAAAGCCTTCGATCATGTTGATCATGAACTCTTCTTTACAAACTGGAAACCTATGGAGTAAGGGGTAATGCTAATAGTTTGTTAAGATCCTACCTAACGAACCGAAAGAAAATTACGCACATTAAAAGAATAAGCTCAAGGTCACACATTGAAGAAATATATAAATAGAGTACTAGAGATGTCTGTTATGGAGTACCACAAGGCAGATTTCTAGGTCCACTTTTATTTATAATCTATATAAATGATTTTCCAGCCGTAACTGGGCATACAATGACGCTATTCGCAGGTGACAGCACAATTCTATATAATATTGAAAATGTTGACAATCTAAATAATGACATTAACACCACTAAGACATCTTTCATCTTTAATAAATATTTCATTTCATCACGTCCACCTAGGACGCACCCTAAGTGGCATTACACTGCGCCCAGCAGATAAAAAGTCTCATGTGCCTGTAATTTCACCGGCATATAGTATACCCTTCAAACCGGAACACAGCAATGCAAGCACTACTGCTTTGCGGCAGAAATAGGTATGGAGGTAGTACTTCCCCGGACAACTCTTTCACAATAAAGCTAAACTACTACAAGTTCTATTTTATAGTATAATTTTCCATGTATTTTATTACTGTCCTCAGTCTCGTGTCCACGTGCAGTATACTAGCTAGTAGATACGTGGTGTCGACACATACCCTGCGTGTCGTGATGGTCAGGCGCGTGCGAGGCGGCGGGCGCATCCGCGGCGGGCGCGCCGGACGCGGCGGGCGGCGGCCGCGGCTTCAGGAAGTCGTTGAGCGACGGCTGGATGCCGAGCTCGTACCTGCGGCAAGTAGTTATAAGCTGTCACAAGCTACTCTCACAGGAAGCACATTCATTAGGCGTTGCCGCTGCACTACACGCATCAACATTGTCGAGGCAACATTGGCAGCATATTGTTAATTTTTTACAAAAATTTAAGGAATTTCTTCGAAAAACTAGCTATAACAAAAAACTATGGTAAGAATTATTATTTTATGCATCATAATTGTCTTGCCCTATTCTCAATTTGTTTGAGGGGGTCGGCGCAGTACGTCTTCTTCATTCACTCTCCCCTGTCAGCCGTCACCTCATCATTCACTCCCTTCTCAATCATATCATCTCTCACGCAATCCATCCATCTTTTCTCAGGTCCACTAACATTCACATTCATAACTTTCTTAGTTACATGCGTTTCATCCCTCCTCATAACATGCACATACCAAGCTAAACGATTTCCTTTCAACTTTTCTGTCACTGGTGCAATTTTCAAACTCCTCTTATATACTCATATTCCTTATTTTATCCATCCTTGTTACTCCACACATCCATCTCAACATTCTCATCTCTGCTGCATGTAATCTTGTTTCATCCTTCTTCTTCATGGTCCAGCATTCCGATCCATACATAGAGACAGTTCTCATTACGTATTTGTAAATTTTACCCTTCAACTCAAGTTGAAGGGTAAAATTTATCATCCGCATCCGTGGGTCACACGTTGTTGCTGTGACCTTTCGCCATTTCATCCACCCTGAGTTGATCCGATGCGTTACATCCCGGTTAACCTCACTATCCCCCCTGTAAGAGTGACCCTAGGTACCGAAAATCGGAGGAGACCGGTAAGGACATTTCGGCAAGTGTTATGTCACAGGTTTGGAGAGACCGCCGAAATCGCAGAACATGTAGGTACTCGGTTTTGGTTCTGCTGACTTTCAGGCCAACACTCTCCAGTCTTTGCTGCGTTTCCTCCAGTCTGTTCTAGACTTCGAGGCCATTCTCGGCAACTAGCACAATGTCATCGGCAAACAGCATGCACCAGGGAGCCTCTCCTTGGATATAACATTTAGATAAAAATAAAGGCAACGAAAACTTTAAATATCACAATATTTACCAGTCTTCAATGCAACATGTCCCATGCCAAGCCAAAGCGCCAGGCCAAGGCCAGCCCAAAATCGTGACGTCATGTCCCCGAAGGGCAGCTGATACCGGTCGCGCCGTGTGTGGAGGCATTATTGCATGAGCTGAAATGACTGAGTACATGTTCAGTGTACTCACTCGGTGAAGTTGAAGAGCGGCGGCAGCGCGCGCCCGTTGGGCAGGCGCGCGCTGGGCTCGCGCAGCTCGTAGCAGAAGCTATGCGCGCGGGGAGGGTTTACTCATTCGGTGAAGTTGAAGAGCGGCGGCAGCGCGCGGCCGTTGGGCAGGCGCGCGCTGAGCTCGCGCAGCTCGTCGAAGAAGCTGTGCGCGCGGGGTGCGGGGGGGGGGAGGGTTTACTCACTCGGTGAAGTTGAAGAGCGGCGGCAGCGCGCGGCCGTTGGGCAGGCGTGCGCTGGGCTCGCGCAGCTCGTCGAAGAAGCTGTGCGCGCAGGCCTGCAGGGGCGACAGGCGCGCGCCCGGCGTGTACTCCAGCAGGCGCGACACCAGCGAGATGGCGTCGGGCGGCGTGCACGCGCGGAACACCTGCGCCGGACAGTACACGTCAGCTATCAGCCGGCTACATAGATGCGACGCTGCGCGCGTGACAGGTTTGCATCACCACATATTCGGTACAAGTTTAAATAAAGCCTATAAAGCCGTCAACTTGAACAAGTCCTCAGCATGTTCTTGAATGAGGTTCCTAAAACGTAAAATGACAATGAGACATCGTTGTCCGTCTAACTGTCTGTCTGTCTGTCCAAAAGCAACTATCAACTCAACAATATTATCATTCCCAGTTCTCAGCCCCGTACAGGAGTACAGACAAGATGCATGTTTGATACACACACACTCATCTTAGCTCTGATTGTAAGGTTTTCATTGTTCCATACTCTCGCACTAAGCTCAAACTACGTAGAGTCCTTGCCGACGCGGCTGTTGATCTCTCTGTCAAGGGAGAGTTTATTAAACACTGAGGAACGTAGATAACGAAACTATCAACAACTTGCAGAGGTGCATTGCGCAGCAACACTCGGTCATTCCACGACACCTTGCACCGTCACTACCGTCTTCTTCGATAAACAAATGAACCCGCGTATACATTCTCGATGTTTGTAATATCGAATATCTCATAGCTGCAAATGAGCGGACAACACGAGGTGGCCAAAATGGAGCAGCAACACGACAGACGACTGCATAGTTCTTCAAGGTTTCAAACTGTCTGTTAGAACTTTACCTTGTGCTAATTACAGCCACAAACAAAACGTAAGCAATAGAACCGCGTCATATTATTTACAATGTTATTAAGAAACAATGGAATTCGATGAAATGATTTAGTCTTGTTCGATGGTTGTGCGCAAATGACGCTAATAAAAAGAAAGTCGTGATATTAGAATAAAAACTGCACACGTCTCGAGATATTACGAATGCACACTGAACACCAAACAGATTGTAGTAAGAGACAGCGTCAACCGATTAGTTGTGTGGCATCACACATACATATGTACAATGTACATATGTTTAAGCAAATAAATTATCTTTATCTTTATCTTTTATCTTTATCAAGCAGGCCGGAAACCACAAAGTTACTGGCGCCAGTGCCATCATTGTTAATGCCCACCCTAACCGCGACTTGAAACTCACTCGGCGACGTAATGATCCTGAACGTAACTCCACAAAAATGTTGTTTCAAGGTCAATAGTGTTTTATTCATTGGTATCACAAGGACCATTTTGAATCGTCCTAAAAACTAGGTGAATTTACTCCTATTCCATGCGTCAAAACCTACAAGAACACTTGGCCTAGTCTGAGGCTCATAGTCCGAATTTTGACAAGCAATTGACACGGACGTACGGTGTAGTGTAACACGGATTCTTGTACGCTAAGAGCGCTTATCGGTGGCTATGTACACAACGTGTGTTGCACTAGACCATACGACTGTGTCAATTGTTTGCTAAATGACGGTCTGGGTGTTGCAGCAACCAACGATGATGATTACGAAGATCGTCTATGTATTACGTAGTAACTAGCCATTAATCTTTATAGTCTGTCTAGCCTGATAATAGACCCCTTCGTCTGCGCCTGTGGATGGGCATAGTATCCTGAGTACTCAACACCATTTCTGCGATAGAAATCCGCCTGCCAAGTGTGCTGATCATACAAATCCCTCCCATTGCATTCTATGAGGTGAGGCTTCGGCAAACAGTGGACATCTTTTCAGAGATGATTAGCGCACAGAGTAGTTAATAGTTACTACCTAATGCACGGGCGATCGTCATAATCGTGATCGTTACGGCGGTTGCTGCAAAACTTGGACTAATGCCTGTGATCCTTTATGCTAGTGACTTCTTTCATGAATTCGTTTCACATAGAACGCCAAAAACGGCAGAAGTTTCAGATTTCGATTACATTTACACGAAATTAGGTACAAATTATTGTGTGGTACCATTCCGATCTTGTGATGAGACAACATGTTGCTGGAGTTAACAACGTCAGTTCCCGATCATCGCACTTGTGCGTCGCTAAATGACTTCCAAGGCGCAGCTCCGTCACGTCCACCCACCATCATATTATTTAATCACCAGAAAAAGAGGAATTACAATGAAAGCCCATTGTTCTTGTGGTAAACATTATGCTGGGGAGGGGGTTCCGACACGAGGCCAGTCAGAACAAAGTAATAATTAGAAGAGATTCTTCCACTATAACATGGTCCGCCCCTACATACACAAATGCACTAGTCAGCCGCTCTAGCGTCATTCGTACCTTCCTGATCCCTCGACTGTGCCCTATACTCAGTAAGCATTGTATTTTTAGGGTCAATAAAGCATACGGCTACTTTTTGCATCGGCTATCGTGGATTGAATCGCTTTTCTGAAGCTTGATGCCGCGTCACAACGGTCCTATCCTTGATGCCGCGTCAGAACGGTCCTATCCCTGACGTCGCGTCACAATGGTCCTATCCTTGATGCCGCGTCACAACGGTTCTATCCACGCATCACGCACTACAAGCGCCAGTCGCGGCATAGAGTCGCCTTTTGGACGCTACGATCAAACGCGCTAAGTCGCCAAAACGCGCGATTTCGATACTACAATCGAACGCAGAAAATAGCAAATTCGCTAATCACCGATGCAAGCAGTGTCGCCTAGTGTGTGGCCTTCAATCATTTTATGTTTTGTTTGTTTTCATAAGGTGTACAATAAAGTATTTTATATTCTACTAGCGACTCGCCCCGGCTGCGCACGGGTAGCCCCCGGTGAAAAACAGCCCCCCTCCTACCCCACCTCCCCCCATGTCCCGTGGTTCTAAGCTACCTCCCCACCAATTTTCAGCCAAATCGGTTCAGCGCAGTCGTTATTGAGTTATAAATAGTGTTTAACTAACACGACTTTCTATTATACCTACATCTATACAGAGTGCATTGTTGAGACGGGTCAGTAAGGGCAGGTACGTTAACCGTTATAGTTACAGGAAAACGTTCATAGGAGACCATCCATAATCTTTTGAGTTATTCTGATAACAGATTTTGGAAAAAATGTACAAGAAAGAAAATGGTAGTTGATTTATCGTTTTTCCTTATAAAATGTATGGACAAACTTTTTCGCGATTTCTGACTTTTCTAGTACTCAAACCTCAGTCGGTCCAGTAGAGAATTTTGATCCTTATAAGAAACAGGATCAATTGGCATTAAAAAAAGTTTTTGTGTAAAATTACCATTTTCTTGCTGACTGTATTTTTTTTCCAAAATCTGTGCATGCAGATCAGAATATCTCAAGAGTTATGGATGGTCTCCTAGGAACGTTTTTCTGTAACTATAACGGTTAAGGTACCTGCCCTTACTGTCCCGTCTCAACAATCCATCCTGTATAAGAGCTTAACCTGACTGACTGACTGACTGACGGCCGAAGGACAATCGTAACCCAAGCGAAAGGCGTCAGGCCCCGGCTTATAACGTACGTACAGGGCGCGCGGCGTTTAATGATCACTTATGTGAACCCCAGACTAGTTAGCGGCCCCTGTTAGTGGCTTGCCCCGTGTCGGGCGCTGAGGGCGGCGCTGAATGGATGTAAGCGAGATGGCGTCTATGCCGCAGCAGTCTTACTCGAATCCGCTGGTGGTCAGTGGCCGACAGCGGCATGGACATGCGCTCCAACATTAACTGCAACGAGTCGCCACATTTAACTTACAACCTGACCTCGACGACGGCGTTACAAAGCAACCTCATGTCTTGTCTAATGGATTTGACTTATAAGCGAATTCCACTGTTTTTTTCGTAATGGTGCATTGAACCGTGTGGTGATATAAATACAAGATGAAGCCTCGATAGATGGTAGGACATACCTTGGCCCAGGGGTGACTCTTGATCTGCGGGAATTTGAACTCTGTGTAGTTTGGATTCATCTCTCGAATTTGTTCTCGTGTCGGAGTGCCGAGGACCTGGAACAGAGAACCAACTCATTAACTGTAGTCCGCTTAATGCTGCTTCATACGAGATACATTAACTGTAGCCCACTTAATGCTGCTTCATACGAGATACAACTCATTAACTGTAGCCCGCTTAATGCTGCTTCATACGAGATACAACTCATTAACTGTAGCCCGCTTAATGCTGCTTCATACGAGATACAACTCATTAACTGTAGCCCGCTTAATGCTGCTTCATACGAGATACAACTCATTAACTGTAACCCGCTTAATGCTGCTTCATACTAGATACAACTCATTAACTGTAGCCCGCTTAATGCTGCTTCATACGAGATACAACTCATTAACTGTAGCCCGCTTAATGCTGCTTCATACGAGATACAACTCATTAACTGTAACCCGCTTAATGCTGCTTCATACTAGATACAACTCATTAACTGTAGCCCGCTTAATGCTGCTTCATACGAGATACAACTCGTAACTGTAGCCCGCTTAATGCTGCTTCATACGAGATACAACTGATTAACTGTAGCCCGCTTAATGCTGCTTCATACGAGATACAACTCATTAACTGTAGCCCGCTTAATGCTGCTTCATACGAGATACAAGTCATTAACTGTAGCCCGCTTAATGCTGCTTCATACGAGATACAACTCATTAACTGTAGCCCGCTTAATGCTGCTTCATACGAGATACAACTCATTAACTGTAGCCCGCTTAATGCTGCTTCATACGAGATACATTAACTGTAGCCCGCTTAATGCTGCTTCATACGAGATACAATGCTGCAACGACTATTCTCTTAGTTATCTTAAAAACAAACAGAAAGAAATATAAATACAGAAATACAATTACGCTACTAGTAAGTTTTGTTTGATATATCGTACTAAGTAGAATCTTTTGTTCATTTTAAGCTGTGTAGACCTTTTTTGCCATAATTTTGTTAATCATAAATAATATTGTATAAATCGCTCTTGGTTTACCAAAATAAATAAATCATCTCAATCGGTTGAAGATAACTGCTTTGTATCATTCCACCCGGATATACATTGCAAGTTAATATAAAGCTTGTGTAATATAGTAGTAATGTTACAAACCTTGATGATTTCCACGAGCTGGTCGACGCCCGAGTCGCCCGGGAAGATGGGCTGGCCGAGGAGCAGCTCGGCCACTACGCAGCCCGCGCTCCACACGTCTGCACGGACAATAAGGACAATAAGAACCTGCTCTACACACCTTCAACTTCTTTATAATATTAGTGTAGATGTAGATACAGTAGATAGAAAATACCCAGAACACCCAATATCTGCAGATCGTACAAATATTTGTTCCGAGGCGGGAATCGAACCCGCAACCTCGTGTGTCGCAAGCGAACTTTCGCCCGCCGCGCCACAGCGGTCGAATAATGGAAAGACTCTCTCTCTCCTCTTCTTATAATGGCTTCTGAGGAGTGCTCCAACCAATGACGCCAATGTCAAGTGATATTATATGTTCTAGTCAAGTCGTAAAGAGTCTCCGTCAAGTCATAACCCGTTTAAATGGTGGCAGACAACAGAGTGTTTACAGGGAACAATCCACCATTTACAAAAGACACGCAATACACTTAAATGTAACTACATCACACATGTGCTATTTATCCAAGTTACACCGGTTATAATGCCACCAACATTACACGAAATAACAAGAAAAAACACATGAAATGTAATTAAATGATTTAAATCCAGGGAAAGACTTGCACGGGAAAGAAAGACACGTTTGACGTTTTAGTAGCGCGAGCAGATGTACGAGACGTTGTAACTCACCTATTTTGGTAGTATAATCGATGGCGCCGAATATGAGCTCGGGCGCGCGGTAGTAGCGCGAGCAGATGTAGGAGACGTTGGGCTCGCCGCGCACGAGGTGCTTGGCCGAGCCGAAGTCGCAGAGCTTCAGCACGCCCGTCTTGGGGTCGAGCAGCAGGTTCTGCGGCTTGATGTCTCGGTGGCAGATGCCGAGCGAGTGGATGTACGCCAGGCTCCGGAACAGCTGGTACATGTACAGCTGCGGGGGGGGGGGGGGGGGGGGGGGCACATTATACAGGACGTCCCAAGACTATACGACATGAAGGGAAATATTGTTGATAGGATATTTTGCTGAAAGGAGGCTATTTTATTTTTAAAACTCAGTAGGTAATACTTATTCTTACTCAATTATTGTCACACTTTAACCTCCACAGACTACCACATACAAAAAAACAAATTGAGGCACTCAAGACGGGTAGACTTAGTTCCGCTGCATATGCAGTTCGTACGATAAGGCAGCTTACTGATGAAGCTACAGCTAGGCTAGTTTATTTTGGCTACTTCCATAGTGTTATGTCATATGGCATAATACTGTGGGGGAAAGCAGCAGACATCCAAGCAATATTTGTTTTACAAAAACGGGCAATACGTGCCATTTATAAAATGAAGCCACGTGACTCCTTGAGGGAGCGTTTTAAGGAAATTAACATTCTCACGGTAATATCGCAATACATCTACGAAGCCTTATTATATACACATAAACACTTAGATAGATTTATGAAAAAAAGTGACGTGCATTGTTTTAACACGAGAAATAAAAATAAACAGAGTATTCCCAAATTTAGATTAAAAATAGTAAGTGGCTCTTGTAGGGGGAATTCTGTTCGGTTCTATAATAAACTTCCAGAAAGTGCTTCTAAACTTTCGATTCGAAGATTTAAATCCTACATAAAGAATACTTTAATTAAGAAAGCGTATTACACACTACATGACTATGTTAATGATAAAGCCGCGTGGCCTGATGTCGCTCTGCCCCTCGACACCTAATTTGACAATTTACAATGTCTGTACCTACATATAATTAATTATTGATGTGTTATTTATGAGTATATCAAGCGTAGTGTGTGCTGCCTTATGAACTTATGCTGATTCTCTCTATCATCTTACTTTTGACTGCCTACCTAAGTAAGGCTTTTAAGTTGATTTTCCTTTTTTCTTTGAATCAGCTTCCACTTGTTTTCGAGTTACCACACAGGCGCTCCCCACCAAGTAGTAAGAAGGATCATCAAAAAAAAACAGACCATGTTGTTTGCCTGATTCTTCTGGTCTGTTTGCGTTGGAACAGGAGTAAATGTAAATTTATTTTTTAAGACTATTCAAAATGATCCTTGTCAATGAATAAAATACTTTTTGACTTTTGACTTAGATACAGCATTCAGCGATTTTCTAAAAAATACTTGCTTCGTCTGGGAATCGAACAATCTTAAATGTGAAAAAAAAAAACACTCCGTAATTTGTATGATGCCAATAGAAAGGATGTATGATGCCAATAGAAAGAATGTATGATGCCAATAGAAAGAATGTATGATGCCAATAGAAAGAATGTATGATGCCAATAGAAAGAATGTATGATGCCAATAGAAAGAATGGCTAAAACATAATAACTCCTCTCAAGTAACATAGTATCGTAAAACAAAAATCACGTAAAATGTTTGATTCTATTAAATGTTCGGTTCGATTCCGAGACGAAGCAAGTATTTAAAAAAAAAAATGCTGTATTACTAAGTTTTAAAAATAACAAAGTCTTCTCACAACAAAATATCCTATCTATGATATTTAAGATACTTTCCCTTCATGTCGCATAAACTTGGGACGCACTGTATAAGTTAATGGAATACATATTACAGAAACATATTGGCCTTGAACAGTTTTCACTTATGGATACAATATAACAATAAAGTTTTCCTAATTAGATGTTAACAAAAGGATAAATAAGTACAAACACACACATATATATACAGTGGTGGCCATATAATTAAGAACGCTGATATAAAGGGAAGATTTTTTCCAACTAAGATGCAAAACTAAGTGTATGCATTTGTTTTTATTTCTCTCGGTGTCGTAAAACATTTCCATATTACCACTGTATTCATTGATACACATGATTGGCAAAAAATCAATAGGCAAACTTTTTACACTACTTTTAAACAAAGTATTCCCTATTACTGGCTGGTCACGTAATTAAGAACGCTGAGTAGTTTATACCTTTATTCAAATTTAAATAGAGAACACTCAGTCGATTTGTTACTGTTTGTATAATTTTGGCGCCATTACGTGCTGTAAAAGATTAAAGGTGATTGCTTCTTTAGAAAAAACAATGGGAAAAAATAAAAGTTGTGATAAATCTACAAGGGAAGTAATAATAAAACTTCGCCGGAAGAATTGGTCTTATAAAAAGATAGCCGACCATCTGCAATGTTCAAAAACGATGGTTTTCCACGCTGTAAAGCATTTTGCTACGTATCAAACTACTTCGAATGTTCCACGTGTACCTAAACAGAGAAAAACAACTCCTCGAGATGACCGAAACATCGTTCGTATGGCAAAACAAAATCCTTTTAAAGGGTCCAATGAGCTTAGAAAAGAATATTTTGGTGAAAACAACCCTTCAGCAATCTCAGCACGCACTATTCAAAGTCAAAGTCAAAAGTATTTTATTCATTGAAATCACAAGGATCATTTTGAATCGTCTTAAAAAATAAATTTACAGTTACTCCTGTTCCAACGCAACCAGACCTAGAAGAATCAGGCAACAAACACGGTCTGTTTTTCTTTTGATGATCCTTCTTACTACTAGGTGGAGAGCGCCTGTGTGGTGCCTCGAGAACAAGTTGAAGCTGATTCAAGGAAAAAAGGAAAACCAAATTAAAAGCCTTACTTAGGTAGGCAGTCAAAAGTAAGATGATAGAGAGAATCAGCAAAAGTTCATAAGGCAGCACACACTACGCTTGATATACACATAAATAACACATCAGTAATAAATTATATGCAGGTACAGACATTGCAAATTGACAAATTAGGTGTCGAGGGGCAGAGCGACATCAGGCCACGCGGCTTTATCATTAACATAGTCATGTAGTGTGTAATACGCTTTCTTAATTAAATTATTCTTTATGTAAGATTTAAATCTTCGAATCGAAAGTTTAGAAGCACTTTCTGGAAGTTTATTATAGAACCGAACAGAATTCCCCATAAAAGACCCACTTACTTTTTTTAATCTAAATTTGGGAATACTCAGTTTATTTTTATTTCTCGTGTTAAAACAATGCACGTCACTTTTTTTCATAAATCTATCTAAGTGTTTATGTGTATATAATAAGGTTTCGTAGATGTATTGCGATATTACGGTGAGAATGTTAATTTCCTTAAAACGCTCCCTCAAGGAGTCACGTGGCTTCATTTTATAAATGGCACGTATTGCCCGTTTTTGTAAAACAAATATTGCTTGGATGTCTGCTGCTTTCCCCCACAGAATGATGCCATATGACATAACACTATGGAAGTAGCCAAAATAAACTAGCCTAGCTGTAGCTTCATCAGTAAGCTGCCTTATCGTACGAACTGCATATGCAGCGGAACTAAGTCTACCCGCAAGTGCCTCAATTTGTGGTCCCCACTGCAAACTTGCATCAATATTAAGTCCTAAGAAAACAGTAGAGTTTACAAGATTGAGTGTCTCGCCATTTACTTTAATATTAGTTGGGTAATGTTTTACATTTGGCAAAGTGAATTTAATGCATTTAGTTTTTTTAGCATTAAGCAACAGATTATTTACTGTGAACCAATCAAGAACTCGCGATAGTGATTTATTTAGATCATCGTAATTAGCTTTTGACCTATCAACTTTGAAAATTAAAGACGTATCGTCAGCAAATAAAACTATATCACATATGTCTTTTACATAAAAAGGGAGATCGTTAATGTATACTAAAAATAGAAATGGGCCTAGTATTGAACCCTGGGGCACTCCCATAACAATAGACGATCCTGAAGACCTTTCACCACCAACGTCAACTTTTTGTACTCTATTGGATAAGTAAGAATTTACAAGGTTAATTGCCTGATTTTGGATGCCATAATGTTTTAACTTCAAAATTAGAGTAGCATGACTCACGCAGTCGAATGCTTTGGATAGGTCGCAGAATACTCCGATCGCGTCTTGCGAGTTTTCCCATGCTTGAAATATGTGTTCCAAAAGCAAGGTACCAGCATCAGCTGTTGATCGACCCTTGGTAAATCCAAATTGATGACTATGAAGTAGTCTGTGGAAGTTAAAGTGTGACAATAATTGAGTAAGAATAAGTTTTTCAAAGATTTTACTTAACGCGGGCAATATAGAAATCGGCCTATAATTAGCTGGATCTTTTGCATTTCCAGACTTGAACAAAGGAATTAATTTACTATGTTTCATAAGATCTGGAAAGATTCCGTCGTCAACACATCTATTAAAAATGTAGGCTAAGCATGGAGCAATATCAATAATTATAATACCTAACACCTTTGTGGATATTCCCCAAAGATCTTCAGTATTTTTTATATTAAGTGACTTAAATGTCTTAACAATACTATCGGCATTTACGTATCTAAAGCTAAACGCGATCTCACATTTAGCAACACTTAGTTCCAATAAAGTAGATGCTCCAGAGGCAGATGATTGTAATGACATTACAATATTCAAAGACATTTGGTAGAAGAAAAATTGCACGGTAGGATAGCAAGAAAGGTACCCATGTTAAAACTTTGCCACAGGCAAGCCCGGCTTGCATTTGCGAGAAAGTATGAAAACTGGACTGTGCAACAGTGGAAAAATGAACTTTTTTCTGACGAGACGAAAATAAACAGAGTATGTTCTGATGGAAAACGATATGTACGACGTCCCCCGAATACAGCATTCGACCCAAAGTACACGAAAGTTACATTAAAGCACGGTGGTGGAAATGTGAAAATTTGGGGTTGCTTTTCTGGACATGGTGTAGGACCTGTAAAGTTGATAGAAGGTAACATGGATCAGTTCCAATACAAAAATATACTGGAAGAAACAATGTTACCATACGCTGAAGACGTTCTACCGGTCATTTGGACATTCCAGCATGACAATAATCCAAAGCACACTGCACGCACCGTAAAGGAATTTCTTCCAGCGCAATTAGTTTCTGTCTTAGACTGGCCTGCTAACAGTCCAGATCTAAACCCAATAGAGAATCTGTGGTTTGAAGTAAAGAAAAAGGTTTCAAATACAAAGTGTGGAAATTTAAGAGAGCTGTATGACGTTTTTTAGAAGAATGGAACTCTATTTCTCTTGCGAAACGTCAAAAATTAATAGAGTCAATGCCTCGCCGGTGTAAAGCTGTAATTAAAAGCCGTGGATATGCTATTAACTATTAATTTTAGTTAAATATTTATTAAATTTCTTTTTATGTTTCCTGTGCTACATAATATTGTGATTTTTTAAATCTAAGTGTCATACAAAACAATTCCCGAGCAGTTAAATAAATCGTTCTTAATTATTTGTCCAGTTTCAGTACTATTTGAATGTGTTACTTTGATAAAATCAATAAAATGTGCAAAAAATAGTTAGCGATTTCATACTTTATTCTTAAGTCAGGTTGCTCTATTAATGTGACTATTATATAACATAACTAGTTGCTTCTCAGAAGGTACACATCTCTGTGTATGATACGATTTAAATAAAAAACTTCTAGAACTTCAAATCGTTCTTAATTATATGACCACAACTGTATATATAGATAAAAATAACTAAACCATATCAAAACACAAATTATTGAAATAGGTACATTTGTTGCTACCAAAAATCACCAGTCAAATTACCAGTCAATTAGAACAAATCAATATTGTGCCTCGAAATGAAAAACACTGTAATAGATAGAGTACAGAGTAGGTAGAGTTTTACATTTAAAAGTAAATTCAAACACATAATAAGTAACTAACTAACCAAATACTAAACCATATCAACCCAGAAGTTAGTGAAAGAAGTTAGTAAATTCAAGTCTCTTAAAAAGGTTCTGACTTGCCTGAAATAGATCAACATTCATAGAACATTTAGTGTTCAATAACTTTGTAGTTTTTACAAAAAAGGAGTTCTGTCTATAATTAGTGGAGCAGGTTGCTGTAAGAGTTTAAGGTAATTTCGCCGAAGTACTGCTCGCTGGGGAGTTCAACAATGTACGCTGAAGTCTTTCAATTGTATCTATGTACAGTGCATAGCATACTAAGGGTTCCACGCTTGGGAGGCATTGTGCTACAGTACTACCCAACTAATATGGCTTACCGATGTACCTGCGCAGAAGATTATTTTTTAAAGCGCAGGAAATGCTATGTACCGCTATTGGTCGGCAGCTGTTAGTCAGCCGCCATACTTCTGAAAGAGGGGCGTGACTTGCGAGTGAGACGGAACTAACAGCTGCAGTGTATTATGAACCTTATAATAGTGACCTAAGGTTGTTTGTAAGTTTAGAGCATTCTTTCGTTAATCTTCGGAGCCATACTTTCTTTTCTGCGCGAACGAAGATTCACGACGCGCCATATCAGTTGGGTATACCTGTATCAGTTGAAGCAAATAGGTACCTACGGTAGAATGAGTTACAATACCTTTATAAAACTAATTGGTATGGTTTGTTCGTCTTTGGAGTAGTGACGCGCCACCTTGTATACCGTCTCCGGTATGTACTCCAGCACCAGATTCAGGTACACCTCGTCCTTCTGCAATCACAAACAACACATTATTATATCTTCATACAAACAAACAAACAAACAATAGTAAAACATGAGTGTGCGCTAGTATTCAATACTAAGGACAGTCAAGGAGAGCTCGCCACGGTCATGTAACATGTATTTGAGGTGGATGCACTCGCTTGCGGCGCTAAATTCAAATTTTTTGGTGTGTTTTTACTCATTACTGCTCAACAACAATTCTTCAGAAAGCGAAAGATGATTTCGAGAGAACTAGGAGACTTAACACACATGTTTTAATTGATATTATCTCATAAATATCATCAGTTTAGCTGCAATACCCCTAAACACATTTTTATCTTTTGTTTCGTGTGATCGTAGCTAATCTGATGATATTTATGAGATACCATCAATTAAAACATGTATGTTAGGTCTCATAGTTCTCGCGTAATCAACTTTCGCGATCTGAAAAAGTGTTGATGCTGTAATGGGCAAAAATACCAAAAGAATTGAAATTGAATAAGCGAGAGCATCCTAACGAAATAGTTTCTACTTTATTATCAAATATAATTTGAATTATAATTTATACAAAAATGTTATGATAAATTATAAGCAGAAACCCTGAGTCACATGTTCCTTCACCATTATCAACGCCAGAACAAAACATGAGCACTGAGAAGCATTTATTGATATCCAACTTGTGGAGAGTATTCAAACTGCATAATTTTCACTAGAAACGGGATATTTACCATGATTTTTGAGTTTTAAATCTTCCAGATATTTCGGCACAGTTGCACGCGCCATGATCACGGGAGAACTAACTAAAGTCTTTGCGAGTAGATGTTATATTCATAAGTTATATTCAAAATGCGTTTGAAAAACCTCACAAATAAATGATGCGAGTGAACAGTTCAAAGTTGGGCGACATCCAAAGGCTCTCGGCAAGTGTGTGTGTGGTCGCGAGGAGAGCCATTCATTTAGAGGCCACACCTTCAGCAGCACGTGTGTGTGTGTCGCGAGGAGAGCCATTCATTTAGAGGCCACACCTTCAGCAGCACACATTAAAAATGCAACTTCAATATCTGCACGTGTTTCACTAACTGTTATTGGACGGACTCACTCAAAAACTAAGCCTTTACACAGTTGTTTAGCGGCAAATAATAGTAGATTATGCACTATGGGAATAAAGCAGTGTCTTACGTCGCGGGCGGCATATTGAACCCTGAGCGTAACGAGGGACTCTAGCGAGGGAGTTTTATAGAGTCCTGAGTGAAGCGAGGGGTTCAAGCTGCCCAAGACGAAGACAGGCTTTATTCCAGAGTAGCATACTCTACTTTTCACACCATCTGCGAGACAATAAAAATTCACTGAAAATCACAGCACCAAACACAGCCTATTGTATCACATTCTTTGTAGTACACTCTTGGTCTGTGTTCTTGTTTTGTTTATTCCCTAGGGAATTTCATACAACTTTATATTCCTCGGGAGATAATGCTTTACTTTACGTTGAGGTTGCATGATATGTAATTGGACATTGTCGAGCAGGTGGTGTGAAAATACATTTAAATTGGCCTCGAATTTTGAGACCGTATTTCACGTGCAGCTGAAAGGCAAGGTCAGAAAACTAGTCAAAATATTCGCAACAAATTTGATTTGCTCAGCTAATATTTTGTATAAAATGAATTGTATACATGTTTAATGTGTGCATAACTTTACTAACGAGTCATTGTGTACGTTCTCTTATGAGTGCAACGAGACCATGTCGATGTTAATGAAACTCAAAGCAGTTCAGGTCAATAACGAAAATAAAAACAAGCGAGCAAGTTAGGAACACAACTGAATGACTCTGAAGGAATGATCTGACATGTAGATGAGGATGTAGAAGAGCGTGTGTGGGCGCGGGGGTGGGGGTCATGACTGGCGCTCCATTAGCACACAACTGCTTGACTGGCATTATAGATCACCAATCAATACTTCATCGCTTTTCTTGTTTTAATAATGAAGTTAGTAATAAGTGTAGCGCCACATCTGCGGAACGTACGGCGCCGATCGTTCGGTTCAATACGCTCGCAGTGTTGCAATTGACAATTATGCACTATGGGAATAAAGCAGTGTCTTATGTCGCGAGCGGCATATTGAACCCTGAGCGTAACGAGGGACTCAAAGCGAGGGAGTTATATAGAGTCCTGAGTGAAGCGAGGGGTTCAAGCTGCCCAAGACGAAAACAGGCTTTATTCCAGAGGAGTTTACTCTACTTTTCACACCATCTGCGAGACTATAAAAAATCACTGAAAATCACAGCATCAAACACCGTCTTATGTTTCACATTCTTTGTAGTACACTCTTGGTCTGTGTTCTTTGTAATGTATTACTTCTTTTGTGGTAAACGTACCTTTTACTTTTTTTTTTGAGTTCTGCTTATGGTGGCCAGTTCGATTTTTCGAACAAACCTCTTTACAATGCCATATGGGCTTCTTTTTACACAGAGTTTTCCATGAATTTCCACACGAATTTGATGTTCCAAATTCAAATCACTTTATTCCCTAGGGAGTTTCATACAACGTTATATCCCTTGTGAGATAATGCTTTACTTTACGTTTAGGTTGCATGATATGTAATTGGACATTGTCGAGCAGGTGGTGTGAAAAATAATTTGAATGCGTTTTGGCTAAAATAATCGCTCGAAGGAAGGATCGGCGCCGTAATTTCGGCTGATGTGTCATATAGAGCACTTGAACAACACTGCGAGCGTATCGAGCCGGACGATCGGCGCCGTACGCTCCGCAGATGTGGCGCTACACTAAGAGTGCGTCGATTCGATCCGAGTGTTGTTTGGTAATCTATGCCCCTGGTATCGTATTGTGCGGCAGCACACTAGCGCAACAATCAGATTGGTTCGTTCACATACTGCGACATCGAGCGACTGCATTGCGTTTAACATAGAGCTCACGGCGGCGGGCACGGCCGCCTCCCCAAATAAAACACACAAACAATACACCCTTAATAAAACGTACATAATTCAGGTACAAGACAATAAATAGCTGATCAAAGACAAAGTGCGAATAAATCGATAAAAACGAGATACCGCATTCAATCAAACGAGATACCTCATTCAAACAAACGAGATACCTCATTCAATCAAACGAGATACCTCATTCAATCAAACGAGATACCTCATTCAATCAAACGAGATACCTCATTCAATCAAACGAGATACCTCATTCAATCAGTTAAACATCGACAGCATATTGCTCGACGAATACTTAAATATCTTAGAAATGCTATAAAAAAAGAGGCAAATCAAGAGTACTATAGGTACATATATACACCACTATTACAAATATACCATTAAAAAACCTGTATAATCAGTATTCGATAAAGATTGAATCTACGCAAACAAGTTACCAAAAATATCCATAAAAAAAGGGAACAAAAAATAGTTCATGCGCCAAAGATTACTATCAAGTTATTATTTGGACGCGTCACGCGTCATGAATATAAACTACTTGGGTATAAAGATAAATGAAGTTAACAGTACAACATTTAAGAGACTAACTATAGATAATGAACTAAATTGGAAACTGCATATTGACAATATTTGTAATAGATTGCATCATTTCACATACGCTCTTTTCAAACTGAGTCGAGTAAAGAATGTGTCTGCAGTTATTACAGCCTATCATGGCCATGTAGCGTCGATCCTACGTTACGGCACAATATTTTGGGGTAACTCAACAGAAAAGCTGAGAATTTTTAGAGCACAAAAGCGTTGTGTCAGAGCCATTTGTGGTCTGAAAAGGAGGGACTCGTGCAAGTCCCACTTTATTAGACTAAAATTTCTAGCACTGCCTGCACTATACATAAGTGAGGTTGCTGTTTTTGTCAAAAGCAACCCTGAGCTATTTGAATGGTTTGCAGTTGGAAGCCGCCTAGAGGGTACATTACGTAATGTTTCATGTCGAACACAGCTATTACGCAAAAGTATTTTCTGCATGGCGCCTATAATCTTCAACAAGATTATTTTATCTGTTCAATAATTGTCAACTTTAAATGTAGTTAAGCGCAAACTTAAGGACATTTTGGTTAAGCTTATCATACTGTAGATGAGTTTTTGTGTGACATCAGTATTACACGAATAATTTCTGAGTACAATAAGAGTCGACATGTACGAATTTTATTTTTATTTTTGAATTTGTCATTTTTAATTGTTGAAATGTTTGATTATCTTTAGTAAGTAGGAAACTGCGTAGATTGTAATTTTTTTGAAATTCGTGCATGTTCTTAATTATAAACTTGCCGATCTGTTGTATAAATTGGCCAATCTGACATATCTGTCTAATGTTTGTACGCTGAAAAGCAGAATCTAGCGATCTTACCAACAACCTAACAACCCAACATCTAATGCATTTTGCATTTTACCCAGATTCATAAGCAATAAATGTTTTATGATCATGATTATGGTCACCGCACCAATAAGCACGAGTATTATGACCATAAATTTATTCGGATTTTGTCAAGTTTTTTTTTTTTTTTTTTATTCCTTTCGAAATAATATAAACGTTACGCAGATTAAATTTTTACCGAATACTTAATATTCAGTTATTTGTTTAAAATTCCGTACCCAAAGGGTAAAACGGGACCCTATTACTAAGGCTCGGCTGTCCGCCTGTCTGTCTGCCTGTCCGTCTGTCACCAGGCTGTATCACATGAACCGTGATAGTTAGACAGTTGAAATTTTCACAGATGATGTATTTCTGTTGCCGCTATAACAACAAATACTAAAAAATAGAATTAAATCAATATTTAAGGGGAGCTCCCATACAACAAACGTGATTTCTCCAAATGTAGGGTTAAGCGATGCTCTGCGGGGTCAGTTTTTGGATAGGTGACCACTTTTTGCGTGCATTTTTTTTTACAATCCTGTTTTTTTGCCGTTTTTGTAGTTAATGGTACGGAACCCTTCGTGCGCAAGTCCGACTTGCACTTGGCAGGTTTTTTTTAATGGTATATTATTAATAGTGGTGCATAGTGCGGCACACGCTTGTGCGACGCGGCCTCACCTTCTCTCCGCTCGAGTAGAAGAAGTACTTCAGCTTGACTATGTTGCAGTGCTCCAGCCTCCGCATTATCTGCAGCTCGCGGTTCTGGAACGACACGAGTAACGCATGTACTAACTACCAGAGCACTATGTAGCATATACCTCAATTTAGGACATGTACCAAAGTTCACCGAAATCGGTTCAGGCGTTTCGGCGTGATTGAGTAACAAACATACAAACTTTAACATTTGTAATACTAGTGGGATAATACAGAGAGAAGTGTATAACATTTGTAATACTAGTGGGATAATACAGAGAGAAGTGGATAACATTTGTAATACTAGTGGGATAATACAGAGAGAAGCGGATAACATTTGTAATACTAGTGGGATAATACAGAGAGAAGCGGATAACATTTGTAATACTAGTGGGATAATACAGAGAGAAGTGGATAACATTTGTAATACTAGTGGGATAATACAGAGAGAAGTGGATAACATTTGTAATACTAGTGGGATAATACAAAGAGAAGCGGATAACATTTGTAATACTAGTGGGATAATACAGAGAGAAGTGGATAACATTTGTAATACTAGTGGGATAATACTAAGAGAAGCGGATAACATTTGTAATACTAGTGGGATAATACAGAGAGAAGCGGATAACATTTGTAATACTAGTGGGATAATACAGAGAGAAGCGGATAACATTTGTAATACTAGTGGGATAATACATAGAGAAGTGGATAACATTTGTAATACTAGTGGGATAATACAGAGAGAAGCAGATAACATTTGTAATACTAGTGGGATAATACAGAGAGAAGCGGATAACATTTGTAATACTAGTGGGATAATACAGAGAGAAGCGGATAACATTTGTAATACTAGTGGGATAATACAGAGAGAAGCGGATAACATTTGTAATACTAGTGGGATAATACAGAGAGAAGCGGATAACATTTGTAATACTAGTGGGATAATACATAGAGAAGTGGATAACATTTGTAATACTAGTGGGATAATACAGAGAGAAGCAGATAACATTTGTAATACTAGTGAGATAATACAGAGAGAAGCAGATAACATTTGTAATACTAGTGGGATAATACAGAGAGAAGCGGATAACATTTGTAATACTAGTGGGATAATACAGAGAGAAGCGGATAACATTTGTAATACTAGTGGGATAATACATAGAGAAGTGGATAACATTTGTAATACTAGTGGGATAATACAGAGAGAAGCAGATAACATTTGTAATACTAGTGAGATAATACAGAGAGAAGCGGATAACATTTGTAATACTAGTGAGATAATACAGAGAGAAGCGGATAACATTTGTAATACTAGTGGGATAATACAGAGAGAAGCGGATAACATTTGTAATACTAGTGAGATAATACAGAGAGAAGCGGATAACATTTGTAATACTAGTGGGATAATACAGAGAGAAGTGGATAACATTTGTAATACTAGTGGGATAATACATAGAGAAGTGGATAACATTTGTAATACTAGTGGGATAATACAGAGAGAAGCAGATAACATTTGTAATACTAGTGAGATAATACAGAGAGAAGCGGATAACATTTGTAATACTAGTGAGATAATACAGAGAGAAGCGGATAACATTTGTAATACTAGTGGGATAATACAGAGAGAAGTGGATAACATTTGTAATACTAGTGGGATAATACATAGAGAAGTGGATAACATTTGTAATACTAGTGGGATAATACAGAGAGAAGCAGATAACATTTGTAATACTAGTGAGATAATACAGAGAGAAGCGGATAACATTTGTAATACTAGTGAGATAATACAGAGAGAAGCGGATAACATTTGTAATACTAGTGAGATAATACAGAGAGAAGCGGATAACATTTGTAATACTAGTGAGATAATACAGAGAGAAGCGGATAACATTTGTAATACTAGTGAGATAATACAGAGAGAAGCGGATAACATTTGTAATACTAGTGGGATAATACAAAGAGAAGCGGATAATCCCACAGAGCCACAAACATAAACACCAATGTTCAGGTTTATATTTATATATTTATATTTTATTATGGAACCATGGTACTAGTAGTTGTTGATATCCACGACACAAGGAGTCCTAGTGTGGGATCAGGGCCCCACTCGCGATCATATCAAACGTTTAACCAAAACAAACCCAGAACCGTTCACGTTATCGATCGAGGATCGAGGGATCCTTGTTTAGATCGAAAGATCCTTGCTTAGATCGAAAGATCCTTGCTTAGATCGAAAGATCCTTTCTTAGATCGAAAGATCCTTGCTTGAATTCAGCTGTCCGCTGAGTTTCTGGCCAATGCAACAAGGATCCCTCAATCCATACGTACGAAACGGGAAAGGTCCTGGTTTCTTTTTTAATAAAATAAAGTTCAAAATGAGCGCGAGCCCAGGACTATGTACGCGACTGTAGGGTGGTATCCATTGCACGTTGTGTACGTTGTGACGCAGTGGCTCACCTTAAACCGCTTGTCCTGCAGCACCTTCTTGATGGCGATGAGTTCGCCGGTGTCGCACAGCTTGGCCTGGTACACGACGCCGAAGCTGCCGTTGCCGATGAGCTTCATGTCCGCGTAGCTCACCTCCTGCGGCCGGTCGGGCCCCTGGCCCGGCGTCGCCACCACCGTCGTCACCTTGGAGCCGTCCTTGCCTGCAAGTCACCACATCAAGCTGTTAGCGCACCACTCTCAGCTATACGAGTACAGTACTTGTAGGGTACACTCATTATCGGGAAGCTACGTTATCCTTCAATTATATAGGCTATATTTTATTAGGTTCCGCCCGCGGATACGCTCGCGCTATATGTGCAGCTCGGTAAACCGCATGTTGGTGCGTGTATGGATGCTGGGACGGACAGGGGGCTGATACGAATAGGCTATTCCGATAATAAACGTACTAATAAAAACACTATAAGTACATATATTTAATCTTGGTAAAAGTGTCTCATTTCCTATGAGTCTACTCGTACAGTCTGCATTCACATACAGTATGAATCTATTAGAATGTACGTCTTGGAGGATGGATCTTGGCCGCCGTTTTTCAGCGCTATACAAAGACTACTAAATATACAAAAAACTTACTAATCATAAAAACTTTGTTTTAATTCAAGCAGTTTGGTTTGAAAATGTTATTTAGACAAGTTTAGTAAGGTCACTCTTCCCAAAGCAGGTGCCAACAAATCCCTTTGTGTAGGCACTTCATTGTAACGTTAATAAACCTGTCGCACCGACGGGCTGCTCCTTTGTAATATCTAGCAAAATGATTATTAATTTGCAAGAAGCTCATTTTTACAAGCTTTATATTAAGTTGCAATGTATGCCCGGGTGGAATATGTTTGTCCGGGTGGAATATGTTTGTCCGGGTGGAATATGTTTGTCCGGGTGGAATATTGCAACTGAATTTCAAAGCAGTTATCCTCAATCTAAATAGGTCAAACCGTTTTGGAGATAAATCAGCTCATTCGTTGCACAAACAGAACCTCGCACCCTAAACGCATACTACGTCTCCGTTCCGCCGTGAGTAATATACAGGGTGCGGCAAGATAATGGGACCTACCCTGAGGTAGGTACCTTTTCTGTTGTTGATAAGAGAGGTTTGCTCTTACGAAACATTACGAGAATTTTTAAGAAAAATTAAACTTCATTTTGGATTTCTGAAAAATGGTACAGTTAGCCGGATAATTGTAATTTCTTAAAATAAAACAAACAAGTTGGGCTCAATCGACTCTAGTTCTGATCATGAATAATTTACTAATAGTAACCAACCAACCAAATCAAATCGTAAGATTTTGATAAAACTCAAATTAAACCGTTTCCCATACATTTGATATGCAGTGAACTTTTTTATCTACAGTGGCGCGGCGGGCGAGCTGCCGGCTGAGATGCGAGGGATAACAGGTTCGATTCCCGCTGCGGCACAAATGTTTGAATTAGATTTAGATTTATTTATTTTCAGAATGATATTTGTTTCGGATCAGGGTGTTGTAGTAGCATGCTTGATTAGCTTCGTTCAGCCGTTTGTGAATAGTGAAACAGCTGATTATACAATCCAACTACGACATTACACTGATATTTTGTGACAAATACATGGAATTGCTTTGTTCGATTTAGTTTCCGTAAACCTTTTACAAAACTATCTAATACGCAGTGTATGTTAACGAGTTACGTAAGTAGATGCGTGGGTTCGGTTGAGATAACTGGGTTATCAGACTGCCCCCTTATTCGCTATGACCAAAGGTGACATAACGTGGGCTCGTTACGATATCTGCGTGGAATCATCGTTCAGAATACATTGTGACGTCACACGTTATTGTCAAGTAATCTCCAGCCCTGCAACCACAAGTTCACAAGTGGACAGCCAGTACCAGCAGACCATGAAACTTGATAGACAAACGGAACACAACTATTTGAATGGCCTCTCTAATGCAATTGAGTAATGACGTAAGTAAATTAATCCATTTCACAGTGCTACCTACGTAGAGCATGGCGTGATCGTAGAGCATGGCGTGATAAATAAATAAATAAATAATGCTGGACAGTTCACACAACATTATCTAGCCCCAAGCTAAGCAGAGCTTGTGTTATGGGTACTAGATAACTGATATACTTAATATAATATTATACATAGATAGATATTTTTTATTATACATAGAAAATACCCAGAACACCCTTAACAAATATCTGCGATCACACAAATATTTGTTCCGAGGCGGGAATCGAACCCGCAACCTCCTGCGTCGAAGGCCAAGCTTTGCCCGCCGCGCCACAGAGGTCGTCAAATGATCGTAAAGCATGGCGTGATCGTAGAGCATGGCGTGATCGTAGAGCATGGCGTGATCCTAGAGCATGGCGTGATCCTAGAGCATGGCGTGATCGTAGAGCATCGCGTGATCGTAGAGCATGGCGTGATCGTAGAGACTGAGAGGTAATTAATACTATGGAACATATAAATCTAAATTGTATGTAGACGATTGCATGAATTATATTGAATCCGCGCAATTTGTTTACGTATGTATTTGGAACAAACCTGGCGAGTCTGTCTGTACATTCTTTTACAACTTTAGGTGGCGTAACAAGCAGATGGCCCACCCGATGTTAACTGGTACCCTCTGCCTATGAACAGTGCATTATCTCATAGGTCACGTCCACCAAGTGCGCGCCCTATGCGGCATTGCACTGCGCCCGCCACCCTGAGACATAAAGATGGATAGTCTCATGTTCCTGCAATTTCACCGGCAATAATGCGAGCACTACAGATTTGCGGCAGAAATAGGTATGGTGGTAGTACTTCCCCGGACGAACTCTTTCACAAAAAAGCTCTACTAGTAACAAAACTAAGTACTACTAACTTACTACAAAAAAATGACTAACATTCTTTTGGATCTGACTTTTCAGTAGGTTCTTGTATCCTCTCCATCAACTAGCTTCACCTCAAAGCATGACTACGAAAACAGTGAATGTAATTTAATTATTATAATAATGTTTGTAATTTTTCAAGAATTTCTAAAAATTGTACGCATCTCGGCCATCTGGATGAATGTGCATTGCGAACGGCAAACTCAGTTATATTATAAACCAGCGGTTGCGGGTAGTATCCCCCCTCCCTTTTCCCCCCACACCAAATACCATCAAAATCCGCTAAAGCCAACTTTCTTACTCGCTGATGTTGTGGCTTGCTATAACAGGTAGAATATTTTTTAAAATCAGTTTTGTAGTTTTGATTGTATCCGTTGACAACAATCAAATACACACAGTTTACCTCTTTATAATTAACTAGCGACTCGCCCCGGCTTCGCACGGGTAGCCCCCGGTGTACCCCCCTATGTCAATCTCCTAGTTCTAAGCTACCTCCCCACCAATTTTCAGCCAAATCGGTTCACCCGTTCTTGAGTTATAAGTGGTGTAACTAACACGACTTTGTTTTTTTTATATATATAGGTGATGATAGGTAATAGATGCAACCTGGCTCATCGAAACACATTAAGTTCCTATGCTTAATCACAATTAAAACCATTTACGTTTGTTGCAAGCATCGCTTCACGCAGCGAACGTGAAATCATCGCTTCACGCAGCGAACGTGAAATCATCGCTTCACGCAGCGAATGTGAAATCGATCGGCTTGGCGTTATCGCTAATCAAAATACGTTACTAAAAACTCAGTCCTAAATAGTTTCAGTACATTTTTAGTAATTTTGTAAACGTTTTTTTATCGTCTTTTACGTCAATGGAGGTTGCGTAGTTTAATTTGATACTGTTTATAGATGCCGCACGGCAGGCATCAGGCGCGTTCAGCCGGGCGTCATTATACGGTTGGGCGCCACACTTCATACGGATAATTACAGCGCATAAGGTTATTTGCAAAGAGTAAACACAAAGTTATTTATTTGAAAACTAGCGACTCGTCCTGGCTTCGCACGGGTAGCCCCCGGTGACCCCCCCCCCCCCCCCACATGTGCTTCTCCTGGTTATTGGTTCCCCACCAATTTTCAGCCAAATCTTGAGTTACAAGTCCAATCTTGAGTTATAAGTCCAATCTTGAGTTATAAGTGGTGTTACTAACACGACTTTGTTTTATATATATATAGATTGTAAGCTTGTTTTAAATGCAGACAGCAGCAGTCCATCAAAATCAAAAGGACCACTGATACAAACATAACGAAGTACTCGTATTATGTAAGTTTGGTGTGCGACCTGCAATAAATAACAACTTCGCCACCTCGACACTAAATAATTCCTGGATTACAAACATTACATGTTCTGTTCTGCCTGAATCGAATGACTAGAGAGATGGAACCGCTGCAAAGATAACTTCTTCAGGAACTGCGACGTCTTACTCGAGGCATTGTATAGCGTGATCTTGTAACGTGAAACCCATCCTCAAACTCCATCATGTATGTAGTTTGTAAGCCTCAATCACGCACGACCAATGACAGACGACACAACATTAACAGAGCAACTGTAGCCAAACTAATTATCTTTAAAACAAAACAGTGCTGACGAAGTAGTGAAAACCATAATTACAAAGTAAAAATTGCAAGATAGTTACTATTTCGAAACTTAGAACACTTAGCTCACGAGTAGGGTCTGTGTTGCTGCGGCCTAACTTAGATAGAACACTTGGCTCACGAGTAGGGTCTGTGTTGCTGCGGCCTAACTTAGATAGAACACTTGGCTCACGAGTAGGGTCTGTGTTGCTGCGGCCTAACTTAGATAGAACACTTGGCTCACGAGTAGGGTCTGTGTTGCTGCGGCCTAACTTAGATAGAACACTTGGCTCACGAATAGGGTCTGTGTTGCTGCGGCCTAACTTAGATAGAACACTTGGCTCACGAGTAGGGTCTGTGTTGCTGCGGCCTAACTTAGATAGAACACTTGGCTCACGAGTAGGGTCTGTGTTGCTGCGGCCTAACTTAGATAGAACACTTGGCTCACGAGTAGGGTCTGTGTTGCTGCGGCCTAACTTAGATAGAACACTTGGCTCACGAGTAGGGTCTGTGTTGCTGCGGCCTAACTTGGATAGAACACTTGGCTCACGAGTAGGGTCTGTGTTGCTGCGGCCTAACTTAGATAGAACACTTGGCTCACGAGTAGGGTCTGTGTTGCTGCGGCCTAACTTAGATAGAACACTTGGCTCACGAGTAGGGTCTGTGTTGCTGCGGCCTAACTTAGATAGAACACTTGGCTCACGAGTAGGGTCTGTGTTGCTGCGGCCTAACTTAGATAGAACACTTGGCTCACGAGTAGGGTCTGTGTTGCTGCGGCCTAACTTAGTTAGAACACTTGGCTCAGGACATTATACGAGTAGGGCGGGTCTGTGTTGCTGCGGCCTAACTTAGATAGAACACTTGGCTCAGGCCATTATACGAGTAGGGCGGGTCTGTGTTGCTGCGGCCTAACTTAGATAGAACACTTGGCTCAGGCCATTATACGAGTAGGGCGGGTCTGGGCTGCTGCGGCCTAACTTAGATAGAACACTTGGCTCAGGCCATTATACGAGTAGGGCGGGTCTGTGTTGCTGCGGCCTAACTTAGATAGAACACTTGGCTCAGGCCATTATACGAGTAGGGCGGGTGTGTGTTGCTGCGGCCTAACTTAGATAGAACACTTGGCTCAGGCCATTATACGAGTAGGGCGGGTCTGTGTTGCTGCGGCCTCTCTGGTTTTGGATAAATAAAGGCCTTCCTTGCCCGCTCAAGAGTGAGCAAGCAAGACAACGAAAGGAGACAAGGAGACTAATGGTCATGGGAACTGGCGCAAGTCACTGAGGCAAGTCTAGTGGTCATTCTTCACGTGGTGGCCGTCTGTTTTTGGTAAATTGTTGTCTGAAATAGACTTAACTGAGACCACCGTGCGCCTCCATGGTCCACTATGGGCCGTCTTGGACCGTTGAACCGTTTTGGAGATAAATAGTAACATTTGTTTACACACAACAGTTTTCGCTCAACGCATATACAACTTTTCCGTTCCGTCGTATAAGTTACGTCGACAGCGAAAACCAAATTAGTATCCGATCGATATTTCAGCTAAGCAATATCAACAATCGAGTTCTAAAGAGGCTGAAGGAGCAAAGAGCCATGGCAACAGCAATCAAACTGGAAACTAAACAGTGACCTACATATATAACGTCCAACTGTTTTGTAACACAACACGACAAAGCGTATCGTGTTATAAGCGCCAACAAAAGATTTGTCAACACTCCACTACTCGGACCATTAGTGGTCGTTCCCGTCTTGCTCAGACACTCGCGACAGAGCCACGTAACCTCGCCACCATCTCTGCCAGCTCTATTACTGCTCAATAGCAGGAAGCCGAACAACAAGTTAGGCCAAAACAGTCCATTCAGCTGCGCTGTGTCTTCCTTTGTGGTCGTCAACGGTAGGACATAACGCAAAATTACTAATCTTAGATTAGATTATTAAGTGACTTAATCAGGTACAATATTCAAATTAAAAACATGCATGGATACTAAATTATAAATATAATACCGAGGGATCCACCCAGACAGAAACACGACAGGACAAAATTTTCTTGATAAAAAATAATCACAAAAGTTACCTCTAACTTTTGGCCTCTACTCCAATATGTTCAACTATCTGTTCAACCAGTTGAACAAATTGGATGAGTTTTCTCCAATTTTTTCAACTTCAAAATGTAGTTGAAATCTTTGGACTAAAAATTACAATAAGTTCAATTTCTATGTTTTTATTAATAAAACAGGGTACTCCTGCAGCTTGATTTTTGACATTGTATAGAGTGCGTTTGATAGAGTCACATGCTGGAATTACTGAGATTTTATCGAGGCCGATATCTTTTATAGATTTAACTAGTTTTTTATAAATTTTGGGAACCGTTTCTGTTCCATCTGATAATTTGATTTTCTGTTTACATTCTTCAATCTATTTCTCAATTTCAATTTTTCCAGTATCTGATTTGCAATGATCACTATGTTTTTTAATTTTCAAATTTTTTTCATTCTGTAAACATGTATAAAATATTTAGCTAAACAAAAACTTGCATGAAAAACAAATTTTGCCTATAGGTAGGTATATGGATAGTTAGGGCAATAGCGCACTAGCGGCTAGGCCGCAGCGGCCAGGTCACGGCGACCATCGAGATAGATACATTAGTATGAAATCGCCATAGAGCACGCGCACCTGGCCGCACGCGGCCAGCGGCCACACCAAGCCGCAGCGGCCAGCGAGATCGAAGCGACGCATTTGCGGCCCCTGTTCAGTCGCTGATCGCTGCGGCCACTGAGTTCAATTGCATTGTAGTTAAGAGCAGTCCATTCCAGTACTTTCGATAAAAACGCTGGTGCTCAGCTCGTACGTGATTATGAAGTTATAACAATTTTTTCGTCAGATGTTTTGTACAAATATGTATCTTGAAGAATATATCTACGTACGAGATATTTTTTTGTTTTTTTTTTGTTTACCTCTAAGTTCTGTATAAGCCTTCAAAAATCAGCTTATTTGCACAATTTTACCTGAACTTTGGATGTTTATAATGTACTTATAAACTGTAAAAGTAAAAAAAAAAACTTATCAGGTATCTTGTCCAAGTTGTCTAAAATCTAAATTACAAGCATTTTATTCACAAACTTGTAAGACTTTCTCAAAAAAACGTACGTGCTGGAACAAGTTTTAGAATATTTTGCGCGTTTATTGCCGTTTCGCAAGTAAGTAGCGGAATTTTCCGAATTCCAACCAAAGGACCTGGCACTAGCTCTCATTTTACACCGTGCCTCTCTGTCAAAAATTGAATTGTACGAACCTACAAGATTTTAGTTCAAATCGAATTGGGGCCCCTTAAATCACCAGTGTGCGCGCACTAGCCACGGCGGCCGCACGTATTGTGGAACTACAGCGTGATTTGGATGACAGCTGTCAAAATTGAAACAGTCATATTTCGGAAACTACTCCTGCTAGAGTTGCGTTGTTTGGCTCAAATGAAAGGTGATGACAAAATCTACATTTTGGATGACAGCTGTCAAAATTGAAACAGTCATATTTCGGAAAGTACTCCTGCTAGAATTTCGTTGTTTGGCTCAAATGAAAGGTGATGACAAAATCTTCATTTTGTATGACATCTGTCAAAATTGAAACAGTCATATTTCAGAAACTACTCTTGCTAGAATTTCATTGTATAGCTCAAATAAAAGGTGATGACAAAATCTTCATTTTGGATGACAGCTGTCAAAATTGAAACAGTCATATTTCGTAAACTACTCGTGCTAGAATTTCGTTGTATGGCTCAAATAAAAGGTGATGACAAAATCTTCATTTTGGATGACACCTGTCAAAATTAGTTTTGTGCTCATCTAAGGCGCTCAGAACTCGTTGCAATTTTGAGCTCTCAGTTGCGGCAAACTCTAGTTGCGATTTTCGCTGGTCGCAACAGTTTTCAGTTGCTGCAATCGGTGACAAAAGAGCGATTTTACTCCCTCCACGTACCGTCAACACTAACTGTTGACCATATGGAACTGAAAAGTTTATTACAACAAATACTAAGAAACAATAAAATAAATATTTAAGGGGGCTCCCATACAACGACAGTGTTTTTTTGCCGTTTTTATAGATTATGTACGGAACCCGGAACTCGCACTTGGCCGGTTTTTTAATACGGTCTGTTTTTTCCTATCAATCAATGGTGCAAACATAACTAACTAGTAACGTCTGCACCATTAATGGGGCAAACGTAACTAACCAGTTACGTCTGCACCATTAATGGGGCAAATCAATGGTGCAAACGTAACCGCGGGCGCGCTGTCAGGTCGCTAGTGCTCTCACCTCTAGAGTTAAAGAACCGACGCAAGTAAATTTTCCTTCGGCTCTCGTTGAACACCTCCATATAGACGATCCATTTTCATATTTCCTTATACGATAATATCGATACCCGCAGTGGACTAGCACTAGACCTCTGCCTTTTTGTAAAAAACACAAATCTTCATCGATCTCCATTGCAATTTATAAAAAAACAGGCAAGGAAAATTAAATGCTGTACTCTTGGAAAACTGACGTTATATTTTTTTTTTTTTTTTATACTACTTGGATGACGGAACAAGCAAGAGGCCCACCTGATGTTAAGCGTATTACCTCATAGGTCACGTCCATATATGTAGACAATGTCATTAAATACATCATTTTCTTTCATTTGCTGTCAGTGGCCAGTACTATCAGTGATAACCTCTTTGGAGCAATAGCTGCCGACCTCAAAAAGGTTACGAAGTGTAAAAGTTCAATAAGTACCAACCAGACTCTTCCCGCCATTTTCGAAAAAAGACGTTGTTTACTTTTATTTTATTTCTTTTACTAGTGTTTTCTTGATTGTGTGTTATTTTGGTGGCATTTTAACTAATGTAGCTCGTTTAAAAAGCACAAGTGTAGTGAAATGAAATGGAAGTGAATTGCGTGACTTTTGAAATTGGTGGAAATTGTCTACCAAAGTTTTAGTAAAATAGGCCACCGTTTTACTAAAACATGACTCGACTGTGACTTTGACGACTTAGAAGGAGTGTAACGTTGCAAAATATATTGAAAATACAATTAGTGAAAATACAGATACTTGAAAATGGCAAATGCACAAGCCGTGCGGCGCCAATTATAAAAAAAAAAAAAGTACCAACCAGAAATGCATAAACTATGAAGAAGTTTTCCCCTCTCGCAACCCGTAATCACATGACGCTGCGAATGAATTATTTTAAAATACATGGTGGGAATACTACTTTTTTATTGAACCCTGTTTTATTAATAAAAACATAGAAATTGAACTTATTGTAATTTTTAGTCCAAAGAGTTCAACTACATTTTGAAGTTGAAAAAATTGGAGAAAACTCATCCAATTTGTTCAACTGGTTGAACAGATAGTTGAACATATTGGAGTAGAGGAACTTTTGGCTAGATTCGATTGTTTGTCAATATGGTACTGATAATTGGGTCAAAAATTGGATTAAAAAAACAATATAATAAAATGGAGGGTTCAACCACGGGGTTTTTTAAAATTATCTATATTTCACGAGATATTCAATTAAAACAGCTTTTTCGAGCGGCGCGTGGCGTTTTTTTTGTATGACGATTTCTGCCTGGAGGTTGTTTTCGAGCGGCGCGTGTCGTTTTTTTTGTATGACGATTTCTGCCTGGCGGTGGCGCAGTCTTAATGTTCAATGGTTTCCAGAACTAGCATAGATTCGCCGCATATATTCTGCACGTCTATGCAAAGCAAGAACCATACAAAATGTGAAGTTACTTGCTTTACATTTGTGTGGCAGAGCAGAAGCGACGGTGGACGGACTCTGGGCACGTTCTAAGCTACATACGTATCCAGTATTATAAAAACACGGAGTTTTGAGGCTCCCTACGCTCGCCGGTAACGTCTAATATAAATATAGACAGTTCACACAACATTATCTAGCCCCAAGCTAAGCAGAGCTTGTGTTATGGGTACTAGACAACTGATATACTTAATACAATATATTACAAAGATAGATATTTTTTATTACGTATAGAAAATACCCAGAACACCCTGAAGAAATCTGTAGATCGCATAAATATTTGTTCAAAGGCGAGAATCGAACCCGCAACCTCCTTTGTCGCAGGCGATATAGGTATTGGATGTTCTTGTCTCCTATCACCCATATTCTTAGTCGTTCCTCGAGCCTTCCTCCACTCAACTCGACCTCACTCAAGGAAATTTGTAAGTTGGAGGAACGACTTATAATACCGGTGCAAAATAGTAGATTGTATCATAAGGGACCAACATAATATTTTTAAGGCGAGGGCGCTTTTTTGAATCCAGAGCGAAGTGAGGGATTCTAGAGTAGAATCCTGAACGTAGCGAGGGATTCAAAGTACGTCGCCCGAGCTAAAAATATATGTTGCGCCCGTGTGATACACTCTGCTTTTCATCACCCACTATGAGAAAATAAAAGGCGCCTCATATGTTATTGTAATATTATTATTTAATAAAACAAATGGTTGTTTTTTTGTGTTTTTGTGTTTTTTTGTTGTGTTTGTGTTTTTGTGTTTTTTTAAGTGTTTTTTTGTGTTTTTTGTGTTTTGTGCTTTTTTGTGTTTTTTTTTGTTTTTTTTGTTGTGTTTTTTTGTGTTTTTTGTGTTTTTTTGTATTTTTTTTTTGTGTTTTTTGTGTTTTTTGTATTTTTTGTGTTTTTTGTTTTGTTTTTGTGTTTTTTTTGTGTTTTTTGTGTTTTGTGCTTTTTTTGTGTTTTTTTGTGTTTTGTGTTTTTTGTGTGTATTGTGCTTTTTTTGTATTGTGTTTTTTGTGTTGTTTTTTTGTGTTTTATGTTTTTGAGGTTTTTTTTTGTGTTTTGTGTTTTTGTGTGTTTTGTATTTTTTGAGTTTTTTTTTTGTGTTTTGTGTTTTTTGTGTGTATTGTGTTTTTTTTGTGTTTTTGTGTTTTTTTTTGTGTTTTGGGTTTTTTTTGTGTTTTGGGTTTTTTTGTTTTGGGTTTTGGGCCGTCGTACCAGCCAGTATTTATTCAAACAATATTTGCGTTCGAATTATTTGGCGCTGGTTCCAAATTCAATAAGTGCGCCGCAATTATCTTTGCCGCGCACTTTTTGAATTAGGAACTTAATAAGTGCGCCGCAAAAACTCATTACTGCCCGCTTAAAGTTTCTCATAGAAAACACCACCGTTGGGTGCACTTAAAGGCGAACCCAGTCGTCCTTTTCGAATAGATGGGATGAAAAATACTAACTTTGAGCGGCTTAGTCCGCTCGCCGGCAGTGGTACACTGCTATTGATCACCCCTAAAGATACACATTTTTTTGCAGCTTGCTCCGCTCGCCGGTTACTTCTGTTGCACTAAAAGCCCATTTACCAAAAAAATACGTTTTTTCATTAAAAGTAAAAAAAAAAGTAATGTACAGTGGTGGCCATATAATTAAGAACGCTGATATAAAGGGAAGATTTTTTCCAACTAAGATGCAAAACTAATTGTATGCATTTGTTTTTATTTCTCTCGGTATCGTAAAACATTTCCATATTACCACTGTATTCATTGATACACATGATTGGCTAAAAATCAATAGCCAAACTTTTTACACTACTTTTAAACAAAGTATTCCTTATTACTGGCTGGTCACGTAATTAAGAACGCTAAGTAGTTTATACCTTTATTCAAATTTAAATAGAGAACTCTCAGTCGATTTGTTACTGTTTGTATAATTATGGCGCCATTACGTGCTGTAAAAGATTAAAGGTGATTGCTTCTTTAGAAAAAACAATGGGAAAAAATAAAAGTTGTGATAAATCTACAAGGGAAGTAATAATAAAACTTCGCCGGAAGAATTGGTCTTATAAAAAGATAGCCGACCATCTGCAATGTTCAAAAACTATGGTTTTCCACGCTGTAAAGCATTTTGCTACGTATCAAACTACTTCGAATGTTCCACGTGTACCTAAACAGAGAAAAACAACTCCTCGAGATGACCGAAACATCGTTCGTATGGCAAAACAAAATCCTTTTAAAGGGTCGAATGAGCTTAGAAAAGAATATTTTGGTGAAAACAACCCTTCAGCAATCTCAGCACGCACTATTCGAAGACGTTTGGTAGAAGAAAAATTGCACGGTAGGATAGCAAGAAAGGTACCCATGTTAAAACTTTGCCACAGGCAAGCCCGGCTTGCATTTGCGAGAAAGTATGAAAACTGGACTGTGCAACAGTGGAAAAATGAACTTTTTTCTGACGAGACGAAAATAAACAGAGTATGTTCTGATGGAAAACGATATGTACGACGTCCCCCGAATACAGCATTCGACCCAAAGTACACGAAAGTTACATTAAAGCACGGTGGTGGAAATGTGAAAATTTGGGGTTGCTTTTCTGGACATGGTGTAGGACCTGTAAAGTTGATAGAAGGTAACATGGATCAGTTCCAATACAAAAATATACTGGAAGAAACAATGTTACCATACGCTGAAGATGTTCTACCGGTCATTTGGACATTCCAGCATGACAATGATCCAAAGCACACTGCACGCACCGTAAAGGAATTTCTTACAGCGCAATTAGTTTCTGTCTTAGACTGGCCTGCTAACAGTCCAGATCTAAACCCAATAGAGAATCTGTGGTTTGAAGTAAAGAAAAAGGTTTCATATACAAAGTGTGGAAATTTAAGAGAGCTGTATGACGTTTTTTTAGAAGAATGGAACTCTATTTCTCTTGCGAAATGTCAAAAATTAATAGAGTCAATGCCTCGCCGGTGTAAAGCTGTAATTAAAAGCCGTGGATATGCTATTAACTATTAATTTTAGTTAAATATTTATTAAATTTCTTTTTATGTTTCCTGTGCTACATAATATTGTGATTTTTTAAATCTAAGTGTCATACAAAACAATTCCCGAGCAGTTAAATAAATCGTTCTTAATTATTTGTCCAGTTTCAGTACTATTTGAATGTGTTACTTTGATAAAATCAATAAAATGTGCAAGAAATAGTTAGCGATTTCATACTTTATTCTTAAGGCTTTCTTATCCGGGCGCAGTAGGCATTTAGTGCTACCTCCCTCCCCGCGAGGCGAGTCGCGCGGACTCGCAGTTCAAATGAACTCTCTGACCCTATTGTGCATATTTTGTGCGTCACAGCATATATTGCAACAGTAGTAACGCTATAATTTAGCTTGTTGTACAAAATTCGTTATTTATTTTTGTGTATCGGTAATATTAGTATTGCGATTTCGAAGATAGTTACCTACCTACTACTTTGAATGGGCGCTTTCACATTGGACGATAAAGACTACGACGATATCGTCGATGATACGAGGAGCGAATGCAGTAACTAAGTGAAGTAGTCAAGAACAGTAGCCAGGTGTGGTAGGTAACTACCTACACTTTTGCGTAGACAGGTAGGTGCATTAGTTGTAGTCGGGAATGGTACATAGGTAACAGAAGCTAGTAGGTAAGTACCATCTACCTTCCTATTGCTTTCGCGCAGGTAGGTAGGTGCATTAGCTGTAGTCTGCAACAGTACATAGGTACCTAACAGAAGCTAGTAGGTAAGTACCATCTACCTACTATTTTTGCGTAAACAGCTAGGTGCATTTGCTGTAGTCAGGAACAGTACATAGGTTACAAAAGCTAGCAGGTAAGTACCATCTACCTACCTACTACTTTAGCGTAGACAGCTAGGTGCATTAGCTGTAGTCGGGAACAGTACCTAGGTTACAGAAGCTAGTAGGTAAGTACCATCTACCTACCTAATACTTTTGCGTAAACAGCTAGGTGCATTAGCTGTAGTCAGGAACAGTACATAGGTAACAGAAGCTAGTAGGTAAGTACCATCTATCTACCTACTACTTTTGCGTAGACAGCTAGGTGCATTAGCTGTAGTTGGGAACAGTACCTAGGTTATAGAAGCTAGTAGGTAAGTACCATCTACACAACTACTACTTTTGCGTAAACAGCTAGGTGCATTAGCTGTAGTCGGGAACAGTACGTAGGTTACAGAAGCTAGTAGGTAAGTACCATCTACACAACTACTACTTTTGCGTAGACAGCTAGGTGCATTAGCTGTAGTCGGGAACAGTACGTAGGTTACAGAAGCTAGTAGGTAAGTACCATCTACCTACTATTTTTGCGTAAACAGCTAGGTGCATTTGCTGTAGTCAGGAACAGTACATAGGTTACAAAAGCTAGCAGGTAAGTACCATCTACCTACCTACTACTTTAGCGTAGACAGCTAGGTGCATTAGCTGTAGTCGGGAACAGTACCTAGGTTACAGAAGCTAGTAGGTAAGTACCATCTACCTACCTAATACTTTTGCGTAAACAGCTAGGTGCATTAGCTGTAGTCAGGAACAGTACATAGGTAACAGAAGCTAGTAGGTAAGTATAATCTACCTACCTACTACTTTTGCGTAGACAGCTAGGTGCATTAGCTGTAGTCAGGAACAGTGCATAGGTTACAAAATCTCGCAGCTAAGTACCATCTTCCTACCTATTGCTTTCGTGTAGACAGGTAGGTGCGTTAGATAGATGCAGTAACTGGGTGAAGAAGTCAAGAACAGTAGCTAGGCGTGGTAGGTAAGTATCTACCGACCTACTACTTTCAAGCAGTTTGGTAGGTGCTGTAGATAGGTGGAGTATCTAAGTACAACCAACTTATACTCGTAGAAATAACGTGATAAACGTTCATTCCCGCTGTCCCCCACCTATTCGGCGCCCCTGGGGGACGATAGGAAAAAGTGCCACCGTCCCCCAGTGGCAGACAACAGCAAAAACCATCGACCCTGTGATGGGTTCATTATAAATCCATATTTATACCTCTCAGTATTCTCAATATTAGCACAGTCTAATAGATCTATAACAATTCATAATACAGTCGTCCAACGAAGACGTCAAGACCGGCAATCACGTGGGGCGCGAGGGGCGGGGAGTGCAAGCCCGAGCTATATACACTACGCCTCGATGTTAGCAGCTCGCGATACGTCTTTGAGGGCTTACGCGTGTTTTTAGCCCAACTACTTTAAGTGAGGGATAGCGAAGCTATGTCTCGCTTCAGTAGGAAGGGTAGTGAGTTTGGCATCTATGTATGTTTTTATGTCTGCATGGATGTATTGTTGGCCCTTCAGAACTCGAACACAGGGAATTCTAGTATGGGATCAGAACTATGTATGCGAATGAACGCGGGTGGTGCTCATGATGAAAAAGCTTCTGAACGTCTCGAAGCGTCAACATAAAGGTGAAAAACAGTAATATTAGAAACATTTATTCACTCACAGCCCGAAAATACAACTGCTAGCACAAAAAATCAAAACTCACTAATTTGAATCACGCGCGTGCTTGGGTCTGGTTGCTGCAAATCTGGTTGCTGTAAATCTGGTTGCGGCAGAGTGTTTGTATTGGATGCGGACTTATCAGGCTGCTCATTTTCCTTGTCTTGCAATGAAAGATTTCTGATTGGCATGCCACGTTCATACCTACTATCAACGATTTCAGGCAGTAAACATTTGCGTAAAATTGTAACAGCTTTGGCTCCATATTTGTTACCAAGAAAATATGACACTTATATAAACTTACCTACTAGCTTCTGTTACCTATGTACTGCTCCCGACTACAGCTAATGCACCTAGCTGTTTACGCAAAAGTAGTAGGTAGGTAGATTGTACTTACCTACTAGCTTCTGTTACCTATGTACTGTTCCTGACTACAGCTAATGCACCTAGCTGTTTACGCAAAACTAGTAGGTAGGTAGATTGTACTTACCTACTAGCTTCTGTTACCTATGTACTGTTCCCGACTACAGCTAATGCACCTAGCTGTCAACGCAAAAGTAGTAGGTAGGTAGATGGTACTTACCTACTAGCTTCTGTTACCTATGTACTGTTCCTGACTACAGCTAATGCACCTAGCTGTCTACGCAAAAGTAGTAGGTAGGTAGATGGTACTTACCTACTAGCTTCTGTTACCTAGGTACTGTTCCTGGCTACAGCTAATGCACCTAGCTACCTGTGCGAAAGCAGTTGGTAGTTGGTAAGTACCTAACTAATAAATGTAGCTACCCTAGGAATCAATGTGCAGTACTAATATTACCGATACCTATGACGTGCAAGTAGGAACGATCGTTCTACCGTCGTATAGTTACATACGACACGACGATACGACAGACCAGTACTATGCCAACTTGCTTTCGTCACAGTATATAGGTAGGTACTATAGATTTCAAGCAGATAGATGTAATTACCTACCAATTGATAAATGAGGATTACTAACTAAATGAGATTTGTAACTAACTAATTACAAACAGGTAAAATGGAACTCACCTTCTTTCTTTTAAAATCTTCCGGAGTTCTTTTATGGGTTTTTTGTATTTTTTTCTGTTTATATTCCCCATTTTTTCCCTATTACACAAAGCACTACCTAAAAACAAAACATGAAAACAATTGGTAATCTATCGGATAGGTGTTCCGATCGATTAGCGGGGGAAGGTAGCGAGCCAGCAAAAAACGACACAGGTCCTACCTCGGAGACGCCCGGCGGGCTATTGAGTCGAGGCGCGCGGGCCGCATTGTTATATAATAGCTCATTACAAAAAAAAAAAACCTTTTGAGAAAAACTAACCGTAGAATAATCTAGATAACCTCATTTCCTATTTTTTGACGAATTTTTGTGAGTATGAGTCTGATATTCTTTGAGTACAACTCAAAAAACGATTAAGATTTAAGTGTTTTCTTAATTTTTTTTGATCGAGTGAAATTGTACGTATCGTGTTTTGAACCGTAGAATAATCTAGAATGGTTTTCAGACTACAACATATATTTTTATCCGATTAAAACAAATCATATTTGATGGTTTAAAGTTTAATCAAAAAGAGGTTGTTTTCGAGAATCCTGGCCTTAAGTCAGGTTGCTCTATTAATGTGACTTTTATATAACATAACTAGTTGCTTCTCAGAAGGTACACATCTCTGTGTATGATACGATTTAAATAAAAAACTTCTAGAACTTCAAATCGTTCTTAATTATATGACCACAACTGTATATTTTTCCAGACAACAACCCTACATTTTGAAATATTGTCCAGATGTTTCGGTCATCCGATCTGGCAACCCTAACTATAATGCTCACAGCGACGTGCATCGCTTGAATGGAACAAATACAAATACAAATACAGACACCTGACCGGGGAGCGGGATACCTAAATCAACCATGTCAACTGTGAGAGAGCTCAGGGCTGCGCTGTGCCGCCACCCGCCGCGCCCTCAGCAACCCTTATTGACGTAAGCCTTAACGCACTCCACCTTTGTTTATCAGCTTTCTATCTAAGTACTCATTTCAATTTGTATTATGTGTGGCCGTCCCGTTATGGCACATGCCATGCCATCATGTTAGTACAGACTATCGACTAACATACAATTAATATCATTCATTATCATTAGGTCCATCACATCATTAAAACAATGAATAAATTCCTGTTTGTACGATGACTAGATGGTATAAACTGGACAGCAAAGTATTTTCAGAATTACTAACTACGATAGCTGAAGGCTACAAGTCGGTAAGGCGGATCAGTTTGCGTGACGACACATCTCAAATTGCAGTAGTAACTAAGGATCACGCAAAATAAATTTACATGCAATAAATGTTTACATTTTCAATTCACAATGAAAATGTTATACTTTTGTGGAATGACGTTGTCTAGATCCTAGTGTTGATAAAAAAACAAGAATCAAGTGTCATCATAAGTTTTTCGTCGTTTTGGGCACTTCGTGTATGTGCAGTTTGTTTAATAAAACTAACAGAATTAAAGTTAACAATATATTAATGTGACAACTCAACTACACTTATGGACATATCATTTGGCTACAGAACCCTAAAAACTATAAAAGTAATTCTTTTTTTAAATTAAATATAAAGGTATATGTGGCCAGTGTGCTACGAACTTTTTATACATATTTCATTATATTTTGTTCGATTGCTGAATTGTTCCTCTAAATAAGTCCATGAGTGGAGATAGGGTCTATAGATGTGTCGTATGGACTCGATCAAACTTGATCGCGGTACCTTATTAGTTATCGGTGGCCGTCTTTTCATAGCATTGTGTGTTGTGTGAGTCCCAATGCAATAAACGTGGACACGAACAGTGCATGGAAATGGAAACAAACAATCTTATGAATCTACTTATTAATCCTTCATACGATCACACTGTCCCCAATGGGGAGACACACTGCTTTTTTATCACGCTAGGTGGCGCATAATCGCTGGTGTTGTTTCGTAGCCAAACAAAGGTCTATCAATGTTAAAAAAAACTGTCAAAAAGTGTCAAATATCAATGGATAATTTTAGTAAATAAACATTAAATAATAGTCCGGTACAAAACATGCCTCTGTGTAGTGCATTTCAGTGTAAAAATAATGGTACACACCGTGTCCCTTCTGATGAGAAAAAGACAAGACCGCTAAATGACAAGCACCAGCGATGGTGGCGCCATCTGAGATTAGTTTTGCCTGAGGCTCCCCATTGATATCTCCTCAGCTGAATTGGTTTAAGAGCATAAATCCCCGGATATAACGTTTCAATACCGAAACTAGGACAAATTAACTTCACCGCAAATGTATGAGAAAACTTGTTGTTGACAGATTATAGATCGGTATTATTATATTAGCAGAGCTGTCGCACGGGAGACATCGAGATGATCATATCATGTTTACTCGACACTGTGTGAACTTGTACTTACCTGTTCCACAGAATAAATAATGAAGGCGGATAAGCATTGATGTGAAATAAACATTATTTGAAACAATTCTTAACGCATAACGTCCTTATTCAATAACATAGCTCTAGCTAGTTCAACACAAACACAGCATATATAAAAACAAACCGTAGACTTAAAACACGATAAGCATAGATTAGAAATGCAGCAGGATCGAAGGCGGTGTTGTTATAAAGTATTCTCAAATTAATAGTACAACGAAAACTAAAAACAACTTTAAATAAAAACTACAACTAAAACCAAAACCAGGAAAAGTGCAAACGGACGACACAATATCGATATTATGAAATGCGATGTCAGAACACGATAATCCTCCAACTAGCATAGTCCATCAATTAACTATTTACAGTACCAGTGGGATAATTGCGCAATTCCATTGAGCTCCACTGAACATCGGTAAAACTTCAAATTTGACATTTATAGCCCAGTCTGGACACTTTTCTGTCAGTTCCGTATTGTGTAACTACTTGACAGCGGCAAATTTGTGACGTCCCACTATGAGCCAGTTTCAAGCCCAGTGACTAGTGTCATTCGTACCAAAACCAAAGCTCAGTCTGACGTCACTGCACATCGAAAACATCCTTCGGCAATTCCTCGAGATGGTAGTCTGGCATGAACACTGGTGTTCTATTTGAGTACTCTGACAGTAGGTTTGAAATTACGCAATAAAGGGGCAGATCTTGATCTATGCAATGTACGAGTTCAATTAGAGGATTGTCGCATCACTGCAACGAACATGATGATGACGTGCACATGATGATGACGTGCACAGGAATAATTCACATATAGCTGTGATATAGCCGAGCTAAGTGTCGTGCGCCACATCTAGCACTTACGATGAGACGAAGCTGCCTTCTTATCCGGAACCGGCTCGCTCTTTTTAGGAGTTTCCACTTCGCCTGCGTGATGCAGCAAAACAAAGCAGCATTAGAACATTGATGGCGAACAGAATACAATGTGTGATAAAAAAAACACGAAATGGGAGCCGAGATGTAGTCATCGACAAGATCTATCGGTTATTGAGACACTCACTTATGGTACGACGTAGTTTTTTACAGAAAGAGGAGAGTCGGTCGCGAGCGCGGCTGAGCTGGCCGCTTTTATCATTGTCAAGTAAACGGAGCAGAGAGGGCTCTGATCGCGCGACAACCTCTCCGACCGAGCGCAGGGCGGACGCGGGCCCCTCGGAGTGCTCGAGGCACACCGGCCCTAAGGGGCGCTCCAGCTTGGCAGAGGATCGCACGCGGGCGCGCGCCGACACAGACTGCCGGTCGGCGCCGCGCCGCGCCTCGGCCCTGCTACTCCGCCGTGCTAATTCGCACTCCGCGACCACTCATCGTAGTAACGTCTTATCGACACATACGGTCATGGACACACCATTATTCATAACAACAACAGAGACCAACCACGTACCTACAGGGAATATCAACGTTATCTTATCAATGTCACTTCCGAAAACAGGAGCATTTTATACATGCTTGTGAACGTGTTGTTATGGACTGGTTTTATGAATAATTTGTGTTACAAACGTACGTACAAGTTAGCAATATCATTACTTTTATCATTATTTTATTGAGCACTAGCTGCGCCCGCGACTTCGTGCGCGCAGCACGTTCCTATCTTCTGGACGCTGCAAGATATCCAAATGGAATACACAAAAAAATCTCTTAAAATTCCTATTTTAATCTGTCATTAAAATTGTTGTCATTGTTGTTTTTTTTTTTTTTTTTTTTTTTTTTCATTCAAATCCTTTGAGCCTTTTCCGAGCCTATTCGAGACAAATAAAAATTCTACCGTCATTTATGAGTTAGGTATAGCAGTTTTCACATACATTTTGGCGTTTATTTTGAAATCACAGACAGATTATTCAATTTTATTATATTGGTATAGTTGTTTATTCATCTTATCATATACATAACAAAACACGGACTGTACTGTACGGATCCAGATTTACAGAAAGGTAATGTAGTAAGTTACGAATACGGAAGTCGAAGGAATACGGAAACCAAAACGTAGTACGCCGAATATTGGGGTTGAAATGGAAATGGGCAGGGCATCTACAGAGAGTGAAATCCAACAGATGGTCCCAAGTAGTCACTAACTGGTTTCCTAGAGATCAAAAGCGTAGACGAGGACGACCACTTAAATGAGGGAGTGACGATGTTGTAGCTGTGGCCGGGAATCTCTGGCCAAGATTAGCAAGAGGAAGAGATGAATTGGAGGAGGCTTTCACCGCCACGGGCGGTACACATTAAGTATCTTACTTTTAACTTTTGTATGTGTACCTATAGAGCAGAGTTGAGGGAATGGAACCTGCCAGTAGTCATTTGGCGGCCCTACTCGTGCTCTGTGAAGCTACGATCAGTGTCAGATCGCGTGCGCGTGTGCGCCTCTTTATACAGCGAGTGATAATTACGATGTGACGTCACTTGCGGTCAACTCTAAATAATTCACAACTTTAAATGTTTTTGTACATTAACTGACAATGTCGAACTGGTGCAATCCGTAAAACACGCCGCTGTCAACACTCCCCGCAGCAGTCTACAGATTGGTGGTTTTTCGTAATTTAGGGGAAAAATAAAAGTTTTGGCATGTGATAATTTTTAATAAAATGTTATTTCAGCTTGCATTGTTAATTTTTGTAAATATATTTTAATGTTCTCGTGTATTTTTTAATTGTACCTTATTTCAAACACGATTTTTTAATTGTTAGTGATATAAATGAAATGAAAAGCATTGGGGAAGAACATCGCGTAACCTACTAACTGAGAAAATTAGGAAATTCTGAAAAAGTTTAAAGATAGAGCCGATGCCCAACATGACGACTTCGCCGAACTATTACCGGAATTAAATGAATAAAGGTGCCAAAATAATATTAGAGAGTGTACTGTGCCCCCCCCCCCCCCCCCCCCCCCCCCCCCCCGGAAATAGTATATTATTGTGGACTTTTTTTGGGGAAATTTTGGAAACCCAATCTGGAGACCCTCCCAGTGCATAATATTACCCTATTAATATTCACCCTGAATGACATAGGCTACCAGGGAAGGAGGGGGGGGGGCAGTTTTTCATCCTGAAACTACCCGTGCGAAGCCGGGACGAGTCGCTAGTCATTTATAATAATATTGCGTCAACAACAGAAGCACATTTCGTTTGCACATATTTAGGCGCTAATCGACTCCTCTTTCTATTTTGAACCTAATCGATAATGGCAGGATTATGTATTAGTGCTGAAAGCATAATGTATTATGCGATTATGACGACTAAGAGCTGGATCTACTGCTCAAACAACAACAACAGAGTGTGTAATTGAATTAGCTATGTTGTCATGGCCTCGGCTCGACTCTAGGCCAGGGAAGGAGCGTATTTACGCGACCCGCTAGCTTATTACGTATAATAACGTGCAATAGCAATGCGATAGCAAGAATTGCGCGATCATTGCTTCCAAATTGCAAATTCGTATTACGGATCGCTGATACGTAATACGAATTTGCTATTTGGATGCGATAATCGCGCAATTATTGCTATCGCATTGCTATTGCAAGATACGTAATAAGCTAGCAGGGTTTTACACTAGGTTTTTGCTTGCAAGTTCGCCGACCAGTGGGGTTATTGCATAGTAGACTGACGTTAGATTTCGATGTCCAGTTTGCTATTCATTGCGCAGTGTGTTTTAAATATTTCTGTTCTTGTAAAAAAGCTAAAACACGCTGCGCAATGAACAGCAAACTGGTAATCGACATCAAACGTCAGTATTCTACGCAATTCCCCGGCAGGTGCGGACTCAAGACTTGAAAGTATACAAAAATACTTGCAACTTGCAAGTAACGTCGCTAGTTCAGCCACAGAATATATACAGTAGTTCCGCACGCAGCAACTTGCAGCAACGCAGCCCTGGTGCAGTCGAATTACTCGCAAGGTTTCGTAGTACTTTTTCGCAGATTCTATTATGCTCCTTATTTATAAGAAGGTTTTGGTTAAATTTCCAATAAGTCAAAGTCAAAGTCAAAAAGTATTTTATTCATTGAAATCACAAGGATCATTTTGAATAGTCTTCAAAAATTAATTTGCATTTACTCCAAAGCAAGTTTTTTTTTTAATCTCGATGTTGTTCCCTATTTATATTAGTGCACGGATCAATTTCCTATGCACAAAAATACGTTGAAGGTTTTATGAGCCCTGGTTTTTTGGCGCTGATGTCTTAAGGCGGGCGAACTTGGAAGGCCTGGTTCTCGATTTTGCAAGTACGACCCATCCCTACTCTAGGCAATAGGATTACAAGTTTGGCAGAGCTCGCTGGGTTCCGTCACGCGACGAGGCCGTCTACGCGCCTGATACTAGACACGGCGCTTTCACTTGTACGCTCGATTTTATAGTGATACACGCGAAATTATGCTACTGAATGAGATGATGGTCTCCTATACTTTACTCTGAATATCAGCCGTTTGCAGTTTTGAGGTTTTTTTATACTACTCGGAATGACGGTTCAAGCAGATGGCCCACCTGATGCTAAGTGGTACCCTCTGTCTATGAACAGTGCATTACCTCATAGGTCACGTCCACCTAGGACGCACCCTATGTGGCATAGCACTGCGCCCGCCACCCTGAGACATAAAGATGAAAAGTCTCATGTGCCTGTAATTTCACCGGCACCGTTACCCTTCAAACCGGAACACAGCAATGCGAGCACTAGAGCTTTGCGGCAGAAATAGGTATGGTGGTAGTACTTCCCCGGACGAACTCTACTACTACTAGGTAGGAGGATAAACAAAACATGATAACAGAGATACATGGAATAGACAGCAACAGCTGTTTATTATCCTTGAATAAATAAAATAAATAAAATAACAATTAATAATTTAGTAAAAATTAAAAAAACACTCAAAGCAATAAAAAAAAAAAAAGTCTTTATTTCAGACTCACAGATCCATAATTTGGTTAGTACACAAAAATACAGCACTTATGAAAAAATATTATTAATTCCTACAGTAACACAGTTATTATTTATTCTAACAATTGGGAAAAAATGCACTCTGTTATATGTGTAATTGGCCATAACTGAATGCATCTGTCCAGTGCTGAGTGAAATGAAACGTCTGAACCGATTTTGATCAAACATAGCTAAGAGCACTCCCGACAAATTCACCTTTCAAACAAAAAAAAAACGAAATCGGTTCATCCGTTCGGCAGCTACGATGCCATAGACAGACACACAGACAAAGGCACGTCAAACTTATAACACCCCGTCGTTTTTGCGTCGAGGGTTAAAAATAAAAAAAAATAGCAAAGTTTGTCGTCGGAAAAAATATTTTTTTTAAATGGTGAGAGGATACGTGACGTCACAACGACGTAGTTAATTAAGATGAACAAAGCAAAATATATGTAGAATTCCTTCATGCTCATGAAGTTACAAATTATTTTGAGTCTGTGCCAAGAAGTATGACATCGTACTTTTAATATATTCAAAAGTATTCAAAACTTGCTTTGGAAGGAGATGAAGCGTCTGTATTAGGAAGTACCCACAGATCTATCCTAACACCAATCACAATCGCTATTTGGTAGCGTCATGCTCCATTAGAAGTCGCATCGACTGCCGTTGCATAATTGTCTGAGCCCATATAGAAAGGTCTTATAATAGTGTTATTGAATTTTAAAACTTTATAGAACTAGTAGGAATATGATCGCACTGATTTTTAACCCCCGACGCAAAAACGACGAGGTGTTATAAGTTTGACGTGTCTGTGTGTGTCTGTCTGTCGCATCGTAGCTCCCGAAAGGATGAACAGATTTCGTTTTTTTATTTTTATTTGAAAGGTGAATTTGTTGGGAGTGTTCTTAGCTATGTTTGATCAAAATCGGTTCAGCCGTCTCATTGCGTTGAGGGTATTTTAAATTTTTACAAAATTAACTAGTGTTTCGCCCCGTACTGAGACCTCGCGAATACACGCAATTTAGGTAGGTTAACTTATTTCTTTCGAAAAAATATCTATGTTATGTACGTGAGTATACTCGTATCCACATAAAATGAACGTAGTTATCACGGCACTTCATATCCAAGCTTCAAAACGCATCGATAGCGCGATCTAACTTTCAGGCATAATTATAGCATTGCCATCTAGTTGTGGATTTGCTACTTAACCACCAAAGATAACGTTTTTCATCGCAAAAAATTGGTATTACAAGGACAATCCTCAATTTTCGACTTCTCCCTGTAGTTTTGCACAAAATATACAAATACCTTTCCAACCGTATTGACTGCCAGTTCAATTCTGCACCTGGCTTGCAGACTTTCTGAGGGAAAGATCCATTCGAGTAGTTATTGATGACTGCTCGTCGGATCAATTGGCTATAAACGCCGGGGTACCTCAGGGGTCAGTGCTATCTGCCACACTGTTTCTGCTGGTCATTAATGATCAGCTAAAGCCCGGTATCATTGGGTATGCCGACGACAGCACAGTTGTGGAGAGATATGTTTCCACTGCCCGAGCTAGGCAGATTTAAATTCAGTAGGAGATGAGATGCTGCAGCGTCTGAATTTGACTCTCAAGGCTGTATCCGACTCGGGCGATGCAAATCTAGTCAAGTTCAACGCCTCTAAAACGAAGGCTTGTCTCTTCTCGGCGAAAAAAAGTCAGTTTCTCCAAGTTCCTGTATTCCGAGATGTACCTGTAGCTATAGGGTATAACCTCGAGCTCTTGGGTGTTTCACTTACGCCAACTCTCAACTTTGGCTCCTACATCGAGTCTAAGGCAAAAACAGCTGCCATGAAGCCAGGCATCCTGAATAAGGTAAAGCGTTACTTCACGCCAGGACAGCTTCTGAGTCTATAAAAGCTCAAGTCCGTGCTTGTATGGAGTAGGTACTGCTACCATGTTTAGGATGGCTCTGCCAAACACCAGCTTGCTGCCTCGATAGAACGCAGAGCTTTCAGGCTTTTTGGTGAGCAACATTGGTGGAGACTAAGATCCAGAGTCACGAACACCGCCGTAAAGTCGCATGCCGTTCGATCTTCTATAGGTTACATTTCGGGAAATGCTCCCAGGATCTTCACGATCCCCACCATCTTTCATCATAGGACGAGCAGACGCACGGCTCGGTACCACATTTACCTCATTAGTATACACTCTATTCGTACTAAACGATTCAGTTCTACTTTTATAATGCGAACTGCTAAGGAGTGGAATACCCAACCGTCGTCTGTCTTTCCTGAAAACTATAATCTGGGTCTCTTCAAGGCTAGACCTTTGTGCTTCCTCTTTGGCCACTTCGTCACTTACCAACAGGTGAGATCGTGGACAAACAGGAGTCTATAATAGTTTTAAAAAAAAATATGACTTCTGAAAACATTTACTGAGATGAAATAGTTAAGTGGTTTGAAAAGTTAGACCTACAACGTCGTTCAAATTCCTAGAAACGGGAGGTCAACAATATTAGTTATTGTTTTTTAGGGTACAGGTTTCGAAATTCCTCAATTTTATCCTTTTCCCAGTATTCGTGTCATAAAAGCTACAAACGTATCAAATTTCAGCGTTCTAGGATTAGTGGAAGAACCCTAGAGTTTTTGGTTTTTAAATTTTTTTGATTTACCCTAATATCTCAAAAACTACATAAGTAAAAAAATTATAAAAAATAGTTTTGAAATGTCAAAGCAAAGGAGCTTTATGACACCCCATTTGATCTGATATTATCACCTTTTTTTTTACCCCCTCTTGTCAAAGTCAAAGTCAAAAAGTATTTTATTCATTGAAATAACAAGGATAAAAGGTTGGTAAAAGGTTGTCATACTGAATCGTCTTAAAAAAAAAAAAAAAAACATTTACTCCTGTTCCACCTCAACCAGACCTAGAAGACCCCAATATCTCAACTACCCCCCGACCGATATAGCTCATAACTTTACCAACAAATTGTACCAATACTATCTACCCCCCCAATCAAATTTCATCGAGATCGGATTAACGGTTCGCAAGTTATGCTCGGACAAACATACATACATACATACAAACGCCGATTCTTCCAAATTGACTCTGAGAAATGTGTATTCTGGTAAAACACTCACAATCATTGTAAATGCATACATACATGCATACATACATACATACATGCATCGACACAAGGCTTTTCCCCCGAAAGGGTACGCAGAGCCTCAATGGGCCTCTTTTAACCGTGACTTGCACCATCGTGGAATATAGATGTGACAAGTGGTGAGCTCATCGCCACCATTGCTTCCCACGACTGACTCGCTTTTATCCAGTAATAACACATTCCATAATAAGCTAGCAGCCAGAACAAATCATATACCAGCATATCTCACTAACAGTCCTGGTAATCCCTTAGTCGGTTCTACGACATCCACGGGAGGAGACGGAGGGGTCTATTCTTAGGCCGGACACACCACGGCATTGAATATATTTTTATTGAACCACGTTTTATTGAATATCTCGTTAAATATAGTCAATTTTACAAAACCGTACAGTAAACCCTCGGCTTTGTTGTATTCGGGCATTTTGTTATGTAGTTTTTTAACAACAAATATCATATTAACACACACAGACACACACACACACACACACACACGTCAAACTTACCCCTTCGTTTTTCGTCGGGGGTTAAAAAGACGCCGCCTGATAATGATGATAAAAGAACCTGAGATAACGTAATATGGACAAGAGCTTAAAGTTTTCTTTCAACTCTTGACAAAAGCAGAGTATCGAGTGGCAGGTCCATTGTTCTCTGAAAGCAACACCGTGCTGTATACGTATACGGTTGACGAGCTCGCTTACGCCTTTCAATCCGAGCAAGGCCCCGTTGTCGCAAGAGACTAGCCGCGGATAAAGGGGGACCGGTCCCGCGTCTATGACGCATCGCCAACCTGACAGACTGTGCCTTCATGTAGTGCGTGTTGCTAAGCTCGCATCACGTTGACGTATGCAGGGCGTCCCAGAACTATGGGCCATGAAGGGTAAGTTCCTCAATTGTTGTAGATAGGATATTTTGCTGACGTCTGTCTGGGTGTGTGTGTGTGTGTCTGTCCCATCGTAGCTCCCGAACGGATGAACAGGTTTAGTTTTTTTTTGTTTGAAATGTTTATTAATCGGGAGTGTTCTTAGCTTTGTTTGATCAAAATCGGTTCAGCCGTTTCATTGCGTTGGGGTTTTTTTTTTAAATTTACAAAATTAATTACTTGTTCAAACTTAGTAATACTGCATTCAAAGATTTTCTAAAAATTACTTGCTTCGTCTGGGAATCGAACCGAACATAATAGAATCAAACATTTACGTTATTCTTCTGTTATAAGATATCATGTTGCTTCAGAGGTTTTTTAGGGTTCCGTAGTCAAAGACAAGGAACCCTTATGGATTCGTCATGTCAAAAAATGATATTAGAAACCTCAACATAATTTTTGAATACCTATCCATAGATACCCCACACGTATAGGTTTGATGAAAAAAAAAATTTTTAGTTTCAAAAAATACTTGCTTTTTTTAAAATTTTGTGTAAAAATCTTAATGCGGTTCACAGAATACATCTACCTACCAAGTTTCAACAGTATAGCTCTTATAGTTTCGGAAAAAAAAGGCTGTGACATATTTTGTGATTTTCTGTTTGTCTGTCTGTCCGTGTATGTCACAGCCTTTTTTTCTGAAACTATAAGAGCTATACTGTTGAAACTTGGTAGGTAGATGTATTCTGTAAACCGCATTAAGATTTTTACACAAAATTTAAAAAAAAAACAATTATTTTTGGGGTTCCCCATACTTAGAACTGAAACTAAAAATTTTTTTTTTCATCAAACCTATACTTGTGGGGTATCTATGGATAGGTCTTCAAAAATTATGTTGAGGTTTCTAATATCATTTTTTTCTTTGCGCGAGAGAAACTTCCAAAGTGGTAAAAAGTGTGTGTGTCCCCCCCATAACTTCTAAAATAAGAGAATGATAAAACTAAAAAAAATATATAATGTACATTACCATGTAAACTTTCACTCAAAATTGGTTTGAACGAGAACTAGTAAGTATTTTTTTTTTAATACGTCATTAATCGTAATCCATCGAAGAACTTTTATATTATGTTACTTGCTGCTACGGAACCCTTCATGGGCGAGTCCGATACGCACTTGGCCGCTTTTTTTTAAATCCATTCTTTCGATTGGCATCATAAAAATATGGGGTGTTTTTTTTTCACATTTAAGTCGGTTCGATTCCCAGGCGAAGCAAGTAATATTTAGAAAATCGTTGAATGCAGTATTACTAAGTTTTAAAAATAAAATGAAGTCTCCTTTCAGCAAAATATCCTATCTACAATATTTAAATTACTTTCCCTTCATGTCGCATTTGCATAGTCTTGGGACGCTCTGGCGTTGCCTATTAGTATTTATGTTAGCGTGCCTGCATATAAGTAGATCGCTTCTGGTTGAAACTGTATCGACTAATCGGGGATTGTCATCGACCGTACGTAAAGCCAGCACAGCACTGTGAGCGCAAAACGATCTGATACTTCCAAACAGTGAAACAGAGTAAATAAATAACAAAAATTGTTGAGCAACTCTACAAATTATAGAAAGTGAAAGGACGCTGGAATGGTAACGGTTAGTAAATCACGCTGTTCACGTCGGCGGAGACAGCTTACGTGGACAACGGGAAGGGATTTTTTGACTTCCCGTTGTCCACGTTGACGTGGACAAGACAACGTGGACATCGGGAATAAACCAAATCACTCACTGCTCAAAAAGCACTGCATTTCTAAACAATTTAATTAATAGGCAAACGAAGTACCTAACTACGAGCTTGGTATCAGAGTGGGTCACGAAAGTCGATTGTGCTTCATTTCTCGGTTTTAAGCTTGATAAAGGCCTCACTTGGGAAACCCATATTGACTCACTCTGCATGCGGATAGGTCGAGCATTTTACGCACTGTGGCGCCTCTCCTCAACGTTGGACAGAGATAGTGTAAGAACTTTTTATTTCGCCTCGGTTCACTCTCTGTTACAATATGGGGTTGACCTCTGGGGGCGCGCAGCCGACTGGCAGCGGGCCTTCAGACTACAGAAAAGAGCGGTACGTGCCATAGTGCGAGTCTCACGGGACACATAAGCACGACCATATTTTAAATCCCTGGGAATCATGACAGTACCTGACCTTGTCATGTTTCAAGCAGCACTCTATGTCAAAAATAACTTTGATGAGTATGCAAGGTACGGTGACGGGCATAGGCACGCATACAGGTTGAGAGCGCTGCCGCGACGGCTCACGAAAACGGCAAAGCTAATCCGCGTGATAGGGCCGACGGTGTACAATCGTCTACCAGCTGACGCACCATCGACACAATCTTTTAGAAATAGGCTCAAGAAGTGGCTTACAGAGCAGTTATTCTATGATTGTAACGAGCTTACTTCATTAGGTTTTAAGTATTAGAAGTTATGAGATAGGTACCTTACTATTATTAATTTAAATTGATCATGGTTTCTGTTTGTGTTAATTAATTACGAAATATACCAATTTATTACATTATTTTATATTATTATTTTTGAACTGTAACTATAATCAGTTATTAATAAAGAAACTATGAAATATGAACATTCGAAGAATTATTTGCTATTTCAATAATAAAACAATGAATCTAGACAATAAATGAATAATAAATGATAAAACAAACATCCCTTTAGGTAAACTTCGTGTAAAATATGACACTGTATCTAATTATAGCCTGTTGGTTTAGGAACCGGCTAGAACTTTAATAATTCTGGGCGAATTTCCAAGGGAGGCCGCGCCTGTGACGCTTGGATGTGTTCGTTGAAGGTCCGGACGTCCGTTTGTAGCGTCTCTTAGCACGGATCATAATATGAGGGGGAGATTATTATAGTAGAACTAGAAACTCGCCCCTCCCCCCATCTATCCACACACCAGATACAAAAACATGCTAAAGTTATTCCCCCCATGTTAAACTATACCTACCATTACAAAAATACAATCAAACAAACAAAGTTGACCTCCTTATAATTTACTAGCGACTCGTCCCGGCTTCGCACGGGTAGTTTCAGGATGAAAAACAGCCCCCCCCCTTTCCTATCCCCTCCCCTGGTAGCCTATGTCACTCAGGGTGAATGTAGCTTTCCAATGGTGAAAGAATTTTTTAAATCGGCCCGTTTCAGGATGAAAAACAGCCCCCCGCCCCCCCCCCTTTCCTATCCCCTCCCCTGGTAGCCTATGTCACTCAGGGTGAATGTAGCTTTCCAATGGTGAAAGAATTTTTTAAATCGGCCCAGTACTTTTTGAGCCTATTCATTACAAACATACAAACATACAAAAATAGGTACAAATCTTTCCTCTTTATAATATTAGTGTAGATTTTATTCTATCATCAATACTTTTCGCAGCGCACGCGACGTAAACAATATTTAAGGTATTTTTTTTACACCTTGGGTTACATTATTAGAGTTTTACAAACAATCAAATCTTTCCTCTTCATAATTAGTATAGATTATATTAGTTCGCAGAACGAGGCAGTGCTCTGAAATGCTGGGACTATAAAACCTGTTCCCTAATTTAAAAACACATCACAATTGGAGCCTTCAATAAAACCCGGGGAACGTATATTCACACCTCGATTTAAAAACAACATTTCTTGTAATCTTATCGCGACATTCGTAATAATATGACGTGCGGTTTAATATTGCGCCCATAAATCTTAACCTTCGATAGTTTTATCGACCTATGTAGGTAAAGCTTTCGTTAATACAACCATAAACCATACATTTTAGTTATGTATGTACATAATTGTGCAACGTTCATGATAGTATTTCATAGCTTAAGACGCCCCTTTAGTCAAAATGGAAAATAGTAAATTCTCAATCATATGCTGGCTGCCTATGGTATCTACGAATTTTAATTTTTATACCAGCTTAATATACATTTGAAAAATGATTACATAAGTTTTTACGTAAGCAAGAAACACCAAATTGTTGGTTTGTTCGTTTTTCCAACAGGTAGCGTATACAAATCTGAGATAGATCATAGTACTCGGCATATACCTAGTATATTAGTAAGTGTACGATATATTATTTTAAAGTGTATTTAATTACTCAACAAAACTCAAAACCGCGCACGAAACCATCGAGTATAATGAACTAGACAGGCCCCGGCTTCGCACGGGTACCTTCTATCGAGATCAAAAGCAGCCTTTCCTACCCCTCCCCCCAGATCCATCCGCACAAGTCCGTACAACACATCACGTACCATCAAATTCAGCTAAAGCACATTTCCACTCACACACACACACACACACGAGAACATATATCGCAGAATACAAAAGATGTCTTTGTGGTGAAGAAACGATTGCGCCATGCTGTATCTCAACTCAAAATAAGATATTGTATCAGTCATGCGATCTAGAACAAGACGACGTCAACGGATAAACCTATCAATAACAGGTGTCTCTCGATTTACCTCGCGGAGTTTATAACTGCACGGATATTTGAAGTCATTCACAGCCCACCGGATTAGCAAGCTGAAGTGGCAATGGGCTGGTCTTAAAATAATGTCGAAGAACCGACAACCGTTGGGGTAAGCGAGTTCTTGAGTGGAGACCGCGTCTTGGCGAACGTAGCGTGGGGCGCCATCTGGCAAGGTGGAGCGATGACCTACGAAGACCTAAGAAGAGCCGAATACCGGGCTCAGTGGCGCGTATTGGGAGAGGCCTATGTCCAGCAGTGGACTAGTGTCGGCTGATGATGGATATTTGAAACGGACTGAGAAAACACAGACAGACAAACAGAGAGACAGGCAGCGCAACATACCAGACTTTGTATTCGTAAACGAGGCTGATTGCGTTGACTTCTGTCTGTTGTACCGAGGGTCAGGATCAGCGTTGACAGTGTAGGTACCGCGACGTCGCAGCATGGTGGCGGCCCAGCTGCTCTCCGCGCGACACGATATCAGCCGCACAGCACAACGTCCACATAGCTAGTCACGCTGCACAAGTACATCGCCGCTATAACATTACAGTGAACAGCACAACACACTATTTTGGCAAAATGGACGTGTAACGATGTGAAACGACGGATTGTTTTCAAATTGCTCGCGCACCGGATAGCGGCCGCGGCGACGCGCGATGTAGAATACAACTTAGGAAGTGGGTTAACGAACCAATCGGCAATTTAGCAACATGCACCGGCTCCGATGAGCGCCAGTCATGCGACGTGACACGGCACAGGCGAAAGGCAACTCGACAAGCGAGAGTGCGCGGCGCGGTCCTTCCGCGAGTGGCGGGATGGTGCGACTCGCCGCGCGAGATACGAGATCGACGGCAGCGGTGATAGCGTGCGCCGATAACGGTGGACAATTCACTTATACACAGGTAAAAAAAAGCGGCCAAGTGCGAATCGGACTCGCCCATGAAGGGTTCCGTAGCAGCAAGTAATATAATATAATATAGTTCTTGGCTGGTTTACGATTCACGACGTATTCAAAAAAACTACTCACTAGATCTCGGTCAAACCAATTTTCGGTGGAAGTTTACATGGTAATGTATATTCATCATATATTTTTTTTAGTTTTATCAGTAACTTATTATTAATTATTTCATGGAAAACAAACAGTTTATTAAACTAGGAAGGATATTTTAGAAGTTACGGGGGGGACACATTTTACCACTTTGGAAGTGACTCTCTCGCAAACTATTAAGTTTAGAAAAAAAAATATTACATACCTCGATATCATTTTTGAAGACCTATACATAGATACCCCACACGTATGGGTTTGATGAAAAAAGTTTTTTGAGTTTCAGTTCTAAGTATGGGGAACCCCAAGAATTTATTGTTTTTTTTTTATTTTTGTGTGAAAATCTTAATGCGGTATACAGCATACATCTACTTACCAAGTTTCAACAGCATAGCTCTTATAGTTTCGGAAAAAAGTTGATGTGGCATACGGACGGACGGACGGACGGAAAGACAGACAGACATGACATGACGAATCCATAAGGGTTCCGGTTTTTGCCATTTGTATACGGAACCCTAATAACATTCGAATATACGCTGCATTGTCTCTACCTGGACTGTCGAGTGCAAGCGAACACGAAGTGCTATCAGAATATAAGACTTGCTATATCTTATCAAGCCACCATCGAGAGATGTGTCTTGAGGGTGCACAACTTGCTTCAATGTATGTATGCAACAGTCACGTTCTCATCGGTCACATTTTGCTTGACTGTATGTATGCGACAGTCACATTCTCATCGGTCACATTTTGCTTGACTGTATGTATGCGACAGTCACGTTCTCATCGGTCACATTTTGCTTGACTGTATTGTATGTATGCGACAGTCACGTTCTCATCGGTCACATTTTGCTTGACTGTATGTATGAGACAGTCACGTCCTCATCGGTCACATTTTGCTTGACTGTATGTATGCGACAGTCACGTTCTCATCGGTCACATTTTGCTTGACTGTATGTATGCGACAGTCACGTTCTCATCGGTCACATTTTGCTTGACTGTATGTATGCGACAGTCACGTTCTCATAGTTCACATTTTGCTTGACTGTATGTATGCGACAGTCACGGTCTCATCGGTCACATTTTGCTTGACTGTATGTATGCGACAGTCACGTTCTCATCGGTCACATTTTGCTTGACTGTATGTATGCGACAGTCACGTTCTCATCGGTCACATTTTGCTTGACTGTATGTATGCGACAGTCACGTTCTCATCGGTCACATTTTGCTTGACTGTATGTATGCGACAGTCACGTTCTCATGGGTCACATTTTGCTTGACTGTATGTATGCGACAGTCACGGTCTCATGGGTCACATTTTGCTTGACTGTATGTATGCGACAGTCACGTTCTCATCGGTCACATTTTGCTTGACTGTATGTATGCGACAGTCACGTTCTCATCGGTCACATTTTGCTTGACTGTATGTATGCGACAGTCACGTTCTCATCGGTCACATTTTAGCTACAGCTGCAGATGTGTATTGCACTTTGCAAGATGCACCAGGTTACTCTTATCTGTTGCTATCGAAGAACCTATAATACCATACTATACCAAATCACATCAATGGAAGATTGCGCTTTCCTTTTTAGGGTTCCGTAGTCAAAGACAAGGAACCCTTATGGATTCGTCATGTCTGTCTGCCTGTCTGTCTGTCTGTCTGCCTGTCTGTCTGTCTGTCTGCCCGTGTATGTCACAGCCTTTTTTTCCGAAACTATAAGAGCTATACTGTTGAAACTTGGTAGACAGATGTATTCAGTGAACCGCATTAAGAAATTTTTTGGGTTATTATTATTTAAAAAAAAAACAATTATACTTAGAACTGAAACTCAAAAAAAAAAAAAAAACCTATACGTGTGGGGTATCTATGGATAGGTCTTCAAAAATGATATCGAGGTTTCTAATATATTTTTTTTCTAAACGGAATAGTTTGCGCGACAGAAACTTCCAAAGTGGTAAAAACTGCCCCCCCCCCCCCCCCCGGTAACTTCTAAAATAAGAGAATGATAAAACTAAAAAAAATATATGATGTACATTACCATGTAAACTTCCACTGAAAATTGGTTTGAACGAGATCTAGTAAGTAGTTTTTTATTTTTGGGGTTCCCCATACTTATATGGGGAACATATAAGTATGGGGAATATACTTACTGGGGAACCCCACTTATATGGGGAACCCCAAAAATAAAAAACTACTTACTAGATCTCGTTCAAACCAATTTTCAGTGGAAGTTTACATGGTAATGTACATCATATATTTTTTTAGTTTTATCATTCTCTTATTTTAGAAGTTACCGGGGGGGGGGGGGGGGGGGGGGGGGCACTTTTTACCACTTTGGAAGTGTCTGACGCGCAAACTATTCAGTTTAGAAAAACAAAATATTAGAAACCTCAATATCATTTTTGAAGACCTATCCATAGATACCCCACACGTATAGGTTTGATGTTTTTTTTTTTTTTTTAACAGAAACTCAAAAAAAAGAACATCAAATTCATCAAATTCTATGGTCTTCAAAAATGATATTGAGGTTTCTTATATCATTTTTTTCTAAACTGAATAGTTTGCGCGAGAGACACTTCCAAAGTGGTAAAAAGTGTGCCCCCCCCCCCCCCCCCCCCCCCTCCCATAACTTCTAAAATAAGAGAATTATAAGTTTTTTTTTAATACGTCATAAATCGTAATCCATCCAAGACTTTTATATTATGTTATTACTTGCTGCTACGGAACCCTTCATGGGCGAGTCCGACTCGCACTTAGCCGCTTTTTTTTAAAGTAGCATTGGTTTCGAGATGTTCAAAGGAATATAAATGAACAGAAGTGTGGTCCCGCGAAAGTGTATCAAGTATCAACGATCTCACCAGTACGCCCGAGTGCGGTGTCAAGGCTGCGTTGAACTCCATTAAACATGCAGAGCTCGTGGCCGCGAGCCGTTTAACCATAAAGGGATCGGTGGTTGTTTTACCCGTCAGCCAGATTAGACATCGCCTTCTAAAACGCACATTATATTACTTTTTAAAGTCGTTTATTCAAGCAGCAGTGTTTAGAGGCAGACACCTGCCTACTCTAGGACATAGCATAATAATATACTTCGCCAAATACCCTCTTCCGAGACTCGTCGGTCACGTGGGAAGCACTAGCCTATTTCATCATCAACGAGAATTGAGACAACCCGTCTGTGGCCTACGAGTAGCGAGTTACAACTCCCTGACCTACACCCGTGAGCAACTGAATCGACTCACCTGTTTAGTAAATGACTGGAGTAATGAGTATGAGTAATACATAAAATATATTATTTTTGGAAAGCTTCATCCTAAGGCTATTAAATAAAAGCACTATCTTTGAAATTCGTTCAGTTACTTTTTAAAATATCGTTATATCCGTGTAAGCATCCTTACCTCATTGGTATACCTTCTATTCGCACAAAACGTTTTGGTTCTACCTTTATAATGCGAACTGCTAAGGAGTGGAATACACTACCGTCGTCTGTCTTTCCTGAAAACTATAATCTGGGTCTCTTCATGGCTAGAGTGAAGAAAAAGCGGCCAAGTGCGAGCAGGACTCGCCCATGAAGGGTTCCGTAGCAGCAAGTAACATAATATAAAAGTTCTTGGATGGATTACGATTTAAGACGTATTAAAAAAAACTACTTACTAGATCTCGTTCAAACCAATTTTGAGTGAAAGTTTACATAGTAATGTACATCATATATTTTTTTTAGTTTTATCATTCTCTTATTTTAGAAGTTACGGGGGGGGACACACTTTTTACCACTTTTGAAGTGTCCCTCGCGCAAACTATTCAGTTTAGAAAAAAATTATATTAGAAACCTCAATATCATTTTTAAAGACCTATCCATAGACACCCCACACGTATAGGTATGATGAAAAAAAGTTTTTTGAGTTTCAGTTCTAAGTATGGGGAACCCCAACAATTTATTGTTTTTTTTCTATTTTTGTTTGAAAATCTTATTGCGGTTTACAGAATACATCTACTTACGAAGTTTCAACAGCATAGCTTTTATAGTATCGGGAAAAAGTGGCTATGATGTATACGGACAGACAGACAGACATGACGAATCCCTAAACCCATTTTTAGGGTTCCGTAACAAAAATTACGGAACCCTAAAAATGGGTTTGCTGGGGACAAAAAATCCCCTAAAATCCTTAAAAGCGTTAAAATCCTTTTACAACCCGTAAAATAAATTTCGGATTAGAAACTCCCCTACCACGGACAGCGGGCACACTTTACACAGCTCTGTGCGACCACGCTAGATCGTTACTCCGAGGGATCACAGCTGTGGGACCACGCTAGATCGTTACTCCGAGGGATCACAGCTGTGGGACCACGCTAGATCGTTACTCCGAGGGATCACAGCTGTGGGACCACGCTAGATCGTTACTCCGAGGGATCACAGCTGTGGGACCACGCTAGATCGTTACTCCGAGGGATCATGCACCAGAAACAATATTTTTTTAATAAATTTAAATAAATATTACCTACAAAGTTACCTCTAACATTTGGCTAGATTCGATTGTTTATTAAAATGGTGCATATTATTCGGTAAAAAATTACATAAACAAAATCGATACAACAAAGCGGAGGGCTTTTCTGTAGGGGTTTTGTAAAATTATCTATATTTTACGAGAAATTCAATAAAACGGCTTTTTCGAGCGGCGCGAGGCTTTTTTTGTATGAAGATATCTGCCTGGCGTTGGCGCAGCCTAAGGAGTGGAATGCTCGATTTTTGTTTATTTTCTTTAATATCTATAAAACTTTAATATATATAAGCATTATAAAACTTTTAAAAAAACCTCGTAACGAGCCGTTGCAACAACATTACGCACTTGACAAAAGTTTTTTAGTTTTCTAGTTTTCCTCTTAAAACGACCACGCAAAATCAAAATTCTTATAAATATGCTATTCGGCGCCCAAGAACTGTGTACAGAAACGTTGGTCGTCCAGCAGCGAGATGGGCAGACGGTATCGCATGCGTCGCGGCCGAGCCTGGATGAGACTGGCGAGGAATGACACAGGCAAAGAGAGGCCTATACTCAGCAGTGGGCGACGTCAGGCTGTGAATGATGATGATGATGATGATGATGATGATACATCGGTGATGGGGCCACCTAACTCTGTAATCTGTATATGTACCAAATTACAATTATTTCGTGTTAAGATTCGGAGACACTAAGCTATGACAGAGAGTGAGGCACACGAGAGTGCTATAATGGTTCCGTTGGCACAGTTTGAGGTACGGAACCCTAAAAAGTAGACTAGCTGTTACAAATAACAGTTTATCAACCTATGCGCAACCTGGAGGTGCTGAGTTGAATCACATTTTTAGATTCTTTTTAGGCTCAACTTTTTGACAGAGAACAAGCCTATTATTCGCCAACTACCTAAATTACAAGTACATTTGAGGAGTGGAATACACTACCGTCGTCTGTCTTTCCTGAAGATTATAATCTGGGTCTCTTCAAGGCTGGAGTGAATAGGCGCCTTCTATACCTTTGTGCTCCATCTTCGGCCACATCGTCACTTAGGTACCAACAGGTGAGATTGTGGTCAAAGGTATATCATAGTATAAGCAATATGCGGAAACATTTCAATGGTCAGTAGTTTAATTTTTAGATTAGTAAGTTTTTAAGTACTGTTTGTTTTCCGAAGATAATAAATAAATAAAATAGTTTAAAAAAAAAAAATGAGATCCAACATTTCACGGGACCTCCTCGAGATACTTTCCTACACATCACCGAAAGAACGTTTAAATATGACTGACCAACGGGACGTAACATACCTACCTATTAGTATATGTACCTAGCTAAATAATTAATTGATAACCTGCTTTTATGGAGTCAGTTATCATCTCAAAATAATGTAGCAAGTGTGTCACGATGCCAGTATTGCAAGAAAACCATATGCATCGTTGCTAAGTTTCGGGGATCGAAAAATTAGACCTATACCGTCGTTTAAATTCCTTGAAATAGGAGGTCACAATGGACCTTATATTGGTTTTGCTTTATAGGGCCAAAATTCTTCAAAATTCATACTTTTTCCAGTATTTGTGTCACAAAAGCTACCATAAGCATAAATAAAGAAACCCAAATTTCAGAATTGTGGGATTGCTGGAAGTAGGTACCCTAGAGGCTTAGATTTTCTACATTTTCTATTTTCTGTGTCATCTCAAAAACTACAGTCTAAAATAAAAATAGCTTTGGTGTCCAAGCAAAGCGCTTTCATATGACACCCCCCCTTGATCTGACTGACTGACTTTTAATTTTTGTACCCCCTCTTTGACCCCAATATCTCAACAACCCCCAAACAATATAGCGCATAACCTTACATACAAATTGTACCAATACTGTCTACACCCCTACCAAATTTCATGAAGATCGGTTTAACAGTACGGAAGTCTTCATCAGACAAACATACATACAACATACATACATACATACAAACGCCGATTCTTCCAAGTTGACTAAGAGAACTAGCCTCACTCGTTCAATACATACATACATACATACAGACGCACGCCTTTTTCCCCGAAAGGGTAGGCAGAGCCTCACTGCGGGCCTCTTTTCACTGTGTTACAGCATCGTGGGAAATAAACGTGACAAGGGGTGAGCTCATCGCCGCCATCGCTTCCCACGACTGACTCTGCTAACACTTTCTTCCAGTAACATTCCTTAATAAGCTAGCAGCTAGGACAAATCATATAGGTACCAACGAATCCAACTATCAGTCCGGGTAATCCGTTAAATAGTCGGCTTTTACGACATCCACAGGAGGAGACGGAGGGGTCTATTCTTAGGCCGGACACACCACGGACATAAATGTAAAATATCTATACTAATAGTCTATAGGAGTAAATTTGTTTGAATGTTTTTAAATTTTTAATTTATAATTATTTTTACTGATATAAGTATATTTTGCATGCGTTAAGGCGCGATAGGTTCTCAAATGTCTCTAGAATTTTAAAGTTTTTGATAAGAATTTTTATAGTTTTCTATGAAAAAAAAAAAATATGATATTCTTGAGCTTTTTATCTAGTGAAATCAATAATTCAATACAATATTTGAATTACTTCACTCGATAAAAAAAATAACAAATATACCTCCTTTTTAAAATTGAAATGCTATTTTTCACTCACTTCTCTCACGTTTTAATTTTTGAAACATTTGGTTACATGTTAGTTATTATTTGAGTTAGTGAATTCATCAACAAAATTAAACAAAACTTTGAACGACATTTTTATATAATTTTTTTATACATAAAAACACGGTATCAGAGCGTGCGCTCGCCTTCTTCGCCTCATACAAAAATGTTCGTTGAACCTATAGCGCCTTAAACGCCGATTATGGCTGAACATTTAACTGTAGCACTAACCACCAGTTACTATACCACCCATATATCGCAATAAATGAATTTGAATTTGAATTTGAAGAAGTAATCCCCGAAACTACGAATGAGATTCCCAAAATACTTTCACCACTGTTAAAACTATTTTATCCCTAAGTGCTGTTTTATTAGATATCGCCCGCGGCAGCGCTCGCGTTAGTTCCTCTCAACTCAGGGACAGTGGAGTGCATTTTATCATATGGGCAGGAGGAGAGCAGGAGGGGAGCAGGCTGGTGTGGCAGGCGTAGGAAGGGGAGGTCTGATTGTTACCAGCGTGCGAAGCTAAGAGCATGGATATGAGCAAGGGTTAAAAGGAGTAGATTGTAATGGTGGAATAAGAATAGGGGTTGTCACACGACGGGACAAGCTTTATTTAAAAGTTCTGTCATTGTTATAGTGATTACAAACACGACTTAGATATAATTAATTATGTACCTAATTGCTTTATCATTTTATATTGTTAATTTGACAACATGATAACTTTAATCAATACAAGAGGGAAATACAGATATTATAATGAAATTCAAATTCAAATTCAAATTCAAATTAATTTATTGCGATATATGGGTTAGTAACTGGTAGTTAGTGCTACAATTAAATGTTCAGCCATAATCGGCGTTTAACGCATGCAAAATATACATAAATCACAAAAAAATAACTCTAGATTAAAAATTAAAAATCACATAATTAGTCCTATTTAGTATTTTATTTACGTCGATGTATTTAGTCACCTATTCCTAGTCATTAACATTTTTATCACCAAGGAATTCTTGTGTACTATAGTAAGCTTTTCCTGTTAGCATCTTTTTCAGTCTTCCCTTGAACACATTAACACTGGGAGCATCTAGTACAGAATCTAGCATTAGGAAGATGATTATAAACACGCACAGCCATACAAACTACACTCTTGCTATACAGAGATGTTTTGTTTTGGAAAGATTACTTTCCAACCATTAGAAATGTTGCTGCACTATCGTGCATCGTGCACATAGTCGAGCGAGCTTAGGCTGAGTCTCTGCAGTAAGAAGATTATAGATGTACTCCGGGTAAACAGAATAAGGTACCACGTTACGTTCAGACCACCCAACCCAAGTGGGTAGACATAGAGACCTTTGTCGAAAATAGGTACCTAGAAATGAATAGAGAGCATAAGGCTAACACTGGACCGGACGGGGTGGAAGTCTCTGGAGGAGGCCTATGTCTCACGACAAGCTGGTGACTCAAATAATTAAAATGTGTATGTTATAAGTATTTCTGGACGCTGGAGGTTGCGGGTTCGATTCCTGCCTCTGAACAAATATTTGTTCATTTCTATTTGTTCATCAGGGTATTTTCTATGCATAATATTAACCGAGAGTTGTTTATAAAACTTTACAAGACATATCTGAGGCCATTTTTAGAGTATGCATTTCAGATTTGGAGCCCGTACTTCAAAAAATATATTAACCTTCTCAAACGAGTACAACGTAGGGCTACGAAAATGGAGCCTAGTCTTAAAGCACTTCCATATGAGGATCGACTTCACGAATTTGGATTAACTACCCTTCAGCAACATAGAGAGCGTGGAGACCTAATAGATACCTACAAGATCCTAAACAACCACGAGGATGCAAATATTGCCTAATCGCGTCGTGCGCACTTGGAACTGGCTACCAGTCTCAGTGATCAGTGCCCCCTCAGTGAATTCTTTCAAAAATAGACTTTACAAACATTTAAAGTGCACTGATAAGGACTAAGATATACACGCATCAGCTCCGAGAGCTGCCTGTGTATTATAAATAAATAAATAAATAAAATAGTTATTTATAATGTTTAGCAAAAATTATTTAGTACTTAGATCTAATTAAATGAGCAACAAAGGATATTGTTATTAATATAATTATATCAGACTAGAGGAAGGTTAGTGCCCATAACAGCTTACAGTGGAGACATGGATGATGTTTCTTTAGTCTGACTAAAACAAATTGTAAACAGTGTGTTGGCAGGCTACAATGTATTGGCAGGCTACAATGTGTTGGCAGGCTACAATGTATTGGCAGGCTACAATGTGTTGGCAGGCTACAATGTATTGGCAGGCTACAATGTGTTGGCAGGCTACAATGTGTTGGCAGGCTACGATGCCAGAAGAATAAATGGAATAAATATGTATGCATTATGTAGCCCCATACATATTTGAATCTATCTATTTATTTATTTATAATACACAGGCAGCTCTCCCAGCTGATGCGTGTATATCTTAGTCCTTACAATGCACTTTATTTGTTTGTCAAGTCTATTTTTGAAAGAATGCACTGTGGGGGCACAGGTCACTGAGTCTGGTAGCCGGTTCCAAGTGCGCACAATGTGATTGGGCAATATGTGCATCCTCGGATTGCTGGTACTTGGCCCGCATTGCACCTACAGCGAGTTTCCTCTGAGGCCTATATTATTATTCATGGTATATAGTGTCTGTGATAAATCTGGTATACCTACAGTAGTGGTTGTTTAGGATCTTGTGGGTCTCTATTAGGTCTCCACACTCTCTACGTTGCTGAAGGGTTGTGAATGCAAGTTTGTGAAGTCCTTTATGCTTAGCAAAAACACAACATCTACCTAATATCAAAATAAAATTATATCTTTTATACTCTACTGTGGTCACTCTAAGTGTAAAAAAACAAACTGTAACGGATGTGTGGCATGTGGGTTTCCCCCAGGCACTTCTTGAGAACCCCCAATGCCCCCGGATGCCCTCACAAACAACATGAGTCCCTGGGAACCCCAACAGATGGCAGCCCTCATTGAGACAAGACAACACATGAACACCAAATATTTAGCAGTAGGTGCTAGTCATGAGAATGGACCAAGATCATTTTAGATGTTTTTTAGTATGAACAATTAGCTACTCTATAGGATTTTGAACTAGATGTTTTACTTACTGCCCTGTATTCCTGGACACAGATGATTTAGTGCCGGAGTCCCTTATTTAATTACGTCATTACGATAGTAACCTCAAACTACCTAGCAACATCAGATGACTGATACTACCTACAACGAATGCTCCAGTTTTGACCCACACAGAGACGAGGGGAGTGTTTCGTATTAGCTAACAAGTCCATAAAAGTAGGTAATTGACGCGAGGTCAGCAATTCCATCGAATGATCGTAAAGAATAAGACGCATTTCACAAAAAAGTGGCTTTTGACATGAATTATCTGTCACACGCCAGGCTATGTGGCAGGCAAACCTGGCTGTGGCCATTTTCCAAATGCTGCAGTCATGAAATGCCATCGTAGTTATTGATTTATTCATCAGGCGAAGTAATTTAAGGGATTGTTGGTTCAATTGTGGCAGTTTGCAGCCATTTTTAAAATTGTCAGTAATAAGATACGTCACAGGCACAAGAAATCACGATGGCCGACAAAAGAATGGTTAGGTGGAAGGTACTTACTGCTGATTTTTACGCCTCCCAGAGGTGGTTTCGGTGGCTGATTATCGAATGTCCTTCGAACGGATTTGCTGCCCTCGGCGAATGACGTGGTCCTAGGGCGTCCGCTCATTATTATAGGTATAAAATAAACGGCCTAAGAATCCTGAACTTCATAGGTAATTCACATTTCTCGTTACCACCCTTGCACTCGCACTAAAACTCACTACGCCGACGATGTAAAAGAAGACAGAACAGTCAAACAATATCACTAGATATAATGGAAATCAAAATAAGACTATTCTTAAAGGGTTTTACAATATCATTTTGTTAATTTTTCAAAATTTACATCGATAAAAAGTACGACAGATTTTTAGTTTCTTCCTTCACTTGACTTCATTTCATGTTGTTCATTCGGCTACTTTCGGAACTCGTTCGGACACAGCAGAACGTCGATCATGATAGAACGAAGGTGACGTCACAAAGCTATACAAGCGCCATCTAGGCTAGTAAAGAGTACATAACGGTAAGGTAAGACCGTGTCGATAAAGCAGGGGTATAAGCAATGGGTCTGGTGTTCTTCTTCTTCTTTTCTTGTTTTTTATCCACACGCTCTGAACGACTTAGATTGACACGTACTGTCAATGTCTTTGTCAATTTTTGATGTAAACAACGCTTTCTTCATCCAGTGTTGCCAATTTAGCTCTTTTAGAGCTAAATTCAGCTTTATTTCAACATTGCCAGCTCCAATTTTTGCCAGAGTAGATGGTACGAGTGAATGAACGACACATCGCTGCCATTTTAGCGCTTTGAGCGCTAGATCTAGCGCTTTTTTGGTGTGTTTAGTGCGCATTTCAAAGTTTTAGCGCCTAGCGGATAATCTGGCACTTTTCTCATTTATGTCAATTGACGACCGATTTGGCGCAGTGCTTGAGAATTCGGCTACCACGCCATAGGTCGCAGGTTCGATCCCCGCAGAATACAAACATTTGTGTGCATGAACATATCTGTTTGTATTGGTCTGGCTGTTTTCTATTTGTAATATATAAGAATTTACAAATAAAAAGTATTTAAGTACGTTTATATCCGTTGTCTGGTTACCATAATGGTTGCTTAGTTTGGGACTAGATGGTGCTGTGTAACAATGCCCAAGGAGATTTACTATTGTTATTATTCAAGAAATAAGTTAGCGTGAAATCTAGCGCTTTTTTAAAGTGCCATTTTCTAGATATCTAGCGCTTTTTGTAATCATGTTAGCACTCAATCGCATTTATGATCTGGCAGCACTGGAACGACAAAACCAAAGCCTAAAGTAGTTACTGTTGCTGTGAAGCGAAGTAGACAAAATATGTTTTTTCGAGTTATTTTGTGGAATTTTGGTGGCATTTTAACCGGTGTAACTTAGATAAATAGCACATAGTTAGTTTTTTGTATTGCGGTGTCTTTTCGAAATGGAGGATTTTTCCTGCAAAGACTTGGTGTTTCTGTCACCATTTACACTGGGTTATGACTTGACGGTGACTCTTGACGACTTGGCTATTCATTATTACTTGTTATTAATTGGCTAAATTATTGGAAATAAAACACAGAAGCTATTACCAAAAAAAAAACGTTGGCGAAATTATTTTGGTGGCATTTAACCAATGTAGCTCGTTTAAAGAGTAGGTACAAGTGAATGAAAAAATGAAATGGAAGAGTATTGGGTGACTTTTTAAATTGGTGGAAATTGTTTACCAAAGTTTTTGTAAAACGGCCATCGTTTTACTAAAACATGACTTAACTGTAACTTTGATGACTTTGAAGGATTGTAACGTGGCAAATTATATTGAAAATACAATAATGAGGGATTTTCACGGCCGTTTCACATCATGCTCATCACCCTTGAAAATAGATGGCACCAGCTCTGTACTTAACTGTCAAAATAAAGTGAGATGTCAAAGTCAACAACGTAGTGATATATTGTCTTGGGATTTTGTTACTATCACATAAAAGTACAGACAATGCATTTGTTAATGAGGGCTTTTCAAATTCGAATAAAAAAAAGTAGTTGGATGTATAATAGTAATCTTAATCCGAGCCTCCGTACCGGAGCTCGGAGGCTTGAACATAATGTCATTATGTCTTCAAAAAGGTAGGCTTCTAGCATGCGAAACGAAAAATATTGGTGTAGGTACCCAAAATACGAAATAGAGTACACCACTGGTCATCAGGTACTTTGAGATTGTCCAACACCAGTTTTTGTAAAACAGTAAGAAAAAAACAAAATATTTTTTGAAAAATGTATCTAGGTTGCAGAATTCATTTCCGTTCTTCATTATCTATGTCACTTTTAAAGATTTTCTTGAGAAGTATAGATAGTTTTTTTTCTTTATGCCTTGGAGGAACAAAGGGATGCTAAATTCGTTTATTACGTTCCACCCATAGACCTAAGCGAAAAAAATCTACGTCTATGGTTCCGCCTAGTCTGCCAGGACCATAGACTTAGTATACTAAGTCCTGGTCCATGGCCACGTCCTACGGAAGCCACGACGGAAGAATATCTGCCACCGATTATAAATACTTCCATGGCAAGTACTTACCGTGATCTGTGGTCGTAGTCGTAGGCACAGAACAAGTATAACTACGAAATAGAATCTGCCATTTTTGAAAGAAACGTCGTCATTTTTATTTTATTACATTTTTATGTGTTGTTTCGAGTTGTTTCGTGTAATTTTAGTGGCATTTTAACCGGTGTAACTTGGATAAATGGTACATGTGTGATGTAGTGAAATTTAAGTGTATTGCGTGTCTTTTGGAAATGGTGGATTTTTCCCTGTAAAAACTCAGTTTTTCTGCCACTGATTAAACTGGGCTATGACTTGTCTGAGACTCTTGACGACTTGTCTATAAAAATATACTAATAAATCACTTGACATTGGCTAAATTGTTGCAAATAACGCACAGAAGCCATTACTTAAGATAAGAAGAAGAAGTATAACTACATCCATGGTCGTAGGACTCGTAGGTGATGTACAGAGTACAGTGTGTGAATACGGCAAAATACCTGGTGGCGCTAAATACAAACTAAAAATATTAATTTCTGCTTCGGGGCATTTCACCGTTTATTCGCGGATGATCGCAGAGTCGCGGGATTGTTTAAACTGTGCTTGGAGTGGTTTGGATAACACGTGATGACCGAACGTGGTCTTGTATTCGAGGAAGGTACAAACATAAGCGCCCATTACCATTATCCAACTTGCAGAGCGCTAGCTTTAGTGCCCTATTGCGATATAAATAATAGTTTAAAAAAACTAAAAAGAACACGCTTTTATAGCTAACCGAACTAAAAAATAGAAAAATATTTTTCAATTTCAAAGAGTTTATATTACAGTAGTAGAAGATCGAACAATCAATCAGAATGTATCACCTCAAAATAAAATTATAATACAGTTTAAGTTAATAACAGAGGAATTCAATTCAGAAATAAAGCGTGCTAGTTAGCGACGCTAGTTAGTCTAACTTCCTTTTAATTTTGGTGCCAAACCGCACCTTTCCAAGAGCGCTAAACGAATATGGCATCATCGAAACACCAGAAAAATGGCATTGCTTTTGCAATGATGTCAAGTTCGAGTTTAATGATTATAAATAATAAAAAAGTGGCCAAGTGCGTGTCGGACTCGCCCATGAAGGGTTCCGTAGCAGCAAGTAACATAATATAAAAGTTCTTGGATGGATTACGATTAATGACGTATTAAAAAAAAACTACTTACTAGATCTCGTTCAAACCAATCTTGAGTGAAAGTTTACATGGTAATGTACACTAAAGATATTTTTTTTAGTTTTATCATTCTCTTGTTTTAGAAGTTATGGGGGGGACGACACACTTTTTACCAATTTGGAAGTCTCTCGCGCAAACTATTCAGTTTAGAAAAAAATGATATTAGAAACCTCAATATAATTTTTGAAGACATATCCATAGATACCCCACAAGTATAGGTTTGATGAAAAAAAAAAATTGTGTTTCAGTTCTAAGTATGGGGAACCCCAAAAATAAAAAACTACTTACTAGATCTCGTTCAAACCAATTTTGAGTGAAAGTTTATATGGTAATGTACATCATATATTATTTTTAGTTTATCATTCTCTTATTTTAGAAGTTACGGACACACACACACACACACACACACACACACACACACACACACACACACATACACACACACACTCTTTTTACCACTTTGGAAGTGTCTCTCGCGCAAACTATTCAGTTTAGAAAAAAATGATATTAAAAACCTCAATATCATTTCTGAAGACCTATCCATAGATACACCACACGTATAGGTTTGATGAAAAAAAAATTTTTGAGTTTCAGTTTAAGTATAAAAACCCCAAAAATAATAGTTTTTTTTAAATTTTTGTGTACAAATCTTAATGCGGTTCACAGAGTACATCTACCTACCAAGTTTCAACAGTATAGCTCTTATAGTTTCGGAAAAAAAAGGCTGTGACATACACGGACAGACAGACAGACAGACAGACAGACAGACAGACATGACGAATCCATAAGAGTTCCTTGTCTTTGACTACGGAACCCTAATAAAAACGGCCAAGTGCCATCCAAAAACTGACCTCGCAGATCATTGCTTAACCTACATTTGAAAAAACCACGTTTGTTGTATGGCTTCCCCCTTAAATATTTATTTTCTGTTTTTTTTTAGTATTTGTTGTTATAGCGGCAACACAAATACCTAATCATCTGTGAAAACTTCAACTGTCTAACTATCTTTGTAGAGGATGTCTTATCTCCTCCTACAACACCGTAATTCCCTCACTGGCTCGGCGATGCCCACGTGTATCTTGTTTAATAACTTCACCTGTACCTGCTCTCGCCTGTGGCTCGCATTCAGTGACCGTTCCATACCAACACAGGAGCACACGAGACAGTACATGTATGCCACAGAGCATACACTACATCCCTCCCTTGAGGATAAATGAGAAAACAAACAAGTTATAATAGGTCCTTATTCAACCTTTCCAAGTTATTCATATCACAGTATTGACCATTAGATAATATCTAATTTGTGGTATTATTTTATCTGTGGTACTAGTTTATAAACTTCCCTTGATTTGGTGTCCATGTAACTGTAACAATAATGAGGAATGATTAATGATTTAACAATTGTAACCTATTAGAATTAAATAATTCGATTTAGTTAAGAATTTAGAGTCAATAAATGACAGTTCTATTAATATATTTAAATAAGTTTGCCTTTATCTTCGGCCTGTTCCTCCTGACCATATTCCTGAACGTCGTGCATTGTCAGACTCTTTCCAGCTGTGAACATTATTCCTTCTCAGCACTTGTCTCGTTCTGTAGTTTTTTTCTGAGTTATATTCTACATTAGTACGCATGTAGTGTGGGGTTTTGGGTTTTAGTAATGAGCTGAGCTTGTTGATTTTATTCATATTCCAGACATAGACTTTTCTCCTTCAGTCTAGTTTGATTCAGCAGCTCTTCAACTACTATCTCTTTTCCTCTTCCTTCTAAATTTTATACTTATCTTGCACATCAAGAACAACTTCTGTACTTTACAGCCTATCTATTGACGGGGTAGTCTCTGTTCTGCCACCTCAAAATCATTTGACTTGCTTGGTGCCTTGCTTGTAGGCGAGCGAGGCGTGCTGTTGTACACGTACATTAATATATACAGGGCGTCCCACGGATATGCCACATGGAGGGAAAGTACCTTGAATATTGTAGATGGAACATTTTACTGAAAGAAGACATTATTTGAATTTAAAAAACAATTTAAACTGCATTCATACATATTTAAATAATTACATGGTTGAGCCGGGAATCGAACCCGTTACACGAGAAAAATAATCAGCCTGTAGCTTTATCCTATCGATCGAAAGGCTTCATCATAAGGATTATTTTTTGCAAAATAACATAGTGTCAGAAATAAAAGAAAGACCACGAATTTTAACATTTGCTGTGAAATTTTGTTCAGAAAAATGAAAAGCTGACATTGCCGTAAGGACATACAACTGACATTGTCATAAGTACCTATTACTAATAAATGTTCCCACTTGAGAAGTACGCATCATTTCCCTATTAATAATGTAAGTTCATGATAAAATGATAAAGAGATACGTAATTAGTAAGTACCTGGTTGTATGCAACAAATAGAGCCGTATCCTGAGCCGAAAGACGTGTAAATTATTTTGTCCATCGCAATGCGGCTGGCTGATTATAAAGAAATAATTCAAAAATGTGTTCCATTTTCAAACTTTTATTCTTTTGTATCTGTGATTTTCATTGTAGGATTTTTGCATTGTATTGTGAATTTTTTACATAACCTTGGCGTATAAAAATCATTTTGATTTAATGGAAGCATACTTTTTGAACCACAAAAACATAACGTTAGCCTTACAATGGCACCGCGAAAGATATCCTAATAGAAATACACCATCTCGATTTATTAATTGATTAATTTTGTATTAAAAATGTTAAATTTCATGTTTTTCCTTTTATTTCTGACACTATGTTACTTAGCAAAAAATAATCCTTATGATGAATCCTTTCGATCGGTATGATAAAGCTACAGGCTGATTATTTTTCTCGTGTAACGGGTTCGATTCCCGGTTCAACCATGTAATTATTTAAATATGTATGAATGCAGTTTAAATTGTTTTTTAAATTCAAATAATGTCTTCTTTCAATAAAATGTTCCATCTACAATATTCAAGGTACTTTCCCTCCATGTGGCATATCCGTGGGACGCCCTGTATATTATACTCCACCCGGCTCTTTTCCATGTCCTTTTTCTCAAACTTTTTATATATTGAGGCTCTCTATAATGTCAGAGTTTTCTCCTTTGACCTCTCCATTCTGCTAGGGCCAATACAATACGGCACTTTATTGTAATGGACGATGTTGCATTCCTCACAAAATTAATGAAACTCGTTGACAAATTGTCTCCGGTTGTCCGCAATAATTGGGACGGAGTAGTAAGACCTGCGTTTGCTGGAAGTCTCCTTAATTTTATAATCATTAAATTATTATGTTATGTTATGTTATGTTGTGTGAACTGTCCAGCATTATTTATTTTATTTATTTATTTATAATCGTGTTTGAATGTTTGGTGCATAATAACACAACATACCTAGTTACGTTGCCAGCATCCACCCATCGTGCTGTCTTTAATGCAGCGTAATGCATTTTTATGTTTGTTTAGTCTATAAGACAACCCACGCACAGGTGCAGTTTGTGCGACGAATTCTAGATTTGTATTCAGTCGATATTTAGCCACCACTTGTAAGACATTAGAATTAAATCAGTTTACTTAATTTGTGTTTTTAGGGTTCCGTCTTATAGATTCGTCATGTCTGTCTGTCTGTCTGTCTGTCCGTGTATGTCACAGCCTTTTTTTTCCGAAACTATAAGAGCTATATACTATTGAAACTTGGTAGGTAGATGTATTCTGTGAACCGCATTAAGATTTTTACACAAAAATTGAAAAAAAAACAATTATTTATGGGGTTCCCCATACTTAGAACTGAAACTCAAAAAATCTTTTTTCATTAAACCTATACGTGTGAGGTATCTGTGGATAGGTCTTCAAAAATGATGTTGAGGTTTTTAATATCATTTTTTTCTAAACTTAATAGTTTGCGCGAGAGACACTTCCAAAGTGGTAAAAAGTGTGCCTCCCCCCCCCCCCCCGTAACTTCTAAAATAAGAGAATGATAAAACTATAAAAAATATATGATGTACATTACCATGTAAACTTTCACTCAAAATTGGTTTGAACGAGATCTAGCAAGTAGTTTTTTATTTTTGGGGTTCCCCATACTTAGAACTGAAACTCAAAAAAAAAAAACATCATACCCATACGTGTGGGGTATTTATGGATAGGTCTTCAAAAATAATTTTGAGGTTACTTATGTAAATTTTTTCTAAACTGAATAGTTTGCACGAGAGACACTTCCAAAGTGGTAAAAAGTGTGCCCCCCCCCCCATAACTTCTAAAATAAGAGAATGATAAAACAAAAAAAAAAAAAAATTTACATTACCATGTAAACTTTCACTCAAAATTGGTTTGAACGAGATCTACTAAGTAGTTTTTTTTTAATACGTCATTAATCGTAATCTATCCAAGAACTTTTATATTATGTTACTTGCTGCTACGGAACCCTTCATGGGCGAGTCCGACACGCACTTGGCCGCTTTTTTTTTAAAACACTTCCACGCTGTCGCGAAACAAGTCTGGCGCAGCCTAGTGGATTTTCCGCCGTTTTCCCGAGATCTACACTCGTGAACACCCCAAAATCGGTCTATCGAGAAAGTAGTACAACAAACTACCAGACTCTGTCACATCGGATGGCAGTTTATCCAGTTTTAAGTTTCGTCTGAAACGTTGGCTTATCGAGCAGAATTTCTATTCTGTGAGCGAACTTCTCGAAAGAAGGTTACTTGTGTAGTCATTATTAGTGTAGGTAATTGTTTTGTCTTGTGCCTACCTTGACTTGATATTATCTTATGCTTTATAATTGTGATTTTTATTTATAATGGATTTATTTTTTTGACATGTAAATTGGTTTTACAAATAAATTGTATTTCTGTATTTCTGTAGCGTTTCGTATGAAATCCGGCTCTACGCGGACGCGGAAAGAAACGAACTAAATAAATACCACTCTATAACGGTGAACGCGTGTGAAAAGTGGCTATATCCGGCTTCTGGAGGACATGGGATCGAGCAGCTTGTGAGTAAACCTTTTCACTTCCTGTTTTCATATTCCTGTGTCTTTTCCACATTTCCTCTCGAACTTAAATCGTCGGGCTTATTAATTACGTTTATCTGATTTTGTTTGCACATAAATTGGCGAACTGATTTGCACATAAATTGGCAAATCCGTCATTCTCGTAATTAATTTGTGTAATTTTAAGTAGATTTAGTTGCACTTAAATAGGCAAATTGATTTGCACAAAAATTGGTAAATCAGTGTAGTACCTACCTAGTGTGTACCTAAAGTAAAGTAAATAAAATTTAAATAAAATGGAGATTAAAGCGGTTCCGAAAGAAACCTTGTCTATCATCCCTAAGTATGACGGGGAAGAAAATTTATTAAATTTATTCATTTCAAAATGCGAATATGTAGTGAATGGAAGTAAAGCTACGGGAAATGCAGCACAAGATCTGTATCTATTCCACGTTGTGTCAAGTAAACTCACTGGTAGAGCTGCGACTCTACTTAGCGACCACTAATATTAAATTATATGAACAATTGAAAGACTTGCACGCAACATTTCGGTGACCCTCGATCAGAAGAGTGCATAGCGATCGAGCTTGAGACCCTAAAACTAAAACAAGACGAAACGTACATTCAGTTTTGTCATCGCATCCAGAATGTTAGAAGCTCGTTATTTGCTAAAGTAAATAGGCTTACCGATGAAGGAATCAAGGCCGCGAAAATGATTGTTTACAACAACACAGCTCTGAACGTGTTCTTGTATAATTTACCGGAGGACATGATCAGAATTGTGCGGATGAAGGGTTGCTCTAACCTTGAAAATGCCTTAAGCATTGTGACAGAAGAAGTGAACTTTAAGTTTCAATATGATGCGAAAAACAAGATATTAAAACAAACTCCATCGCAGCCACCGATTTCCCGAAATTCACAAAATGCTTTGAGACCATTACCAAGGTTTTAAATCAGTGTTTAATTTGGTGCCAAATAATAATTTTAAATTTGGCTGAATGAGATTGAAACGGCTATTGCTTTTGCTAAAACTAAATTGTTACATCAATCAATCATAGACACAGATGAATTATTATTATTGTTAATGAAAATTGAGAAAACTGAAAGGTTAGTGTATCCAGTAAAGTTGGAAAATATTGTAAAAATAGAACAGTGTATAGAAATGAAGGTGTACATAAAGCAAAATCAGATAAAATTTATAATGCATATTCCATTGATGAGAAATTAAGTTTTAACTATTTGAAATTGATTTCCTTACCTGTCTATAATAAAGTCACTGACCTTACTACCCTTATCCTACCTAAATACCCTTATGTCCTTGAGAAAGGGTTGAAAGCTAACCCGCTCTCCCAGTCATGCCGCGAAATCAACGAAGCCCGGTTCCTGTGCCTTGAGAACGACGTTTCACCGCTTATCGAAGCGATTGTATTGTTGAACTCATGAAGTTTTCCACAAATATCTCGAGTTGTCATCCAGTTCCTGTTACCATCGATGACGTAAAGGCTGGTCTTATACAACCAAATCGCTGGATGATTTACGTAAAAACCGACACTCTACTTACCAAATACTGTGAAAACGAGATTACACAAGAAACTATAAGTGGAACCTATCTATTAACTATGAATGATAATTGTCAAGTTAAGATCAAGGATTTAAATCTGAAAAAACATCAGAGTCAAGGGAAAGATGTAATCTACAGGAAGTTTCCAGTAATGAATTTGCCCAAAATTATGACAGATGAGCAGAGAAAAACCTGTCAACCTAAACGGAATCGATCTTGGCGACATTCAGTTCCTGAACTACATATTATTGCAGAAAAGTGGAAGTGAAATTATTAGCAATAGTGAAAATGATCAAAGTGCTCTAGATTATAAAAGTGTTAGCATAGGAAACATCGTTTTCTGCGTTATTTTAGTGATTTGTCTCTTATTGTTAGCATTTAAACATAGAATTAAGAAATTATGTAAGAAAAAGGAAAATCGCGATAATCCTCATCCTTTCGGATAATCTCGAACTTACGGAGGGAGGAGTTACGTTGCCAGCATCCACCCATCGTGCTTTCTTTAATGCAGCGTAGTCTATAAGGCAACCCAGGCACAGGTGCAGTTTGTGCGACGAATTCTAGATTTGTATTCAGTTGATATTTAGCCACCACTTGTAAGACATTAGAATTAAATCAGTTTACTTAATTTATCTTTTTTAAAAACAATTCCACGCTTTCGTGAAACAAGTCTACCTACATTTAAAATAACAATGACAAACTATAAGGTCAAGTCAAAGACAAAAAGTATTTTATTCATTGAAATCACAAGGATCATTTTAAATCGTCCTAGAAAATAAATTTACATTTACTCCTGTTCCAACGCAACCAGACCTAGAAGAATCAGGCAACAAACACGGCCTGTTTTTTTTTCTTTTGATGATCCTTCTTACTACTATGTGGGGAGCGCCTGTGTGGTGCCTCGAGAACAAGTGGAAGCTGATTCAAAGAAAAAAGGAAAATCAACTTAAAAGCCTTGCTTAGGTAGGCAGTCAAAAATAAGATGATAGAGAAAATCAGCAAAAGTTCATAAAGCAGCACACTCTACGCTTGATATACTCATAAAAACACATCAATAATAAATTATATGTAGGTACAGACATTGCAAATTGACAAATTAGGTGTCGAGGGGCAGAGCGACATCAGGCCACGCGGCTTTTTTCATTAACATAGTCATGTAGTGTGTAATACGCTTTCTTAATTAAACTATTCTTTATGTAGGATTTAAATCTTCGAATCGAAAGTTTAGAAGCACTTTCTGGAAGTTTAATATAGAACCGAACAGAATTCCCAATAAAAGACCCACTTACTTTTTTTTATCTAAATTTGGAAATATTCAGTTTATTTTTATTTCTCGTGTTAAAACAATGCACGTCACTTTTTTTCATAAACCTATCTAGGTGTTTATGTGTATATAATAAGGTTTCGTAGATGTATTGCGATATTACCGTGAGAATGTTAATTTCCTTAAAACGCTCCCTCAAGGAGTCACGTGGCTTCATTTTATAAATGGCACGTATTGCCCGTTTTTATAAAACAAATATTGCTTGGATGTCTGCTGTTTTCCCCCACAGTATTATGCCATATGACATAACACTATGGAAGTAGCCAAAATAAACTAGCCTATCTGTAGCTTCAACCTAACACACATGTTTTAATTGATTGTATCTCATAAATATCATCAGTTTAGCTACGATACCCCTAAACAAACAAAAACACTGTAAAAATGTGTCAAATAAAATCAAAAATTTAAAAAAAAAAAAGAATAAAAAACAATGTTTATTAGTTGAAAATAAATAAATAAATGTCCCACGCATCCAATCTGTCCGAAACAAATTAACAAATGAAACAAAAAGTTGCGCCAAAATGGCATCAGCTCAGCATAATGCGGAGTAGGCAGATTATCCTACCTACTCAGGACCTGACCTACCTGCGCTGTATAGTCTTATATCAAGTGGCAATTTACGTGAGGATAAATCTGGACTCTTTTGTAAGGCACGACCACGTGCACGCATACCACACTCGCAATCGGCACAGACTGGCATCACTGCCGCGGAAACTTGCGAAGTCATCTAGGCTGACGCATGTTATGGGCCCAGCTGTGTATAACAAGCTTCCTGACGCCATCACAGAGACTCCTAGCATGACTATTTTTAAGAATTAGGTTAAAACGCTGGCTTATCGAGCAAAACTTCTATACCTATGACGAGTTCAAACCGTATAAATGAAATGTAAAATGTACAGTATACTTATCGTATTTTGACATGAATTTTTATTATAATTGTAATTGTTAATAATAAATTTATTTTATAATTATGTAATTGTGTGCTACTTTTAAGTAGTTGTCACGCCTCGACCTTTAATAATTGATATTACCAATAAATAACTATTATGACTATTATTAATTGTTCATTATCTAAATAAAAAGCTCAAGAATATCATATATTTTTTTCTTCATAGAAAACTATGAAAATTCTTATCAAAAACTTTAAAATTCTAGAGACATTTGAGAACCTATCGCGCCTTAAAATCTGCAACACAATCTCTTAAATTAAAAATAACTATAACAAATGACTACCTAATTTTTAAAATAGAAAAAAAGAACAAAAAAAGAACATAAAAAGAAGCCAAACAAAGAAATAAACACTATTTTTTCAATATAAAAACCAGCCAAGTGCGAGTCGGACTCGAGCATGAAGGGTTCCGTACCATTAACTACAAAAACGCCAAAAAAAACGTGGACAAAGGGAATATAAAACCAGGTTTGTAAAAAAATGCACGCAAAAAGTGGTCACCCATCCAAAAACTGACCCCGCAGAGCATCGCATTAACCTACATTTAGAGAAATCACGTTTGTTGTATGGGAGAATTAAACATTTATTTAATTCTGATTTTTAGTATTTGTGGTATTTGTTGTAGCGCCAACAGGAATACATCATCTGTGAAATTTTCAACTGTCTAACTATCACGGTTCATGAGATACAGCCCGGTGGTAGATGGACAGACAGACAGACAGACAGACGGACAGCCGAGCCTTAGTAATAGGGTCCCGTTTTACCCTTTGGGTACGGAACCCTAAAAACGAGGGACAAATTGGCAAATACTTCAATGACACTGTCTTAGTTAACATATTTTGCCAAATCAGCTTCTTTATTAAGAATAGCTTAAACTGTTTAAACGTTCTTCGCTTAAACTGTTTAAACGTTCTTCGCTTAAACTGTTTAAACGTTCTTCGCTTAAACTGCTTAAACGTTGTTCGCTTAAACTGTTTAAACGTTCTTCGTTTAAACTGTTTAAACGGGAACGTAATTAGCTTATTATTTAATTTTATATCATTTCATTTCATTTATTCAGTTAACGATTTTTTTTAAATCATGTTTAAATATATTTCTTACTTAAAATTAATAAATGTCACATAGAATTTAGAATACACAAACAAATTATATACAAAAAAAATATACTCGTATATTAAAATTTACACAAAAGCAATAGTCACAAATGGCTTGGATAATCTTGTGTTTAAATTCATCCAAAGAGTAAAAACAACCCTCCCAACAAGTTTCCTTAATGAATGCTCACCCTTGAGGCGCGAAATTCAATTTTTTTGGTGTTTTTTGCCTATTACAGCTCATCAACACTTCTTCTGATAGCGAAAGTTGAGTTCGCGAGAACTAGGAGACTTATCACAGATGTTTTAATTGATGCTATCTCATAAATACCATCAGTTTAGCTACGATACCCCTAAACAAAAAAAAACACTGTAAAAATGTGTTTAGTGTGTATAGCTATACCACGGGGTCTCATCCCAAAGAAAAAATATATTGTTCTATTGAAATTCAATAGATGGCGTAACAGGTATAGATTTGTTATAGAAGTATGTGAAAAATGAATATTAGGACCTGGGGATCGATTTTTGAAAGTCAGCGAGTGACTAGAAGTCAGCAAAATGACTATTAGTCACCGATTTCCAAAAGTTCGTATTTTTGGAAATCACCGCTGACTAAAATTGACATACTATGATATCAATACGAGTGCCTCTACCCACTCGATTTGAAATCACTCCGTGACTGTTTTGGCACTGACATTTATGAATAGTATTGACTCAATTTTACTCTTTATCTTGTGGCTTTCCCATGAATCTGTACATGTACATGGATTGAGTGCTAAAATAGCATTGAGTGTTCCTTCTTACTCCTATCCTAGAAAATAGCTTGCTATCCTATGTTAGAGAGAAACAAATATATTGTCACACGACAGTCGTTTTTCCTTTCCGTACCACTGAAAATTGGTCATAGACAATTGAAGTTTTCGATAGTGAAGAGAACATATAGAGCGTCATCGTAAATATTCTTAGTCGATAAAATAATTGTCGATGATGAAGCATTTGTCACACTGGATGCATCTGCAGTCAGGTCAAAGCGAACGCAGCTCGCATCATGTATGAACAACGTTGTCGGTCAGGGCAGAGCAATCGGTCAGCGATCCGGGCAGGGCAACCGGTCAGCGGTCCGGGCAGGCTAAAAACCGGCCTTCTTATTTCAGTTATTTGTCAGCGTGTATCAGTGGTGATCAGTTCTTTTATTGGGTTTTGATCGAGGAAAATGATTACCGAGGAAGAAAATATTGTGTTATTACGGTTACATAGCAAAAGGCGCCCGTTGCCCTCCTGCCTGCACCCGTTATCAGCCACCCGCTGCCCGTCTGCCCGCAGCCAACCGGTGTGCGTTCTTTGCTTGTGCTCGCACGGTCAGATCGCATTCTATACAATATAATTATATTGAGACCGATAATGTTGTTCATACATGATGCGGTCTGCGTTTGCTAAGACCTGTCCGCAGAACGCAGAACGCATCTAGTGTGACAAATCCTTAATGATTAGTGAAATCAATCGTACTGTATCAATCTTGTGCCTGGAGTAGACGTGCTCAACTTTCCTTGCACAGTCAACAGCTTGATTTATGTTGCATTCCTATAACGTTTGTAAAAAGTAAGCCACAGGAGTCTGATTGAAAAAAAAAATTATAGTTTTTCATCGTTGATGTTTTCCAATAGTTAGAGAAAACGGAGATGGCTACAATTTTTAATACAATATGTTTGCACATGTAAGACTAGGCAGGTATCAAATAAAACCATAAGTAATTAAAGATTTACTTACACAAATAATAATACAAGTTATACAAGTAGGTATGTATGGTGATTCAGGACCTTCGGGAGGGATTAAAAATCTCTTCATATGCAGAGTTCATATGTACAAAATCAAAAAAATACAAAAGACGTAGTTGTGCTACCTGAAGACCGCTGCTAACGATCTAAAGGTAGCTCAACTGATCCAAATCACTACCAGACGGAATCGTCCCTAAGATGCTGGTACTGGCTGCATTGCCACGCTGAATGGGTTGCTAATGCGTTGAGCCAGATAAGAGTCAGCTCTTGGGTCACGCGTCGCTTCGACCAGAAGCCCTGAAAGAAAGAATTAAAATACATAAATAAATAATGCTGGACTGTTCACACAACACTATCTAGCCCCAAGCAAAGCAGAGCTTGTGTTATGGGTACTAGATAACTGATAAACTTAATACAATACATTACATAGATAGTTTTTTTTATTATACATCGTAAATACCCAGAACACCCTGAACAAATATCTGCAGATCGTAAAAATATTTGTTCCGCGGAGGGAATCCAACCCGCAACCTCCTGCGTCACAGGCGAACCTACGCCCGTCGCGCCACAGAGGGCGCCGGAGAAAGAAAGACGTTATGCCGAGAGTATTATTTTGAAAGCAAAGCAAGGCAGGTATTCTGATAGCCGCGCGGATTCTAAGGAAAATCTTTCGATAGTCAATCGCATCAAGCTCATTGGTACATCACTATGATAACCCATACTGTTATTATTTTTTGGATTAAAATGTCTGTATATCCATACAAAACAGGATTCTGTGAAGGTATTTTGGTATAAAATAAGCCCCCAAACACATATTACCCTCTCTCTTAAATCTACACTTGAATAAAATCACTTACCGATGGTAACTTTATTCACATCATTGTTTTGTCTTCTAGGTGAATGAGATTTACATCCCGGCGCTGCACAAGATATAATGTAGAACTTAGCTTGTTTTTTTAACGAATTTGAACTAGAACTCGCAGTAATATTATCTAAATTTAATATTTTTTCACACATAACAAAGAGTCATTCGTATGTAAACATAACCCGAATACACAAAGATGACATATATCTCAAGGAGAGTATTCTAGTTAGCTGGACATCTATATTTTGGTGTTTAAAATGATACCAATGACGTCATGATACCAAGGTTGACATTTGGCCTGGTACGCGTTACACAAATAAAAACAGTTAGATTTATGCTTATCTCATTCCAACACATGAATACATTCATATAAAAGAATGAGACTGGTATAATCGATATCGTTTCGTTTTTAGCCTTACATCCATGCTTTGTTCTTAATCCGAGGGCTTTCCTATTCCACCCACACATAATAATTATCTATGGTCCGAACGTAGTACACTGTTTTGTCTGTGGTGAGTGGAACCATGGACTTAGTATAGTGGAACAGACAAACTAATAATGGACAGATACGTCGTATGTCAAAGACAACAACTGTGAAATATTTGCAAGTTGGTAGACAGGGTATGACTTTCAAAGATAAGACATTTGGTAAAAAGTGATTTCAAAGTCATCGATGACGTTTTGTCATTCGTGACTTCTAGTAACTTAGTGACTTTCAAAAATCGATCCACTGAAAAAAAAAACTAATATTAAAAAATACCCATAATACGGGAAAATTTAATAAATGCCTCTTGAATCAAGTTTTTTTTTTTGGAAAAGTTTAATGATATCGTTTTTCTAGTGGTAATCATTTAAACTAGGTTTGACACAGATTGTTTGTAGTACCACAGTTAGTACTAACTTGATAGATGGCGTTATTGAAAAAGAAGCGGCCAAGTGCGAGTCGGACTCGCCCATGAAGGGTTCCGTAGCAGCAAGTAACATAATATAAAAGTTCTTGGATGGATTACGATTTATGACGTATTAAAAAAAAAACTACTTACTAGATATCGTTCAAACCAATTTTGAGTGAAAGTTTACATGGTAATGTACATCATATATTTTTTTTAATATAGTTACGGGGGGGGGACACTTTTTACCACTTTGGAAGTGTCCCTCGCGCAAACTATTCAGTTTAGAAAAAAATGATATTAGAAACCTCAATATAATTTTTGAAGACCTATCCATAGATACCCCACACGTATGGGTATGATGAAAAAAAGTTTTTTGAGTTTCAGTTCTAAGTATGGCGAACCCCAAAAATAAAAAACTACTTACTAGATATCGTTCAAACCAATTTTGAGTGAAAGTTTAACATGGTAATGTACATCATATTTTTTTTTTAGTTTTATCATTCTCTTATTTTAGAAGTTACGGGGGGGGGGGGGGACACTTTTTACCACTTTGGAAGTGTCCCTCGCGCAAACTATTCAGTTTAGAAAAAATTTATATTAGAAACCTCAATATCATTTTTAAAGACCTATCCATAGACACCCCAAACGTGTGGGTATGATGAAAAAAAGTTTTTTGAGTTTCAGTTCTAAGTATGGGGAACCCCAAAAATTTATTGTTTTTTTTCTATTTTTGTTTGAAAAGCTTATTGCGGTTTACAGAGTACATCTACTTACCAAGTTTCAACAGCATAGCTCTTATAGTTTCGGAAAAAAGTGTCTGTGACATACTCGGACAGACAGACAGACAGACATGACGAATTCATAAGGGTAAAAAAAATTACAGAACCCTAAAAACAGATGACCCGCCAATGACGTCATGCCCGAAATGAAAGAGAAAACTAGTATTTCCGTTCTATTCTAAAACTTTCAAATAAAATGTCAGACCTGGGGGGTTACTATGAGCTCTTATATCCATTCAGTTCAAAAACTATTCAGTACAAAATATCGGTTCATCGTTGACATTTTTCATCGTTGAATAAATTTAATCGCAGAAGTCTGTAGACCCTCTGCGATTGTGCCTTTAAATATAGTTGCGGACATCACGGAACCAATAATTTGTACTGAATAGATTAACAACTGCATGGCAATAAGAGCTCATTGTAACCCGCCTGTATGCATATCATTGTAACCAAAGACGAACTAGTTATATATAAAAGGCAATGTCCTGACTAACTGACTGACTGACCGAGTGACAACGCACAGACTAAACCGCTGGTCGTTGAGACTTGAAATTTACAGGGTGTACCTATTCCTTTTAGGGTGTTAAGGTCTACTTAGAAAGGAAAATGCAAAAATCGTATGCTAAGGGTTTCAAAATGGGGTTCACAAGTAAAAACAAAAATGCTGTGTATTTCGGAAAGTGTTGGCAGTAGATACCTACTTGAAATTTCCGCTTCGGCCGTAAAGGAAACCGGGGTTTCGTAAATGGTTCATAGGTAGTTTCCTCAAATAAAATTAACAAACATATGTTTCAGCAATATATGAATATTGGCACGGGAACGTTGTGTTTGTAAAAAAAAAACTTTACGATTTAGCCATATTTCAGCGTAATTTCGACGTTGTAGAATATAGTTTCACGATATAGGTAGTTGTTGGGATTCAAATATTTTAAGGAATGGACTCCTAAATTAGAAAACTTGAGTGTTCGTCTGTTTTAAAGGTCGTTTTGAGGCGAGGTTAGTTGTTGTCTGCACGCCGGGAAAATTTCCGGACTAGGCGCGGACGAAGTCGCGAGTGGGTCATCTAGGTGGTAAATGTGGGGTACCGCAAAATTCCTGTTGAAATGAGGATGGTTTCGGACTCTTTGTCAAGTGTTTAAGGTACTTTGCTCTAAGATGGCCCTGTGCATAAGATAGCCAACTTTCAATAAAACGTATTTCCACTGATTCAAAACTGTTCAAATTTCGCGGTAATGTCTGAACGCACCCATAAACAAGAACGCAACTGCAAACGAACGGAAGTCAGCCACCATTTTGAAAGCAGACGTCAGTTTGTCAGATACGTCCAGAAAAAACACACGCGTTGTAACCTTTTTTCGTTTTGGCGTTCCAAGTCCTGATTCACTTGAATTTTATTAGTCGACCTTGATGAATAAACTATTGTGGATTCAGTTAAATATATAAGTACTTTTGCTTTACCTATTTATTGTGTTTTTGCATTTGTCTTAACCCTTACCGGGAAATGCCCCTATGATGGCCCAATCTATGTGAACGGAAGACGGCCCGGGCCATCTTAAGTTATTTTTAGGGTTCCGTAAAAAAACTACGGAACCCTTATAGATTCGTCATGTCTGTCTGTCTGTCCGTGTATGTCACAGCCACTTTTTTCCGAAACTATAAGAGCTATGCTGTTGAAACTTGGTAAGTAGATGTATTCTGTGAACCGCATTAAGATTTTTACACAAAAATTAAAAAAAAAAAACAATTATTTTTGAGGTTCCCCATAAATAGAACTGAAACAAAAAAAAAAAAAAATTAATCAATCCTATACGTGTGGGGTATCTATGGATAGGTCTTCAAAAATGATATTGAGGTTTCCAGTATAATTTTTTTCTAAACTGAATAGTTTGCGCGTGAGACACATCCAATGTGGTATAAAGTGTGTGTCCCCCCATAACTTCTAAAATAAGAGAATGATAAAACAAAAAAAAAAAATATAATGTACAGTGGCAGAATGAAAACGTTCGTCAGTTTTCAAAGTAATCCCCTTAGCTTGTCGCCAGCACATATTACCTTTTCCAACTATTATGCGTAGCAGACTGCTGTATAGAAAACCATAATTTAAATGTTTTGTTATAAAGATCAAAATCGCACACCTTTGATCAGTTGCTGGTTTAACTTTGGAACGACTTTTTTAGGGTCCCGTACCCAAAGGGGCCAAACGAAGCCCTATTGCCCTCGCTCATCCGTCTGTCCGTCTCTCTATCACATGGGTCTATAGCGGCTAAACCATTGAAGTATTCATATTTGTACTATTTATGTATCTTACTGACCCAAACCCAAAAATAATAACCAAAAATTATTTTGAAGTATGGTTCCCGTACAAGTTAAAGTGGGGAGGGAAAAATAAATCTGTCGTACCCTAGTATGTGGAGTATAATTTTAGAGCTTATTAAGAAGAATTAGACTGTATTTTTGTTACTAAGTTCAATTTTATCTCCATTTAACCCAGGAACTAGTTTTTTTTTAAATATTCTACATACTTATTATGAATATTTTACCAAAAAATTATAATATTTTAGAAACTAGAAACATTTTGAGAATTTTCTCATATTTCTATTACAAACGGATTTAATTTTGCGTGTGGATTACCTAAACTTCGGCAATTTATAACTTTTACATTTGTTACGGATACACAAATTATATAATAGTTTATACGACAGAAACCTGAATGCGTGAGGTCCGATGCGCACTTGGCCAGTTTTTTATTGAGTTAGCCAGAAGTTTTGTCATTTTATTAGTAGACTATCTGTCATTCAATCGCTGCTAATATCCGTTGTCATGGTAACTGAATGTTATTTTCGTAATATTGACAATACTGTGTCGGTAAAACAGTACCAATGCAATACTATGTCGGTAAAGCAGTACCTATGTTTTTGCATTGAACAACCAAAAATAGGCCTTACCATGTAAACTTTCACTCAAAATTGGTTTGATCGAGATCTAGTAAGTAGTTTTTTTTTAATACGTCATTAATCATATTCCATCCAAGAACTTTTATATTATGTTACTTGCTGCTACGGAACCCTTCATGGGCGAGTCCGACACGCACTTGGCCACTTTTTTGTAACGTGTTGTGTGTTTTTGATAATTTCTCTAACTGTATTAGTTTTGCTTAAACTATGTATTGATGTGTTTTTCCTTTAGTTTTCAAAGACAGAAGAGCTAGTTTTATTCCACTTTTTAGGGTTCCGTAGTCAAAGACAAGGAACCCTTATGGATTCGTCATGTCTGTCTGTCTGTCCGTGTATGTCACAGCCATTTTTTTCCGAAACTATAAGAGCTATACTGTTGAAACTTGGTAGGTAGATGTATTCTGTAAACCGCATTAAGATTTTTACACAAAAATAAAATAAAACAATTATTTTTGGGGTTCCCCATACTTAGAACTGAAACTCAATTTTTTTTTTCATTAAACCTATACTTGTGTGGTATCTATGGATAGGTCTTCAAAAATAATGTTGATAATTCTAATATATTTTTTTTCTAAACTCAATAGTTTGCGCGAGAGACACTTCCAAAGTGGTAAAAAGTGTCCCCCCCCCCCCATAACTTCTAAAATAAGAGAATGATAAAACTAAAAAATATATATAATGTACATTACCATGTAAACTTTCACTCAAAATTGGTTTGAACGAGATCTAGTAAGTAGTTTTTTTTAATACGTCATTAATCGTAATACATCCAAGAACTTTTATATTATGGTACTTGCTGCTACGAAACCCTTCATGGGCGAGTCCGACACGCACTTGGCCGCTTTTATATTAGTAAAACATGATGTTTTTTTTTCTTAGTCATAACATGGCCCTCTTTAAATGTTTATTAAAAATAAAAGACTGGAAATTTTACATAAACTGGTTTTTATTAAAGATTAGTTCTATATGCAAGAAAAACAGGTATTATTTTCATAATTAAATGAAAGCTTTTTGTTTTATGGCTATTTTATATTTTGATAGATTTAAGGTGGCCCGTGTCAACTTTTTTAACAAAATTCATTACCATGTTCTAAAAACTCAAATATAAATTTTATGCAAGGTGATTTTTTATTATGAAAATCACAGGCAAACTTCAAATTAATGTTAATATTAAACCTTACCTTGCGGGCCATCATAGACCACTAGGATTTTAAGATGGCCCACAGTTAACGTTTCAAAAAATATTTATTTTTTAATTCAAAATGAGGAAATAAATAATATTTTTTTTGAATATTGCTTAGTCATATCAATAAACTACGTTCTATTTAACATTGTATTCGTAAATAACCTATTTTCATCAGATTATAGAAAAATGCAAAAATATGGGCCATCTTAGGTTTCTTTACCTTATAAAAAGTAATTTTGAATCGAATGTCAATCGAGAATGTTTTTAGAATGATAACTGTTAATTCTTTTCTCTGATAAACTTTTGTATTACAAAGAAAATAAAATATCTTTTATTTTCCTGCTATTTGCTTATCCACTGCACTCTGCTGTATAATGGAGATAGCCGGTCTCTATTTGCTTATCAAATTCAAATTTCAAATTCAAATTAATTTATTGCGATATATGGGTTAGTAACTGGTGGTTAGTGCTACAATTAAATGTGCAGCCATAATCGGCGTTTAACGCATGCAAAATATACATAAATCAGTAAAAATAACTAGATTAAAAATTAAAAATCACATAATTAGTCCTATTTAGTCACCTATTCCTAGTCATTAACATTTTTATCACCAAGGAATTCTTGTGTACTATAGTAAGCTTTTCCTGTTAGCATCTTTTTCAGTCTTCCCTTGAACACATTAAGACTGGGAGCATCTAGTACAGATTTAGGAAGATGATTATAAACACGCACAGCCATACAAACTACACTCTTGCTATACAGAGATGTTTTGCTTAAAGGAAAACATATTTGATTGATGTGCCGTTTACTTTTACGCTTTATAAAAAGGTCCATATTATTTTTTACAAATGTCGAAATTTCATAGATGTAAAGACAGGGTAATGTAAGTATTTTAAGTTCAGTGAAGTATGGCCTACAGCTATCAGTTTTCTTAATTTTACATATGGCTCTTATACACTTCTTTTGGCTTATAAATACTCGCTCTTTTAAAGTGGAATTGCCCCAGAATATAATTCCATACCTCAAAACAGACTCAGCATATCCGTGATAGGCAGTGGTCACGGCAGAAATATTAACAGTTTTACGAAGCATGTACAACGCATATGAAAACTGATTAACTTTCTTACATATTACATATATATCCTCTGCACTCTGCTGTATAATGGAGATAGCCGGTCTCTATTTGCTTATCCACTGCACTCTGCTGTATAATGGAGATAGCCGGTCTCTATTTGCTTATCCACTGCACTCTGCTGTATAATGGAGATAGCCGGTCTCTATTTGCTTATCCACTGCACTCTGCTGTATAATGGAGATAGCCGGTCTCTATTTGCTTATCCACTGCACTCTGCTGTATAATGGAGATAGCCGGTCTCTATTTGCTTATCCACTGCACTCTGCTGTATAATGGAGATAGCCGGTCTCTATTTGCTTATCCACTGCACTCTGCTGTATAATGGAGATAGCCGGTCTCTATTTGCTTATCCACTGCACTCTGCTGTATAATGGAGATAGCCAGTCTCTATTTGCTTATCCACTGCACTCTGCTGTATAATGGAGATAGCCGGTCTCTATTTGCTTATCCACTGCACTCTGCTGTATAATGGAGATAGCCGGTCTCTATTTGCTTATCCACTGCACTCTGCTGTATAATGGAGATAGCCGATCTCTATTTGCTTATCCACTGCACTCTGCTGTATAATGGAGATAGCCGGTCTCTATTTGCTTATCCACTGCACTCTGCTGTATAATGGAGATAGCCGGTCTCTATTTGCTTATCCACTGCACTCTGCTGTATAATGGAGATAGCCGGTCTCTATTTGCTTATCCACTGCACTCTGCTGTATAATGGAGATAGCCGGTCTCTATTTGCTTATCCACTGCACTCTGCTGTATAATGGAGATAGCCGGTCTCTATTTGCTTATCCACTGCACTCTGCTGTATAATGGAGATAGCCGGTCTCTATTTGCTTATCCACTGCACTCTGCTGTATAATGGAGATAGCCGGTCTCTATTAATTCCTAATCTTATATTTGATTTTTAACAGGCTAAATCAAGTACAGTATTTAAATTAAAAATATGCATGGATACTACATTATAATTCTTAGGGGTAACTGTACCAGCAACCGCAGTTTTGGACATTTGGTTCATGCACTCGGCCGAGCAGCCGGTGGTGCGAAGCTACCATCCGCGGGATTATGCCTGAACGCCTCTAAGGCCGAAGCCAGCCTAGCCGAATCCGTCAAGGATATGCTCACTGTGGAGCCCCGAGAGTCGGGAGGCTCTAAACAATGTGACTTTACTAGTTGCGCTTTACTTCGTAAGGTGTGACGTCGAAGCCCATTTGGACCACGGAGATCGGTGCGTACGGTTTAACACGTGCACCACGCCTCCGAAGGTCTGGATTTAACTCAGTTCGATGTCGGGGCTCGGAATAGTCTGTAGACGACTTACGTTCCTGGCGGGGTGTTGTGCTCGGTAGAGCAGCGTCGTGCTGCGATCTGTTGTGACTCAGCCCTGTGCCAGGTGATTCGTACGAGGACGGATTTTTATTTTTTAGGGTTCCGTAAAAAAAATTACAGAACCCTTATGGATTCGTCATGTCTGTCTGTCTGTCTGTCTGTCCGAGTATGTCACAGCCACTTTTTTCCGAAACTATAAGAGCTATATAACTTTTGAAACTATCATGGTTATGTACATAATTTTCACTAGAAACGGGATATTTACCATGATTTTTGAGTTTTGTATGTACATATAAAGTGCCAGATTTTCGGTGATACTCTGGCCACGATATGTGCGGTGAGAGGATTTCTTGCTTTACGTCTAAAGCGGATTTCTATGCGATCATCATCACCGCACACATCGCTCAGCAGATGCTTGTTTTGCGTTTTTATTGCTTTCACAATTTCTTCATCAGTGTGGCTTTGGAGAACACCAAAGAGCACAATAAGAGGGTCCTTGTTTTTAATATCCTCCACGTTAAGTTGTCCTCCATTCTCCTCAATCTTGTTCTTCACCTTATTTATTTCATCTTTGTCTCTGCATCCTAAAATTATCCTTCTGTCCTTCGCTTTCCTAATACTATCAATCTTAAATCCTTCTTCTGTAGCATTAACAAACTTCCTTATCTTCTCAAACACCTGGTCTCCTGTCTCTTGGTCATTTTTGGAGGTGATAACAACGGAATGCAAAGCTGAAGCCTCCGAAGATTGACGTCTTGGTAACTTAGCTACGACACTAGCATAAGTGCCCATTCCCTCACACATTTCTTGCTGTGCCTTCATTAGCTTGGTTAATGAGGTATGGTTATCAGATGTCAATTTTTCCTGCACTTCTTGCTGCCTGGCTAAAGACTCCGTAAGCTTCTCCATGTTTTTGTTACTTTCATCTATCCACTTAGCGTGCTCTTTCATTCTCTCTACAAGTTCGTTCTCTTCCTTTCCCTTCCGCAATTCCCTCTCTCTCGGTGTATCTATTTCCCTCTCTGTTTCGGATTGCATTTTATTTTTTCCTTGGCCTTTTATGCTGTCTACTTCTTTCACCAATTGGTAAAGCCCATCGAGCAACACGGAATGGAGACGCCATCAAAGGCAATCCCCGCTGTAGTTCCCCTCTAAATTAAATGCCCTCGAGGGCATACAGCTTACAAAAAACTAGCTGTCGCCGATCGCTCTGTCAGACTGAATCGACTCGCGTGGGAGATAGTGCTCTAAGAAAAATGCCGAATTGTTCAGTTTTATGCTGTAAAAAAATGATTGGATCATCAAATTTACAAAAAGATAGTGTTTCCTTTCACATGTACCTGAATTTCAATTAAATTATTATAACTTATTGCATGAAAATTGACCAAGTAAAATTAAGCCGTATAAAAACAAAAGTGGCCATCTCAGATTTTGTAATTTTTGAGTTCGTGTTCGGGGTAAAATAATAAAACTGAACGGTTTAACAAAACAAACCGTAAATATTTTATTCAATAACACTGGTTCACTCTTCACTGCGACTGCACTTCAGTACACTGGTCATTCATTACTCTAAAATCACTGCCAAATTACGTGATTTATTCGCAATGAAAGCCAATTCCCTTACGACTGCCCTGCTCGCTCATCAATCGAGCTCCACTTAATCGTGCGACACAGGGGCGACATAAAAGTGACCAAAAGCGTAGATATAAATGTGTATAATACATCAATGTGCATTTCAGGATTTATTCTGCTGACGTAAACATGTATATAACGTGTAATGTCAGTAAGCCAAGATGTGGATGATTACTTAATATCCTTGATTACTAAATACTATTCATTAAACACGTTCGACATCATGTGACATGTGGAATAACGTGTATTTGTATTTGATGGCTATGTAACCACTAACTAACCGGTAACTACTAACTACTACTACTTCGTGTCACGGGCTCTTTCTTGGTTCAGTGACCAGCTTGAGATATAGTGTCCCTGAAAGGGGCCTAGTGACCAATGGTGAAAGAACCAGTATGGTAAAAGGATTCATTGTGCCTCGCAGAGGTGTATGATGATATGTCAACGTAAATGTCATGTGCAACTATATTTAAAGAAATATAATTAAATCACACTACTATTAACAACAAGTGTAACATGAAAAAGTTTGTACATTTGGGAACTTTGATTACAAGAGATGGCAAGCATGAAGATGATATTTAAATGAGAGTAAATTCTGGAAACCAGGTGAACTTAACGCCTTATTATCAGCCGGAACGTATCCAAAAAGGCACGACTGGATGTGCATAGAGGAGTGTTAGTGCCATAACTAATGTATGGTGGTAGCCAAAGTTGCTAAGGCAGAATAAACATGAAATTAGAATAAATGCACTGAAGATGAGAGGTTTGAGAAGTATGTATGGTGGACTTTGAGAGATAAAATAAGAAACTGTGTGTTAAGAAAGCATTGTAAAATGAAAGAGCACGTGTATAGTGACAAGGATTGAGAAAGATATGCTTGGATGGTTTGGGTTATTGGTTAAAGGATGAATGATAGTAGATTGTCGAAACTAGTTCATAAGATGAGCATGCATGGGACAGTTGGAAAGGGGAGAACCCGGTGAAGGTATTCAGACTAGATCAGGGTCGATCTGGAGAATGGCCAGGCCAAGATTGCCCTTAACCAATGAGCATATATGAAGAATGTGATGTGAGTAAATCAAGCAAAACAGGTATGCCAGGATCGTAGCAAGTGGAAATTCATGGTCTCTGCCTACTTCTCTGGGAAACAGGCGTGAGTTTACGTATGAGTGTATGTATGTTATATTATAAATGCAAAATTTTCTAAGGGTTGGATGAAATTTAGAACGGCGATAGCTGGACCACTGGAATAGTTTTAAATTTTTTTTAGATGTTCCCACAGGATCAAGACTTATGCGTGTGAAACCGCGGGTTGCTTTTAGTTTATAATAAGAATAAAACTGCGTGGTTAATTTGATCAAAATCGGTTATATTGATCATACTTAAATAACTTTACTCTTTTCAGTTAAAAGTAAATAAAGAAGCTTTAAAAAAATCGTTGATAGCCAATTGTTAGGTTACTGCACAATCTTCGCACGTTGTGTTTAACGTTAGCTGAGTCAGTCGTGGGAAGCAATGGCAGGGATGAGCTCACTACTTGTCACGTCTATCTCCCACGATGGTGCAACCCACTGTGAAAAGAGGTCCATTAAGGCTCTGCCTACCCCTACGGGGAAAGAGGCGTGTGTCTATGTATGTATGTATGTAACAATAACAGCCTCAATGCACACTAAATAGCTTTTAGCTCATTTAACAGTTTTTTTTATTTCTCAAAAATTCCTGAAAGTAAGTTGCCCGTGTTTTCTTATGTACTACTAAATTAGTGATGTGCCTCAATAATAAAGTAGATTTTTTTATCGATAAAATAAATGCTCGTTTATTATGTTTTACAAACTATTGAAATTTGATTTATATTATTCGGGAGACGCCATAGCCTAACCTAACCTAACTTTCTAACCGTTAATCCAACCACCATGAAGGTATTGGTATGTAACAAGGTAGGTAACTGTTATGATTTTAATTTGAAATTATTCATTTTATGCCATAAATTGACGACCTCTGTGGCGCAGTGGACGAAGGTTCGCCTGTAACGCAGGAGGTTGCGGGTTTGATTCCCGCCTCAGAACAAATATTTGTACAATCTGCAGATATTTGTTCAGGGTGTTCTGGATATTTTCTATGTTGATACAAAATAAATATCTATGCATTGTACTGTTGTACTATGTACTATCTATTGTACTAATGTTGTTGTACTGTATTAGGGATATCAGTTATCTAGTCCATAACACAAGCTCTGCTGTGTCCAACATCAAAAAATAAAATAAAAATAAATATATATTATTGAGAACTGTTGAAAACCAAGGTGAAAAGAGGCCCATTTAAGGCTCTCTCTACCCTTTCGGGGAAAAAGGCGTGTGTCTATGTATGTATGTATGTAAATATATATATATAATGAAATTCACTTAGGTACAATGTGAAAGAAAGCACCATCTTTTCGTAAATTCGATGTTCTAGACCTTGATTTACAGCAGAAAATGTAACGATTCGGCATTTTAGTATTTGTAGCACTGTCACACTGTTTTACTCTATGCGTCACACGATCGATTCAGTCTGACTGAGCAATTGGCCCATCATGATACAATTTGATTACTAGCAAAAGCAAAACATGCTTGGTGAGGGCTAGCAAGCTTCTTTTCCTTGATTGTTTATATTTAAGCACAGAGATGAATTTAAATTACTATGTTAAATTACAACGGATAGTTTATAAAACAGTTGGTAAAACAGTTATACTAACGCGTATGCCCAAATGAAATTGTGCATAGCCAGAGGGGAACGCCTTTACTTGATGTCGCCCCCCGCCGCGACCTCCTCGTGTCTCTCTCGTGTGACCTCCAGCGACCGCCGTGTTGCTCCAAGATATTACTAGCTAGGCTTGCAAGGGCTTCCAAGTTATTTTTACTAGTTTTTTCATGTGTGAACTTATCTAGACATGAATTTAAATTACTATGTGATATTACAAATCTAGAGGTGTGATAGTTTTTCGTAAAAAGTTGCATGCCTACCTAGGTTGTGGGATACGTGATCACGATAAATTAACAAAAGCATTTTCCAGTTTGAACTCGTTTACTCCTTTTCAAGAAAAGTCGTGTCCTGAGTGTCCGTCCTGTGTCGTGGGATTTTCCTTTTCTTTCCTTTCGTCTCTTTTGACTTGCCAGCCCATAGTTTTATGAAATTATTGTAAGCTTTAAACAAAATTCTAATTCAATTTTCCCAAGAACTAATCATCTCATGAGTTGTTGTAAAGTAAGGTTGTACCTGGGGTACTCAAAATTTTCTTGATTTTTCTCTATATTCTAAGTTTCCGCGTTTACCCCCTCTCTCTCCAGCCTACTACTACCTTTTACTAATCTAAAATATCATAGTTATCCACAAAATGATCTCTATGCTATCCTCGAAAAGTGGGGCGGTTCAGCAACTCCCCCTTCACAGAGAGCGTTCAACCCCTCCCCTCATCCCTAGCCGCCCTTAAATCCTTTAAATGACCCTTGGTGGTAGGCAAAGTAAGTTCTTACCAAAAAGTTATCGATACTATTCATTTATCGACTTGAGTGCTGGAAGTCCCTAGAACGGATGTTACTGTCAATTTTGTGACATAACATGATGTTTGTACACAGAAAGCATCTATGTGTGTATAAAGATTTTTGATGTGTTGCTGTTTATAGATGTGTGAGTTTATAGCGATAGAACGACTGGTTACAAAAGTGTGCATTAAAGTGTAAGTGAGTGCGTGAAGCCCCCCCCAAATATTTCTGAATAAATATGTATCGGTTGACAGCTCTATGGCGTCTCCCCTCCGGTACGGAGGCCTGCGTTGCTCGATGGTAAAGCCTGTCTACAGCACGCAAGACTTCCGTTTTTATCTCATTTTTTGTGTTTCTGGACTGTCCTAGGTGTAGTTTTGCTTTAACTACACACGCTTTTGCCTCCGTTAGTGTATCCGTATATTTCTGTCTTGGCGAACTTCCTGCAGCCTCTACCGACAACCTTTGTACTCCCACTCTCTCGCTTATGATTGCTGGCTTTGGCTTCCGGATTTCAACCACTGCAGCTTTCTTTGGTGAGGTCGAATTTTTGGGTAGCATGTCTGCTTTCCCATTTTCCCACTCTCCAATGCTGCGCCTAACATCTGGGTTTTTTGGAATCTCTGGTGTCCGAGATGGTCCTGCCTTGTCAGGTATACGAGATGGTCCTGCCTTCTCTGTCTGGACTGGGGATTGGCATTCTGCGTCCACAGAAGAATTCACTTTTTTAACAGGTGTCCTTATACCAAAACCCATTTTAAAAGTGTGTCTTATGTTTCAGTACTTCGTGTACGTAGCAACAATTCACCACAGATATCTTACGGGGGGGAAAGTCAGTATACACAAAGTCACGTCACTCTTGTTAATTAAAATGTAAATTTGTAAAAGTTGTAAATATAGTATGGTTAAAATTATTTTCAATTTTCAAAATAATATAATGTAACGAATATGATGTCAATAAACTTATAAAAGTAAGAATAGTTATAATCTTAGCATAAGTAAAACATCAATAATAAGTTGCCAATAAATAAAAAAATAGGATAGGCGGTTAGTTACTATATAAATACTAGGTTTTATAAGAAAACCAGTCAATATTCAGTAAAAATCTGATAAAAAATGATAGTAGCTGTCAGTGACCGATTGGCCGGCACGGTTTCTAGGCTAGAAGTCGCAAACTCCTTTTAGTAGCTAAGTACTTCCAGAGTGCACGTTTTGAACTCTATAGATGCTAGGTTTAAATAAACCAGTCAGTATAAGGTTTTCCTCTAACCCTGAACCCTTATATTTCCGGTACTTCACGCACGCAGCAACAATCACCCCAGGTATCTCACGGAGGGGGGGGGGGGGGGGGGGGAAAGTAAGTTTATAAAAATAAAGAAATTTTTCGTTCCTTTTCGTTTTTTCGCGTGCTAATTTTTCCTTCTGTTGCAGGTCGACTGGAGAGCGTCGGGGGATGGTGTTTCAGCTACAACTGAAGAAAAAATCTCACTCACGTAAGGAAATACACGCAAAAACCGTTAAAATTTTAATTTTTGTCTAAAATATGGTCAAATATGTCAAAATTTTGGGTCAAAATACGCTGATAAAATTCGTAGAAACTAATTTAAAGGTGTATATACCTTTGCGCACTTGGAATTATTTTTATTGACAAAAACAACTCCACTTATTTAAAAATCAAAGGTAATTTCCTAAGAAAATTAGCCTGGTTATATCAATTTTTTAGAACTGAATTTGCTCCTTTTCGTTTTTTCGCGTGCTAATTTTTCCTTCTGTTGCAGGTCGACTGGAGAGCGTCGGGGGATGGTGTTTCAGCTACAACTGAAGAAAAAATCTCACTCACGTAAGGAAATACACGCAAAAACCGTTAAAATTTTAATTTTTGTCTAAAAAATGGTCAAATATGTCAAAATTTTGGGTCAAAATACGCTGATAAAATTCGTAGAAACTAATTTAAAGGTGTATATACCTTTGCGCACTTGGAATTATTTTTATTGACAAAAACAACTCCACTTATTTAAAAATCAAAGGTTAGGTTAGGTTAGGTTAGGTTAGGTTAGGTTAGGTTGGGCGCCACGGACCTGCTGGGGTGTCCCAGTGGGTGGAGAGGTGAACTCCAACGTGGCGCGTCCCCGGGTTGCGGATAGGGGAACGGCTTCCAGATATGGGAGCTACCGGTATACCGGCGCGGACAAAACACCAAAAAAAAGGCCTCTCCGCGTGTCTCTATGAAGGTAGCATACAGCACAGTGGATGAGGCGGGAGCCCTAGGGGCTCAGAGGACCTTCGGGTCGTGGGATGGCGGGTCTGCAAGGCCAGCGGCGCGGCAAGGATCGGTCAACTCGGCCACCCTGTTGGGCAACCGTGCGGAGCAGCTGCCTTATTGCAGTTGCATCAGCCCTTACGTCGTAGGGCTGCGTTGTCTCAAGGTTCGGTGGTCGCTGATGGGGTTGTTTGGGTTTGCGAGCCAGCGGACTATTCCTGTTGGCTCACAGACCCAAGCATGGTCGGGGAAACTCGGCCGCTAGACCACCAAAGCGGGGAGCTCTACCCAACCAATTGAGACGTCAGGCTGTCAAGCCTTAAAACTGACAAAATCAAAAATGGCAAGTTATAAAAATACTGATATACCCCAGGTGGGTTCCAGCGGCTCCGCCGTTGGGGAATCCCACCCTCCTTCGGGAGGCTGTCCCTCGTATTCTGGGGGGGACAATAACTGCCTTGAGGGCCTCGGCCCTCACAACGACGACCATGGCAATGATAATACGGACTTTGAACATCACACAACCAATGATTCTGGCAAGAATTTGGAAGGTGATGCATGTGGATTGGTTTTGGCTGGTGATGCGCACGCGGAGCTGATCCACTGCGCTTCACCAGTCTTTGGAATGAGAAAAGGTACGCCTTATGTTAGTTTGGAGCGGATACCTGATGAGGACTGCCGTTCAACGGTATCGAATCAGGATATCCTTCCCATGTCCGAGTGTGACTCGGACACAAGTTTGCGGGCTTCCCCGGGTGGTCTGTGGCGTAAGCGCCGAAGGCGCGAAGAATCGGACTCAGAGGATGACAAGTCTTCATCATCTAAGGTGGCCACGTCCAAGCGTGGTCGAGGACGTCCACCCACGCCTGGACATTACGTTGGCTTGGCAAAAGCCAAAGCTGAGCTTAAGGAGGCGAAGGCCGAGGAAATTCGGCTGGAGGCTGAAAGGCAGATGGCTGAGGAGCTTAGGCGGAAGAAAGAGGCGATAGCCGCTTCCTTCCGCAAATCCCCAGTCAGAGTTGAGGCCAAGCGGATCAGCAAGGGTCAAGAGATGCCAGACCTGCAATTGGTAGTGTCGGAGGCTCTGGCGGATGTACTGAAGGTGGCCACGAAATCTCGTAACCTAAAAGGGCCCTATGTGAAGGACCTTAAGGTTGCGTACGAGAACATTAAGGCATCGTTTGAGGAGATGCGGTCCCGCACGATGACAGAGGAGATAGCCCGACTGGAGGCGGCAAATACGAGGCTCGTAGTTGAGCTTGAAGTGATGCGGAGGGAAATGGGTGAACTGCGGGCCAGTCTGGCACAACCAGCTAAAGTCCCGGCCCCGACCCCTGTTTTGGCTTCAGTTGAGGAGCCTGCTTTCGAAAATGTGCTGCGATCAATCATGATGCAGGTGGGCTCCATGATCAATGCTCGCTTCGAGGGTCTTGAGGAGCGTCTGCTCCCCGAAAAGCGCCTTAGGCCTCCACTAGCTGCGGACAGGCGTAAAGAGGAGAGGGAATTGGATAGGTTTAGCCAGATAGAAGTAACTCCCTCTGCTAATTCCCCTCCTCAGGTCCCAGAGCCAAAGGCCAAGAAGGGCAAAGGCAAAAAGAAAGGGGTCATAAAGGAAAAGGATGCAGCCATCGAGAGCACGCCCTGTGAATCAGCAGTAAGCACATATGCTCCACTGGATTTACTCCAACCCTGGCAGGAGGTTGTGAGACGAGGGTCAAGGAAGAAAGATCGTGAGCCACGATCTGAGCCAAAGAAGCAGCATAAAGCTTTACCCGAGAGGCTTCAAGCATTGAAGCCACCTCAGCAAATGCGGCCTCAAGTTGCTAAACAAAAAGTAGCCAAACTCCGCACCCCTAACACCGCAGCCGTGGTCATTACACTGCTGCCAGGGGCAGAGGCAAAGGGATTGACCTACTCCAAGGTCTTAACAGAGGCCAAAGCTCGTATTGATCTTGGGGCCCTCGCGATGCCACCTTTAAGGATGAAAACTGCGGCCACTGGGGCTCGCATCCTTGAAGTCCCTGGTGTGGAAAAGGGCGAGAAGGCGGACTCCCTGGCTGAGAAACTCCGGGAGGTATTTCAGGGGGTGGAGGAAGTACAGGTCTCGAGGCCGACTGTCACTACAGGCTTGCGGGTGAGCGGCCTCGATGACTCCATTGTCCCTTCGGAGCTGACGGAGGCCCTTGCAAAAGCAGGTAGCTGCAATACGTCAGCAATTAAAGTCAGCGAGATCAGGAAGGGCGTGGCGGGTATGGGTGCTGCCTTTGTGCGATGCCCTGTGACGGCTGCCAAAAAAATCGTAGCAAATGGCAACCGTCTCCTAGTGGGCTGGGTGGCGGCACGGGTTCAGATCCTGGACGTCCGGCCCCGTCGCTGTTACCGGTGCCTAGCACTGGGCCATGTAAAGGCCCAGTGCAAATCTGAGATTGACCGCAGTGATGATTGCCATCGCTGTGGTCAGAAGGGTCATAAGGCCAGTGTTTGTTCTGCCGCCCCGCACTGCACGTTATGTGAAGAAGCAGGAAAGTCGGCGGATCACCTCTCCGGGGGCAAGGCATGTGCCAAGTCCCCGTCCAAGACAGAGGCAAGAAAGAAAAGAAAAAAGAAGCGAGCTGTGACTGAGGATGAAGCCAAGTCGCAGCCAGCTAACTCCGTAACAGAGCAGGTGGACCACATGGAGGAAAATTAGTATGGCTCTAGCTTTCCTTCAGGCGAATATAAACCACTCCGCCAGAGCACAGGATCTTCTACTCCAAAGCCTGGCGGAGCGGTCGATAACCGTTGCCGTGGTTGCTGAGCCATACCGGATCCCACCCAGGACTGACTGGGTGGGGGATCTAGATGGCTTGGTTGCAATTACTACGCAGTCACCCGCTCAGTCCCCTCCTGTCGAAGGAGTTGTAAGGGGCAGGGGGCTCGTCGCGGCCAAGATCAGTGATGTTGTGGTCATAGGGGTGTACTTCTCCCCCAACAGGGTCCTCGCCGAGTTCGAAACTTTTATCGGAGAAGTGGGAACCCTGGTTGGGCAAAATCGACCCCGACCAGTCATAGTTCTCGGGGATCTCAACGCCAAATCCACGTTGTGGGGGTCTCCGAGGACTGACACAAGGGGTGAGGTAGTGGAGGACTGGCTGGCAGAGGCGGGCTTGTGCATACTCAACCGCGGCTCATCGTACACGTGCGTAAGGCGATCGGGTGGGTCGATAGTTGATGTGACCTTTGCTACTCCCGAGCTGGCGGTGCGTGTTAGGGATTGGGAAGTGCTGGTGGACGAGGAAACGCTGTCCGATCACCGCTACGTTCGGTTCAGTGTCTCTTCGTCTCCGGCAGAATTGGCCATACGGACACAACTGGTGGTTGGTCAGAGGTGGGTCCTCAGCCGCTTGGACCCGGTGTTGTTGCGGGAAGCAGCCCTTGTACAGGCGTGGAACGCCTGCCCATTGGAGCCAGAAGATCTGGATGCGGAGACTGGAGGTCTGTGTGAGGCGATGGTGCAAATCTGTGATGCTGCCATGCCCCGCGCAAGGATGCCGCCGTCCAAGCGTCAGGTTTATTGGTGGTCAGAGCAGATTGCTGAGCTGCGCCGCCGGTGCGTGGCAAAGCGCCGCTGTTACCAGCGATACCGCAGGAGAAGGCATCAGGAGGTGGCCGTGTCAGACGCACATTACGCGGCTTACAGAGAGGCATCGAAAGCCCTCCGCGTAGCTATCAATGAGGCCAAAGCGGATGCATGGCGGCAGCTGTTGGAGTCTCTGGAGAGGGACCCATGGGGAAGGCCGTACAGGTTGGCGAGACAAAAGCTCCGCCCCTGGGCTCCCCCCATCACGAGTACGCTGCAGCCTCCAGTCCTTCGTCGAGTGGTCGAGGGACTGTTCCCCAGTTGCCCGGGGCCCGAATTTGTCCCTCCTATCATGGTGGTGCCTCTGAGGGCAGACGAAGAGGGCGAGGAGGAGGAAGTGCCTGAAATCTCTGAAACGGAGCTGGGTGCGGCTGTTCTCCGGATGAGGGCCAAAAATACGGCACCAGGACCTGATGGCATTCCGGGTCGTGCGTGGGCTTTAGCTCAGGAGGCTTTGAAGCACCGCATAGCAGCCCTCTTCAACCGCTGCATGCGCGAGGGGACGTTCCCAAGGCGGTGGAAAGGCGGCAGGCTTGTTCTCCTGCGCAAGGAGGGGCGCCCCGCGGACGAGCCGTCGGGGTATCGCCCTATCGTGCTGCTTGACGAGGCCGGCAAGCTTCTGGAGCGTGTTATTGCTGCTCGCCTCGTTAAACATCTTGTAGACATTGGCCCTGATCTGGCCGATATGCAGTATGGGTTTCGGAGAAACCGCTCGACGTTGGATGCGATATCCCGTGTCCGCGACCTCTCCGAAGAGGCGTGTACCAGCGGCGGGGTTATGTTGGCGGTTTCGCTTGATATCGCCAACGCGTTCAACACTCTACCGTGGAGCACGATCTTGGAGGCACTAAGGTTCCATGGCGTGCCTCAATACCTCCAACGCCTCATCGGTAACTACCTCTCCGATAGACAGGTAGTTTACCAGACAAGAGAGGGTGAGGGCCGGAGCCCCATGACGCGCGGCGTTCCACAGGGTTCTGTTCTGGGCCCCCTTCTGTGGAACGTTGGATATGACTGGGTCCTGCGGGGTGCTAACCTGAGTGGCATCAGTGTCGTGTGCTACGCTGATGACACTCTTGTTACTGCCAAAGGACGAACGTATAGGGATGCATCCATCCTGGCCACTGCCGGAGTTGCGGCGGTAGTTGCCAGGATTCGACGCCTGGGACTGGAGGTGGCGCTCCACAAGTCTGAGGCCATATGTTTCCATGGACCTCGGAGGGCACCACCTGCAGACTGCAGCATCGTTGTGAGTGGGACAACCATCGCTGTAAAGTCGAACCTGAAGTATCTCGGCATCGTACTTGACAGCAGATGGAAGTTTGGGGCGCACCTTCAACGGTTGTCCCCCAAACTTGTAGGGACAGCTGCTGCACTGGGTCGCCTCCTTCCGAATCTTGGGGGCGGAAATAGGACCTGCCGTCACCTCTTCATGGCAGTGGTACGATCCATGGCCCTCTACGGTGCCCCCATTTGGGCGGACTCCCTCAACTCCAGAGAGATAGCTCTGCTTCATAGGGCCCAAAGGGTAATGGCAGTGAGAGTGAGCAGGGGCTACCGCACACTCTCGCACGAGGTGGCTTGTGTCCTCGCGGGCTCTCTGCCCTGGGACCTTGAGGCTGGGGTTCTTTCCTCGGTGTTCTGGAGGAGGGCACGAGCCCGCGTGGAAGACCTTCGTCCAGTCCCGCGAGAGGTGCGGCAGTGGCGGTTGGACGCCAGGGATGCTGCCCTAGAGTCCTGGAGCAGGAGGCTAGCCATGACATCACGGAGGGGGGCTGGGGCCTGCCGGTTACTGGAAGCGGTCCAGCCCGTACTTAAAGAGTGGGTTGAAAGAAGGCATGGGTCGCTTACCTTTCGGTTGACGCAGGTCCTATCGTCGCATGGATGCTTCGGGAGGTACTTGTGCAATGTGGCCCGGAGGGAGGCGACGCCGGTGTGCCACCAGTGTAGTTGCGTCGAAGAAACTGCGCAGCACGTGCTGGAGGTGTGCCCGGGAGCAGCGGAGTCGCGGCAAGACTTGACCGCAATTGTAGGGGTGGACCTCTCATTGCCGACCGTAATAGCTCAGATGATTGACGATGAGAGATCATGGAACGCAATGGCCTTGTTCTGCGAGGAAGTTATGTTGCAGAGGGAGGCTGAGGAGCGTGAGAGAGAAGCAAATCCTCTCTCTCTCGCTCTACGGAGGACGCGGACACGGAGGCGAGCTAATCGAGTTCGCACTCCGTCTCCTTTAAGAGGGCCTGGAGCGTTAGACGCGGGGGCGTCTGGCACTCTATAATTGGCCCTCCAGTGTGGGTGATGCGCTGTATGTTCCGGTGCATCGCCTGAGCCATTTGAGGGGGCAAATGCCTCCCTAGGTGGGTCTACCCTGGCCCAACGGGGTAGACGTCGGAAAGACGGGGCTGCGGTGAATGTGTAAACGGTCCCGCGGCCTCGTTTGTATTCGTTGCCGAAGGAACATCGTGAGGATTTAGTCGGTAGGAGTCCGACATAACTACCGGCCACCCCCATGGCCGGTAGTATCCATGAGGATTTCCCCACGTACAAAAAAAAAAAAAAAAAAAAAAAAAAAAAGGTTAGGTTAGGTTAGTGCTTGCCCACAGTGCTTGCGTCCACGTCGCGTCCCCTGGAAACGTCCCGGTCCTGACCACCGTAACGGAGTGGCAGGCCGGGTACGGCTAAAGTGCACTGTGCTGTCGTAGACTATCTTGCGGTTACCTACGACTTATTGTGGAGGCTATGCCTAAAAAATCATCGCGGGATGCCTCCGGGCGTTTCAAAAAAGGCCCTTCTCAGGGCCAACTCGAGGGCTCTTCTCAGGGCCAACTCGAGGGCCCTTTTCAGGGCCAACTCGAGGGCTCTTCTCAGGGCCAACTCGAAGGCCCTTCTCAGGGCCATCCCGCTTCGGTGTCGGAGGCTAGCCGCGCACCATCTGCGGCTAGCATGTTTTGTAGGGCGGATGAGTTGTCGGACTCCGACAACGAGTCCATCATGGCTGAGTCAGACGCGAGTTTGACGGTGATGGAGGATGGCTGCCAGCAAACGCGGAAGCGGGCCTATCTGAAGGATGGGTCCGAAGGCTCCTCAGACTCAACGAGGAGCACCAAGTCAAAGAAGAAGGCACAGGCCAAAAAGGCCAAAAAGCCTTCGACGTTGGCTGATACCCACGACGTGGGCCTGGCGGACGCCAAACGCCAGCTGAACCTGGCTCGACGGGTGCAACTCCAGCAAGACCTGGAGGAGAAGGTGGCTGCCAAGGAGCAGCAGGCGTGCGTCGCCCGGGCCAAGTCCGGGTACGGTGCGTCCAGCGTCCTGTACGCGGACTACCCCCTGGCCGAGCTGGAGCGGATGGCTCAAGAAGACAAAGAGGAGATAGTGGATGTCGCCTCTAAGTCTTCCAACTTAAAAGGGACTTTTCAAAAGTCCCTTAAATGCAGGGCCGCAAGCATGTGCGGCATCGTCCGTGAGTTGGTGCAGCGCACGGCGACCGACGAAACGCGGCAACTGCAGGCAAAGGTCGATCGCCTGCAGCTGGAGGTCAGCCAGCTTCATAAGAAGCTGGCTGAAGCCACGGCCCGGCCAGCTCAAGCTGACCTGAGACCTGCGGTTGAAGGCCCCTCCAACCTTGAGGATACCATCCGCAAGGTCATCATGGAGGAAAGGGCCTTCACGAGAGCCTGTTTTGCAGGCATAGAGGACCGGCTGCTTCCGGAGAAACGCCTCCGACCGCCGCTCGCGGCGGACAAAAGGCAGCGTGAACCGGGGCCTTCCTCCCAGGGGGAGGATGCTCTTCTGCCTTGCACCACTCTGTCCAACCAGCCTTGGACGGAGGTGGTCAGCAAGGGGAAGGGCAAGGCCAAGAAGAAGGCGAGAACAGCCGCTACCCCTGTAGTCCCCGCCAGTACCCCTCCCGGCCCGTCCCAGACGACCGGCAAGGGAAAGGGGAAGGGGAAAGGGAAAAAGTCGGCCACGAAGCCCGCCACCGCTGCACCCGCAGCTAAAAGGGCACCCGCCGGTGCGAGGAAGTCTTTGGTTCCTCCCAAAACCGCGGCAGTCGTAGTGACGCTCACCGCAGAGGCCGCGGAGCAGGGCGAGACGTATGAGTCCGTCCTGAAGCGGGCCCGTATCAACGCTGATCCCACTCAACTGGGGATTAGCAAAGTCGCATGCCGTCGGACCCAAACCGGGGCTCGAATTTTCGAGTTCTCGGGGACTCAGGGCGGTGCCAACGCGGACCTATTCGCATCTAAGTTGCGAGAAGTCATCGCAGACGTGGCCAAGGTTGCCAGGCCCGTAAAGTCTGCGGCCTTAGAGGTGACCGATTTGGATGATTCGGTCACCAAAGAGGAGGTGTTGGCGGCGGTCGCAGCTATAGGGGGCTGTGATGTCGCAGCGGTACAAGGTCGGGGCATCAGGCCCGGCCGCGGTGGCATGGGCACCATTCGCCTTGAGTGCCCAGTCACCGCAGCTAAAGCCGTCCTCGCCAAGGGACGGCTCACCGTCGGCTTCAGCTCGGGTGTGATCCGGGCACTTGGAGATCAGCCTCTGCGCTGCTACAAGTGCTTCGGAATTGGACACTCCCGGGCCCTATGTCCGTCCGAGGTCGATAGGACGGACTGTTGTTACCGCTGTGGCAAGGAGGGGCACAAATCCGCCTCCTGCAAAGCCGCCACGCCGCACTGCTTGGTGTGTGCTGCCAGTGGCCGCCCTTCGGGTCACGTGATGAAGGGGAAGAACTGCAATCCTCCTCCAAAGAAGGGCAAAGCGCAGGTTTTGACCCGGCCTGGCACTACTACCACCGTCCCCGAAGCTGGAACTTCAGGAACTTCGGTGGCTGATGAGGGGGGTGCGATGTCCGATTGATGGATAGGGTCGGATATCGCATCCTCCAGGCGAACATCAACCACTGCAAGGCAGCCCAGGACCTGCTCATGCAGGCCATGGCTCAGTGGTTGGTGAACGTGGCGGTAGTTGCCGAGCCATACTCGGTCCCTGGCCGTTGGCTGGGTGATCGGGACGGCTTGGTGGCATTGGTGTCGCGGTCTTCCACAGACTCCCCTCCCCTCTCGCTCTTAGAGAGGGGACCGGGATACGTGGCCGCCGCGTGGGGGGATATAGCTCTGGTGGGGGTCTATTTCTCTCCAAACCGCCCTCTCTCAGACTTCGAGATCTTTCTCGAAGTGCTTACCGCAGTTGTCGGTAGGGCGGCGCCGCGCCAGGTCGTCATATTGGGTGACCTAAATGCCAAGTCAGTGGCCTGGGGCAATCCACCCACCTCTTGCAACGTCCGGGGCCGTGCCGTCGAGTTTTGGGCGGTGTCGTCCGGTCTGTCCCTCCTTAATAGAGGGACTGTTCACACGTGTGTGCGGCAACGGGGAGGGTCGGTGGTCGACGTCTCGTTTGCCACCCCTGTGCTAGCCGCCCGCGTAGTGAACTGGCGAGTGGAGATGGTGGAAACCTTGTCAGACCACCGATATGTCCGGTTCGACATTTCCACCCAGAACCCCAGGAGGATAGCCCGCTCGGACCAATCTCCCTTCCCACGATGGGCCCTCACCCGCCTGGACCGAGGGGCGGCTAAGGAGGCAGCGTTCCTACAGGACTGGCTCTCACCTCCTATCGAAGTCCTGGACGTGGACGCCGCAGCGGTCCAGCTTAGGGGGTCCTTGACCGAGGTGTGCAACTCCAGCATGCCTCGGTCTTGTCGCCCACCTCCCCGTCGCGCCGTTTATTGGTGGTCGGAGGAATTGGCGGGGCTCCGTGCTGCCTGCATGGTGGCCAGGAGGGCCTACACGCGGAGCCGACGGCGCAGCTCGCGAGATCCGGCTAACGAGGAACGCCTCTACACGTTGTACGTAGAGGCAAAGACGGTCCTCAAGTCAGCAATGGGTGCCGCCGCCGACTCGGCGAGAGCCGAGATGCTGGAAGGTCTTGACAGGGACCCGTATGGGAGACCGTATAAGGCGGCGCGGAACAAATTGCGCCCCTTTGGTCCTCCACTGACGGAGACCCTAGAGCCAACATTTTTGGATGGGGTGGTCTGGTCCCTGTTTCCACTCAGGGCCATCTTCACCCCACCAGTGATGGACCCCCCGTTGGGTTCGACTCCGCCAGAACAAGAGGCTCCTCTGGTCACGGCGGTGGAGTTCGACGCGGCAGCTCTTCACCTCCGCTCCAAAAAGACGGCTCCTGGACCGGACGGCATCCCCGCACGTGTGGTGGCCATTGCCGCCTCCCAAATGGAGGAGAGATTTCGGGACCTCTTCAGCGCGTGTTTCACTGCTGGGAGGTTCCCTAAATCATGGAAGGAGGGGCAATTATGCCTCCTCCAAAAGGAAGGACGCCCAGTGGACTCCCCCTCGGCATACCGGCCCATCGTTCTGCTCGATGAGGTCGGTAAATTGTTCGAGGGAATAGTTGCCAACCGGCTAAACAACCTCCTGCGGGGGGTAGGGCCAGACCTGTCGAACGCCCAATTCGGTTTCAGAGTGGGGCGTTCGACAGTGGATGCGCTCTCCCGGCTCAAGGGCCAAGTCAGGGAGGCCGTGGAGACGGGGGAGGGGGTAATGGCTGTGTCATTTGATATAGCCAATGCCTTCAACTCCATCCCCCACTCGACAATCTTGGAGGCACTCCGATACCATGGAGTGCCTCAATACTTGCGGAACCTCCTCACCAACTACTTGGAGGAGCGAGCTGTCCTCCTTCTAGATAGGACGGGCACAGTTCGACGGCACGGCGCGGAGTCCGGTGTTCCGCAGGGGTCGGTCCTAGGACCCCTTCTGTGGAACATCGGTTTCGACTGGCTTCTGCGTGGAACCCTCCTCCGGGGCACAAGTGTCATCTGCTACGCGGATGACACTCTCCTCACTGCCAGAGGGAGGGACTTCAGGGAGGCAGCAAGCTTGGCCTCAGCTGGCGGATCCCTTGTCGCGGGAAGGATCCGCCGTCTAGGATTAAGGGTGGCACTGCAAAAGACCGAGGCCGTGTTCTTCCATGGGCCTCGGCAGCGCATTCCTCCTGACGCTTACATTGCGGTGGAGGGCGTCAGGATTGAGGTGAAGGCCCAGATGAAATATCTGGGCCTTGTGCTCGACAGCAGGTGGCGCTTCGGCCCACACTTTAGTGGGCTATCAACGCGCCTGCTGAAGGTCGCGGATGCCCTCTCGTGGCTCCTCCCGAATCTGGGGGGGCCCAAGGCTCGATGCCGGCGCTTGTATGCCGGAATTCTCAGGAGCATGGCCCTTTACGGGGCCCCCATCTGGGCGGATTCCCTCCACAGGAGGGAAAATGCCACCGCCATCCGCAGGCCCCAAAGGGCCATTGCACTGCGGGTGGCAAGGGCCTACCGCTCGGTGGGATTTGCGGCGGCGTGCGCCCTGGCTGGCACCCCTCCTTGGGAGCTCGAGGCGTGGGTGCTCGCCAGAGTGTACGAGTGGACGGCTGAGCGCAAGGCACTTGGGGAGCGGCCCGCTGCGGAAGAGCGGGAAGCCGTCCGGCGTGAGGCGAGAAACGCAATCGTCCACCATTGGACGGAGGATCTCGCCACCGCCACCTTTGGCCGCCGAACGTTGGACGCGCTCGGACCCGTCTTGCAAGATTGGCTCGAGCGGTCCCACGGCTTTCTCTCGTTCCGTCTGGTGCAGGTGTTATCCGGCCATGGATGTTTCGGATCGCATCTGCACCGAATCGGACGAGAGGAGACCCCGTTATGCTGGGACTGTGGCGCGGTGGAAGACACGGCGCAGCACACTCTCGAAGTGTGCCCGTCGTGGTCCGAGCCGCGAAACAGCCTGGTTGCGGTGATTGGGCGGGACCTCTCGCTTCCCGGCGTGGTCGACTCCATGCTGGAAAGTGAGGGGGCCTGGGCAGCGGTCGCTTCCTTCTGTGAAGTAGTAATTTCCCAGAAGGAGGCGGCGGAGCGTGTGCGGGAGGATGACCCCCTCGCAGCTCCGCTTCGTAGACGGAGAAGAGGTCGGAGAAGGCGATTGTACGATCGTCGTCTTCTCCCTCCTGGTGGCGAATAGCGGGCGACAGGTGCGGGGGCGCCTTCGCCCGCATTGCACATTCACCACCGTTGTAAGGCGGGAATGGCTGAGCACTCGCAGTCATTCCCGGGCCCTTCCCAAATGGGTGGGGTGAGTAGGCCCCGCTATAAAGGCGGGCGGTCGTCGGTGGTGGACTGGATGTAAAGGCTCTGCCGGTTTCCCAGTCCTCCTCCACATAGACGATGCGGGAGTGCCGCTGGGTTGTTTAGTGGGTATACCGGGCTAACAGGGAGTCCCACATACCCATCCCGTCCCCTGACAGGATGGTATGCGTAAAGCATTTTTCCCAGCGCAAAAAAAAAAAAAAAAAAAAAAAAGGTTAGGTTAGGTTAGGTTAGGTTAGGTTTTTTTTTTTTTTTTTTTTTTTTTTTTTTTTTTTATACAGTGAGGGGGAAATACATCATGTATCCCTCGCGGGTATGTTGGACTCCGCCGTGCTACGACACGGCGACCTACCAACTAAAACCCCCACCCTGTTTTCGGTTTCCTCCAACGGAATCGGAGTCCTTGATTATTTTTTATTTATTTAAATCATTTTAATTATTGTATGGTTACGTACCTACATGGCGAGTGTGCAACTCACGCGACCGCACGACGGTCGCGTACCAAAACATTGTGAGTGTATTAAATGCCAAAATAATAACGATTGTGTTTAACTACTAAAATTAACGTCACATAGTACGACCACCAAACTGGGATTGTACATTTGGTCCTTCGAGGTACCATTCGGTGGATTTTGTGGCCCTAAGTTGCGAAAGCGAATCGGTTACCTGGCTTCCCACAAGCGGGTCTCACCAGGCTAATTGAGAAGGCGTAATTACGTAGCGGCGGGTTGCATATGCACTGAGTGCTAAGGACTTTCAAGTGTCACCGAAGTTCTATCGTCAACTGCGAGGAGCAACGAAAAACATTTGAAGAAGAAGACAAGGAAACTACTGCCTGTCTTCGTGTCCTGAATCAACACCTTTGAACTTTTACACTCCACTCAGACTAACTCGGGTAACTAACTTTTTACTTGTGAACACTGCCTCACTATCAACTAACTTGAACTCAAAAAAAATGGAATTACTTACCAAACAAGTAAGTTGCTTCGAAAGTATAAAAACTTTATGCTCCAATTATAAAAAGGATTCCAAATCCAGAAAAACTATCGAATACTTAGACGCAAAGCTTTCAACCCTAGAGAAACAATGGGTAGAGTTTCATGAAAGAAATGAAAGCATTGTGCAAAATACTGAAGACAAGAGCGAAATCAGTTACTTCACTGATAATGTTTATGGAAAGACTAAACAACTATATGAATCAACTAAAGTGAATATGATGGACTTACTGATCTATCACCGACAAGAGGAGAAAGAGAAACCGGAATCTAGTGTTGATTTTGACCTCTCTGGAATATGGGAGGATGAACCTGATGATAACATCAAAATAATGCTGAACCAGCAGAAATGCAACTTCAAGGCTCTAGAAAGAGCCATGACAAAAATAAAGATCGAACTTATATCTGAAAAATGGGAACTAGAAGATCACCTCTCAACTTTAAAAGGGAAGTGGGACTCTATTGACAAACTACACTGGAAGCTGGAAAACGCAGTGATGGGTTCTAACTTGAACGCAGAATATTCAGCCAAATTCGAAAACATAGAAAATAAATACGACGACTTGCGGAAACAACTGAACAACAAGGTATGGTCTAACATACACTATCAAAAATCAACACCAAAAATTGAAATCCCAGAATTTTTTGGGGACTACGTTCAATGGATTGCGTTTAAAGATCTTTTTCTAGAAACGATTCATAAAAATCCTACTATATCCAACGCACAGAAAATGCAACATCTAAAAACAAAACTGAAGGGTGAAGCAGAACGCTTGGTGCAGCATCTTACTGTTAGTGCGAACAACTATGACTCCTGCTGGGAAATACTGTCCCATCGATATGATAATCGTCGCCTTCAATTCACATTGTTCATGAACGCGATGCAACAACTGCCTACTGTTCAGCATCCTAACATCTATAATTTCAAGAAAATGCATGACGTCATCACAGAAAGCTTGAACGGGCTCACTAATATGGGGGTGGATGTGAGAAGCTGGGGCCCAATGATTGTACATAACATGTCACAGAAACTGGATGCCGTAACTCTCCACGAATACACAAGAGACATCCGGGATAAAAGAGAGCTGCCCAACTTAAAAGAATTTCAATCATTTTTGGAAAGCAAATTTATGGCCTTGGAAACTATAAAAAATCGACAAAAGGACGGAACTAATAACAATTCACAGAAACCAAGCGGAAACATGAGCTACAATAAGGCCGCTAACAGGTTTCATCATACCTACAATAATTACGAAACAAACTTCACCGAAAAGCAAAACAATGCAAAGAAATCAACCTTATACAAAGACAATAAAGATCATGCGAGTACATTCTATACCGCATTTGGAAAATGCCCATTATGTGATGGCGAACACGTACTAATGCAATGTACAAAATTTGTTGACATGGCCATACCGCAACGGAATAGTACCATTGCTAAATTGAAAGTCTGCAAAAACTGTTTATACAGCCATGGAAACAACAATTGTAACTCATCAAAGACTTGCAAAGAATGTAACTTGAAACACCACACACTGTTACACATTGCGAAAAGGACGTATGAAGCAGCCACTAAACCTGAGAAAAAAACGCCGGACTCTCAACCATCAACTTCCACGCAACAAGGCTCTCATCACTTAACTACTAAGAACATGGAAGTACTGTTAACTACTGTCAAAATAAGGGTCAAAACCAATGATGGTACCTTTGTCACTCTTCGAGCTCTACTTGACCAGGGTTCACAAGTAAACTTGATAACTGAGAATGCTGCTCAACTGCTGCGGCTACCACGAGACAAACTCAGTGCGACTGTATCCGGCGTAGGATCCGTGTCAGGAGACTGCAAAGGACGTGTTCAACTTACTTGTCAGTCCATTCACAACGATTACACTATCACCACTAAAGCTTTCATACTGAAAAAGCTAACTAATAACTTGCCCAACTGTACTTTTGAAAAGGCTAACTGGCCACATCTTCAGAACTTGAAACTTGGAGACCCAGACTACAATGTAAGCGGCTCCATTGACTTGCTGTTCTCAGCGGACGTCTATGCAAGTATTTTAATGGACGGTGTGCTAAAAGGAGATCAGCATTCTCCAGTCGCGCAGCAAACTCAACTGGGCTGGATTTTGTGTGGGAAACTACAAACTTTTAACTGTCATGTCTCTATCGTTGATCTCAGTGATATATCAAAATACTGGGAGAGTGAGGACATCATTCAAGGAGATAAAGACATCAACCATGATGATCAGTGTGAAATGTACTACCAAAAAACTACTAAAAGAAACACTGATGGAAAATATATAGTCAAAATGCCAATGTTGAAAAACTTTGAAACTGAACTTGGAGAGTCGAGACCTACAGCGGTCTCACAATTTTTACAGCTAGAAAAACGATTAAGTAAAAATGAAAAACTATCTACTATGTACAAAGATTTTATAAGCGAATACACTGAACTACAACACATGAAGCTATCGTCTTCAAAATCATCGAGTAGTGAAGGCCAAGAATGCTTCTTGCCTCACCTTGGGGTCCTGCGAGAAAGTTCCACCACTACCAAACTAAGAGTGGTGTTCAATGCCTCCAATAAAACGTCAAGCGGGAAAAGTTTAAACAAACTGATGGAAAAGGGACCCAACCTGCAGAAAGACATTCAAACTCTAATTTTGAAGTGGAGGTCGTACAAGTATGCCTTTACGGCTGACATAGAGAAATTCTATCGATGTATCTGGATTTCTGAAGATCAACAGCAGCTTCAAAAAATAATATGGCGTCCCTCTACTACTGAGACACTGAAAGAATACACCTTATGTACCTTGACATATGGTACAAAATGTGCACCATGGCTGGCAATGCGAACACTTAAACAGCTGGCAGTCGACGATGGGCACAAGTACCCGGCCGCTGCGAAAATACTGCAAACTGAACTCTATTGCGATGACTTGATAAGCGGAAGTAACTCATTACAAGGTGCCAAGGAACTACAAAGTACATTGATCAAATTACTGAGCGGAGGAGGTATGAACCTACGAAAATGGTCAAGTAACTGTCCGGAACTACTAGAACACTTAACTGAAGAACGAATTTCAACTAACGACACTTTTGACTTTAAACATGAAGACTCTACGAAAACCCTCGGACTTGGATGGAATCCTAACTCGGACACATTCACGTTTAACTGGAGTTTGGAAAATAAATCAAAAATACCACTAACGAAAAGAACTCTACTTTCCGAGATATCTCAACTCTTTGACCCATTGGGGTGGCTCTCTCCAGTAACAGTAACTGCGAAACTTATTTTCCAACGAGTGTGGGAACTAAAACTTGAATGGGATGAACCATTACCAACTAAAACTCAAGAAGATTGGCTGAAGCTGAGAGAAAAACTCCCTGATCTAAAATCTATAAAAATAAAAAGATGGATCGGAGGCTGTGAGAAACACATTGAACTACTCGGATTCTGTGACGCGAGCGAAAAGGCCTACTCATGTGTCATTTACACGCGCGTCATCAACGAAGAGGGACAACCTGTACTGAACTTACTAGCAGCAAAAACTAGGGTTGCCCCACTCGCACAAAAAATAACACTACCACGGCTTGAACTTTGTGGTGCTCTACTGTTATCACAATTGATGGAAAAAACCGGAAAATCACTGAATGAAAGTAGCATCACTATGTGGGCCTGGAGTGACTCTCAGGTTGTGTTGGCATGGCTGCAGGGAGAAACAACGAAGTGGGAGAGATATGTAGAAAACAGAGTGAAAAAAATTACGCATGTGATTCCATCAAAACAATGGTCTTACATCGAATCAAAGAATAACCCTGCAGACTGTGCAACTAGAGGAGTGGACCCGAAAAAACTATTGAGCTTCGGTCTATGGTGGAATGGCCCAGCTATACTGAAAACGTTCACGGAAACCGACGAAAAAGAAAATATCAACTGCCTATTTACAACTGACATCGGTGAGAAGCAGAAAGAGACAACCCTACAGAAATATAATAATGATAAATTCATTACTGACTTGATACAAAAATGCAGTTCACTAACACGTACTAAGCGCATTGTTGCGTGGATTATGCGCTTTATTACAAAGGCTCGTCGTAACTTATCAACAACGGCGAAACCAGACACCGCTCGTGCCGATAGAGCGTTATCTACCTACTACCTAACAACAAATGAACTACTTGCATCAAACAAATTGATTGTGAAGTTTATGCAAAGATGCGACTTTGAAGTCGAATATAATTTGCTAACACGAAAACATACTCTAAACAACAAAAGTTCCATCTACAAACTGAATCCTTACTTGGATGAAGATGGAATTATACGTGTTGGTGGCCGCCTGAATAAAACTAATTTACCCTTGGGCATGAAGAACCCCGTCATCTTATCAAGACAAGGAAAATTCACCCAGCTCGTAATTGAAGAGGCTCACGCTGCAACCCTTCACGGTGGGGCACGACTCACACTTGCCTATATACGCCAGCGCTATTGGATAGCAGGAGGCAACCGAGCAGTAAAGACTCAACTACGGCGCTGTGTGCGCTGCAACCGGTACAAACCAACGGAGAATCACCAGATCATGGCTGACCTGCCACCGCAAAGAGCTACCCCCTCTCGCCCTTTCACTCATACAGGAGTGGATAAGGGGAGAGGGGTCAAAACTTCTAAAGGCTACATTGCCATTTTTGTGTGTATGGCTACCAAGGCAGTGCACATTGAACTTGTATCGGACCTAAGCACTGAAACTTTCATCGCCGCTCTCCAGAGATTGTGTGCCAGACGAGGAACGCCAAAACACATGTATTCGGACTGCGGCACTAACTTTATTGGAGCTTCAAAGGTTCTGAGAAACAAATACGAACTTTTTTACACCTACATAACTCCAGGTCATTTCCTAACTGGAAGCCCTACATTGACTCTTCCTCTGTCCAACTACGAAGATGTAAGGAACGTGGATTTACGCCAAAGATGGCAGTTAACTGAACACATGCTGCACCAATTCTGGAAATTGTGGTCCAGCGACTATTTAACTCAACTTCAAGCAAGAAGCAAATGGCAAAGACCTACTAAGAATCTTGAGAAAGGGGACATAGTCCTTGTAAAGGAAAACAATCTACCCCCAGGAAAGTGGGTCATGGGCAAAGTGATCGAAGTACACCCCGGAGAAGATGGTCATGTGAGGGTGACCACTGTCAAAACTCAAGCTGGTGTGGTCAAGAGGCCCGTCACAAAACTGTCAAAAATATTGCCAAATGAAACTGAAGACACACAAAATGAAACTGAAAACTCAACAAATCAAAAGAGCCATTATTCTAGGGCTGCTCGCTCAACACCTACCAAAAAGCGTAACCGAACTGGGAAGAAAAGTTTCATCACGATGTTCGTTTCTTTTCTTACAATGTTTGCATTCATAAATGAATCAAAATGTGATATATCTGACGTCACTGATGCGAACGTAGGTATGACAAAGAACGCTCAGATTACGAACCTTGGACACGAGCGCCCGATCTACTACGACACGATTGGAAAAATGCAGCTAATTCATGACGAATGGGTTTTACTTACCTACTATAACCTAACGACTTACTGGCAAGCTATTCAAGATATCGAAAACTACTTGGAAGATGTGAGAATCCTGTGTCAGAAGATGGACCCAAGATATTGTGAAAATACCGTACAACAACTCTTCCATGACATGGAACTAATGAAATATTACAACAACATACTACTGGCCCCGCACAAGCATTTATCTGATCGTAAAAAACGAGCTTTGATCGATGGTGTTGGCTATGTAGCAAATAGTTTGTTTGGAATCTTGGATCAGCACTTTGCAGAGAAATACCACCAAGATATTAAAGCTATACAGAATAACGAAAGATACCTACTAGAACTCGTGAAAAATCAAACTACAATCGTTGAACTTGAAAATGAAATAATGATGAAAAATGAGAAGAATATTCGGCAACAGTTCGTACTTATGAACAAGTTTATGAATGATACCAGCATTAGATTGACAGAACTTCAGTCTGGAATCGGAACTGTCATGACCACAAATTACTTCAGCTCTGTATCGCTCACAGCACACTTGCTGCTAACTAACTTAAAGAATGTTCAAGAAATGCTTTTCAACGCCCTCGTGGATGTTTACAAAGGCCACATCGATGTGCATCTCCTCACACCAGTCAACTTAATCAAGCAGCTGAATGAGATCTCTGGAAGACTCCCGAAAACTTTAAATTTTCCTGTAGAAAATATTCAAGAAGAAATAAAGGATGTCTATAAACTACTCTACGTAAAGGCTCGCGTCACGGACAATTACTTTATGTTTGAGATACACATTCCATTGACAAGCGATGAAGATTTCACTCTTTATAGAGTCATCCCTTAGAAAGCACAGACGCACCATGTGAAGCCAAGCTATTGGGTCATCAAAAGACTTCGCCGTGCATTACAAAGAAAACTGAATGTGTAACCACCTGGATCGAGTTACATTCATCGAATACATGGCTGGCGGTGTGTTGCGACTCGTGCGTAGTGCGAACTGTCTGCGCTGGGGAAGTTGCATCTCACCAATTAAACACATCAGGACTCATAACTTTAAAACAAGGATGTGTGATGCAGAACAAGGACTTAAGTATCTACGCTCACAATCTTTTCCATAGTGATGCGAGAGTAAACTTATACCTAGCAAAACCACCGAAACTCGTGAAATCTATAAACCACATATTTAACTCGCAACGCACACCACAACTTCGACTAGTCTCAGAAGACGAAAACCTAGAAAAGGTAGCGAGACAACTAGAACAACAAAAAATAAACGAGCTTCAACTTCCAGCAACCATATCTACTCATGACATTCACCAATACACTATCTGCTACACGCTGTTGGCAGTAGTCGTAATCGCAGCGTTGGTATGGGTAATCAGGAAGCGAGGCCTTTGCAACACAAAGGCTACGTATGCCACAGCTGCAGAACATCCAGAACCAGAGGCAATCAAATTACAATCCCAAGCCCGCAGTCCGACACAGTGCGATACCACAACAAGTAACCAAACGCGCAAACTCGGACGGTCCTCGTCGCTAGTGGAGCGCCCACGCAAGGATGAGTCACGAGCTGCGGCGACGGCACAGCGCGAGCGAGCACAGCCTCGTCGGGAGCCCGTCCAGGACGTCGATTTTAATTTTAATTAGCTTTGTCGACTTACTTTTACGTTTACTTACTTTTTTAGAATATCTTTAACAAAAACCTTTTATAAGATATTGTTACTTATAACTTTTATATTTGCTTACTTGTATTATTATTGCTTATTTGTAAAGACCGTCTGTCTCCCGCTTTAATCCCTTTTTTGGGGTTGGCAGTATGTATGGTTACGTACCTACATGGCGAGTGTGCAACTCACGCGACCGCACGACGGTCGCGTACCAAAACATTGTGAGTGTATTAAATGCCAAAATAATAACGATTGTGTTTAACTACTAAAATTAACGTCACATAGTACGACCACCAAACTGGGATTGTACAATTATATTAATGAACCAAAAATTTCGAAAATTGTTTTAACCATTTATAATTTTATGCTATTCCAAATATATAGATCATTATATATTGTGAGCATAACTTGTCTATCTGTTCCTATATATGACCTTCTTTACAATTCCTTCACAAAATTCAAAAAATTTAGCTCTTTCAATATTATCTGCGAGTATCTCATTAATATTCTCAGGGCATATATTGATATTTAGCAGATATTCAATGTCAAATCTCTCTCGACCGAATACAGGACAGTCAAAAAGAATGTGCGGCACGGTCTCAGGTTTGCCTGGTTCGCAGATGCACGATGGATCCTCCTTACACTTGAACCTGCTCAAGTATTCGGAGAACCCACCGTGCCCCGTCAATACCTGTGTTAATATTTTATTTGGTACAATCTTTTTGACCAGCCTGTATGCGTCCACGGCGTCTGGGAGGAACAATTTAGTTACTGCCGCTGTCCCTTCCGACTTGTATCTTCGATTCCATTCGTCAAGCGAATCCAGGCGGATCTGTCGCTTGACGAATGAGACCGGAACCAGATCATAGACGGGTTTAGTTTTAAGTTTTAACGCAGCTTCCTTTGCAAGTGTATCTGCACGCTCATTTCCCTCAATCCCCACGTGAGCCTTTATCCAGAAGAGAGACAAAAGTTTATTCTGCAGCTTTATCTCTCTAATGTTCTCCCTGGTTTCCACTGCTAGGGGATGAGTAGACGTCACGTTACAAATCACTTCCAGAGCCGATCGAGAATCACTGAAAATGCCAAAGCTATCTTCGGCACGCTTGAGGACTAATTCAGTCGCTTTGGCTATTGCCAAAAGTTCAGCCTGATACACCGTGCAGTAAGATGGCAGTTTGAGCTTGAGGGAT